>OZ018314.1:8934308-10134308 GCA_963969455.1 Arge pagana | reverse complement strand
GCTTCGTACGAATTTTTGGATTGGCGTTGCTTTCAGATTTGCTGATTGATATGCTTGGCGTCCTCGCGAGCTACAGCATAACGGTTAAGGAGTTGAAGCTACTATTTGGAGCGATGAAAGCCGTCAAAGGAAAATGGGTAAGTGAAAAATATCTCCCCCAAACGTGTTTCGATTACCCGCTGATGAGATATCGTTTAAATTAAATTATTAGCACATTCGTATTGAAATTTTCCGAGCGCGAAATACGCCAAATAAAATACTTTATCTCCGAACATTATTTGAGATTTTCCTTCCGACTTCCGTGGCGTAAATGAAATCCAAAAATCCACGATATTCGTGAAAATATAAAAAATTGCATTTTTTTACAATTTATTTCAAATAAATTGAAATTCGTTCGTCAGAATATGCATCGAAGAAACGAAGCGATGATTCGCGGGTGATTTATCGTGGTATCTCGAGCGTGAAATCGTCTCATACGTCATGCCGTTAAACGGAAGTGGAAAAAACCGCGGGGGAGGAAATCGAAGCAACCGTGGTAGTCGAATGGCGTGGCGAAGCGAGATATATCGAAAAAAAAGTTGCAGGATAGTGAAAAAAAAGTCACGAGCAAAAGATCCTATCGCAATATGATGGAATTACCATATTAAAATGTAACGTTCAAAACTCGTATTCTATTTATTTTCGAACCAACCGAATGAAGTTAATTATTGGTGAGAAAAAAAAATGGAGAAATGGCGTGATTTTTCTACGAAATGATAATCGAATCGCGAGATGTTTGTTAATAACATTTAAAAAAACACTATTTTGATCCTGATTTTCTCATTTTCTTCGCAAATTCTCTGCAACGGCGCCACGTCGCACAGTGGGGCTAAAAAGTTACGAATGTGGTGAAAAATGACAAAATTAAATTCGATTTAGAAATACCTATGCGCAGCGATATGTGTATCGATACACCGTAATGCAGATTCCACGTGCCCGAAGCTACCACAATCGTACCTAGAGCACGCTATTCGAGAAGCTTATTAACGCCAGAAACAAATCAGCGGTTTTCTTAATATTTTTGTGACACGATTGAAATACGTTCGTGATACATGATACTCGAGTTTTCTGGAATTATGATACGATCTGCAAACATTTAACCTATCAGTTGCGTATCAAACTGGATCGAGTGATGAATTTTCCTTTTTCTATTTTGCTCGAGGTACAGGAATACACCGATGTTTAAAAATCCTGCAGATTTTCGCGCTTCTCGTTGTTACACAATTATTTTCATAGGTAGTTGCACGAATGTTTTTCATACGTCCACCCGGGTGCGGCAATTACGCATTGTTTTATTTTAGGAACAAGCTGCAACACATTTCGTATCACGAGGAGGCAACTTTAGGATATCGCGAGAGATTCGCGAAATTTGCCTAGAGAAGCTGTAGATTTGTCATTAGTTGCGTCTGTCAACGTATCTTATTCTGAAAATAATAATTGTAACGCCTATGATAGAAGGCGCGATGATAACGATGACGAATTAAGATTTATCGTATATTTGCAGCAAAAATATTCGTTTACCCAAAAATACAAGTTTTAAAATGTTAACATTTTTTAAAAAAATTATTACAACAGTATTAAATTGTTTGTACGTTTCTACCTCCGTTGCATATACCTTGCGATCAGTATTTTCATCGGAGTACTATGAATTTTACTAACCGTGATCAACAACGTTTTCGCGTAGTTGATAAAGCATGTTGTGACGACGGCGAAGCGAAGTGAACTTTGAAAAATAGTTGAAATATTTTCCCAATCGACGTATAACCGAGTTTACGTGCTTCGGAACGGAAGTTGTGTCAGTCGCCTTTGAAATGGGGTTTGCATGTCTGACGTCGTCTGTTTCTCCTGGTCCCGAGCTTTCAGTTCGACGGCGCTTCACCTCGGAAAATCTTTCCGTTCTAACATTCTACTCCCACCCCGGAGCGTATCTTTTTTCCTTTTCTGTTTTTTCACAGCGCTCCGAAAGGGAGAAAATGATTAAAAGCTATGTCACGTTTTCAGCCAAGACATTCCGCGAAACTGTTGAACGTTCTCCGCCAAATGCCTCAGCGGAATGGTCCAGACGTATTTTTCAGTTTCCCCGGAAGGAAGGGTTCGGTAAGTCAATTTCCCATCCCCACCTACGCTCCCCTTTGACGTTCCTCTCTGCTTCTCCACCTTATTATCTTTATTTTCTTCGCTTTTATCTCCCTTTGGCATCGTATATACGTTTTTCCTCTTTCTCTCGCGATCTCGCCGAACGGAGCCTACCACGTCGACGCGAATACCTTCGTCCGCGATGTTACGTAACACTACGTAACGCGTGAGCGCCTCGTCCTGTTTCGTCTCTCGTTATCGAGATACACTTTTTATTCGCTATAACGCGTTTACGCAACGTAACAACGAATGTCGCCGCGGCGTGAAGATCCATGAGAGTGTTCGTTGAAGAGACGAGGTACGTGGGACAATAATTAAGAATCGTCGTTTCGCGTGAAACAACACACCGCGAACCTTCGATTTACAGCTTTGTACTTTTGAAGGAATATTTTCAGCTCAAGCTCAGCCAATAACACCTGTCTCGTCTGGAACGTCGTCGTTTTTGATTGCGACGTTCAAGGTCATCGATTAAAATAGACCTACGTCATTTTAGGGCACATCTATTACGTCATTTGGTGCTTGAACAATTTCTAATATAATCGTTTGGCATCGTTTTGTTTTATTTATCCGTTCGAATAACACATTTGGTATTAAATTGATATATTATTGCGACGTTGGTTTGCGAGCAGCTTAAATATTATATCTCATTTTTGTAGCTACTATTTTATGGTGTTTAATTATATTTGTTACGAGTATCATTTACATAGGAATGTTGCGAAGGTCGTGTGTTATCAAAAAACGGTTTTGGTGAAAAATACGTTGAGGAGTTTTTCTACAAAATAATAAAAATTGTTACAAGTCATGGTGGAAACTGTCGTCGAAATTTATCGAGGCTCACGGGTTATCTCACGTTTCAGTTATCTTCGCGACAGTAAAAATATCGCCACCCCACGACGCGTTCGCAACTTCGAAGTAATCCAATCAATGTTAATCGCACTAAAAAACTCATCGTCATACCCGTCGGCTCAGAGGAAAATGCTTTCATCTGCCACTCCGCTCCGAAAACATTTTAACTCAAACTTCACTGGAAAACTATTCCATTTCCATTTTATGCGAAGCGCCCGCTCCTGCGCGGAATCTTTTGCGAATAAATGTCGTCGGAAAATACTGCGAAAGAGTAAAAAGTACCAGATGCGCGAAAAATGAGAAATACAAACTATTACAAATGTCGTCGAACAAGATTGTATCCGTTATCAAAGATAAATCTAGTGCTGGAATGTAAAATAACGGAGATCAGCTGGAATTTGAGAAATTATGAAAAATCGACATTCGTTGTCTATTCTCCAGTGCAAGTGGAACGTTTCAGAATTTTGCAGACTTGTAAATGAAGTTCAGAGCGACGTTCGGAATTTCTGCATTCGCAAAATGAAACTAACGTGAATAGTTTTTTTTTTTTTTTTACGTATTCTTCGATACGCTGCTAGTTTGTATGCCGGTCGGGTTGTTTGAGAACTTATAATTAGTCGAGTCCGGACTTCGCCTGAATTCAATTGGGATTGTAACTCCCCTCGTGCAAAGTTGTGCGAGATACCCGCGGAGATACATCGCATCTACATATCTCAACTGTAAATATTGAAGCCGCGCGGAAGTTTGCAGATCTTCGGCTTATACGCATTTGGATTGAAATCTTGATAACTTTAATTCGTAACGGTTGTCGCATGTCGATATTTTTCGATCTGTCGAGTTGAGAACATCGAGAACCACGTTTTTTTACCTCCCTTGATTTCCTATTTTTTCTCGCGAGTCGAGATCCGAGGTCGAGCTCTATTTCCACTCGAGACAAAGGCTGAAACAGGATCACACGCGACGTCAAGTGCTCGAAGCTGTTACTAATAAACTTTGAACTCGCCAAATACTTTAGCCAAGTTGCTCACTGCTGATGCGGTGATATAAACTTGCTAGCTGCTTCGCCAAACTTGTTCTACGCGGCTTATCAATTACTGTCAGCCCGAGGTACAAGATGGCATCAGGTAAACTGTAAGTCTCGCTTTGCCGTGATTAAGGAAAGAGCTTAAATTCCTGCCGAGATCTTGCTCGATAGTATACCCGCGTGGAAATTTCATGTGGCATGCCACAGATCTGGATCGGGCCATATCGGGGGATATCAGGGCTTACCGTGAAATCCTCCACAAGCAAAATACATCCAGAAGCGTTTCCGTGTCCCCGGTCATCGACGGAGCAGTTTTTGAATCCTTACACGTGTAATGTTTGCTATTCCAATGAGCTTGCAGCTGATTAGAGATGATATAAAATAACGTGGCACTATTCCGCGTTCATTGTGGCTGTCAGCCTTGCATTCTAGGGAGGTTCTAATAGAGTTTGCCCCAGTTATGCAGGTTTTGATAATATCTAACCTTGCTCTGCGTATAGTCAGCAGTTTGCACTCAGCTGAGAACCACGACAAAGTGTCTTAGAGTGAAAATATGTGGTAAACAAGAAGAAATCAATCGAACTAGACGGAGACAAGGAGAGATCTTGAAGGTAAAGCTTGCTATATCAGGAATGCAGGTGTCATCAGATGAGACTTCCACAGGTACATCAGGTAAAGCTAATTGAGTCGTATCCCGCGCGTGACAGGGGCTTAGCCCTACGGAAAGTGTTTAAATAATTAATCACATACTTTGCAAAGACTCCTAAACACATTCTGTATTTAAGCCTTACTCGTTCGTAGCAAATATTACTTAATAATTACGCAGTCAGCACACTAAATAAATTTGTCATAGAATAAAAGACAAAGATTATTTCAATCCTAATCAAATATACTCTGTCACATATTTGTGTCCACTCTAAGGCGGTGCGAGGACCTGCAGTATGAGCGTAGCTTTTTCGTGCTACCCCCGTTAGCACTCAATCTGGCGGTGTTGTTGGGTAGGATGTAAAAGATGAACATTACGGGAGAACGGGGCAACGCGATACCGCGGGGTAAACTGGAACGCGGGGCACAATGACACAATTGAATAAACCGGTCCACTAACAGGAGGGGTCCCAATTTACCCCGTATTCCGTTTTACCCGCACTCCATTTTCCCTCGCGCTCCATTTCCCCTCGCGCTCCATTTTACCCCGCGCTCCATTTTACCCCACGCTCCATTTTACCCCGCGCTCCATTTTACCCCGCGCTCCATTTTACCCCGTGCTCCATTTTACCCCGCGCTCCATTTTACCCCGCAGTCTCATTTTGCCCCGGCCTCCCCTATGGTATGGTTCTGGCCAGGCTGCCATAACTCAGCCAGATCTAGCCCCAATTCGTAATCGGGCGAATCACACGGAAGGCTGGCCATGGGCACGTTACAATTTCTACACGGCTAGATCCACCATATTTAGCCATTTCGTTCCTCAGCGCGAGACGAATTATAAAAACGAATCAGGACACGACGCGATTCGTCGACTCGTTTCCAGACCAAGTAGAGGATCATCCATTCCTTTGTTTAACTTTCATATTTTCCTCGTCCCAAACCGTCGCTCAGCCTTTATTTAATCCCCACATCCGTTTTCTCAGCAAATCTCCTTTCACGTAATAATTCGCTAATGAATTCGGGCTCATCTGTGTCTCGTGTCAATTTTAGGCCATTGTTTTACCACCTCTGGCGAAATGGCCCTATGAAAGTGGATTTACCTTCACTACATGGTTTAGGCTGGACCCCATTAATTCTGTCAACATCGAGCGAGAGAAGCCCTATTTGTACTGGTGAGTTTCTGCGGATCCTTCATTACGCTTCTACTACTATTTCTTTCTGATTCAAATTTGAAATAACACCTCTGGCGTCACGAAGACTATATCCGCACGTGGCGATATTTTTCTCTTTTCCAAACTTTTTATTGCAATATTAAATCCACATTCTATCAATTCGATTGACGCTAATAGGGTGGCAAGAAAAAAAATTACGCGCCTCCATGTTTCTGATGCGCGAAAATTCCACGAATCTTCTAAGTTTAGTCGGTAATATCCATCGAATTTAACAAGGTAGCGCGACGTAACAAAACCACTCTACACCGTTCGTTTTTTTCAATTAACTCGCAACGCGATTTTCCCGCATCGCGAATCGACCGCTCGCGTGAATTGACTCGACGCGATACGTATGTTTGCGGATTTCAAATTTAACCGCTTCACAAAACTCTCGCTTCAATCCCAGCGGCGTGGTTTTATAATCGTTATTCCCCTCTAAATTCGAGTGGTCCATGATTTTTGATTTTCCAATTCACGGGATATCATCTCAAAGAGATTTTTCAAACAGCACGAGATAAAAACGTAAGATAATCGCGTAATTTTCAGACTTTTTCTCTCAATTTCAGTTTTAAGACTAGTAAAGGCGTCGGTTACTCTGCCCATTTCGTGGGCAACTGCCTGGTGCTTACTTCGATGAAGGTTAAAGGCAAGGGCTTCCAGCATTGTGTCAAATACGAATTTCAACCACGAAAGGTAAGTAGCGTTTTCCCGCAAGTGTTTGAGATTTAAAAAAAAAACAAGTGATCGCGAAATTTCGCCATTATGTCTATTTTCATTTCCAGTGGTATATGATCGCCGTAGTGTATATATATAATAGATGGACGAAAAGCGAAATCAAATGTTTGGTAAACGGCCAACTCGCATCCAGCACAGAGATGGCATGGTTTGTTTCTACGAACGACGTAAGTGATGTATCGATGACGAACCGAACTCTGCGATTCAGGGACACCGCTAGTGTGACGTTTTCAAAAAATCGATTCTTTCTTTTCCTATTTTCCAATAGCCCGTACCTCGAGGAGCAATATACTAAAATTTCCATCGCGGATCTCGAACAGTCTTTGAGCTAAAGCTTTCTAAAAGCAGCAGCCGTCAGTCAGAATCGCGCGTGAGCTGAGAGGTCGAACAGAGTTATTATTCGGGTTCTTTTGGCATCGTGAATATTAGAGTGCTCCAAAAAAATTCTCTCAAGCCCATGGTCTCAAAAGTTTCGAGGAAAAACGCTTCATATTCCAAATATGCTGCAGTTCTAACTCGAATACAAATTATCCGATCGACTTGAATCTTGTTTTAGCGTATTTAGTAATCATTTCTTCATACACTGAACTCCAGTTCCCCGATTGGATGCAAAATGTCAATTTGCCATGCGAGAAACTAAAATAAAATAAAATTTTATTTTAAAACTCGCCATTTTGTTGGATTTCAATTTTTTTTCTCACAGTTCTGCTTCAATGTACAGACAATGCCTTTCAGCTTAATGGACTCTTTTTATTTTTTTATTTCGAGCACGCAGAAAGCTGCAGTTACTGCAGCAGTGAGAGAACTTTCTGCAGACTCGGGAGCAACAGCATGAGTCGTCGAAACTCGAATATTTTTATCTGAAAAAATTATATATCGTTATAATGCATCATTTGAACACGAATATATGCATCGAATCCCTAGCCATTTTCTTTCAATAAATTGCCCAAAATCACCTTTTTTTTGGTCAGCCACATTAGCGGTGCCTCTTAATCGCGGTCGTTAGAATCTCAATGGCAAACTTAATTCCAGCCATTTGACAAATGTTATATCGGAGCTACGCCGGAACTGGACGAAGAGCGAGTTTTTTGCGGACAAATGAGCGCGATATACTTGTTCAGCGAAGCATTGACCACGCATCAAATATGCGCGATGCACAGGCTTGGTCCGGGATACAAGGTAAAGCTTTTCGATAATCATTGAAAATTTCGTAAATCGACCGAAAAATTGTCAAGTCGAATTCGACAGCAGAAATAAGGAACGTGAAAATAAACGGGAAATATTATGATCATAAGTCTCACCGTTTAGTGAAAATCGCGTTTAAGTGTACAGCAACGAGGAATGAGAAATGGTCGTTGAAAGTTTAAGATGCTTAGGTAACTGCGAAAATGATCTGTTTCGACGTATTTCTAAAGATATTAGAAGTACGCCTCGAAAGTTTGTTGCCCGACGAACGATAACGATCCGTTTCACGCCGCAATTTCAGAGTCAGTTCCGATTCGATAACGAGTGCTACCTCAATCTACCTGACAATCACAAAAGGGTGAGTGACCAGCCGGAGAACGCAAGCATGCCGGACCAAAGTATACAGCCTGTAAGCATTTGCGTTTTGTTTTTATATTTTCGCCCGTTGTCTCATTTATTTACACGTATAATGCCATTTTTCAAACATCATTCAGAGACAATATTCGCATAAGGTAATCAACGATGCATTGTCATTTTTCGAATCGCACATCGTTTGCTCGGTGTGATTTGCATTAGGAGTTGGATTCCGAAGCTTTAGACGGCGTTCCCGCATGTTTTTCACATTCGTATCCCGCTTTTTATATACATACAAATGCCGTTGTTTTGTATTCCACTCACGACACGTACAACATTCACAAAACGATATTCTCGTCATTCGAATCATCCGAATTATACGGTCCGTACCAAATCAGTTGGCAGGAGATTATCGGAAGCTAACAACGTAATTGCGAAAATGTTGTTCCCTCCCACTCGCAGCATCAGCGAATCACGAATGCTAATAGCAATCAACATTATTGAGTAATTTATGTCGCCAATATAGTTGTTCGTCACTCTCCGCAGAAAAGAGCCGAGTAGAAGTTGAAAAAAATCCGACTGTAAATATAAATATCGACAACAAGACACAATTTTAAAATTCATGCTCACGCGCCAGATGGGTCTCAGTTTTTACGAACTTGCAACTAGTCGAAATTCGTGTACTACGAAACTCCGGGAATCGTACTGCCTCGAGAGCTTTTGGTATGATTCAATTTCAAAAAGTTATTCAGGAATAACCGCGGCTCGATTTAGAGAGAAATTACATCTGAAATTTACAGAAGAAACACCAATACAACAGTTCGAAGTTAATCCTACAAATAATTGGATTGTCATATTTGCACGTGCCTTGTATCATATATACACGTGAAGCATTCTTCGTCCACTCGGTCATCTATTTCCATCTAGTTCTCAAAACACCTGAAAAAATTCCAGATGGTTTGGGTACTTGAAAAACTTTTGTTTACATTTTACATTTTTCCCATGAAGATAAAATGACATTTCATTGAAATTTTTCGTATTTTACAGGCGAAATGATAGTTTGAATAGGAAGCTGAGAAAAAGACAAATTTTATGGATGAAAATATCATTGGAATAATTCTTTGAATACTAAATACAGCAAAGAACAGTGACTTCTCGAAAATCGCTGCAAAAGTCTGAAAAAAAATCTCAAAAATATTCTTCAATTACCCAAACCACGTGGAATTGTTTCACGTCTTTTGGAGACCCCGATGGAAATAGGTGGCTGAGTTAACGGAGCATGCTTCATATATTTTACAGTAAAAACCCGTTTTAAATTAACACTCCTTGTCTCTGGTTAAAGCCATTGTTTATATTATTTATATAAATATGTTTGTTGCGACTAGAATTTACTGCTACTAAAAGCGAATATCAATTAAAACTGGCTCCAACTAATGAAAACTATTACAATATTTTAACGAAAAAAAGTTACGATAAATTAATGAACAAAATTGAAAAAGCTTACGAATGTTTTCCAATTCTCATCAAAACTTAAGATTGCTTTCGATTGAATTATTCCCCCAAACGAGATTCGCTAGTTATTACTACTTTGATCTAAAATTCAAATATGTATAGCAGTAAATTCTAGTTTTAACTAGGAAATTCTCAGTGTAACAAAAACATTTACTATAAAATAGTTTTAACAAATGAAAACGGGGTTTGACTGTGCAATATACATCATTTGTTGTTCATACGTATTTACGTTGTAGATTTTTGTCGAATATCCTCGGCATGCCCACGTAGTTTTTGTTAGCAACGCGAATGCGGTATGTTGAGCCCTACACATTTTTCTGGTTATTCGTTCAAGATCTCCCGTCCTCTCAAAATTTCGAATGGATGTAAAATCGTGCAATTTTACTCCAATGAACGATATGCAGCAGATTTTCAAAGAATAAGGTTCAGCATATTTCGCCTCAGTTTTGTAGTCTATAATGATATTGTAGTCGTACCATCAAGAAAACGTAGCTCTACCCAACGTTTTATCGTAATGTAAAGGCAGAAATTGATAGCTATGCTGTTGAATCGATTAGTATTTCAGACCTTATTTCCGCTTTTCAGCCTTCTGGTCGTAAGTTTCATGTTGGTATGACGATCATTAATAAATTTTAGGTACTCTACGATGGAAAACTGTCGAATGCAATCGTGTTCATGTACAATCCAGTGGCAACGGACTCCCAACTCTGCTTACAAAGTGCACCGAAAGGAAACATGTCGTATTTCGTGCACACGCCGCATGCTCTCATGTTGCAGGTTTGATATAGAATTTCACCAGGAATCCTGGATGAGTATTTGAGAGAGTAGCGAATTATCCTGAACTTCGGTATCGTTACAGGAAGTGAAAGCTGTTATAACGCACTCGATACACAGCACCCTGAATTCTATCGGTGGTATCCAAGTGCTATTTCCATTATTCTCCCAGTTGGATATGCCGTACGATTGCGTAGCTGCCAACGACATCAAGCGAGATCCTACGTTGTGGTGATTAACCGTTCTGCTCACTTTAAGGATGTAAACGCGCGACCATTTGTATAAAAAATTCAACTAATTTCGAGCTAACAATATTTTGGTTTGTTCCTCTTATTTACTCGCTATAAGATAAAAAAGATCATTCACTTCCACTCTCCGTGTGAATTCGAATATTGAAACGATTAAAAATTGAAATATGAATTGATTTTATAATTTGTAATCAACTCGGCGATGAATCACATCAGAAAAGCTTACAAACTTTTGCTAGATGCGTATCTTAAATTTGTTTAACGAGCTATAATTTTATTCTCTGCAAATTTAAACTTGGTACATCGACTCGTTACTGGTAAAATAGTGAAATTCCCCCAGAAAATGTTGTGCTGCTGACATTGCCAATGGTCACGCACTTACATCCCTGCCAACGTCGCCTTGCCACGAATAATTCCGGTACGTTGTACATCTTTCAGTTCGAAATTGCTGGGCTTCATCTGCGACCTGGTCGAAAGTTCTCAAACCGTCCAACAGCACATGGTTCAGAACCGAGGCTTTCTAGTGATCAGCTTTATGCTTCAACGAGCGAGCAGGGATCACCTGACTACCGAGGTCCTCGCTTCTTTCCTCGAGCTTACCAAACATCTGGTCACCTGCTTAAGTGCCAACAGCGATCTCCTGCTCAAACAGGTATAACACAGTAAATAATGAAGTCGTTATTAGACTTTTTCACAGATTTTTAGAATAGTCGGATGAGAAGTTATTATACATATAGAACAAATCGATAGCCAACGCCCGTCGCAAAGCACACGATTGCATAGTACTTTTTTGCTTTTCGCTCTTCACGATCATAGCGCACTTCTGACCCTAAATCTTACTTCGGAAGGCTTTGGGTTTGACAATTTCCGGGAGCTATAGTATCATTACAAATATCGATCGTAATATTGGATGCGCCATTTTCAAACTACAAATTTCGTATTAACGATCACGTAGCTTCGTGAAAATTAGTTGAACTGTGAAACGTCTTTCGCGAATGGTTAAGGTAGGTCGAGCGTGATAATATTGGGCCAAAATATAATCTTACCACTCGCGGAACTCGCTGCACTAAAACTACGGAAGCACAGTTCTCGCGAGACTAAACTTCGTACGGTAGTGTGCCAAGTTTTGTAAAGTTTCAACGCTTATATTTCCATAGCTTTCGAGTGAATAGTTTTGATTTTATTAACCCTTCCTTGGTGTCTTCTCGAACAGTGAATATTTTATCAAACTAGTTTGGAAAAGTTGTTCCTTCGTTCATATATTGCTCGTTTGAACAATATTTTTCTCACGTTACCAGAATTTTCGTCGAACCCAACGAACCCAGCTCTTAATTCGTGAACTAGGAATAATGAAAACTAAATTATTCTCCTACAATATTATTTCCTGGTCCGTATTCTCATCGAACACCTCGCGTACTCCTCAAACGCTGCTCGCTAATTATTCTAACGTATGCTTTGCCGGCGGGTTTCGACTGAATAATACAAATTTGTTACGGTTGATTTTATCTAGATTTAATTCGTCTGCGTAGGTAAGTCGAGTAGAACTCCGAAATCGTAGTCTGATTTCTAGAATAAAAAACCAGCCCCGTATTTTTCATGACAAACTAACGTAAAAAGTATTGTAATCCTTACATTTAATAATACTCGTTACCATGATCACCAGAGATCATCTCTACGTGCCTTTCCCGTTAGTTCACCTAGATTTCCATTGATAACGATACTTCTCCTCTCCCAAGTCCATTTTATTCCAGTGTCTATTGTCCATCTGCACACGCATTTGGTTGTATTGTCACTTATTCTTTATCACCACAAATCCGGTCTCGTAGAGAATAGCATGAACGTTCCTGCATCTATTATTGTTAGACTTTAGTAGCAGTTCGAAATTACATAGCTGTTTTTGCATGCACACGTACTTAACGAAATTATAATTAAGTTTCCGAATCTATGGACTGCGTGCAATCTACCGACTTCTAAATCCACTATCTTCACGATGCCTCTGCAAATCTTTGTTTTATCCGTTTTCGAAATAGCTTTGCGAGCGATATTCTTACACGTCAAATTTCCAAAATCTTTGCGAGCCAATGAAATGTGCTACACGTTCAAATAACTCTTCTGTCTCACTTTCCTCTTGTTCGTCTCGCTTTGAATTGCGCTTGATCGTACAAAGCCTTATGCAATTTGATCCTGTACGTCGAACGTTTTGAGTATCAGCTGACTGTGGAACATCCTTCCTATACAAATTTTCTCCTCGCCCCTTTATTGCATCGATAACACTCTGATCTTTCCATTCTTACCAAAAACTCACTCTTTCTCTCTCTGTCGCTCCATAGCTTCAGACTTGATGTCCACACTTTTTTTTATCGAGTTATCCCATTCTCTTTCGTACATTCTCGACTCATCAGCGAAAATATTTGAAATTCGAATTTTAAACTCCACTTTGTTATTCCATTTTTCCAAATTTTGGAGCAAATTTCAAAACGATTTTTTTGCACTCCTGAATTGAAAATGCAATTTTCGTGTTGCATTATAAATACCATTTCGCATTTCCATTTTTGATAAATGGTAAGAAAATACAAGCCTGTTGCGGTAACAAAAGCTTTCGCTTCGCAACTTCGCTGAAAGAAAATGTACGAATCGATGTTCGCTATCACTTGATGTCTGATAATCGCAAGACGAGGTCAGTTGTAAGATATTTTCATCAAGGAGGGTCCAACGTCAGCAGGCTACCGAATTGTTACAGAAGTTTTCTTGAAGAAATAAAACCAAAAACAAGAAATTGAAGAAATTTGTAAAAACTTGAAAGAAAACATGTAGTCTTAAAAGTCGGCTAGATTGGTGTGTCCTAAGGACAGGCAGATCCATGGTGATGTAGTTGTTTTACTTTTCATTCCTAACATGGCAGCTGCTGGATCACGTTCTCTTTAACCCTGCTTTGTGGATTTACACACCAGCGCCGGTACAGTCTCGCCTCTATTCGTACCTGGCAACGGAATTTCTTAGCGACACTCAAATATATTCCAACGTTCGAAGAGTATCGACGGTATTGCAAACGGTACACACCTTGAAATACTACTACTGGGTTGCAAATCCACGCGCGAAGAGTGGAATCACACCTAAAGGCCTCGGTGAGTAGGCGACGGGTCGAAAGAAGAACTGAATCTAACATGCTACGACGATAACTTATTGGTTTTCTGATTTTTCAGATGGACCGCGACCTCAGCAGAAGGATATCCTCACGATACGATCCTACATCCTGTTGTTCTTGAAACAATTGATAATGATAGGCAACAGCGTGAAAGATGACGAACTGCAAAGCATCCTCAACTACTTAACGACGATGCACGAAGCAAGTGTTTGATGATAAACATTCAGTTTTCTTTTCTCGCTCTCTCTTTCCAACGAAACTTTTCACGTGTCGCTCGATTCGCAGGACGACAACCTACACGACGTTCTACAAATGCTCATATCTCTGATGTCCGAACATCCTTCTACTATGGTACCTGCATTCGATGCCAAACAAGGCGTAAGAACGATCTTCAAACTTCTGGCAGCGGAGAGTCAATTGATTCGTCTCCAAGGTCTGAAGCTACTGGGATTCTTCTTGAGTCGCAGCACCTACAAGTAAGAGATAACATATCGCTGGTTCCATTTTGCTCATTCACGGTTACTAAGAATGCCGATCTTGCAGAAGGAAGTACGATGTGATGAGCCCACATAATTTGTACACGTTATTGGCGGAACGACTGCTACTGAACGAGGAGACCCTATCGCTGCCCACTTATAACATTTTGTACGAGGTATGCTTTGCCACCGTCAACAATTTTTCTCGCCTCGACACTCTTCATTCCTCGCGCTGTGAATTATATTCTGATTTCAAATTCTAACAGATCATGACGGAACACATCAGTCAGCAAATTCTCTACACTCGACATCCAGAGCCAGAGTCGCTGTACCGTTTGGAAAATCCCAGTGAGTCTCGATCGATCGGTTTGGAGGGTGGAGCAGTGATTTGAAAATATGTACCTTATCGTGTTTTTTTTTTACAGTGATCTTGAAAGTCGTCGCGACGTTGGTGAGACAATCGAAACAGACAGAACAATTGTTGGAGGTCAAGAAATTATTTCTTTCGGACATGACTTTGTTGTGCAACAACAACCGAGAGAACAGGAGGACAGTACTGCAAATGTCCGTGTGGCAGGAATGGCTCATAGCTATGGCATACATTCATCCGAAGAACACCGAAGAACAGAAGATATCCGACATGGTGTATTCGCTGTTTCGTATGCTTCTTCATCATGCTATCAAACACGAGTATGGCGGATGGCGAGTCTGGGTCGATACGTTAGCAATTGTACATTCCAAGGTTCGTTGTACTAAGAACAATAAACAAAGAACAAAATAAGATACATTCTTGGCAGGAGCCGAAGCATTTTATGGATGCGATAAATTATGGAATCTTATGTTTCTCCTGGGGTTCTAGGTATCGTATGAAGAATTCAAACTTCAGTTTGCCCAAATGTATGAGCACTACGAGAGACAGAGATCCGATAACATAACGGATCCGGAACTGCGACAGCAGAGGCCCATCAGTACCATTTCGGGTTGGGATCAACAACATTCTGGCAATAATGGTTACACCAGGCCGACGCCTTGGACTAATGCTCAGCCAGCCAGCCTTCAGCACGCAGACCCTCGCTACAAGGTAAGAAGTTGTTGGATCGATCAAATGGAAAATGTAATACCATTTGTTCTGGATACTCTGTCCACGAATGGGAATGCATAGCTTTGCTTTGAACACCGAAGGATTAGAGCTACTATATATCCAAACTTTGGTACGCTTTGTTTTTTCAGGAATTCGACAGCTCGGATGCTGCGGATCGTTTGGAAGAATCTTGCAGCTGCGATTTGAATTCCATCGATAATACAGAGAGCGACGGTAGTCCAGCCATCATCAAATCTCGAGGTGATACCGTCGAGACATTGCAATCTAGTGAAGTAGCCTCTTTGGATTCCCGTTTGAGCGACAAACCCGAAACTCCAACGACTGCACGCGATAATAACACCGAAACGCCGACTATTCTAGAGGAAGCTAACAGCGAAGCGATCTCTCTGCCCACAACTCACGAGACTAGTGAAATCATCTCGATTGAAAGCTCGAGCGACTTGTACAGCGACGTTCACAAAATCGAAAGCTCGAGTCCGGACTCGATGATGCACGATGCTAGAAAAGATATCACTTATGCCGAAGAGTCAGCTAGTAAAAGTGATGTACCTTCGAACGTGGGGAGAGATAACAACGCGTCGACACCTCTGCCGATCATTGAAGACACGGAAGACGAGCTTGAGCAAAACATACAGAGCGAGACAACCAAAGAGCTGCTATCCGAGGATACTGAAACTCTGGCCAAATCACCCGAAGACGAGGCTGAAGCTGAGTTGGAAGAGCCGAGATCAACCGTCGTCGAACCCGAAGTGGCAAAGATCAGTGAAGTTGAATGTAACGAAGCATTAAAGCCCGAAGAACCGACATCTGCCGCGGACGAATCGGAGGAGTTGCCAAAATCTGTAATCGAAGCGGAGAAAACTGAAGAGTCAAAAATCGAAACGCAGAAGCAGCGAGATGTTGAGGATAGTCCGTTCGATCCCGAAGAACCCGTGGAGTCGGTCGTGGCAACCGCAGATCTTGTAACGAATAACACGACGGATGATAATGTTGCGTCCCAAGGTGGTGAAAGTGAATCGAAAATTGACACGAACGAGGAAGAATCTTGTAAGAAGGACAAAGTGGACACGGTGGAGGTGGAACCTGTACCAGATGGCCCCGACAACGTCGAAGTGGAAGCCGATGAAGCTGCTGCCGAGAAGAATACAGCTATCGAAGAGGAAGCGAAAACGGAGAAAGGTGAACACGAAGATAACGAGAACCGAGAAGAGGAAGTAAAATCTGAGAACGACGAAAGCGTTGGTGTTGAGTCTGGCGAAGAGAAGAAAGAAATAGCCGAAAGTGTAAAAAATCTTATTTGCTCAACTAGCGTAATAGAAAGCTCGGATGCTCGCGACGACACGTTAGATGTACAGGTCGAGGAGAACCCGGTCCGTAGTATGATAGGTAGCAACGACGGTGGCGTCGACTCGCCCTTGGGCGATAAAAGTGCCGTTATTAATGGTAATGATAATGGTAATGACAAAGATTCGGTGAACGTCGACGAAAATTTGGGTGAACCGTCCAAACTTTCTACTAGTATAAGTGATAAGCCAGACAATGGAGTGAGAACTGAAACGATAAACGTAGAAGATAGTCTTTCTATTAATAGTGACGTTCAAAGTTCTGTAGGTAACGTGACTCAAGTGCCAAACCCTAAGCATCAAATTCCAACAATATCTACGGTCTGTGATGCTGCTAAAAATTTTCCCGATGGTGTGCCTCAAATTGTTAGTTCTAAACCGATCGCGACGGACAATCAGTCGTCTAACGATACGACATCCGATCGCGTGGACGCCCGTCGCCGATCCAGTCTGCCCGTCGTACCTTCCGAGTCGATCGTTGATGATAGCATTGAAACGGCGCCGTCTCTGCCCGTTCCCATACGTAAATTCTCATCGCCTCAGAAACGACCAAGGAGTGCCTCGACGTCGACGCAAGTTGATCCCAATCATTTTGGTGAGCCAATTTCATTGTATTATCTTCCTTCGCTTTAACTCGTCGCTCAGCAATGTGGGACTCGATCGAATCATACAATTCTCATTGCAGAGTCAAAGCGACCGAAGCAAGGAAACCCGTCTACAAGGCCAATGTTCAGTCCGGGACCAACGCGTCCACCGTTCAGGATACCGGAGTTCAAATGGTCCTACATTCATCAAAGACTACTCTCCGATGTACTCTTCTCCCTCGAAACAGACATTCAAGTTTGGAGAAGGTAGGTACTCAGCGTATGATTCTTTGACAAAGTATATCGAAACCATTAACGCAACTCTTTGTCCCCAGCCATTCGACGAAATCTGTCTTGGACTTCGTAAACAGTAGCGAAAATGCAATATTCGTCGTAAACACGGTGCACTTGATATCTCAATTAGCTGACAATCTTATAATAGCATGCGGAGGTCTTCTCCCGTTGTTAGCCTCGGCAACTTCGCCCAACGTGAGTACGATAGATTATACTTGAGATACCGAAAAGCCAACGCAGCAAAACCATTTTGTGTTCCTCCAGAAATTGGTCGGGAACTCTTCTGTGTGGTTCGATTGTGTCGACAAAAAATGGCGAATTGATTAAACTGTGGTTATCGATTAAGAACAGAGTTTTGGCACTTGTTGCCTGATTTTTTCTTCTTATCTAAGCTATTCAAAATTATAGTGGAAATAATTTTTGCAGAGTGAACTGGATGTAATAGAGCCGACTCAGGGTATGCCGATCGAGGTAGCTGTTTCCTTTCTTCAGCGACTAGTCAATATGGCCGATGTACTAATTTTCGCTAGTTCTCTCAACTTTGGAGAGCTCGAGGCTGAGAAAAATATGTCCAGCGGTGGAATTCTGCGACAGTGTCTACGATTGGTTCGTATTTCCATCGGTTATTGTTCAGTTGCGAGAAGATAATTCAATATTATGTGCTGTCTCACATCTCAACAATACGATTAGGCGAAACATTTAAAATCTAGCGTTAAAAAATTCTGAATGCCGATTAAAAAAGAAATTGAAGTTTACAAACTGAATTTAACGAGCTTCGATATAAAAGTAGGTATCTGAGTATCTTCTGATAATTTCTTAGTCGCAACTTTATAGTGTTGTGATATTTTTAAACATGAGACTAGTGTAGTTATAAATAATAATATTCACGTCCACGCAGCATATATTGTCATCGTTAGAGTGGCCTCGACTCAAAAACTATACGATAGGCATCCAGATACTGACAAATCTTCACGACTTTGAACTCTCTGATTTCGATATTTGTTTTTTACTTCCGTTCAGGCGATTTTATTATAAAATCACTCGTCCATTTATTTATTTTTCTTGCCAGGGCTCAAAAAAGTCTCCCGAAGCTCGTGCTATCTGGAAAAACCGCTGTCTAGAAAATACGAGACGACGATCTCTGTATTCTGTCAACAAGCCTCTTGTTTTATCCATCGTTAGAATCATTGGCATTGCACAATTTCAAATTTTAAACAAATGTATGAAATACTCGTATTACTTCGCGACATGATGTGCGACGTACGAGTCTTCAAATGTTGTACAGCGATCTGAGAATTGAAAGTTGCGAAGCAATAGCAGTTCACGTGAAATGATCAATTACCATTACATTAGTAAGGGTTGATAATAGCATATTTTATTGAAATTTTCATTCATTTAATTATCTGATATACCGCTTGTTTAGGTCTGTACATGTGCCGTTAGAAACTGCTTAGAGTGTAAAGAGCGTGGCAGGCCATACAGCATGTTAGGTCGACAAATTGGTTCTAGTAATAAATCACAGCACATACAATCTCTGATACGAGGAGCCCAGACGTCGCCCAAGGTACGCTGAAATTTCTTTACGACCATCCCAAACCATATCGAAACTGAAAACCAGTTTTCTTCTACCCGATTCGCATCTAATTTCGATGATTTTTCCAGAATATCGTTGACAACTTAGCCAACCAGCTGAGTCCAGTGAAAGATCCCGAAAAGTTATTACAAGATATGGATGTGAATCGTCTGAGAGCCGTTATATACAGAGATGTAGTAAGTGCAGAATCGTTTGCTTGAATCGTCGAGGAATGCAACGAATAAATTTTATCGATTGTGAATTCCAGGAAGAAACCAAGCAGGCCCAGTTTCTGTCCCTGGCTATAGTTTACTTCATCTCTGTACTCATGGTATCGAAATACCGCGACATTTTGGAACCACCGATTCCACAAAGACCTCCGAGTCCTATACAAACTGTACAGACGAACGGAACAAATCACAGACCAGGAAGTCCATCGGGTGAGTTAAATAGACTAAGCTAAAAAATCGCTAGTATCCACCGGACCTCGTTGAATTTTTGTGTGAAAATTCCGAGAAGTTGCCAGCAAAATTAAAGCGAGTCGGTCACATGATCAGAATTCTTCGGTCATCGCATCGAACCAAAAACTCAGGTGTGATCGTACAATACACTGAAATTCGCGATAATTAGAGAGAATTTATTTGAAAAAAGAAATTTGGAAGCAAGGGCGTTTACTCCAACGGAAAGAAAGGAACGCATCCAAAGCGAAAGGACAAATTTACCTTACGCTGCCTAGTTTTTCTTTGGTATCGTTGTCAAAACTCTTATGTGTCAGATAAGCATTTCCCACTTCGTTTGATCTCGTCAAGAGATTTATCGTTATAGTTGGTCAGGTTTGCATACTTCTCCGACCATTATCCGATTACAGCATGATTGAAATAACTGTAAACGCATGTATACGATGTTTCACCAATGCAAGCACAGCAGAGCAACAATAGGTAGTTCCAACTTGATTATATTGTGTGTAGATGCAACTAGCTCTATTTATCGTCCCGTTCGAAGTCGACTCGGATCTATAATTTCCCATGCCTCAATGCATTCTCGTTAGAAAAATGAAATCAGTCGATTGTTGATGTTAAAAGCGATTCTTGTGATGAGCGAACGTTAATCAATAACACCTCGTACATGCATTAAACTAATTTTTTTTTTAGAATACACACAATCTATTTTGAAAACAGAAAAGCATCTGAAATCGTAGCAATTGATCACACGACACTGTTTTAATGCTATGATAGCAATCAATCAACATCACCTGTCAGCACTCAACTTTAAATTGATATAGAAGCATGCGTGGTTGCACTGGTGTAGATATTATCTTCTTATCTGTATCTGACATTGAGAGTTTTGATGTTTGTCGAATGTGTCTGCACTTATTGATATACATTTATATATTTTTTCTAGATTTCTCATCCCTGTTATTTCATGAAATGTCATTCATCGTGATTTATGTGTCCGAACTAACTTTTAATCGCCTCATTGCAGCTAGTCTACCATTCGAAATAATAAATAACGTTGTTGTTTCATCTCAGCTACGTGGCTAACACTGAAAAAATATATGTTATTCGCTTAATCCGATGTCGTTGAAGTTGCGGATACGATTTTCCGACCGGTGGACGATTTCATTGCGAATCATTACTTCATGTAGCTTGAAAGTAACGAGCGAGTGAATATTAGCACTATTCTTATTCGTCGCTAAATGAACACTTCTGTGACTATTCGAACTCCCGACTCGAGTCCATTACCAGAACAAATAACAAACAATATTCTCAGACTTCCACTAGCTGTTTTCATATCTCCCAGTTCATTTCCAACTAACGACACGTTATTTTGCTTGTTTTCCTAAAACACCACAAATTGGTCACACACCACTCAAGTTCAGTTCGTCGCATCACAATTGAAATCTACTGTAAGTTGAAATTGTCATACATCTATTGGCCACCCACGTCGCTTACTACTTGAAACAATACTGCACATCATTTTTAAAAACTTACCGATCGTACGCTTCGTCAAACAGAATGGTTACCCCTAGCTCAAGAATTATTGACCAGCGTTAAAACACTACGACTGATGCTTATTAACAACTTCTTCTGCTCACCACCTTTGCTCTTGAGACTATCCGGTCGCTGAAAGTCGTGGGTCTCGAAGGAGCATCCCTTTGATCTTGCATTCACAGCGATAGTGTCCGCGGCTTGAGTACGGTGAAGTACTAAAGGTTTGCTGAAATCTGCTTGCGACAGGGACCTATCGATGTCGCGAAATTGGGCTAACGACAGAGCTAAGATATGTCGACCCTTGGGACTTGGTTGGCGAGTTCGGAGAGTCACCGACGTAACGTTAGTTAGGTAGTAAAGGTTGAAGAAAAAAGAACGATCGAATTAGTAAAGGTGGCGAATGTGATTCCACAGCAGATGGAAGTGGTGGTGGAGGAGGGCGACCACTGTTTCCTCAGTGGTCTCACCACGTCTATCCTCAGTTTCTCCCGGGGTCTCACCCCAACGCGAATGCCAACCACCACACCAGCCAGCATCACCATCAGCACCCACTACCACCGGCTGCCAGGCACTCTAGTCGCCAGCCTCCATCCAGCTATTACCTCCCAAATAATCACAACCACCATGCCAATCATCATTCGAATAACTATAACTCCCATCATCATCGTCATTACCATCATCACAATAACAACAATCACCATCATACGCTTCAAAAGCATATCGATCAGCCCCGAAATCTCTATCATAGAAATTCTGGTGTCGGTTTGCAAGGTAATTGCTCGAACATATTCCTTGAAGTGCTCGTTCGCTCCTTCGATATACGGAATGATTTTTAATTTCATTTTGTAAATATTGTCTGGTAGTTTATTGTTGTTTATTACGTTGTGCTTCCAATATATTATTGGCCCTCGTAGTCGTGCGAATTTTTCTCACCGCCTCGCACATGGATCACATAAGATATTATTACCTCGCTCCACGACGTCGAAAAGACAAATTCGATTGTATCGATTCGATACGCAAATACATGTCTGCTGCAGTGTTTTCCAATCGTTCTACATTGATCCTTGAATCGTAGTTGGCAGCAGGTAATTTTATCTTGTCCTCTGTCGCAATTATTGCCTTGCCTCGATCGGAGATGTATGGAAAACTATCCCCGTATATGAAAGCGCAATAAAAACAATATTTTTTTGAAATAATTGTGCCAGTTTAATGTGTATAGTTTTGCAAAATTCCAGAACTAAGATGTTCAGTGATATTGTAGTTCGTGATCATCAAATTCATTTCTCATCTTCTTCCATATTTTTTTATTGGAAAGATTTTGCGCTTCTTGTTATATTACAGACTGATCGCTTCGAGTCTTTCAACTGCAATTGTGCATTTGATCATCCCCACGTTATAAAATTCACATCTTAAAATTCTAGAACAAATCTACTTGCTATCGATTCAGAGTGTCGAAATTTCAGGTCATAAATACGCCTATCGACTCTTCGTGGCTGAAACAGCTTCGCGGAAAAATATATAATATCTAAGTAGAAAATCAGGAAAATGACTCTTAATTATCTTTTATTGCATATTTTTTTTGATTCGCGATTCTATTTAGAACGACTTGTATGCAAACTCTTGTTCGTGTAAATCAATCTATTTCTCGTCACATCTACAGCTGAACCGATCATTTCTCATTATTTAATCAGGGTATTCGCGAATGTTCCACGCCAACCTCACCAGTGTGTAGAGCTCGACATTTGGAACAACTTTTTCCTTTGTCATTCTTCGATCCGAGGCGTAATTGCGGAGATATGAAGAATTGGAAATTGATAAAACAAGCCTATCACGTCGCGCCAAGGCTAGTCGCGCGGCTCCCGCCGTCTAGTGAGCGGACCGCTCTCGTCAACCTTGGCGCAACGCGATTGGTGCGATTTGTCGATATGCACTTGCTCGTAGATCCGCAACCGTGCTTCGGATCAAAAAATGGAAAAGGAAAAAGTTGCTCAGAATTTCGCGTTCCACGCGCTAGTAAAGCAATAGTTGCAATCAAAGCACATCAAGCGCTCCATTTTTCCAAAATTCCTCAGTTTCATCCAGTCCATACACATCTGAAAGTCACAAACGAATCTAATCCTGCATTTGATTATTTTTGCGTAGTTTACTCTGACGAAATAATTTTCTTTCGAGTAACTAATTATCGTCACTCACTTCGTTTTCATCCCACAGTCGACTTAACAATCTTCCAACTTCTGACTCGAGTCTTTATGATTTGTAAAAGCACAATTTGCATCGTTCATCGTGCGCAGCATAATTTTCAAATTTACCGTAAACAAACAAAGGTGTTCGCGTAGAATATTTCAGTCTTGTAAGTAATCTTTTATGTAAGTTGAATTTTCATTCATTTTCTGCAGCATGAGCATGTACTTGCCGATGCACTTTTATTGCGTTGCACGAATTAATATTACGTACACCTTCAGATGTTATTTTATCTAACTATTTTAAACTATCAATTTATCGCTCCAAACAATTTATATATATAAATTAATCGAGCTACAAGTTATTGTGTTATTCAAGTTGAACATCAATCAGTATTCTCAACAAAATTGCTGTGAAATAATCGAAAAAAAAAAATTAGGAAATCATTCGTTCACGAGACATTTACGAGTTTTGCGGTAATAGTCGTAACAATTTGACTTTTCTTTCTCAAAAAATTCTTGCCTCAACTGATTAAATTCGCTCACCCTCGTCGTTGCTTTTGTATTTGAATGAATACGAATTTCTAATGATTGTAGCATGCAAATAAATCCTCTCCCCGAATTTTATGCATCGTCTCGAGAATTTCTCACGCTGATTTCACATTTCAAACGTAATTGTAGGAAGCGCTGGTATCACGAGTCAGTCTGGCTCTCAGGATGACGGCGAGTACGAGGTGATAATTGTTGGTGAAAACAATTCTTCGATCTTGGCTGATCACGAAATCAGCTCTAGCGGTCCTCCATCGATCAAGGTAACATCGACGATAAACTGGTGACTTACAAACCAAAAGAAAATAATTATATCCATGCCGCATGCATACTTACTAAAAAAATAATTTTCCCCTTGATTGATTGTCGTGATTAATTCGCATTCACATTTTGCCTCACATTTATTCCAAACGTGAAGATTAAAAAAAAAGAATGTCAACTCGTCGCTACTTGTTATAATTTTCAAAAAATTTGCATCACAGCAAAACGACTATCTGAAAATTGCAAATCAACCAATTTCGCGAGTATTTGACACCAATCCGTAAAATTAGACGTAGACAACTTCGCTAGGAAAATTCTTACTGTTTTTCCGTAGTTGTAGAGAAGATTTGTGAAAATTCGTCGTAAAATGTAGGATCGTCAATTATCGATGATAGAATTTGCGAAGAATCTTTAGAATTGGTTTTGACGAAGTAAAACTTGGCGAATAAACATTTCGAAATTTTGAGGAAAATATCTGAAATATTCTCATCGAAATTCTTTGAGCTTGACGTTGTCTGAAAATGGGAATATTTTGAGAACATTTTCCAAACATTTCGAAATGTTTCGTACGTTTTGAGTAGCGTAGAGTTATAATTGATCTTAGAAAGAATGTTTATTTTGACGTGAGTGCATAATGAATTTCATACGTACGGCGTGAACTGCAGAAGTGGCGTGAAAATAAGCGTCCAAATGCAATCGTTATCGACTCACTCGGCATCGCTAACGCACGATCCTTGACTCATCTGATAACTTCCTTTGCTTGCATTGCTATGCGTACTAACTACTGGGTCCGAAGGGAGGTCATAGTGGCGTGACAAGGCCACGGACTATCCACGAGGATAATTACACCTCGCCCGATCCGGCGCTTGGTTATCCTCCGCGACTCGAACCGCTACCACGAAATACGCAGGTAACGTTTGATCGGAATACCAATCTACGGAGGATAAATCACGCATATTCCACGAGTCGAATTTCTTGTTGTACATTTTTTGGTGAAACCGAATTTCGGAGGAACGAAAATAACGTCCTGCGTCCAATTGATGGCTTCGTTACTTCTAGCAATGTCGAGTCGATGACCATTCTCGATAAAGTGTCTGTTGCTAATCGCATGCGTTTCCGGTTACGTAGTAATTAACTGAGATTCTTTAACGAATCCTACATACATAGAATTTGAGACAATGAACTTGCGTAGACTTATTGTGTGTGAAATAACATTAGGAAATCGTAGTGAATACCAACTCTTACAATTAGTTGTCAAGTTGTCACCTACAAGCAGAGACCACGAATCACGACTTACCGATTTTTCTCAGACATTCCTGATCAAAAAATCATTTCTACACTAAACTACCCCAGCTAAAAAGTATTTTTTTGTTACCTCGCACCACCTGCAGCTAAGACTAATTTTACAATTCGACTCCTGACACAAGATGAGCCCTGTGCGATGAGTCTGAGAGGTTTCGCAGGGTGAATTCTTTTTTTTTCCATTTGGTTAACGAGTGAAAAATTGATTTTCTTTGCCCGTGTCAAAAGTAACACAAAGCAATGTTAAAGTAACATTAAAAAAGTGATACTCTGGTATCAAACAACATTTTTGTGTGTTGGAAAACGAACTGTGAGAATAACACTAACGATCAGACTAAAATGTTAAATATTCTACACACAATTTGTACACTTTACACACCGACGGAATTTTTTTCACCGTAATCTAATCTGCTTCGTTTTATCCAACATCGAGCTTTTCCTATTACAGACTAAACAATGTTTCCTATAATTTTTTTCTCGCTTCTTAAATATTCCCTTTCGTGTAGCAATTAATTATGAAAAAACTTGAAATTACAAAGAATACACCACACGACAGTAAAGCTAAGTAAACGTTTCAGTACAGATGCTTTTATTTATCCTTGAATAAATTCCAATGTTGAATTTTAATGTTAATGCATTGACACGCTCAGTAAGGGGCCATTCAAGTATTACGTAAGCAGTAAAGATGGAAGGGGGCTTATTTTTGATGACACGGGGGACGGGGGCAATATTTATTTTTTTACTGTTTCGGATTTTCTACGAAACTTAGTCAATCTTGATTTGAACGCGTATGGAATCCTGCTTATCTATGCTCGATAGCGAACGAAATTGCTTACTCTATTAAGAGCGAGTGAAAGAACCGAGTACGAAAATTATGGCTAATAATGTTCACGAATAAATATCACGTGTGAGAAATTCCTCTATTCTAAGCTTATTTCTAGACTTGATACCTGCTGCTCGTGAATCTATGAAGAAACCAGAACAGATTAAGAAATGCACGTACCAATGCTTACGTAAGCATGGGAGGGGGTGGGTAAGAGATTTGCTTACTGATGCTGAAATGGGGGTGGCGGGGTTAATCATTGTAAGAAATTTGCTTACGTAATACTTGAATGGCTTCTTATACGGGAGTTTCTCATGTTATTCCATGATTTTATACATTTTCTTTTTACTTGGTTGGGCCATCGAGTGCGTTGTTGGATACTTATCGGACTGTTGGCCCGGGGAGTGGAGGTAAATTTGTACGACATCGCAGCTAAATCTTCGTTCGTTCGTTTTTGACAGAGTAACGATTCGAGCGAGGAAACGATACACCAGAACAATCTGACTGCTGATCCCAGTCCATCGGAAGCGACTACTGACAACGAGAATAAATTGAACTCGTCCGAAGATGCCTGGACCGATGTAAATCTCAACGAGGACGGCGACTCGATTCCCACAACAAATCCACGCGAGGATCCACGAAACATTCACAACGTAGCTCGGGCACGCGGTGAGATTACGACTCCGCGTTACCTTGAATTTCTACATTTGGCACCGTTCCTCGGATAATTCTGACTCGAATGTTACGAAATCCGCAGGTGATCATGCCGACAGCGAAGGAAACGTTCTCGATCAAGAAATGTTGCCGAATTCTGAACGGGGTGAGAAACCGGCGGCTGAAATATCCGTCGTTCGAGTTCCGGACAGACTAGTTACGACGGCCACGTCTGCGAGACCCGACGAGCTTCCGATCAAAGGGCTCGTCGATCACCTCCCCATACCCACACCCTCGCGCGAAGCTTCGCTCACTCAAAAGCTAGAGATGGCTCTAGGATCCGTCTGCCCGCTGCTTCGAGAAATCATGGTTGACTTCGCACCGTTTTTGTCCAAGACGCTGGTCGGTTCCCATGGCCAAGAGTTGCTGATGGAAGGAAAAGGTTCGCCGATCTCGCCATTTTTTCCCCTTCGAATACAACCTGCTCTTGTGCTCGCTGCCCCAGAACTTGGTGACGGACGCGCACTTGCGTTTTATTCATGCTGTAGTCCATATGTAATTTTTTTTTTCAATTGACCTTGAACCTACAGGGAATGATGATGGAAATTTCAAAAAAAAATTAAACTGTTGGAGATGAATTAGAGTCCTAAATTAGATGTTTTTATTGTTTCATTAAAAAAAATGTTACAATAATAATGGCTGAGACTTCGTAGCAATAATTTAAACAAATGAGTCTATTTTCCTTCTCAGGGGAAGGGTTGCAATCAGTTTGGCAATCGAGTTCTGTTACGTATGAACCAGTGCTACCTTACTTAACAAAGACAGTGGTTACAAAGTAATTAGTCTAATGGATAAGTTGCAGGTTCTACGCTTAGGTCACTATGAAATTTGAGAAAGAATATGTTTCGGTAATAAGATGAATTTAAAGCGGATTCTTGATGAGTGGTGGATTGGTAATTTTTTCTTGATAGTATGTACATTCGATAAGCTTGTGAAAGACGTTATCAGTTTTGCTGCATCTATGACAGTAGGTCGCTGTAGGAAATTTGAAAACTTGAGCATCAGTGACAATTCTGCAGTTGTGTGAATTTGGGAAGCGTTTAAAGAAAGATATGTGAACTTTCTCAAGGTCTTCGGTATGATTAAGAGCGTAGACAGGAGCAGCAAACACGAGTATGGAGCTGATGAGTGAGTTTGGTAGTTATTCGATAGAGTCTATGGAATCTATCTTTAGTGATAAAATGAGAGGAATTGCGGAGAGCGATGCTGCTCTTGCCTTAGCTAAGTCAAGAGTCCTAATTTTAATACGATGAGCTTTGGAAATGTATCCCGACGATATTTACGAGCAATTCCAACGACGTTCTCGTATCCATTCACATGGCTATAAAACATTCGAAATCAATCAAACTCGGTGGGAAGTATGTTCAGTTTAGCGTCAACGGTTTCATAGTTAGTATGCTGGTGAGGAAATGAATGGGGATATGCAGGAGATCCGTAATTAAAATTCGAGTCGCGTTGGAAACAGCAGTAAAAATAATGCATGTTTAGAATGCATCGTTGGTGGAACATCCATCGAAACCATAAAGCATTTACCGATTAAAAGATAGTAATTGTTAGTTCGGATTCGGTTGCTAATTATTCTCTACTCTTCCAGGATTGACGACTTTCAAGAATAGCAATTCGGTAGTGGAGCTGGTGATGCTGTTGTGTTCTCAAGAGTGGCAGAACTCTTTGCAAAAGCACGCGGGACTCGCCTTTATCGAGCTCATCAACGAGGGAAGGTGCGTACTGCAGTCGTTATTATTCCACTCTTCCAAAGATCAACTTTACGATCGACAATTAATTATTCGATTTCCAATAGACTCCTGTCTCACGCGATGAAAGATCACATAGTCAGAGTGGCGAACGAAGCTGAATTCATCTTGAACAGGATGCGAGCTGACGACGTTTTGAAACACGCTGACTTCGAAGTGAGTACACTCAGCATTCCGCTGGCGGTAACACCAACGTTTTATTACGCTTGTATGTTAACTTTTCAAATTATTCCGTCACTTTTACGGCCATCTTCCTGAACGTCTCGCGCGTTGATTCGTGAGTTGGTTGTTTCTGCCGCAGCCTGCCCTCATTACTATTCGATTCGCAATGAACCCGAGCTACGAAAACTACATTTCATATTCAACAATACAGATATCGCACTCGATGGGAATATTCATTATTACTTCACATTATTATAGACTCGAGATAAGGAAGCTTGTAATTTGCTGATCATACATTTTTTATTCTTTTTACAGTCGCAGTGCGCGCAAACTTTACTGGATCGTCGCGAAGAGGAACGAATGTGCGATCATCTCATTACGGCTGCACGAAGACGGGACAACGTCATTGCTAGTAGAGTTTTGGAGAAGGTTCGAAATATATTATCGAATAAACATGGTGCTTGGGGTTACATGGATCCGACAGCAGCGAAGTTAGTAGCGATTTGAATCCACTTACCGTAGAATTGCACGAGCACGTTGAAATGTGACGAATTGCTTGTTCGTTCCATAGGATGGCGGAGTTTTGGAAATTGGATGCTTGGGAGGACGATGCGCGGAGACGAAAGCGCTTCGTGCACAATCCTCTGGGCTCGAGTCACCCCGAAGCAACTTTAAAAGCCGCTCTGGAGCACGGAGCACCGGAGGATGCAATCCTGCAAGCTCGAGAAGAGTTTCACGCTCATCTCGCTGCCTCGAGGGCCCATCAGCAGCAGCTTCAATCCGCAGACCTCATGGACGACAGCGAACTACTCTCGGACGACAGAGATCTCGATAACGACCTCACAGGTATGTCGAGCACTCCAATGCTACCGGAGTGATAAGGAATGCTGAAACTACGAGCAAGTCACGTTGACTGATACAGCGGTAACTGTTCCAAATTCAGGTCCAGTGAATATCAGTACGAAGGGGAAATTGATAGCTCCAGGAATCGTCGCGTCTGGTATCATTTCCGTAACGTCGACGGAGCTCTACTTCGAAGTTGACGAGGACGACGCGGAAATAAAGAAGATCGACACGGAGGTAAGTCAACTAGCAGAATGTCCCAACTAGTGTATCCTCACACCCTATATTCACGGTCTTGCGAATTCACAGTAATACCGAGTCATGCATTCAAAGACGTGAAAGGACAATAGAAAATCACGTGAACACGTGCGTATTGAACACGTGTTCTCAATCGGAAATCGGACAAAATAAATAAAATAAAAACTCTAGAACGGTTCGTTCCTAGTCTCTCAGCTAATTTCGTGAGTAAGACGAGTCGTTCGAGTCTAATTAGCCGGAATCTTCACGCCGTTTATTACCTTTTAAAAGGCAACAACTGGCTTCAGATAAAAAATGTCGTCCATTTACGTACGTATCTCTACAAAAGATTCAAAGTCACGAAAAGATCACCTTCTATGGACAGTTGCTTTGACCGAGTGAATCTGGACTCGGTTTCGGTGCGACCAGTAGGTAAGCCCAGTCTCTCCGTTAATCTAGATAATTAATTATACCCCATCTAGTTTCCAGCTCATTTAGATAGAACCTGCTAGATACATTTCGAGGGATCCGCTGCTTCCACTAAACTTATCTAGTTAAAATGTCCTCGTGAAACTTGCCTATCGCGATAAACTCATTTCCCCAACTGGTACCACAGAATCACAAGGATATAGATACACCCCGCTGCATCGTACATCTCCGGTTCATGCTAATCGTACTAATTACCAGCTAAAGTATCGAGTATAATTTATTCAACTCGTAATACGTAACGATCTATGCCAATTTTTTTGCTACTATTTCTCTCCGTCGAAATGATGAATTACCTCTATGGTTACGAAGCGATTATTCGTGTCGGACAAATTGAAGGTAATGAGAAGAGGTGAAAGAAAAAAAATTAGGTTCGTGGAACATCAAGCCGCTAACAAGTGTATCTCAGAAAACTCATGCGGAGCTTTCACGACCCGGCGTATTGGAGCTTTTTCATACTACTAGCAATCACTCCGTTGTAGACGTACCTATCCAAACGAGCTACAGTAAAACTAAGCGATTCTTTTCGTATTTTATTTGCATCGTTTGCGTGAATTATCGGATGAAGTACGGTAATTAGATCCAGAATTTTCTGTGATCTTAACGGTAATTTTGAATGAAATTTTCTTTCCCCGTAGGTAGCCTGTAATTTTTAATATTCGGATGGAACAATTGAAATTCTCTTCGACCGCGCCGGTCGAACGACGATCGATGAAGATATAGTCTCAGCGTCCCCCGTGAGATGTCTTCCTTCTAGCTGAAAATTTATCTACATCTTCATTCACCTCCCCGTATCTACTGTCACGGATACCTCGTTAAAAGATACGTCAAAAACCCCATGTCGATGACTTGCAATTCCATTACGGGTTTATACATCGTTAAAGCAAACCGTTCGTAACCTTCGTTCTCTCTGGTCTTCTTCTTATTTTCTAACGCACGACCCAGCAGCCCCGAACGAGTAGATATCGCGACACGACGATGTCGTTGAAAGTCGTTGGATTCCACCGTTTCGCAGAATTTTCGCCCGGGTAGAAAACTCTCCAGCGTTGATATCGTCGCACTTTCGGCGAATCGCGACGTTCGTCCGCTCGCTGATTTACTCTGCGCGTTATCTTCCGCCGCAGCCTCCATGTCCGCGGCCGTAACGTCGATGGCCTCTGGTAGCCGCTGGTAACAAGGAGTATTAATCACAGGACGGGAACGGAATTTGAATAAATGTGATCCATAAGTGATGAGACGTGGCAAAAGCTTCCACGGGGCCGCGGCGTGGTCCGGGTGCAGGGTCCGAGGCGCGTTCTTGTCTATCAACTTCTGTAATGAGAGAGGAAAGGAATCGGTGAAGGTGGTAGCTCGGCGAGGAAGAAGTTGTTGGTTATACGGTGCACGAGAATCGAGAGCCGTCCCCGCTCGAGGGCTTCGGTGGGGATGGACGATTATCATATATAGCTCGTAGATCTCGCGTTTGTTTAACTAGGGAATAAAACAAACAGATCTCGGCCCCATGGGTCCGCAGTGGTTTTCAGGGTCGGCAATTATGAGCCCCCCGCAGGCTCGATATCTACCTACTCGGGTCTCGTCTCTCTCTCTCTCTCTCCCTCTCTCTCTTTGCTTCTCTTTCATTGTGCCTTTTTTCCCCATCTTTTCTTTTTACTTTTTACATACCTCCCAATCCACCTTCCTTCCTTTTCTCACAGCCGTCGTTTCGTCGCTCCGTCTCTCTGGCTCCGCTCCACGTATCAACGGTTCGTATTACCCCGCGTAAACATCTCTTATTACGCGAGCAACTTTGACATTTATTTGTAAACTGTTATTCGCATTCTCTCGGAAATGTTTGCTTGGGATTGCAAAGAAAACCGTCTTTCGCGGATTGACGAGAAATTCGCGGTTACAAAATTCCGTTTCGTCGTCGTGAAAGTGACACGCGAAGTTTTTTCGCTATTTTTATCCCACGAATTATCGCCCGCGTTGATCGGATACGCTGCTACGAATATCAATCATCGGTTAATTGAATAACTTTAGATACCGAAGCCGCCTGCTAAATAATTCCGTTGGCGTCATTCATTATTCCTCATTAGAAATCAACCACGTTACAAATGATTGTAGCAGTTGAAACTTTTCTTTCTTTTTTTTTCACGGACCTGCTCGTTAGATCGATCGATCAAAAACCAGCATCAGGAAACTACGGAGCAACGCTCAAATCGAATCCGATCACATTTAAACAATGACGTAATAAAACGAATGGTGAAAAACCGATGAAAAACGATAATTACACTCGTGAAATAATCTTTTTCTTCGTCAACTGACACTGCGCGTGTCGTCGAGACCTTGAAGCAATATTCGCGATCTCAGAGAATCTTGCACTATCGAAAAAGTGGCGTTTCGATTTCCTCTGGCAAAAACGTGAAATTCGTGGATGGAGCCAGTGATACGAGAATCTGGAAAAAATATACAATGCCGACGAAATTCTATTCGCCGGAATCGATAAATGACAAATTATAATTCAAACTACGAATAGATCAATGATCGATGTATCAAGTCCGTATTAGGAGTGCGTGTAAATTGAAACTGAAGCGAATATCTACAACGACAAGGATTAAATACGATTGCGTGGTCGAAAGTTATTCAAGGATTAAAAAATTACGAGTGTGAAGCTCGATGTAATCGTCCATCGATTCATCTTATGGCGCGTAATTGGAATTACGACTGTAAATCAACCATGGATCTACGAATCTACGGTATTATTGGACAAACATGCCATTTGATTATCAACTTTGCGATGTTCGCAAATATATTTCTCCTGTTTCTGCTTTAAGAGATCGCCGGCAATTTTCAGAATGGAAAGAATACTCGAGGTCCGAGTTAAAGGTTGGCTTAAGTGATTGTATGACGACTAGGAGAAGCACGTCTCACGGCGGTAGCCCCGCTGTGGTTTCGCCGGCGCCTTACGTGCCTGCTGCCTCTTTGGCTTCTATAATGGTTGGGCAAACATATTTATCGTGATTTATCGTTTACACGATCCTCTCATCTTTTCTTCCCATCTCTCGCGTTTCTCGCACAGTCGATACAAATATGCAGCCGCATACGTACATAAACGCGCGTAATACATTATCGGCTCGAAGGTGCTCCGATGCGTGGAACCGCGATCGATTTCACGAAGATTAATGCGAAACCAAGGTGCGTTAGAGGAGTAGCTGAAAAATAACTAAACGATGCAAACTGGTCGAAGGGCAAGTTTCGGCGTAATCTGTGATCGGCTGGAAATTTGGCTGTCATCGAAAATTCAATACTTTTGGTGGAGTCGGAGATCTTTTCGGAGACGGTGCAGCCGGAGTTAATTGAATCGAATGATCGGAGCGGAGATTCCACGGAGATCGGGGTTAGACAGAGAGACAAGCTCTCTGATCGCCAACTGGCATACCAGCCCACCCGCATTTGCCTCCGAAACCTGTTGGCGCCCATACCGAACCGAGGCCCCGCTATGCTTTCGTACTATGTTCGTACATCCGACCGGCCACTGACCACCACTGTTTCGGGCCATGAACCCCCGCTGAATATTTACATAGTCTGCCTACCTCTCCTGTTCCTCTCTTCAAATATGGATTTGTCCGAAATTGCTGTCCGATCGTTTGTAGAAAATTCCAAGCTACGAAAAAAGCAACCATCGTGCTGGCTCCACGCTCGAGTTTCATTTTATTCGAATAATCGTTTCACTAGAATTAGGTATTCCTCCATCCACAGTGGGAAATATGGGGACCAATTCTATCCACGTGCTACTTTTAATCCTATGCTAGTAACTTTTTTTAAAATGTTTCTTAATTTTGTTGAAATGCCTTGACAATCAATCAACTTCAATGCAAAGTTGAAAAATATATTTAAAGTTGAAATTTTAAGTTGAAAAAAGTCGATATTTAAAGTTGAAAAAAGTTTTAAGACGACATCTGTAGCAGGCAAAAAGGAAATATACACATTATAGATGCACAATTTATATGAAACGAATAAAAGAAATTGAAATTTTTTTAGTTTCAATATTTAAAAAACAGTCTTGATTTATATCTCGAAGAACACACTGGGAGCACAAAATACAAGCTCTTGGGAGAATATTAAAAAAAAGTTACTACCATAAGATTAAAATCGTCGCGTGGATAGAATTGTTTCCCACATTTCCCACTGTGCGTCGTGTTCGATGCCCACAGAGAATCGGTCGACCAATTTTTTTTTTGAAAATCTCTATCCGAGTTTGTAGTAGAAGGTATACTCGAAGATGGATTTTCCAAGTGTTTTCATTACTCCAATGGGTAAGAGCAGAATCAATGTACCACATGAGTCCATTGTGCGATACTGCAAAATTCAAATATTTGGTTCGAACGAGAAATTTTGTTGGACTTGCTTTGTTTTTATTCGGGTAAATCTTGCGAACACTCTGAAGATGTACAGCTGTGGGCAAGCTATACGTGGTTTTTGTGTATGTATCTACCTACAAATTAATGCACGCGTGTACGACGCAAGCTTGACGTATTACCAATAACTTTATAATAACCGCGGTATAATTGCTCCGTCCATAACGCGAGTCAGTTTTTATGAGCTGATACATAAATAATGAACCGATCAGCGAATGAGTGGCTGAAAAATGACTGATGGAAAATATATATAAAAGTAAACGTATGTATTTTTAATTTTCTCAGTATATCATTGACGTTGGATTATTTGAATTACCTGCAGCAACCATTTATTATCCGAAAATAATCCCATTCGTGTACGATTCGTCAAACAATCGTTGAATCTTGATTACAAAATTATTTATCGTGAAACGTTAAAAATTCGTGCTCGCATTTTACGCCACTCTTAATCTTAAAAATCTTAAATTATCGTCCCAATCGATAAACACATCAACGCCGGCAGCTTGTTTGATAATTGAATAATTTATTTTGAATTGAATGTAATTGAATAATTTATTTTTGGCACATTTTTGTAAGGAAGTCTGGAATTGGTTTCCGATGAAGCGCAACATTGGAAGGCAAAATAATTTCTTCGAAACGCGGAACGAAGGAGAATCACGATCCCGCGGTAATTATGCGCTGCTATACTCGGTTATTTAATTACCGTGAACCCACGTTGAATACTCGCGAGTTGAATTCATCGTGGTTTCGACTCGCACGGAGAGAAAAGCCACGTTGAAAGAGCGGGAAGGCTTGAGAGGTAGGTTCCTTCGGTAAACATCCATCAATCCATAAGAGGGAAGGATCGTTGGGCTAATTCCCTGCGAGGCAAGATGCAAGTACGAGCACGAGGCAGGACGTTGGTCGAGATGCGAGGCAGGACCAGTAACCGCTGATCACTGCTATTAGTGCAGGCATTGCTCCGGTGGTCTGCCAATCTCGGTGGCACTACATCATATCGGTACCTCCGAGGATGCATCGACAGTGCGATGTCCCAGGTGCCACACCGCTCGATTATAATCCGTACGAGTCATATTTTTACGGCAAAGACACGCCATAGATCAAGCCCGCGCGCGATTACAGCTAACGAGTCGATGCTCGATCTCGCGCGCGTTAGTCGAAGACTCGTCGCTTTTGGCAACAAATTCGACGGTCGAATCATTTTCGCGTTGGTCGATGTTCCCGTGACAAATTCAACTCGTTACTAGTCGAGCATTCGACACGACTTGCCACGAATTACCCAAGGCTCGTGTGCCACTCGATTGACCTTGGAATCTTAACGATAATCTGTTTCATTGGACTCCGTCAGTCTCCCCCAACAACATCGAACGCCGGTGGAACGTTACCAGTGCACAGCTTGATACCTCGCTCGATAAATAAGACGTGGCAGCTGTACCTGTCGCTGAACGATACGACGTCCCCTATTTACTCTTATTACACCGTCATCTTCTCGCGTCATTTGTCCCAACAAACCGTAATCGTAGTTCTTGCAAACGAACATCCGTGCACGGACAATATATTGGCAAATTGAAAAATTCAATTGAAAATGTGCTTTTCACCACGTACAGATGCCCCAAAGGAGTATTATAATGCAGTTATTTCAACGTTTCCTATTCTGATAAAGAGAAACTCACGTTTTGGTCTTCGATAAAAATGGCGCAAAAATTACACGAATTTTGTATATTCCTAGACGCAAGGGCGGAAATCCTCCTCAAGCCTAGGAGGTGACAGGATTATTGAACGCGCTACTGGTGTCTTCTACACTCTACGCTTCTTACTGTTATTTTCCCCCCACAAATCAATTAGCCATTACACATCGACAAGTAATTATCAATAACCGTTTTCCTTGGACAAAGTACCCATGCCAATAATTCTGAAAATCATCCTCAACAAAGAAAATAGTCTCGTTCACTTGCATTTCGGCGATAGTGTGACGCGTTTGTTTAGAGATTCATTTTACGCTGATTTCGCTGTGTACACGGTAAAAAATTGTCCGTCATTGTGTAAAGTGTACACATTTTTTGGTAGAATATTTAACATTTTAGCGTATTGATCCGTGTTGTTCTCGCATAAGAATGTTATTTGATGATGCTAAAGTAACACTTTTTCAATGGTACTCTAACATTGGCTTGTGTTACTTGTCACACAGAGCTGTGTTATTTTATTACTATACACCGAGTTTGTTGAAAAAGCACTAATTTTGTGTGAAAAAAAGGTCGGTAGTGCCTAATTTTACGAAGAGGTTGTTGCTGCGAACGAGAGCTGCGTGGTAATGGAATCGCGGCACACGATCGCATCGCGCAACCGAAGCCGAGGGCGTAATTGGTATATTTTGCTTTTTTCGCGCGAGGTGCTCGTTCCAAGTCGGCCAGCTATTATTAACAGTATCCAACGATTAGTCTCGGAGGAAGGCGATGATAGATATACTAGTAGTAGGCAACTGTCCCGCGTCGAGTCACCGACGCACCGCTGTCAGCAGCTGCAGGTACCCGAACCGCGCCGCATACACGTACGTAAGAGCCGATGCCGTGGAAAAGCGCTCTGCTACGGAAGAGCAAAGCTTAGGTATACGCGTGTGGAGAACGGAACAGCGTTAACCGAAGAAGGCGGAGTTGACTGGTCGGCCGAGCGTCGGGCCGAACGAACGAACGAACGATGCAACGCGTGACGGATGGCGCCCACCTGTGGATTCATTCACTAATCTGTTCCCTAAGCAAACAACCCAAACACACCCCGTCATTACCGCTGACGGCATAAGTAGCGCCCCATCTTTGACCATCGAATATTTATTGCGCGACCAACCTCCACCCCCCCTTCACTTTTTAATCCGGGATCGACGCCCCATCGACTATTCTCGTGTCACGCCTTTTGTCACGAGGACCGTACCTTTTTCCAACGATCACAACATCGTTTCGTCACTTGACGCTTCTCGGCATATCTGTCGCTCGCGAATCGGTTCGTTTCCACAAATTTTGCACCATCTCCACTCGTTCCTTCTCGCACTAAGCGCCGCCCCGAGAATTATGGTACTTCGATTTGCAAAACTAACCTGCTAAAAATCGTCTAAAAAACTATCAGCCGCTAGCGGCTATCTCGACATTAGCTTGAAACTGCGAATAATTTTTTTATTCACCTCAAAGTTCAAACAGTGCAAATATTTTCTTTTCTTCACATATTTTTTAATATTCTGATCGAACGTAGAGATTTATTTTTACCAGTAATAATTTGTCCGACGAGTTTAACCGACTTCGTGTATTTATCTTTCGCATTTCTGATTTTTTTCAATGAATTGTGCACACTCAAATTTGTCGATTTTTTTTGTTTTCATCGAAAATTTAGAACATTTTGTTGAAAATGAACAACGAATTTCCATCAAGCATTTTCGAATGGCACTTTTTTTAGGGAAAGTTTACAACATGAAATTGGCATATTTTATGAAATAATCCGGATACGAAATGTTAATTGATGATATCTGATCGTGATGATGGGATCCGATCATCGAGGTTTCTATTTGTGATGCGAATTTGCGGTCATTTGAATATTTTTCGCGTGCCATCGAGCGAAGACAAACGATACACGTTTTTCGATATGAGAGATGATTGCTTTTTTGCAAACCTCATCGAATCGTTGACTACTTTTTTACTCCACGAAATATACGCGGAAATCAATTTGATTTCCGTAATTAATCATGCGCCGTTCGATCGAAATTGCGTATCCCGTTGAAATATTTCGATACAAAACTTGCATATTTTTATCCGCATAATAAAAAATACAGGTTTCCATTTGAAGTATGGAAGTTGACCTTGAAATTCGGGCTGAAAGTCACCATCATTTGACCACCTCGAAACCTTACAATTTTCGTAAGCAAGATTTTGCGATATCTCGGGCAACCCAGAAGATACGAGGTTCGGGCAAGGCACCATTTAGCGCTCTCGCTCGAGAGAACGAAGCACTTTCGAAAAAATAAAGGCCCAGCAAAAGATGCGTATTTTAGTGGGTAGAAGACGAACATGCAAAGAAAAGTAGGGGTTTTCGTTTGAAAAATCGAAGTTGACCTTCATTTGACCTTGGAAGTGGGACTCAAGGTCGAAGTCAAGGTTACTGCTGAATTGGTTCTGTGAAATCCTACAACTTTTACCTCGACCTTTTTTTCATAGAATTCCATCCTGAAAAGTTACAGAGTCAAATGTAACGCGTCTCGAATGACAGTCGTATGCCGCTCTTACTGCGAGGTTCATGAACTCTACGCCGTTCGTCTGCGAGAGCGCCGCGCGCGGTGCTCCATCTGTCAGCAGTCCGTGGAAGTAAGCAGCGCGCTCGTGGCCTCGCATTGGCGAACAAACGGTGCTCATCTCAACGTAATTTCGTCGTTGCCCTCCTTCCTGTCACATCTGCGCTACTTCGAACGGGAAGAAATTATTGAAAATAAAAATCTTCTAACTTCCGGAAATCATTAATAACTCGCGCCGATGAGTTTGACGTTAGCGACGCGTTTCGAGAACTTCCCCGGATCGCTTCGCATATCTCATGGGATAGTCCTTCGCTGCTATCTTCCGTGGCTCATCCCTTGCCAGGCTGAACGTTGGACTCCTCGTTCTGTGAACGTGTAGGTCTACCCTATAATTAAAGTATCCGCTCTCGGCTAAGTTATTAGGCCGAGAGGCTCGAATCCCTGCACAGAGCTGCGATCACCACCTCAACAATTTCACGACTAAAGAGCAAGAGCCTGAAGGAGCATCCTGACGCGTTTAAATAATGCTTCACAGTTGAATAATCATCCCTGACGCAAGCTCGTGTCGTTCTCTTTTGCTGCACATTTCGCAAAAGTTGCTCCACATTTTGTACCCGTCGTCACGTTGATCCAGAAGTTTATTGTTTTTCACGTATTTTTTTTCCATCTCGCGTTCGCGGCGAACGTGACTGCCTTAAAAATATTACCTGAATTATTATCGCGATTGGTTCGTCGCATAATTATCATACCTCTGCGTTATTTACGACTGTCGAATTCGCTGTTGAAGAGATATTATAAATTTCGATGAAAATTATCGCTCAAATGAATGCGTTATTAACTCGTCGACCAGTCTTTCAATATATTAAATAAACAAAATCAATTTACCATTAATTATATTCGTGCAGAAAAATTTCAGACGATACACGAATATCGTTAACGTTCGGTTAGTTTTTTTTAAAATTATTTTTCTCATTTAACATTCAAATTCGCAATGATTTATCGCCTTTTATTAATTTCACACGCTCGTCAAGGCACGAAAACTTATCGATTCCGGTTATTTAAATCATTCTGTAAAAATATAGGCAGAAAAGTTGTTCCATATTTGGAGGGGATTTGAATTATTGAATGAGGTGAACATTTCTTCGGGCTCGTTTGGCAACTGGAGAACATTGCTCCTCGGGCGTTGTTTAACGTGAAACAGCCTGTATAAAAACCTTCGACTCCAGAGGGATTTAAAAAAATAATAATTGAAAATCTCGTAAATCGATCCAGCTATTATAGTGTTTAACGATTTCATTGAACGTATTCTCTGCGTACAAAAATATTATTTCCCAAATCACGATCGGATGTGATGTAGTAACTCTCATAAATCATCGTCGGAGTCTTCGGATTTATAAGAACAATCTGCATAAATTACACAGAAAAGTTTCACACCTTCGTCTGTTTTTTTTTTGTCTCGAAACTTTCAGTAACCAGCTTAAGACCCATTCATTTCCATCGGGTAACAATCAGAGCATCGCGTTCGGATGGAAGAGTCATTTTTGTTTAGGAATTTCCGGAATTTCACCGGATATTTTTGCACCATAATATTTTTAAAATCAAGCTTCCGAAAGCTCGTTTCCTGTATTTTGTAGCTACGTGCTGGAAAGCTGTTAAAAATTTTACTGGCCGATCCTGTGGCAACAAATATTTTTTATTCGGTCAAATTTCTTGTTTCGCACGAGTCTTTCATTTGGCCGAGTGTAATTTTGCTGACCGCGACGCGACGTTTCGTTTTCGGGGAGCGATTCTCGTTTTTGCGACGAGGTCTCCTCGGTCCTGTGCTCGTCGCGCGATTTCGCCAGATACGAAAACTCGAAGAACAGGTACCGAGAGAGGAGAAAAACAGATGAACCTTCGAGATTAACGAAAGAAAACGGTTCCGCCAACGAACCGATGCGAACGGCTCGTTGCTGCTAGTTAAAACTACGCGCATCCCATAATTCAGCGATTATTTTGACAAGGGTATGATTTCCCGACAGGTTATTGGCCTTGAGGCTATATACCCTGAAATATAGCTATTTAAATGCCCACTTAGAGTATCTATAATAAATACAACATACTTCACGTTCCTCCTTACGAAAAACCTAAAACCTTCTCACCAAAAAACCGCAATTGCTTCGACATTCGTACCAAATTATTCGGCTCTAAAAAACGATTCGAAACTCTTAGTTTAAAATGTTGTTCGTTGAAACGATCGATTTTATCCGCATAAATCGAACGAATTTTCGCGAATAAAAAAATCGACGAAAATTCCACATTCCCTTTTTTAGCCTGAATTTTAATTCTCCCAAGGTCGCCAGATTTCAGGTGTCGAAAGTCGGACGATAGATTTACACTGCATAGTCGCGACAAATAGCTTTGCTGAAAAGTAGAAAAATCGAATTTCTTGGAACGAGAAGGAAATTATTACGGGAGAATGCTTTTTTGTCGGCGAGTTTTTCATCATGCGTAATTTTGAGTAGATCGATTCATAGATCGACCCACGTGGCGCAGACTTTTTTTTAGGTGCACCTCGAATCGGAATTCAATCAACGAAGCAATTTGTCTCGCTACTTGCGACGGACGAACATAATATAGATATGGTTGCGGGGAATGGATGATGGTTCGGTAGCTGAATGACTGTGTCTCGTAAACGGTTCGGGTTCCGCGTCGGCTCGGGCATGTGGGAGGCGCGCGCGCACAGAGCTCCGAGCCCTTACCATCCGAACTTCGAAGGACGAAGAGAGGCGATTTCAGGGCTCGAAAGTGAGAAGAGAGAAACGAGCATTTTGCCCTCTGGTTGACCTTCGTTTAAATCTACACTGAATCTCCCGAGGATAATTATCGGGTCGTTGAGTTTTCGAATTAGGAGGTGGAACTGGGAGGAGATCTGGAAATGTATTTTCCTTCGGAACCTTTTAGACCAGCATTTATATTACGAAGCTCGTCATTCTTTTCCCAAAATTTGTCAATTTTTCCTCCATGCTAAAAAAAAATCTATCAACTAAAAATCGCCCAAAAACTGCTCGACGAGCTTCTCACAGGAAAGTCTCGAAATTTCCACCAATCTAAAATTATTTTTAACGTTTTACAAACTCCAACACTAAAATTCCGTCGAATCGTTCGTCATCCGAAATTAGTTAATTGCTCACCTAATTTCCGAATTTATTGCCAACATCTGTCAACCATTTTTCAAATTATGGCCAGATATTTTTGTAATAATTTTTGACAGATGTACGAATATTGTAGAATCAAGTTACCAGAAAAAATCTGCCCGTGCGAAGGATGAATGCTTGACAAACGTTACAGGAAGAATATCTGTGCTGTAAATAATGGGTTGCATATCGTTGTTTTTGTACTTCATTTCGTCTCGCTTCATTCGAAAATATTCATCGCCGAGGCGAAATGTTTTCCAGCGCTTAAACTCGGGGCAATTTTAATTATTATTTATTATTTATATCAGTCATTATACCTGAGAGGTATATCTCGTTAGCGCGGTGACTGATGAGAATCTTAACCGAGGTTGGAAAACGTTTCCTGATCGCGTGGCGGCCTTCAGTTATATGCCTACCTACGCACATACAACATTTCGAAACTCTCAGCTTTCAGCCGAGTCCTTCCTCATCACGAGCAACTATAAAACGATCATTTTATTTCATTTGCCTCCGTAATAAAAAAAATATTCCCACCAGTCCCCTGTGAAGTATTTTCCATTGACTTTTATATCTCGAAAAAAACTTCCAAAATCCACTGTATTTATTGATTAAATCTCGATTAATTTGCACCATAAAGCACGTGACAAAACGCGTGAACTTTGTCTGACCATATTATATAAATACATGAAATAATAAGTAAATATACGTACGATGAGTTATCAAATCGAAAAAATATATTAATTATATTTAAAAAACTAAAAAAACTAAAAATAAACGTTTCCCAGGAATATTTCTGAAAATTGAGGTGATTTTATACCTCATCGTCCAGATTTTGCGAATAAATGATGCTCGCTCGTAAATTACTGTGCAAATAACACTGAACGCGTGAGAGATCACGGCGAGCAATGATCAGGGGACGCATGAGATCGCGTTGAAGCGAATTTGAGTGCATTTTAAGTGATACTCTCGCGAATCAATTCGCGTGGCCTCGCATCAGTGGAAAACGCGAGAGAGGGAGAGAAAAAAAGGCGAAGGAGGACGAGGAAGAGTGTTCGAAGGTGAAAGAGGAACGAGGACGGAAGGGGGGCCGAAGAGAGCGCGACCCTAAGGCTAGAGGCGCAACGGCTGTTGAGTTATGGCGCAGGTTAATTATACAAAACATTCAATTATGCCTTTCCAACACACCAAAGCAGCAAGCTCGCGTAGCCCATGTACACGCGGCAGCCTCACGAACACTCGCGTCGAATCCCACCCGTAGGAAAAAAATCACGATCGTGTGATTTTATGGAATGCTATACTTCAATATTTCGCTGTTGCCTTGGACAGGAGTAATCGCGAGCCTCGATTCCCGCAAAACAGGGGAAAAAACCCAGAAGAATTATTATTTATATATTATATAACAAATAATTTATTAATTTATAATCTATTATTATATATTAAAATAATTATTTATATAAATAATAAAAAATAAAGAATTATTTTTAATTATTTAGCGTATTATCATAATAAACATTAATATATTTAATGTAAATTACTTAACATTATGATTATTATCATTTATAATTATTATAGCTTATTTTAACAACAACTCGGAAAATTGACCGAGCCGATAAACAATATCATCCAATTATTGGGAACCTATTCAAACGAATCTGACGATTTGTAACAGCATTCCAATTTAGATCAATAAAATGCTCATCGTCTATTTATTTATTAGACGATAATTAACCTTCTCGGGGAAAATAATAATTACATTTCGAAGAGACTTCAAAGATATTACAACTTGTGTCGACGATCTTCGACTTGCGGAGTACTTTCATTTTATGTTGCCCAGACTTGAGTCGAGGAGTCAGAATCTACTTAGCGATCGCGTGACTTTCTCAGATCGTCTTCATATAAATTGACTACACGGTAAAAAAAAAATGTCCATCAAATTTAACACAAAAAATTGTGTTAACGATTTTTGTTACACAGATTTAGTGTTATTTCACACGAGTATACTTTCTGCTCGAAGTGTCTCCTCCAAAATGTAGGTACTTATCAGCTTGAAGGAAAAAAAAACTCAGCTTCGCGACTATTCGATGTGAAAAAATTAAGGGAAGAGGCGGAAGAGATGCTGCTGACTGTGAAGACCACGCTTGTTCCGAGACAAGGAAGGACTTTCCTCGCTGGCGGTGCCACGCTACTCGGAGTGTTGGAAAAATGACAATCCGGTCGCGCCAAAAGTGCCAATCGGATTTGACTGGAGCGATTTTCTCCGTTCCCGACGCGCGAGGGTCTCATTTATCATCGAATAGATCGTTGGCATGCCTTAAAACAAAGACCATGGGAGTTTTTGAGGAGGGTTTCTGGTGCTCGATGAAGGGAGGAGTGGGCGAGGGAAGCATCGGCCTGGCGCGGCACGTCGGGCCCAACGGACCCCGAGGAAGCCCATAACGCAGAGATTTTACGTGGCGGCGCCGGCGCCCCCTGCGGCCTCAGACACCGTAGTCATATACCAACGCCCGGCGTCTCCGAGAGCGCGGTTGTCGGGCTATCTTCTCGGCTATCACTGGCGCCTCTAGATGCGCCGAAGATCGCGCGGGATCCCTCCTCTGGAATTCCTACTTTGCCGTCGATCCATTGCTCTTTCTCTCATTGAAATACCTCGATTCAAATCCGCAGCAGCATCCTGGACATCTCGGCACATCCTCTTACCACTGTCTCCAGGTTCCTCCACTCCTCCTTGTTTCGTATTCTCAAACATCTAATCATCGGCACTATTTTCCAACATCATCCTCCCAATTTCCCCACTGTGTCCTACCAATTTCAATTCCGGCATCCACGTACCGTGGAAATGTACAGGATACATCGTAGCATCTCTCAGAGACGATGATCGCGAATCGACGGATTTTCCAAATTCTCGATTCCCCAGGCGCTGTATCGTCGTGTCATCGCGAATACGCGTCGGCATCGCGACAGCTCGATAATTATCGCTTAACCCAATTAATCCAATTAACTTGATCAACGGAAAGCGAGAGATTCCAGTAGAGATTGCGATCCCACTCTCGTACCTGGCCACATACCGTGTAGTACACCATCCTCACGAGGGAGAGCGAACGAGGGAAAGAGACATAAAAAAAACGACGAAACCGTCGCTGCAATTTTAATTCGCCTTACGTTCAGCTCGACCAGAGACCGCGAAGATGAGATAGAGATTACAGATTCTCCGAGAAAGATGCGTCACATGGTCGTTCGTAGCACCGCGCGCGCCTTTTCTTCGCGGGACAACCGGAGACGCGTAGTAAACATGATATACGACGTCTCTCGAAATGTTCATCCTCGTTCCTATGGTCAGCTTTATCTGCATATCTACCCGTTCGAAAGCTATTCATTGTTTTATAGGAGTTGTAAAGATGTCAGACAATTAAAAAGTTACCTTGATTTGTACACGTGGGCGTTGTGGATCGTTCGTCTGTCCGAAACCAAAACGACGCCGTACCCGACGTTTCATCGGTGGTCGATGGATCCAGAAGACGATTCGGAGCATACCTACCCGTTTGCAACTTCCTCGCAGCATCCAACTCGTTGCACCCGCATACGAACGACATTTTCGATCGGCGACACCTGACGCAGCCGGGACAACGCACACTTCTGGTGGACCGGCGCGTGCGCTCATCGATGATAAACGATAAACTACTTCACGCGTATAAACTACTGCCCGTCATCTTGTAGCTACATTTATCGCTTCGCTACAGCTGTCCCCTACTTTGCTCACTTACCATAGCCGATAAAATATATGCTGCACACCTGCAACACCGCTATTGCTGCACACGTGTAGTTTCCATATACTATGTACCTACTCTGGCCACTACAGCCCCATAGCTCTATACTGGCGTGCTTCATTTTTAGGCAATATTTTTTTTTGGTCCTACCTAAAAATGTGGTAATTTATTTTTTGAAAAAATATTCCCGTTCGACATTTTTTTATCGAAGCAGCTTCACTCACCTGTAAGCCACTAACCAATTTTGAAGGCCAAAGTTGTCGAACATAAATAGAGTTTCTGGAAAGCTGTACAAAGCATCTAGTACTCTATCCAGGTAACCGTAGTAATTCGTCTGTTCGCAGTGATACGATTGCGAAGAATTCGAGTTTTTATTAGATATCTCTACTGTCGAGGGTTTATACGCTGAACGGGTATTTAGAAACGCTCTATAATTCGAGCTCCTTGAGCGGGAAGCAAAAACAGAACTCATTGATAAGGCGATCAGTCACCCCATTCTTCGGAGAATAATCAAGCTCACGTCGCGCGTGAGCGATAAAGAATTCTTGTAATGTCCATCTTACCGGAGGATAGGACTAGAATCATTCAGAGATATAAATGAAAAAATACTTCGTTGACCAGTGACGCTATCAATCTCTTAGGAGGACATCGAGTGATCTGTGAGAAGATCGTCCTCCTCTGATCGCCCTGAAGAAATAATAATAAGCAGAAGCTTGGGATGAGAATGAGAAGGTGGAGAGAAAAATACGAATAAGATGATGAAGGACAAAGGGTGTCGTCGCACAGTGTCGACCGAAAAAACCGTCCGATCGTATCGCGCGCAGAGAGAGAGAAAGAGAAAGAGAGAGAGATACGAGAGAGAGAGAGAGAGAGAGGGAGAGAGAGATACGAGAGCTGGGACGTCTAGTAGAGTATCGGTGAGAGACAACTCGAGAAGATTAAAACAATGCGGCAAGTAAGATAACGCGATCAGCGTGACAGGTCATCCCTAACCTTGTCCAGGCCCTTGCCTAGAGAGAACTCGTTGAACCTAATGCGAGAGAAGTGGAGAGACGATATAGCAGCCACAGTCTCAAGAAACGTACGGCATGGCTTAACGAAGCCCACTAATAAATAACCGAGCAACCAGTTAGGTTTTCTTACGGTGGGCCCCCTTCTCCTATCGTCCTTTACCTATCTTTCTCTATCTCTATCTCTATCCCTCTCTCTCTCCTTCTCTCTCACTCTCCCTCGCTCGTTTACCCTCTCCTTCTCGCACGGTGTACCCCAACACCGCGTCTACACGCATCCAGGTCCTGCGCCGGGCGGGAAGATGCCAAGACGCGAGTCCTGCCACGAAGATGGATGTGCGTCCAGGCGCCGCCGTCACCTGGCATCTTCGTCCTCGCCATATACCTACGAGCTACACGCATAAGAAGATTCCGGCTCTTCCTTCAATTTTAACATGTAGCCAAACCTACAACGTTACAGCTTCGACCGTGATACCTGCCTCGAAACTAACTTTGTGGAGGTCCACGATAGACGATCGACGAACCGTTCTTTTCCCCCCCGAATGGAAGGTCTGTCGTACATACCGCATCCATGCTCCTTCCATTCATGCTCACCGCGCCGTACGAACAAAGCACAACTGGCGTCGTACCCCTATCCAGCAATTTTCCACCTCCCTCGCACAAATCAGCCTTTGTGAGTCTCTACGCACCGAATCTAAACTCCTTTGGGACTGTATCGGACTCACGTGAGGCACCTATCCTAGTTGATAGCTTGAATCCAGCTCAATAGATAATCCTGTAACCAGGAAGTTAGTAACCGCTGGCCTAATTATCGTATACCAAACAGATCTTTACTCTGGCCATTGTCACAGTCTTCTTTGCGCATGGAAAATATCACGACTAACGGAAGATGACTGGTCGATATCGCACCGTGCCAGATCTCCATCCATCGGAATGTGACCGAAAACCGATATTTTTCTTCCACACGAAAACCATTCATCCTCTAGACACGAATTCCTCCTTGCAACGCGATGATCTGGAAATCGATGGCATCTCGCGTTCGTTTATTAAAATTCAATCGCCACAGCGCAGCTGGAGATGATGACCTTGAGGCAAAATTTTCATCCGATGTTTTGAAAAGGGCAGCAGCAGCAGCATCCGCGTGTCTTCGGGGCAGAGTGCTGTCGCGCGAATAACGCGATCAGGTTACTCTGTGAGAAATAAGCGAAAGACACAACAGATAAGGTAAAATTCTTTTTGGAATGTCGGACCTTCGGCGTTCTTCAAAGAGCGTGCCGCTGGAAAAAGTTCACCCATGCCTCGTTTCTACAGGCCCTCGGTTTCATCCGTAATTTTCCAACGCATTTAACATACGTATCCTTTCATCCATATTATTCCATATTTTTTTTCTCTTTCTCTCTTTTTTTCATCCTCTAACCTCGACGATCGTATTTCCCGAGGCATGATAAATGGCGGGTGGAAATGAAAAATGAACGGAGCTTCTTGTCTTTGCGAGACGGATCGCCCGAGGAATCGTTTAATACTTAAATACTCCCGAATAGAGGCGAAAAAAAAATTCCTGCCCGATATTATTTCAACGGTGCGGTGGGATTCGAACCCGCGCTCGTCCGGGAGTCTACACGAGCGGGCGCCTCGCCGGGACTCGCCACGGGTGGTCATTGTGCGCTCGGACCCCCGCGCTCTTTAGCCTTTCTTCCATTCTCGTTCCATGGCAGTTTCTCTCGTAACTCGTAAAGTCAAACGTTGACACTAACCACGGGACACCGCGAGCCTCTTTCTCTCTCTCTCTTCCTCTCTTTCACTCGTCTCCTCTAAATCCGTTCCCCTCTAGAAAAGGCAACCTTTTCGAGTCGTTATTATGTCGTTATTATGCTATTGAAATAGAGACTAGAAGAAGCAAAGTTGAGATCCGTGAGTCGATTCGATCCTCGGTTCATAGCGATCGAAGACCTCCATTCAACTGCAGCGCACAAACGTCACATTAACCTACATCCCCCCATAAATAAAATGATAAATGTTATCTGGATCACTCCAAGAATTTCATACTCCTCGTCATCCTCTGTGCAGCCAATGCTCCTCGATCTCTTAATTATAACCTCATTTTTCGCTCGTTTTCCATTCGAGTAGCGAACCCAGGGAAAAAAGCTCGATTGCTTCACAGTTTCGAGCTCTTTTTCCACGCATTCGTTTGACGACGCGAGCGAAACGATACCACGCAACCTCTTTGCTTTTTTGTTTCACCCTCTGATAGGAAAGGCTGGCGGCGCTCGCCGTAAACCGCGCGACACTCCGAACGAAGTGCGAGGATGACAAAAAACGAACCAGTCGGCACTCTTGATCGATGCCACGAATCGGATTAACTTTTTCGAAGTGGTAGCAATGAACGAGGGCGAAAATAAATCAGCGAACGTGTTTCACTCCATAAATATCGTGGAAAACAATTTATTATCGTGATATTTATTATCGCAACTATCCGCTGAAATTTTTCGCTCGCATTTTTTTTTATTCCCACGTTCTTTCTTTACTCCTCATGACCTCGAGTAGATTGTCTGGTAAAAGATTCTGCATGCCTTTTAACATCTGTATTCGTCGATTCGTTCGACGCTGTTTGTACAATTTGTACATTCTTCCTCAACCCATTTTTTTCAATGTCTGAAAATTTTGGAAAAAAAATTATACTCTTCTGCGCGTTGGATAGACTCTCTGTAATTTTTTGGGGATTTTTTGGAGCTTCGACGCGGAAGTTACACGTCTATTTACACTTTTTTTTGACAAAATTTCAGCTTAAATTCTGATATACCAACGAATTCTGATATATACAAATTCTTCAGCAGGAACATCGTTGAAAAAAAATGTTGAAACGCAAAAAATATGAGGACCCTTTCTTCTATTGATTGATCCAGTACGAAGCTCGTAGCTGTCCGTAGGATTGATTACGTGAATTTCCACCATGCTTCGCCAAATTAGTCAGTTTATTGGTGCATTAGTAAATTTAACGACCTAATCAAAAGGCACCGAGGCATCAGAGAAGCCGCGGCTGCATAGTGATGTCTAAGTGCTGACACCATGCAAACGCCTCCAGGTCCGAAAATGGCCCGGCTCACAGCTCGAACAAACGAGTCCTTTAATCTCTGCCGCGCAGCCCTCAAAACATTGATTAATTTCGAAGTCCCCATCGTATCGCGATAAAATATACCCTTCGCGTACGCACGAGTCGCGAAGTAAAATTTTGCAGCCCATTTTACATTCGAGATTTCATCAAAAATGTAAATTCAATTCTGCTGGCCCTCCCAAGTGTAAAACTTTCTGGAAAACTGGAGTGCAAATCATCGATCTAAACGGCATCAAGGATGGAGAACATCTTTTCATGGATTGACCTTTGATTATTTATTTTCTCGAATCGCTACCGCAAACAAATAGAAGCACCGGTGATGCAAAGTGAGTAGACAAATAACGGCAACAGAATTGTCGTCAGTTACGTTCGTGACAAGTTCCATGCGGGAGATCAAAAACGTACCAGTTCACCTCGCCGCATGCAAGCGCACGAGAAAGCTCTCTTGGGACTAACACCACGTGCGGAAGTAAATCTCACAATGCACCAATAGGGTAAGCAAAAATAGCGCTGCTCGAAGTGAAAGCGTATGCCGGAGCGATCTCGGTCATGCGTCGCTGTTCCTGGCCCTTCCGGGGAACAAAACTCCAAAAATAAGAAAATACTTGCCTCAGCTTTTCTCGTCATTCGCACCGACCTAAAACTTATCACCCTCGTTGTTATACTATCAGAATTAAGCTATACCTAATACACTCCTCGGCTACAAGTTGATAACGAAATTGTTTTGTATACTCATTTATGTAGAAAAAAAAAGAAACCATTTTGAGTATTCCCAATGGTGTACCAGAGCGATAACTTGGGTACGCGATACCCGAACCGTGCTTAAACCCAGTTTGGAAAAATATTTGCCAATGCGCCAGCGTGTAATAATTACACCAGCAGACAAAAAAAAATAAGTAGAATGTGCATTTGACCGGACCTACCTACGCTTACGTACATTGGTCCGCTGAATCCGAATTCGAGGTCAGTTTGACCCCTACACCCTCAAAATTTCGAGAAAACTTCAAAAAACCGTAAAAATGATGAAAATTGGCAGTTTTAATGATAAAAAAATGTTTTGGAACTAAACTAAGCGTGATTTTCATATATTTCGATCCGCTGAATCTGAATCGAAACTTTATTGAGACCACGAGCCATTTTAAATGTGAAAAAATCACACAAAACTTTCGAAAATTCCGAAAAAATATAGTTTTCATGATAAAAAAACTTCTTCTGGTCCAATTCAGATAAAATTTTATATCTTTTGATGTCTTCAATTTGCATCTTAATTTTTTTAGTCTATTCACCCTCTAAAGTTGGAAAAATTCGAAAAAATTGTAAAAATGACCATTCATAACAGAATTTTTTTTTTCATATTCAGCGGATCGAAATACATGAAAATCACGCTTAGTTTAGTTCCAAAACATTTTTTTATCATTAAAACTGCCAACTTTCGCATTTTTACGGTTTTTTGAAGTTTTCTCGAAATTTCGAGGGTTTAGGGGTCAAACTGACCTCGAATTCGGATTCAGCGGACCAAAATACGTAAGCGTAGGTAGGTCCGGTCAAATGCACATTCTACTTCATTTTTTTTGTGTGCCGGTGTTATTGTCGAATGTTCTCGTCGTATTTGTCCTTCCAACAAATAAGCTGATATTAATTCGCATTGCAGATTTCTTGCGCTGGGGGCCTTCGCTCGACGCGATAAAACAATAGGCTATCGCGATATAAGCGCACCTGTGCGGGCGCATTCGTGTATGGGGTACGCATGGTCGGTGTATGCGATAGCGCGCGATAGTTTGGTCGGGCGGCAGGATCAAGGGTTCTGCCACGCCCATGACCCGCCTTCTCTAATCATCGGCTCATTACTCATTAGCACTAATGAGCCGCGCGCGCGCGCGCGCCACGAATATAAAAGCTGCGTACAGGTATAAGCGTGGCTCGGCGAGCTCGACTACGCTCCTTCGTCCCGTGAGAACGACGTCGAAGCTGTTTCGAATTTCGATTCACGTCCGAGTATGAAAATGAAGCAATTATACTTTCTACGAGTGTATGCGCCGTACTTACGAGAGATAAGCCGCGGCGCTCCATCTCATCCCGCTCTTCTATTCCCATAAAACACGCCGTGACATCGTGTTCGTTGAAGCGACCACGTGTGACGACTGCTCGCGCGGAATAGTCCTGACGCGAGACCCTGCATCCGTCACAGCCGTCGGTCCGTAAAATTGGCGCCACCTGCCACCCCCGATGATCTCGTGACTCGTGACTCGTGACTCATCTACGATGCTACCGACGTACTCGCGACGTGGTATTTAATGCATTCATAATACGAATACGAGTGACCTCTGACCCCGTATCCCGCGACTCGCGAGAGTTGTTACAAATTGAACGAGCATCGCCTTTCAACCCTCCGTTTCGCACCTCGGCTGTGAGACCACCGACGCACCAAAATCACGCTGTTAGGACCGACGACGATGAAAAGTCCGAACGAGGCTGACCCAAGAATGATGTTAAGGAGGTTCTTCCTTGATTTTCGACGAGTAAAGAAACACGGAATTTCGTAGATAAAACCATGCCGCATAAATCGCAGCCAAATTTTATGGGGGTAGTCGTGGAAAATTTCAACAAATTTGGGATCAAGGTTTCTCAAAATTAACACGTGTTTTTACGGACAGAAGCAGCGGGATACAGACCGATGCTTTTTTCAGATTGAATCGAGATTTTTACACCATATAACCATAATGCCAAATAAAGTGGAAAGACTGTATTTTCTGCTACAATTAAGTCCAAAAAAAAGTAGGCTCCTTGAAAGGAGAAATCAGGGGGAAGAAAGGAAAATTGATTAAAATGGGGAAAAAGCAATATTCGTAGTCTCAGATTGAGAACAAACAAATTAAAAATTGCTCATTTTTTTAAAGCAACAATTTCTGGTAAAACAATGGAAACGAAAGGGAAATTACATTTTCGATTGGTCTTTTTTCGTAGGAGGAACGTATCGCTGGAAGGTGGAAGATTATGGAAGATAGAGTATGCGAAGACGTGAAGGTCATTCCAAGGTCACGCGATATCGGTGGAGTAAATTCCAGGGACGATGTAAGAAATCGTTGAGATTTTATCGAGTGTTCGGATCTGACTCGATTACGGCGGGAATAATGTATCCGAGAGTTCATTAGTTGTCTTCTGTAAATAAATAACGAATCATTACATTACATTAGTACTGTCGTGGGGTAAGGGATGTCTGGTCAGGTTAGGCTTAGCTGTTCGCGGAGGAGGGTGGTAGGCGATTCGAGGTACAAAACGTAATGTGATTGTTTCCGAACGAGCAGCTGTACGGTAAGGGTCGCCGGTCTCACTTCGCCGGTGATGACTTTATCCCCCCGCCTTACAGATTCATCCGCTCGCACGTGGAGGAGAATTTTGCAACCCCTACGCCGCGTCTCTTCTCATTCCCCGCGGCGATGGACCGCATCGGAACGCGAATGTCACCAAAATCCTCTCCACGTCCCGCAAAGCAATCCGAGAACGTTCTTCTCATCCGCGAAATCGACGTGCCGAGAAGAATGTTCTCGCGAGGAAAAAGGAAACAAACAAAAAAAGAACGCGCCGCAGTTTTACCCTTTGAGGTTGGAGGCGAGCTCGGAAAAGTTTTCAATCTTCTACTCGTTGGGAAAAATCTGTTTGGGAAGGTCGCGGATGTACGTGGGTACCACGAATTGAATGGCGAAAGCGCGATTTGGCGAACAGCGATCGGTAAGAACAAAGCTTGCAGATAGGACTGTGATCCTTTGTACAAGGTTGTTTGTACTCGTTGTTATGCCTCTCCGCTCCGCGTGCTATTGTACCTTCCAGTCTAGTCTCGCGAGGCAAACGGGAAAGGATTACCAGAGAAAGCCTTTAATGGCATTGTTGGCATTTGAATAACACGAAATATGATATGAGATCGGGCCAGAGTGGAAAACCGGCGGGGTGACCGTTGAAACTAGACGACGAAACGGGGCTTCGTTTCGCTTCAGGTATAGAGTTACCCTCTGTACGCTTGTGTACCTCCGGATTAATTGTCGGCAGCTTGTTGATGCGATGAGATATAAGAGACGAACAATCTGCTTCCCGGAATTCTCCTCGTAGGCGATTAACAAAAAATTCCTAGTAAAAACTTCAAAAAATAATACCCCGTCGAAATTGCCGCACATTCGTTTTCCCAATTTTCGCACTCGCGAACAATTTATGCGTGCGAATTTCTCGATCCATAGTCGTAAAGCTTGACCGGCCTGAATAATTCAATAAACTCTGTTCTCCTCTTCTGTTTCAGGTGAGTGCAAAGTACAAAAGAGCGCGTCATACGTTTAGTTCAAGAAGTTCGGTGAGTAAAAAGATATTTCCATGGTCTTCGCGTCGTACGGATAGAAAGAAAGGCAGAATTCTTATGATAACGATATGAACGCAGAAAATTTGATAGATAAAGTGAAATGCATGTGTAGTAAAAAAAAATGGGAGGGAGGAAAAAATATTGTTGGTACAACGGGCGAATGGAAAATCGAGGAGAAAAATTGGAACGAGACCGCGGCTGTTGTCTTTGAAGTTACGAGTGTAAACAGTCGATATACTTAGCAAAGGTTGAACCGAAGAGGGCGCGAGTGATACACTCGAGATATAAAGAGAGAAGAACGAGGGGGAAAAAGTTCGTAGAATAAAAAAATGGAGGGAAAAAAGTGTGCAAGAGAGAGGAAGACAGCTAAAAGTACTACTAGAGAGAGTAGAGTAACTAAGAAGTCGAGGAAAGAGAGAGGGAAAGAGAGAGGAGCGCGTAGGAGAGAGCAAAAGCTGCAGCCAAGAACCTTGGAGGGATGGAATCTCTTTCTGGAGGCGGTGATAATTCAAGCGAAAGGATGCATCCATCCAACGTCCGTGTCTATATATACGGCTGTAATCGTATACGTAGGTACGTACGAAAGCTCGATGTGTTTCCCTTGCATAAAGCAATAAGAGAGAGAAGCTTTCGAATCTGAAGCCAGAAATAGATCGGCGTTTGTTGCGGACCGCGACCATCCGCATCTTCGTCCCGCCGATGGCGCACGGATGAAGAGTTCTCTGCGTTGGGCCTCCGCCTAAGAGTTCCCACAGGCCTGGCGAAGTCCCTCGGGAGAGCTGCCGTTTCCTCTCTCATTTCTCTGCCGCGGAGCTGAACGCGCGAGGTAGAGAAGTCCGAACATAAATCTCCGTAACGTTAGAGGGAGCATTTCGGGGTGATATTAGGGGTGGCGCCGAGCGAGAGACGGAGAAAGAGAGGAGGCCTCGGCGAAGGGCGAGTACCAACCCCGGAACTAATCAAATTTAGATTCGGATTAAAACGGAATCGCAAAGCACTCGGAGTGGTGATCGGCCAGTCACGCTGCGCGTCCCGCTCCCCCCTGCTCGCATCTCTCTCTCTCTGCTCCTTGTTTTCGGATCATGCTCGTCGCTTTGCTCGACTGGTACTTCGCTCTGCGACGAGCCACGCTGCAGCCTCGCCACGGGCGCGTGCAACCACTTGGACGACCGAGGCGAAAGTAACGCGATACGATATGGGAAAACTAACCTCGACAACCCGAATGATTCTTGGACACGCGTTGATTCATCGCGGAATACTCGCGAGTCCTCCCCACGTGACATCTGCATTTTGTCAAGCTGTGATTTCTTTCCTTGCATGTACCACGCGCATCACACCGACTTTCGCCACACTGGAATTTCGACTCTGATAATTTCGCGACTTCCAATCAACGAAATCTTTCATACTCGACAAATCACTTACTTAACACCTAAATAATGCGACGAAATTATTAAAAAATAACCGGATTTGCGTTCAGGATTTTGTGGAATGGCTCGTACATCGTACGACACTCTTTCGAAGTAGAAAGAAATACGCGAAGGCCAGCCAAACGTGAATTCTGTTTGAAAAACGTGAACATCTGACAATGACAGCTGAAAAAAATCCCAATTTATTGCGAAAAATATGCCTTTGATCGAGCATGACGGTCGTTGTTTCGTCAACATCCAGAAATGACCGATCACAAAACGCATGTTGAGCATTTTTTTAGGAATATTCGATGTTGGCTAATTTTTAAAGTTTGGTCTCGCAATCGAAACGAAATGTTTAACCGCACGAGTCGTTAATTATTTAAAACGCTGCCGAAAAATAAGGTAGGATTAAGGAAATTTGAGAAATTTTGGGTAACCATGATGAGAATTTTACGTATTCGTTGTACGTTGAAACGTAAGCGGGAAACGATGTGTCATAGGAAAAATGGATGGGAAACAATAAGCCTACGTGATATTTATTTTTATCGGACGAGAGACCCCTCATTTATGTTTTCATCCACGAATAACTTCAGGTTTCATCGTTGCGATGTGAGAGACCGTTGTTGTTCTTCGAATAAACCCGAAGAAAATATTCGGAAAATATTCCCGACGTTCGGTGAGAAATTCGCGAACGTCGCATCGTCGACTGGTCGTCGCTGTCGCTGAATTTATGACTCCCCAGTCACTTTTAACTAACGTTTAACCCGTTCTTCAACGCGGAGCAGAGATGCAATTTGATTATCGAAAACACGACGCTCCCCATTTTCGCTCGCCGCCGCTGATACGTAAATTCAGAAAGGGTTGGAAAATTTAATATTAATCACTCGAAGGCTCGCCAAACTGTCCCACAACCTCGATCGACCCTCCGCAGTTTTTTTCTCCAAACTAAGAAGAAGAAGAAGAAGAAAAACAGAAAAGTAGGGCACAAAATGAAGAAAATTATTTCCGGATCACCAAATAATTCGCATGCTTGTCATTTTTCCTCCTACTATATTTCTCTCTCTTCTCTCGCCTTTTTTCATCCCCGCGCTCTGTTCTCGCCACTTTTCTCCACTTGAATTCTTCATCGCGCAGCGTTCTTTCGAAAGTTATCGGTGTAAACTCAGCGTAGTTGTTTACATCGTAATAACGTTCCCTCGACGCTTCGAGCGTCGGACAATTTTTCTTGCCAGACATTTTATCGAGGGTCTTCCCAGCACTTTCGACCATTTATATCAATTTACAAAAAAGTTATGCCACGGGCCGACTTCCCCATCCAGCTTGATTCATCTCGCGAACGATTACATTCGATCAGTACCGTACAATTTGCGTGATGACCGATCGTCGAGTAAACGAGAGCGAAAATAACGGGAAAAAATAAATAAATGAGATCAAGAAAAAAACAACAAAGTAACTACCTCGGAACATTTTAAAAAATAAGTAGAAAAATCTTAAGTATATATAAAAAAATAAGTAGATAAGTAGATAAATCCTCCCTCCCCAAACCTTATAGAAATTGGCTTTCGGATCGATTGGCACAAATTTGGATATATCGTAGAGACGATTCTGGACAAAAAGTCCCATGGGCCCCAGCGTACCCTATGGGGCTGTACGTCAATTCACAGAGGCGGCAAAGTTCGAATCCGTGAATGAATAACCAACTTCGTACCGCATAGCACGTTTACGCGTTCCTGGCTCTTCGCGTGTATGTGTGTTTGTGTCCATTTTCGCAGCATCCCTTACCGTTTCTAATGATATTAAGGGAGGGTATTTGATATTCTCTTCGTGCCTAGTACAACCCAAGTACCACAGTATTGCAGCAATATGGGCACACGTACAATAGGATGATACCCCAATATTGAATCTTCTTCTTCTCGTTCATCGTTTCACACGCATGCACACTTCTCGCGCGCGCGAGGAGACACGAATGCATAAACATGTTATGTGGTACGAAATTAGTTATTCGTTGGCGGATTTGAACTTCCTCGCCTCTGTAAATTGACATAGAAACATAGGAGAGGCTGCTCTGCAACGTATCCGAATTTGGTGCCAATCAGCTGCGAGGCATTTTTCATAAGATTGGGGAGGTCCTTAAAGATGGACTTGGTCGCGAAAAACAAGAGAAACAATCGGAGAAAAGCTTCTCGTATTTTGACTATTCGGAGTGGAGGAAATTATCTTTTTACAATGCCAACTCGAGAAGGATCTCGCGGTAAAAGGAAAGAAAAGTGAACAGGTTCAACAGGATACGCGAAGGAACCAGTAGTCTCTTCGGGTCAGGCGCGTTTCGTGAGCGGTAGGAGTTTCACTTTGCCTCCGCAACGCCCACAATCCGATACATCAGGGACTGCGGCGTACAGCAACAACTATCTGCCTCCGAGTCATACGAAGTGTGTTGGAAAATTGCCGTACCTCACTCAAACCGAACGATTACGTTTGGCCATCAGAAGAAGAAGAAGAAGAAGAATAAGTAGTTGAAATAAAACGACAAGGAAACGACGATAGTCGAATCTCCGTGGCTCGCTTCGTTTGGTATAACGAGAACGGAAACGATGTGATGAATGAAGCCACATCGTCACGCGATCTTCCGTCGATGTTCCTCGCTCGCTACTAATTGCCAACTCTGATCCGATCGAATCCCATAATTTGGTGATATGTGAAATGTATTTTCGCGAGCGATGCTACTTCACCTGCCTCGGACACGTCACGAACGAAATTTGATCTTTTAACTGCTCCGAGAATTGCTTGATCGAGGGTCGAATTTGCTTGATAATTCCGACGAATCCTCGATACGTCAAAAACACGAAACACGTTTTCGATGTCGAGTAGCCACGCGGACTCGTCGATTTTTAAATCCTCTCGCGGTTCTTCGTCATTACGATCGCGATTGAACGTTCACCAAATTGCTACTGTGTTTCGTTCCAGCCACGGTAACACGCAATCTTCAGACAGTACAACATTTTCCGTCAAATTTCAGACAAAAATGTGTGGTAACGATTTTTTTGCACACAGAACCTGTGTTGTTGCAACCCCCTCCGTGTGCAGTGGTAAAGCAATGCGGCTCTGTGTTCAAAGTAACGCAAAGCACTATTAGAGTAACATGTAAAAAGTGTTACTCTGCTATCAAAGAACATTCTTCTGTGCTGAAAAACGAACTGTGGAAACGACACTAACCATCACACTAAAATGTTAAATATGTTACACCCAAACTCTTATACTTTACAAAATGACGGATTTTTTTTTTACAGTCTAATAACGTTCTAAAAAAAATCCAGATACATTTTATGACACGTTTACGCTCGGACAAAATTAGAAGCACACTCTGCGCACTGTGTATCGATTTATTCAATTTGCTTGACTATTTCCGCACTCCACTACTTCAATTAATGGTTGATAATATATTGAAACTTATTTTAACTAATTCCATGATCTTTCTTGTCATGAAACAAGCATCTTCGTGTTACCACTTGCTAAGTCTTGGTAATAAGAAAACGATGCTTCTACTTCGCTCAGGGGCTGGTTCACGAATTACGAGCAAATCGCGATAAATACAACTGACTTATATTCGATATTTAGTTTGGGCGAGGATATGTGAAAAAAAGATTCGATGGCAAAAAAATTATATTTGTTGCACGTGAATTGAATTTATTGCAATAAGAAATAGACTGGAGATTAGTAATGCGAGACATTCACCTTGGTAGCGCGTTCGTTGTGATTATTCCGGAAAGATGAAAACTCATCGGAGAAATAATAACAATCGTGTTACCAGAGGAATGTGATTTCGTTGTTGTAGCCACCGCAAACGAGCGACAACCAACCGCGACGATACGTTTTTACGTATGTTTGTTCATATGGATGCGAGCACCCGAATACCTTGCCGGTTAATCACGAACGAACGTCTCGGTATCGTTGGTGTATGTAAGAATGGCGAGCATGTATTTTCATCCGGAGACATATAAACGACGAATTCGTCAGTTTAACAACTTTAGCTGCAGAATTTTATCGCGTCGTTCGTCCGGTCTGAAAATAAAATTGGGCAACGATGCGACGAGTGTTCTTTTATCGTCGACGAATCCGGGACAAATGGATTCTCGTCATATTCATGATACAAGCACGCTGATTGATTCGCGATCGATCCTTTATTTTCATGATCCCACTCGTAAAATCGTCGGAATCAGGCCGACCGAAATTCTGCTCGTGTACTAAACCCTAATTTTTTTATTCCAAAATATGCGTCACGCAATGACAATCTTTCCCATTTGAGCCCCCATCCCTACATTTTGCCAACCACTTTTTGTGCTCTTCTACTCCGTGATGTACAAAATTGTTCGTCGTCAATTTTTGTCACAAATTATATTCTCACAAAATATGCGAAGAAATCTGAACGTTTGAAAAAAAATTATAGAAAATAACGCGCAGTAAAAGCTGTTTATTTTCACTTCCTATCAGCAGTATTTAGCACAACAATTTTTTTTCGGTACGTATCCAAAGTATGAGCACAAAAGTTGCGTTTCGCTGTAATTTATAGTAAAATCGTGAAATGATATGACGTCATCGTGAAATTCACTATAAATTTATACGAAGATTACGTTATTCATATTTATCGAGGAGTCGCAGCCCAAATTGGTGACCTTCTCGATGCATATTAGTCGATCTGCGATAAGTTTTTCCCTTCGACTGTGATAACAAGTGCCGATATTTTTCTAGGTTGTCTATTTCCAAGTGTATCTCCGTGATTTTTACTTCGCCTCAGAAGCGGTAATTTTGATCTGGAATGAAGCATGCTGATCGATGGGTTTTCAACATTTTCTTCGTCAGCTATTGACGGAAAACCGTTGTCGAAGGGTTATCCGAGTTATCTCTATTAGCAGGAACGAGAGAACCGTTCGAGTCGTTCGAAATTGTCGCTTCCACGTGAAAAAGTCGTGTAAATTATTATGGAGCGTATTTCAACACATTTGGTCGAACATATCTCCTCGAATAGCTGTTGCGCGGTTGTTTCCGAAGAGAAAATGAAAGTAGCTCGCGGCGAGGGGGGTGCACAAAAAGATGCCGCTCCTCGCCGCCACCCTTCGCCCGTGCATCCCGTACAGAAACGAGACAGAAACCAGATCACCGGATGCGAGACACCCCGACACCCACTGCCGAAGTGTCACAGCCCCGTCGTCGTCGTCGCCGCCGCTCTTATCTCGGTCAACCTTCCACCGACTTCCACCGACACGTACGACTATTTTCCAAAAATCCCTCCTCGCGCGACAACAATCAAACGCGTTGCCGCGATCGACGTTTATTTCTCACGAAAAGATATCCTTATCATAATCACCCTTTTTTGTAACTCTTATTATCTGTGCTTTTTTAGTTTTAAGATGATCACAATTTCGTAGCAACGAATTCGAAGATATATGGATAAATAAATGGATAGTTGGATGAAAAACTAAATAGATAGATAGATAGATAGATAGACAGACATATGAATTTCTCGGTTCTCCCTTCACGCTTTTCCAATTTAAAAAAAAAACAAAGTCCAATTTATTTTCAGTATATCATCTTATCCAATCTGCGTTGAATTCTGTGGCCCAGAATCGATTGAAAAAAATTTGGGGCGGTTTCTTATACTTTTGTTTAACGTGGGTAGTTTTGCCTTTCGAATCATCTCGCAAAAGTTCAGAATTTTGGGATAAAATTGGAATTTGAACGGAAATCTTTGCGCGAGAACGTGTAAAGCATTGTGAAAGCGCGAACCAGTGGCAGACTTCAAAAATTGAGCAACTCTTCCCGTTTTGTCCGATTTTGTTATTCCACCTCGTGATTCCTGCTTAATGAAAACGCGGTGGTACAATTTCGAGCAAACAGCTCGCGTGTTGCGGACGAACGATTCGCCCCGCGAGGATAGATATACGCGATTTCGACGCTCGTCTACCTCGCCAATGTTTCGCGTGGCGGTAGAGTATCGAACGACCCGGTTATCACGACCCGCGACGATACTCTCTTAAGTGGTTTTGCTCATAAAGCTGTAATATGTTTCGTAGGATAATATCAGTCCGCCCGCGTGCGACTAGGGACGAAAATGGGCTCGCGAGCGTCGCTATAAGGGGACCTTCGCCGCACATGGGACCCCGCGAGCGGGATAAGATAAATTCGAAGAAACTGGCATAAAAAATTGATACGAAGCGTTGAAAAATGAAGGTCTGGTAGCGCAGCCCCGAGTCGGGGAAGCAAAGCTCGCGATGCGAAGAATTTCAGATTTTTTTTTCATTCCCGTTCGATAAAAACTTCGGTCGAAATTCGGGTACCGAGTGGAAGAGACAACCGATCTCACTGTTCTTGTCAGGGAAAGAATTAATTTTTTTTCTTCGTACATTTCCAAATAATCAGTTTTTACACCGAAGTTATTTAACGATTTCTAAGGATTTCTAAGGATTTCTAAGGATTTCTAAGGATCTTTGGGATGCGTGTACCAAAAATGCGCGGAAAAATGGTAGCAGCGTTGACGTACCTGATTCGCGAATTTTTTGAGGCTGCGACGAGCGTCCCCTGGCAGTTGACGAGTAGCCGCGAGGTAGTAAGTTGGTAGGCATGCGCGTTATTTTGCAAAACACTGGCTTGTCGCCGATCGGCAAGCCTCTGGTCTAAAGCCGGCGAACTAGCAATTACGTTAACCAGTTTGATCCCGAGGATCTTATCCGAAGGAGGTGCCAGCCGTGGGCAGCGACGACTTGATAATAAGAACTCACCAGATCAATTAGAATAACTACCGGCCTCGTACGCTCGTACGGGATTTGCCAACGGTGGATTACTACGCAAAACCAATACGGTTAATTACGCCCACGAACGATCGAGTCGGATCCTCGTTTTTCCGCGTCCTCCCATGCATACCGACTCTCGAATCACACTTGCAACATAATTACAATTATATTTATGTTACGATAATTATCAATCCTTCGACGGTTTCACCAACTCGTATGTAATCAGAGATTCAATCACGTTTCTCATTAACTTTCTACCCAAATGAATCGTAGTCGCTTTAAGTATTCGTTATCGCAAGCTTGACAGTAGGAATTGATAGACATTATTTTTCTTTATATTACAACATCCAAAAATATCATAGTTTCCTCAACTCTTAATTTCCTAGTGGCAGCAGCTACAAAATCTTGTAATACAAAATTCACCCTCAATCACACTGAGTTTCTGCCCTCGCGTGAGAGCAACTACAATTTCAAAGCTACTTCCACCACATTTTCTTGGTATAGTGACTAAATTACGTAGTCAAAATCAATTTTACTCGTGCTACCTAGTGCCACGTCTCATTGATACCAGAAAGCTCAAGTCGGTTACAATAAATACGTCTACAGGTTACTATCACCAGAAATCTGGTCGCAGTAACTGGACAAAATAGTTTCAAGAGCTTTTCTCGGCTAACTTTTTTTCTAGTTACCGTTTCTCTCAGTGGACGCTACGATAACTATTTTCCGCAAATTTCCGAAACTTGTGCCAAATGGCGGATTCGCAACAAATGTGGACCGAACACGAAGATTCGTGGAGCTTTTTCCAAGCAACAACAGCGAAACGAAAAATCGGTTCGATAAATTGAAAAGCTTGGAGCTTGTGATCCGAATACGGTGAAAGTTTGGTTTGTCATCTTGGACAATGGGAAGAAAATAAAGATTGGCGGAATCGATTGAAAAGTTCGAGTATTAATCTTCGGATATCATCTGCGCGGAGAGGAGAGTCTCTCGTGGGACGGAAATTCGGGAGTGGACTCGTTTTCGTTTTGGTCTCGCTCTCTGGTCGCATGTAAATGATGGGACCAGTTCTTTCTACCGCGATCCTACGGGCTATAACGTTCCTTTATCCTTCGATCGGGGGCGGACCCACCGGGATATCAGGGTCCTCACCGTTTCGTCGGCGCCATAGATTGCGTCGAAGAAACAAAGAAGAAATCCGCGAAAACAAACATTGTAATTGGCGTTTCGTAGGACGTGGAGGCTTCGACGGTCCCTGCGAGCGGACAGACACAGGCGCAACGAACCGTCCAGATAAAGCTGCGAACTTTATGCGCGGAGACCTTGAGACCTTTTCGCCAGAGTTCCTCCTCGCGTTTCGCAGGATATCTTTCCTACGCGGCGACGCGATCGAGGTCTCTCGTCTCAGGAGCGTGTCGTGTAATAAGAGATGGCCAACACGAGCGCGAATGAAAGGGAAAAGAGAGGAATGCTCGGCCTTATCCGTTGTCGAGGTCTCATTAAGAAACGGCTAACCACCAGCGTTGGGCACGAACATCGAGGTGCTCGCTGTCCTCTCTTCGTCTTCCTTCTCTTTTTTCATCCATTCGGATCAGCCTCGTCGAACGATATAATTTTCGCTCGGTATCTTCTCGCATTTCGCGACAAGTCTCTCTTTCTCCTCGTTTTATTTCGGATTCGCGGAATAACCTCTGCCTGAAATAAAAACTCTCGCGTCCTGTAAGCCGATACGATTTCGCCTCCTCCTCTCGTTCTTCTTCTTATTATGCATCTCGGTCCGTGGGATCGCGTCTCCGCTAACGACAAGGAGACAGAGACAAAGAGATGGGAACCAACGCGGACTCCGAACATCCACGATCGATGGGGGATACCAAAAAGAAAAACTACCCAAAAACAACAACAAAATTCCATCCCAAATCCTGGGTTCTCCTTTGTCTTTCCTAGATCCGAACCGATCTCAGCCCTCCGACGAGGGGAACGCTACCGAAGTCCGACCGATTTCCTGCTCTTTCCCTTCATCATCGATGAATCCCTATAACAATTGTTCACCATCCTAGGAGCATCATTTTTGACAAAATTGCGTCGATTTCACGCGGCTACACAGATCCCAGGTGTCGGACCGCGTCCCGAGCTACATATTTTAGTATATACGCCGTAAAAGTAGCCTCTGCCCCGAGTTGACTTTTACTTGTTTATGCCGGACACGTAAAGCGGAAAACACGTGTTAACCTTACGTAATAATTCCAAACCAGCCGGTTACTTGATCCCAGTTTCTAAAGCCTTTGGAACTCGAACGACTGTTTTAAGGCCTTCGGCCGCGTCCTCGTCGTTTCCCCGTCGAATACATTTATTTACCTACCGATATCTCGACGTTCATTCATACACCGTGATTTACGCTAATAATTGATTTGCTTTTCACCCAATATAATAACTAACGATAGGATCCGGTGTAGGTACAACGAGTTTCCCGACTCGAGCTTTTTTCTCGTGGAAACTCGGCGATTTTGTTTCTTCTTTCCTTAGCGAGGCAAGCTTTTCTCATCGGTTTTCTATCGATTCATTTTTCTACGTGTACCTGTTTTCCCCTTGAACTTGACCGAAGGAAACCAGCGTATTCTGTCTACGCACCGTCGAATGCAAATCGGAACGGGAAATGTATCGAGGCTCTAAACATATCGAATGACTGAACAACGCCGCATTTATTCCCACTCCGAAACGGGGCGATAGATCAATATATTGTATCGCGTGTTTCGCCAAACGAAACGCTGGGCGACCTCGGATCAACGATCGTCTTTCGAATCATATTATCCAAGCTCGGGAGTCGTTTCGAAATTCACATATAATCCATCCCCCAGCTTGGCAACGCGTTTCCGATCGATAGATTTCCCCTCATAAAAACAAATCACGGTTGCTTATCAATTTTATCCGTGCAGCGAAGTTTTTCGGTTATTCGGTATTCGCGCAGCTTTTTCCGAGCAATTGATGAAATGATGTCGCCAATCGTGTAGAGAAGACATAAAAAGCGATTTTCAGCAACGCAGAAACGACAGAAACGAGATGTTAATCAAGCATAAAACATAAAAACACGGAAAAGTTTACAAACTTGCGGCTTTACAAAGCTCGGGTAAAATTGGAACGAGATTTTTGAAGGCTTAGGAAAAAGTAACAGCAGGAAAAAATATTTCTAAGAATAAACGTCAAATTCTGAGTAGGAAATAGATAAAATAGGAATTTCAAGAATCAAGAATAAATTCAGGAGCATATTATTATTAAACTTACAACGCTCGCTATGTTAGAAATAAATATGAAAAGTGTTGGAAAAACGTGTCTTTGAGGCAATAAAAAAATTCTGGAAAATGCTGGAAAATCTCTAGATTAATATTAACTCCTGAGAGGTTTAACGAACGTATTAAACGATCCAGCAGATTTCTTTGAGCCATCAGCCGTACAACTTATTGATGTAGGTGTGTAGTTGATAAAATTATGAGATATTCTACTCGCTGTTCTCGCACAAATTCGGGATACTCGAAGCTACGACTCCAAAATCTACGATACTTTTTTGGCAAACTGAGACGCGAATAATTTCAGAATTTGTATTTTGTATTTCGTCAGAATTACGAAGCGTGACTCCGCGCGCGTAGCCGTAGGCCTTTCATCCGTCGTTTTCCACAATTATTCACACTACCGTCGGCAAATAGCTGGGCGATTACGCCTATCGCACTAATCTTCGATTCATCCACCTTCGCCGCTCGGCATCACGATTCGGAATTCAAACCTACGAAGTGCTATTTTACTCGACCGAGGGAAAAATCGCGTTTTAGGCGGAAAATACTGAGAGGAAAACAGATTGCTGGGAGATCGAGCACATCGGCTTGTTCGCGGTGCCGTCGCGCTCCTTGTATCAATTCGGCGCGAGAAAAATGCCGCTCGCGTGAAAATTTGACGCGTTTTTTAACGATCGCGTTAATTCTCCGATAACCAATCCGCGGCTTCGCTGTATTTAGGTGATCGCGAGGCGAGACGTTTACAAATGCGCGACAGCGTCGGACTCGTGACACTTGGATCTGACAAGCTCGGAAATTATGGATTTTCGCACTTTGTTCGGGCAAAAAGTGGCGAGAGAAAACGAATAGTGAAAATGATGAGAAACGAGACGATGAAATTGATGAGTTCAGTGTACGTAGCTTTGATATAAATAGTACTATATTTTTTCTGCATATTGTTACAATTCAATAAATATTTTTATGTGCACGTGATATATACAAAGCGGTACGCGATTACACAGAATTTTTAACATATTTAGGTGATATTATGTACGTGACACGTGTGTATACATATGTATTCATACACACATACGTATATGTACGTAGTGTATGTATTCGCACAGCGTATACCTACGATCCATGCGACGCGAGATTTCGAGGATCGAGGAGAATATCTGATGGACAAAACACGCGGGCATATCTAGTTTAACAACTTATCAATGTTATTCTCCTTCGCATTCGTCGATGGCCTTGGTCACACGAATTATGGCACGAAATGTCAGACACGAGCACAGAGTAACGCGATTGCACCGATATTTTTTGTATCCCGTGTGCAGCCTATCTCGACACTGTTGGATTAGATATTACGGGTCGTAATTGGTACTACTTGGTAGCGTAAGAGGCAGCGCTGTCGTGTCTACCGCGCCTAGTAACTACAACTTTTCCAAAGCACGGCTGTTCGTTAAAAGTTCTCGCGTGAGTCGCCAGACTTGTTTCGCCGCGTTCTCCAATCCGCTCGGTGACTTTCCCTTGAACAGGTCCAAATTCGGTAGGAAATAGTGGGGACATCTTCGACACTGGAGACACGAGATCAGTTGGAGGAATATGCCGTTTATGCGGTCGCCGAGGCAGGCCTCGTCCCACTCGATCTCGTGAGGATGCTTCTCGCACTCGTACAAGAGGAGCGTCTTCATGTGGTAACTCGTGACCGGATTTCCGGGCAGGTCGAGGTGCCTGTCGCGCAGAGTTTTCAGGATGCTCAGGCAACGTCTTCGACTGGCACCCTGAAGGAGCCGATTCTCGGCGTCGATGAAGGAGAGAGCCCAAGCGTCGCCCTCCATCGCCGACTGTTTGCCCTGCAAGCCTATGCACTCTTTCGACAACATGTCGAAACCCTCGGCCTTCACCTCGGCAACGATGTTCGGATGTGGCCACGGGATGTGAGGTATCGGCCAGTGAGAAGCGGACCTCGGCCAGAGACCGGCACACTTGAACGCCGGCGTGATCTGCACCACGTATCTCTCGCGGATGCGGAGCTTCACCTCCGTCGTGTCGGCTATCATCTTCACCGAGTCCCTGTAGGCGCACTTGTCGCAGGCCTGAGCCACGAGCGTTTGAAACCGCGACCGGATCTTCCTGGCCGACAGGTAACCCGAGGCCGTGATGAACTCGACCCACAGAGACATCGAGCGCTTGCGGCCGTCGCTAAGCTTCAGCACCGCGCATCCCGGCAGCGTGCCGTCGTCGACGAAGTTCAAAACTCCCATCTGATTCAGATAAATGACTATCTCGAACTCCGTCGGCGATATCACGTCGAGCCCGTCGAAACGCCCGTTGTAGTCCGTCAACGAGGATATGAACCTCGGCTCCTGCACCTCCACCTCCTTCAGCACCTCCTGAACGACCCGGCACACTTCCTGAATAGTTTTCGTCACCTGACTCTTGCGCGTCATCACTCGCTCCCCGAAATACTTGTTGATCTGATAAACCATCTTCGACTGCGCCGCCAACATATCCGGCGGAACGAGCATCGCGGCGCTCGACGTCCACGCGCGGCTCGCTTACTCCTGACTCTTACTACTCGCTCCCTCGCCTCCGATCACCGCATCGTCGATAAATTAAAATTCGCTCTTCTCTCCCTATCGATAGTACGAATCACCCGCTCTCTTACTCGCCCCCTCGGATCCTCCTCGAGCTTTTCTCGTGCTTGTTCCCCCGCGACGAGCGGCGTTCGCATCACACGTTCGCACGCGTACGACCACACGACCACGCGACCACACGACGCGTGACGGACGACGGTGGTGTCGCGACCCGCCGATTGTTACGCGCGATCGGACGGACGCGGGATGACGTCTCGGCGCTGAAGCGGAATGCTGACTGCGTTGGCCACCTCCGCGAAGCCCACCTCGACTTCCTTGGGGAACTCGAGGCAGGTGAGCCTTCCCCGGAGGAAACGTTGCGTCCCCACTTCGACTCGATCCTCCACTCCGAGGCACCGCCTCGCTCGACGCCCATAGTTGCCACCCATTCCGATCGATCCAAAGCTCTCTCGACGGCGCAGGCACCGTTCCTTCGCAGCTATACCATCGTCCTACGCCCTAACGCGAGAGTCGGAGTTTGCCGCCTCTGAAATCATTCCCGCCACCACTATCCATCACTTTTTCGCACTTGGTCGTAAAACGTGCCCGCGGAGGGGTAGAAACCCGCTGGAATCTCTGCTTTTCAGGGAACAAGATGCGAAAGCTTCGTTAAGGGGTTACGCCTAGCTGAAATACTGAATACCGAAAAAAACGCGTATTTTTGTGATTTTTTTTGTCCTAAAAATGATCGCATGCTCCGAACTGTTTTTTTCTTCATAGCAAAGGGTACATTCTCGACTTTGTTTTCCAATTTTTTCACCCTATAAAAAGTCACAAATGCAGCACACATAATACATTTCCCGGACCGCTGTTCAAAAAAGGCCTTCAGCGGTGACCACTCTGACTTCTGCACCGATCATCTGAGATCAAAAAACCAAATGAAATACGCTTTTGCATCGTTTTATCTAGTCTTCAACCGAAGGATTTGATAAAATATTAATTTTCCAAAAAATGGGCCGTGAAAAAGTCGCTTCATTTTCTTTGATGTAAGAAAAGGTATGCATCGAACGAAAAATCCTTCGATTAAGGACTGCCTTCTGATATGAAAAAAAAGTGTGCGAAATTTCAAGGAAATTGGTGTACTCGTTTTTCTAATATCGTGGTCACCGATTTTGAAAAAGCTTTTTCGACAAAAATGCGATTAAATCTGAAGTCGGGCATACATATATACATGAAGTGTAATTTGTTACTCTAAATGGAATCATCGATACACCAATCCCTCTGCAGACGTAGCTGCCTCCAAATTTCTCCAAAACGAAAAATCGGTTTTGCGACAATTCTGACTAGCCGTAACCGCTTAATTGAAAATCTCAGCAATTTTGTCCATCAAGTTTCACCACTTTCGTTTTCTTCTGCAAAAATTCTAGCCAAATCCAACGAATTTTCAATAAATTCCATGAAAAACTTGCCGAAGAGTGTTTATATGTCAAACTGGGAGAGAGCTTGCAAGCTCAAACTCGTGATTCTCATCGTGATACGTGAAAAAACGTACGAATTTGGTCCCGTTGCAAAGATCCAAACTGCGTAGCCGCGAAGCTTTTCTGTTTCGTTTGTTTTTCGAAACAAAAATGCATCGATCTTCCAAAAACGTAACTCTCAGTTCCTTCCGTTGTCCGTAAAGAGATATTTTAGAACTTTGTCAGAGAAACGATTCGTCACTACCATAGTAATAATAATTTGGATATCCTGCTGAAATTCCAGCATCTTTGACCAATGCTTCAGAAAATGTTCGAACGTAACAACCCGTCTGCTCGACTCGATCTCGTTCGATTTTCGTACCGCCATCGAAAAACGTGAGTCGCCATTTACTGCAAAAAAGTATAATAAAAATAGAAACGTTCGAACCCACGCAGCGATTTCAACGCATCGTGTCCTCCTCGCGTTGGTCGAATTTGGAGAAATAATTCGTGCAGATAATTACGATATGTACGTGAAAAAGTAACAGTTTTTTTTGGAGTTATGAACAATCAGACGATTTTGCAGGTGCGAAGAATTTCAACGATCTTTTCCCCTTCAGATTTTTCTTCTCGTAGCTCTTCATGCCTGCCGTGGCTGTTTAATCAATAACAATTGAGAACAACAATTGGTGTTCTAAAAAAATTGAGCAGCTTCGTTACGCTTGATTAGCTCGTCTCATCGTTATTTACACTATCAGAAATTGGTTCCGCGATGAAACGAAATTGGCAAACATAGATGGGTACTCCGGAAAAGCTGTTGGCTTGAAAAATCGTCTGTTCGAGAATCGGAAGCGAAGCTTGCAGCTGCGTCGACTATTGACGTTGTCGCGCGGTGAATATCTTCGGGGAGCAGAAAAACGAAAAAAAATAAGCAGCGTACGATTCTCGTCGTATTTTATCTAGAAAGACGAAGAGAAGAATGAATAATTGACGATCAGTCTATAGTAATCCATTTTCTCTGACAGCTAAATACGAGATGGGCATCAGGACGTCTCGTTATTTCGATGTTTCCCCGTTGCTATAATTGAGAAATCTTTAATTAACGTAGAGATTCTTCGAATCGGACAGATTTTAGGGTGCGGGTACCACGCTGTGGCGGAATCGGGTAACCGATATGTTTGTAAATCAAATAGAAATCTTGGAGGCTGGATGGGATATGGAAAAACAACGAGGAGATGTCTTTGGGCTGGGCTAGGCGACAGATAAAATCTGTGAATTGGATGTAGTCGACACTTGTGGGTAATTATCGGAATATAGGTCCTCGTGGACTTTGGAGGATAGAGAGTTTGGGAGACAGGTAAAACAAGTGGTAGTCGCCGTTAACGTTGAGGGAAACTCTATCGCCGCGGAACGCTTCAGCGTCGTTAGGTGTCGAAAGCCTAGGTGGTACCCAATTTTTGTTCAGCTTCTCATCGATTCAAGACTTGCTCGAAATTAAACCGCAGAAACGAAATCGATTCTCGAAATTTGGTTTCGTTTTTTTGAAACGATACATATTTTTGAAAATTGACTTCTGCTCGACGATTGAAACGAAGCATCGGAGAGGCAAAGGAGAATGCTGGAAGCTTGAGAGATACGTGAGATGATTAACGTTCGTTAGTTGTACTTTTTATTGTTGTTACATGAAAAACGAACGATCAACGCATAAACATTTTGTTTGGGATGATTGAAAAATAGAAAACTATTTACAGTCAACGATTTCTATAAAATTATGAACTTTCACGAGACTAGAAGGAATCACACCTGACCAATTTATCCGCGAAGCGGTATTTTGATTCGTTGCTCGAATCTTCTTCACATTTTTGTGTGGGCGAAAAGAGTGAGGTGAGCTTTTTTTTGGTTTTTCAAATTTCCAGGTGTCATTCCTCTCGTTCGGTGAAATCTACGCGAATTAAAAGCTTTTTATCAGCTACAAATAACGTACGATTCAACGAATCACATGACGCCTCGCCGACGCGAGAGTGAAGAGTAAAGCTTGTGGAATATAACAACGTTATTCCGCGTGAGACGAGCTGAAACTTTTCTACGATTTTCAGGCTCGGCATTTTTCTACGGAAGTCTTCGATCTCCGTAAATTGCTGTCTTTCGGAAGTGATATCACAGCGAAATGGGTAATTCGAGGGAGAGAGATGCGAGGGAACGTGTTAAAGCTTCTCCAATGCTCGACTGTTCGTTAAAAGTTCTCGCGTGAGTCGCCAGACTTGTTTCGCCGCGTTCTCCAATCCACTCGGTGATTTTCCCTTGAACAGGTCCAAATTCGGTAGGAAATAGTGGGGGCATCTTCGACACTGGAGACACGAGATCAGTTGGAGGAATATGCCGTTTATGCGGTCGCCGAGGCAGGCCTCGTCCCACTCGATCTCGTGAGGATGCTTCTCGCACTCGTACAAGAGGAGCGTCTTCACGTGGTAACTCGTGACCGGATTTCCGGGCAGGTCGAGGTGCCTGTCGCGCAGAGTTTTCAGGATGCTCAGGCAACGTCTTCGCGCGGCACTCTGAAGGAGCCGATTCTCGGCGTCGATGAAGGAGAGAAGCCAAGCGTCGCCCTCCATCGCCGACTGTTTGCCCTGCATGGCTATGCTCTCTTTCGACAACAAGTCGAAACCCTCGGCCTTCACCTCGGCAACGTGGCTCGGATGTGGCCACGGGATGTGAGGTATCGGCCAGTGAGAAGCGGACCTCGGCCAGAGACCGGAACACTTGAACGCCGGCGTGATCTGCACCACGTATCTCTCGCGGATGCGGAGCTTCACCTCCGTCGTGTCGGCTATCATCTTCACCGAGTCCCTGTAGGCGCTCTTGTCGCAGGCCTGAGCCACGAGCGTTTGAAACCTCGACCGGATCTTCCTGGCCGACAGGTAACCCGAGGCCGTGATGAACTCGACCCACAGAGACATCGAGCGCTTGCGGCCGTCGCTAAGCTTCAGGACCGCGCATCCCGGCAGCGTGCCGTCGTCGACGTAGTTGAAAACTCCCATCTGATTCAGGTAGAGAACCACCTCGAACTCGCCCGGCGATATCACCGCCAAACCCTCGTATCGACCGTTACATTCCGTCAACGAGGATATGAACCTCGGCTCCTGCACCTCCACTTCTCTCAGCACGTCTTGCACGACCTTGCAGACGTCGCGGATCGTTTTCTGTATCTGACTCGTCCTAATCTGTACGCGCTCCCCGTAATACTTGTTCATCTGGTAAAGCATCTTCGACGGTGACGTTATTCCGTCGTGAGGCACGAGCATCCTGAGAACCGTCGGCGCTGATCTCGCAGCGTCGGCGATCGGCGAAGGAGCGCGAGGCAGCGGAACGAGGAACGTATTCCCGCGCGCTTCAGTGCTGATCCACGAGACCAGCGACGCGGCTCGTCGCCGAGCTTTCGCGCACCGGCGAGCCAGCCGTGACCGTCCAATATCGCGACGAACCAGCCATAAGAAAAGCGCGCGCGCGATCCTCGGAGAGAACAACGCTAGCCGGACGATCACTGAGCCTGCTCGGCAGGTGCGCCGCGATGCTGGCATATAGAATCGCGCTGCGGCGGCGCAAAGACGACGACGTGGGGGCAAACGTATCGCTGCGGTGACGCCGCCTCTCGACGCCCAGCGTCGCGAGCTTGCGCCGCGACGCCACGCCTTCGCGTCTCCCTTCCGTCGTGGCATCCGTCAAGTCGGGCATCCGACAACTGTCAGGTGTGTCTCCCGATCCAAACCCTCATCAGCAATTCCAAATCGAGCCGGTTTCTTTTTTTCCGTACGCCACCTTCAATTTTCGCCAGGGAATCGGCGACCACGACGTTCCTTTCAACAAATCGAACGATAAAACCCGAACTTCGCGTTTTTTTTTCGTCTTTCCTCGACGACAAACTAGTCCAGCTCTTCGCGTGGCTGAATTGATTCTTCTTGTTCGCATAGTTGCCCGAAAAAATCACGTTCTTCGTGTAGGTAAAGGCTGAAGCTTAAACAAAGGAAAAACAATCTTTTACTTATACTTCGGAAGATTTCACAGTTCTGCAGGGAAAAAGTTTTTTTTCAAAGTCTCGCGTGAAATAAGCCGATTTTGACTTGCTCGTTCCAAACCTAAACTCCATTTTAACACATCACGTCGCAATTTTCATTGTTGATTTTTACAAGTGCCTACCGTTTCTAAAATATTGAATAGGAGAATACTATTAAAATGAGCGTATTATTTGTCAATATTCTATAAACGTTAACCCTGCAAGGATTAATTCATTCAACACTCTTTGATGTACCCAAAAATCTCCGCCTCTCTCTGACCTAAGTACGTCCAGAAAAAAAAAAATGCGCGCGTTGGTTGACCGAAGCTATTTTCTTTGGTCAAAGATGCGTTGCATCTATTCATAATGACACAAACGTGTTATTTTATTTGTATTCAACAAAATAATTTTCAAAAAAATGAAAAATGTACGATTTCCTCCCAGTAATCAAACATCCTGTATATACCTGTATCTACTAAATAAACCGTGGTGTATTACTCCACGGTGCATAGTTTTAGAGTACGTTTGGGACCACTATTACGAACATTACCAGGTCAGTGAAACATCTTTATAAAAAAATGATTTCGCTGACCCGTGTTATCGATCGAATAGACCAGCGTCGTGGTGTCGTGTCACGTTTTCGCAAGCGCTACATTCTCGGTAGACGATCGGATTGCGCAAGTTTTACAATTTCAGCGAAAACAGGTTCCCCTTCGATGCAACGCGACACGTTAAAGATCGTCAATAAATTCCATCCGTGCAAAATCTCATTGTCAGTTGGTTAATTTATTGCATAAATCGAATAGATTTCGTCCATTGCGGTGATTTCTAGGAGCGTAAAATCAGCCGATCAACAGATAAATTATCAAGCGAATCAATTTTACATAAATTTGCCTACGGTTTCCAGGAGATGGAAAGAAAACCACTCCGTTCGTAGCGCGTTATATTTTTCACCGTACAAACGCACCACCTGTTGTGAGCCAAAAACAGAAACAATTATTTCGCCAGCCGCGAGGACGAAGATTCACTTTTTTCTGCTCCCCGCTTTCGGTTCTCGTGAAAACGAACCAGCAAAATACGCCGCGCCGGGGAAAGTGCAACGATCTGCAAGCGTCGAAAATCGCGTTATCCTTCGATTTTTATTAATCTGCTCCCATTTTGTCGAATATCAAGTGTCTGCTCGACTCGGTGCGCTGATTTTGACGAGGGAGTCCTCGAGAATCGATCACGGATACCAGCATCGAGATTTACGCGATCGGTCCACGGAGACAGAGAGAGAGAGAGAGAGAGAGAGAGAGAGAGAGAGAGAGAGAGAGAGAGAGAGAGAGAGAGAGAGAGAGAGAGAGAGAGAGAGAGAGAGAGAGAGAGAGAGGAGAGAGAGTGAGAAAAGTGATACGGTCGACTCGTCGCTCGCGGAATCTGCGATGTGACGTGACTATTATTTAAAGATATGCAGATTAACGCGTCTCCCGTAACTCCGCGCGTATAAAGGATGAATATGTACAACGACGCGCTGGCGCTTCTCTCATACAGCAAGCACGAGCGTCGTTCGCATCATGCACGCGTGATACGGCACGCCGCTACTAACCGTATGCGATGCACGCCGTCCGCTCGATAAACTTTGCTCAAAGAGTCATTTGAATATTCGACATTCGCATGAGAAGCAGCGAACGATTTACGTCGATGGGTCAGACGCTATTAGCAAACATTCACGTATTATGCACAATGCACGCGAAGACGTGTCCGCCGCTGTACACGCTTTCTTGTACGTGTACCGTATGCCCACATCGCGAATGTAGCAAGCTCGTAGCTCGCGATCGTCTCCCTTCGCATTTTTCGTCTCTCCTCTCGGCACCGCAATTCGACGAGCACAATTTGCCGGTTATCGTGATCCTTCGATCACGAATCAACCAAATTTTCCCGCATCACCACGTGGACGGAGCTTTCTGTGAGCAGATCGGTCGAGAAACGATCACAGAAACGGCACACAGTAAAACAAATTTCGTGCACAAAATCCGTGTTATTTCAACACGCTCCGCGTGTAGAGATGTTGTATAATACAGTTCTGTGTCGGGTAATCACGTAGTTTGAGTACTTTTCCGAAAAACGATAGCAAACATTTTTTTCCTCACTATGAGCTACTTCGATTCGTCACTACTGATGATATTCCGTCGGGGAAGCTGATATTCTGTATCGATGAACGTTTTGCTGAAAAGAAATAGCTGAAAATGGCTGAAATCTGAAAAATATGGGGAACTAAAAATATTTCAGGCTTTGTTCAGGCCTGAAAGCACTTTCAAAAACGCATGAAATCGATCACGATGATTGGATTTTACCGCTCGAAGAAAAATTCTGCGATATATCCATCCGCGATAACTTATCATCATGGCATCAACAACTTCACGAGGAAGAAAAAAATGTTTCCATCGATTTCCCGAAAAGTACTCAAACTACATAATTATCCCACGTCGAAAGTAACACAAATTCAATGGTAGAGCACACGCAAAAAGCGTCACTTCAGCATCGAATAAAATTTTTGTGTGTTGAAAAATGGACTGTGAGAACAACACTGATCAACACACTGAAGCGTTGACTATTCTACGCACAAATTTTTACACCTTACACGATGACTCAAATTTTTGTACCTCGTAGGGTGGAAATATCAAGGCGAATTCGCATGTTGGTGCGATGTATAAAACCACTGGAGAAAATGACGCAAAATTAACGTATAACTTCTGTTGCAGCGCTCGTCGTGGAAATAATTCATACTGCAATGGTGTTACCCTAAAGTTAGGTAAAAAAGACTCGCGATTTGTGTCAAATTAACGGTCAATGCATTAATTATTAGAAAATTAATTGGCAATGCAATAGACGACGCATTTTTGGAATCATGCGCTATTCGCAATTTTGCATGAAATGGGATTGAGAGAAAGTATAGGTCAAAAAACTCGGTGTATAGCTTTACGCGTGACACGAGCGAATTTTGATCGCGTCACATTATTACTTTTTAATTTTGTGTCTGAAAAAAAAAATTCTTTTCACACTTTTGTCAACCGTTCAGGAGTTACGGTCTGACGAGAAGATTAATTTGCCTGTGGCAATATTTTGACGATTAAAAATGTGGTTGTGGGGTCGTTGCTAGCGGATATATCGCGTTCGACGTCCATAAAAATCGGTAATGAGATGTTGATAGGTAGATACGCGTGTTTTTGCGGTAAAGATGAATTCGTCATTTGGGAAAGTATTGACGGTGATCGATCGCGCGAGATTTGAGGTTGTAGGGAAGCGTGAAACGTGATTTCTATTGTTTACGACCCGCGGCGAACGTGACACCGCTACGTCTGTAAATTCGTTTGAAAAATTGGTCACGTTTAAGCGTCGCGTTGATTTTACGAGGGTCAACATTCAAATGACGGTATTATTATTCGTAAACGATACGTAGCTGACGGATCGGTCGCCTTTCGATCCGTTGATCGTATCATTCGTGCTCGCCGCATCCTTCGCTCGAAGGTTCAGACCGAGACGCATTAGCCATTCCGCGAGTGCGAATCATTCGCGAATAACCGACATCGACCGTCGAGAATTTCGAATGGGTACTTTCCTGTCCAACAGCGTCGAGGCGTAATCGAATAACGCGCCAGAATCCAATCCACTCCCGGCGTCTGCCGAGGGTGTACATCCCTGTACAAACTATCCCCTCGCGATAATATGACTTGATTCACGAGCTAGGCACGATCGCCTCGCGCAACGAGGGTCAAACACTCTGCCACTCGCCGCGCGGATCCTCGAAATTGTTGCTACATCCTAAACGTCCCTTTCATCGTGTCTGCGGATAATTCGGTTATACCATCAATTATCTATGCATCGAGCTTCGTGCACGGAGTCGGGGCTACTGATATCTGCGTTGTTGGCAGAAACTCGGATTACCTGCAACGTGGTAAAGAATCGTGAATCAATTTTCACAATTCACGATCTAATGGCGACTCGAAGATCCCGGGCGTAATACTGGACATTCGAAAACACAGGAACTCCGGTAAAGATTTGTATACCACATCAAGCAACTTCGAATATGTACCTACACTTATTCGTAGGTATACCAAACTTGCAATCAATTATCTTCTATATACCTATATAAAAATCTCGTGTCACGTAACGCGTGCTCTCACTCCTCCGAAACAGCTGGACCGATGTTTATGAAATTTTGTATGCATAATTTGGTAGGTATGAGAACAGATCGCGAAGTATATTTCGTACCGCTAGCTGATTAGCGTGTTTCTATCCAGAATTCTTCAAAATATTTTTAGACAACGTATTTTTGTTATATATATATTTTGATTTGGCATCAAAAAATACCTATAACCCCAAATTCTTACTCTCCCATTGTTTAATCGCGATTTTCGTGTTTTTGTATAAACAATATCCAAATATTTTAACCGTCGTTCGTATTTCGAACAGAATGAAATAATGTATTTGGCAGATCAACGTTCGATTTTAATCGATTTGGAATTGTGTCTCCGATAAATTTGAAATCGTAAACCCTTTCCTATAATGTTTTATGTCACTTCACCACAGCATTATTATATGTACGTTAATTAGTGTGAAAATCGGTGGTCGATGGTCATTTTATTTTATTATTTCAATAGTTATTAATTATTTGTATACTTTGTCAAAAATTATTCTACAATTCCAATGGAGATTCGTCTTTTTTCCACGTCAGACTGGAATCACCAATTCCTCGCAGTGATAGCTAATGTAATTTCAAGACAACTGTAGGATGAACAGAGCAGGGATGAAAGAAAAGTTTGGTACATGCATATTTATTCTTTTTTACCTCGTTAACATTTTTTTTCTAATGACAATGACGAACGAGTTATGATGTAGATATAGACAACGCTTATTCCACGTAGGACTTCCAGTTTTCAATTTATTTGAAAGAGAAAAAAAAACTAGTGCTAGTTATAAAATCATTGCTAATGGGCGGATTTTGTGAATGAAAAAATAACTCACCAATCAAGTTGCATTATATTGGACCGTCCGCCGTTTATAAGGAGTTAAGATACGTTTGTATGGCATCTTAAGGAGAAATCTACGGAACTGAGAACGTTTTTAACTACAATCGAGTCAATTTCATCAAGAAATTCCTTTCAGTCGATCGTTTTCTCTTAGATTCAACGCGAGCAGTATTCATCGAATGTAGAGATACATTTGGGATGATTAATAGTATGGATTTAGAGTATCGAAACGTAACGAGTATTGCTGAGCACGAAAAAAAACGCTTAGCATGGATTCCGTTGGTTTGGACACGCGTCATTCTTGGGCGATCTCAATTTTCTATTCACCGGGTTCTATGAAAACGTCGAATTTAGACGATTCTCGAACAGCTTTCGGGTCAGCTAAGGCTGGTATTATCGCGTGTCAGGTATTGTGAAGGTTGCACAACTGAAGGATCGCTTGCGAAAAGAGCACGTTTAGCAAACATATAACATTCGTTGCGACGCGAAACGTTTGACCATTTTTTGCGTCGCTCCTTCGTCGATCCATTGTCGCGAGGATCTTGACTGAATGCGGATCCGAAGAGTTCCAGATGAGACCGAACGATCGGTGGTCGGCTGCTTCTTCGCTCTTGTAAATCACACGGAAAAGCTAGCGGCAAACGATAATCCCTTACTATAATCCTGGCTCAGACTCGGAGCTCAACCAGCCGGTGCTCGAGAGTCTATGCGACGTAGGTATTATTACAAAAACGGGCCGTGCGCTCCTCTCGGCGAATAGGAAGAAGAGTTTCGGCGTGCCGTGTGGTCTCAAGCCAGTAGCTTAGCTCGAGTTGAAAAAGGGATGAAAATCACTGTTGCGCGGATACATTCTCGCCGCGCCGCAATAATACGTATACGAGAGGGAGGCAAAAAGAAATCTCAACAACATCGCATCGCACGAGTCGTCAAGCTTTCGCTTACAATCGCAAGACGATCGAAACTCGACTTTGTTATTATCTACCTTAGAAAATTACTTATCGTTATTTTTTATGCATTCACAGTGACATTTCCAGTCTTGTTTGCCGTAGTCTGAAGCTGAATATGCTGAAAACGAGGATAAATATTTCTTGTAAACGCTGCATTGAAAATTACTTAGAAAATTACTTAGAAAATTACTTATCGTTATTTTTTATGCATTTACAGTGACATTTCGAGTCTCGTTTTCCGTAGTGTGAAGCTGAATATGCTGAAAACGAGGATAAATATTTCTTGTAAACGCTGCATTGTTGCATGGCATGTAAATCAACGATATTATTTATCAAACGAATTGATCGTTAAATGCATCCTGTCGTGAAGCGATGTATTTCGAAGGATCCAAGTATGCGAAGCACGTCCAGTCGTTAAGTGATTATCAGATTGATCGTGAGACGTTGATATGTTGCTAGAATCGTGAAATACGTATGTATGCCTACGAGTTTCCACGAGTAAGTTTAACTTCTCAAATTTCGATATAGCCGGTGAATCTCAATGAAACGTGCTACGACGAAGTACTTTAATTACATTCACAGTCCGGTCAGTACCTCCAAATAGTTGCTCTTAAATAACAAAAAGTTACGAGTACCAAATTTGTAGAAAATTTAATTCCTACTACAAATTTTCGATATTTCTTTCGATCGATATTTTTTCAACAAAAATAATCGGAGTTTCACGTTACATAGGCAATCTGTTATCGAATGTTCCACGAAAAAGTATCTGTACGGTTCTCTTTTTCTTCGCCGTTGGCGTAATATCGATCTTAGAAGAAAAATTGTAAGGACCAAAGTTGTAGAAAATGAAATGTTCTACAAATTTGGTTATTACAACTTTTCGTTAAAATTCGAAATGGCCGAGCTATTCGAGAAAACCTATTTTCAGCAAAATCTCTTCGTTGGAAATATGGAAATTATTCAAAATTGGATTTTCCCTCGAGACTACGTGTTCATTTGTGAATAATGTTTCTCATAAACGAGCTTCCTGAAAATTCGAAAAATTTTACAGCACGCTAAATTGCTACATATCTACAAAGTTTGTACGAAAGCTCTCTGTTTTCGGTTTTTGGGCAGAACTCCCTCGAGTTCGAGGTATTGTTCGCCTCGATTGGAAGAATGGAAAAACGTTTGCTATCCAACTTTCTTTACCGAATCGATGGTATTTCAGAAACGAGTTGAACAATCACACCCGAGCGTTGTTCTGTCGTCGCGAGCCACTCGAGGAAGCCTCTCTCGACTTACCTGGCGCGTGGAGAGCGCCCGAAAAGGCAGGATGAAGTTTCTCGGGATAGATACGATTCCACTGGCTAATCGCCGCGTTTGTCTCCTCTTTAAGGGGTTATATCAGTGTTGAAAAAAAAAAAATCGATTTTTTTTTTTTTTGCTTAAATATATAGTTTTGGCCTTAAATAATATGCCTACAAATTTTGAAAGCAATATTTGGCTTAGAAATACTCTAAACTGATGCCAAGCGTCGACGCTCCCAGAGCGTTCTATACGGTCGGAGCGTCCCTCCTCTATTCGTCTACCCCAAGCTAGGTATATGAAGCTGGTAGAACGGTGAAGAGCCAGGTCCATGAATATTTGTGAATTAGTAGTCGGTTGGTTAGTATCGAGCTATATTTCGAGCAGTGCACATCTTAAAATTCAAATTTTGAGTAGCGTGCGTCTCAACGATTTCTTGTGCTATATTTATAAATTGTGTAATTTTAAATAAATAAAATGGACAGAAAAAGTAGAAGACACGTTTCGGGTGATAATGTGGTAAGGGCTGACAGGAAGAAAAGAAAATTCGCGTCTCCGAAGAATCGATACGTTTTAGAAAAAGACGAAGGTAACACAAGTACCTCCTCGGCTAAACTAAGCGTGTTTGGCGAGACTTCGGTAACAGTGACTCCAAGTGTTTCTTACCGCTTAGTTGATTTTTCTAGTATTTTTTCCGAACTAAAAAAATTTGTGAAGTGTAAAGAATGTGGAAGTGATATTGACTTTGCAGAAACGAGCATACGCGGGTTGGGATTTAAATTAGTTGTGAAATGCAAATCATGTGTTGACAAAAAAATTGATTCATGTCCGCTTGTCAATAGAAATGCCTATGAAGTCAATCGGCGATTTACATTTTCCATGAGATTGCTTGGAGTTGGATTAAGAGGTTTAGAAAAATTTTGTGCGTTTATGGATTTACCGAAACCTGTATTCCAAACAGCCTTCAATGATTTAACCCGGATGATACTTTCAGCCAGTGAGCGTGTAAAAACAAAATCAATAAAACAAGCGGGAATTATTGAAAAAGAAAAAACCAAAGAAAAGCGTGAAGACTCGCTTGGTTTAACGGTGTCAGGTGATGGAACTTGGCAAAAACGAGGTTTCAACTCCTTGCACGGTGTCTCGTCTATCATAGGATATTATTCGAAGAAGGTTCTGGACATCGAAGCGCTATCTTCTTTTTGTAAACAGTGTAATCAGTGGATAAAGAAGATTAATACGCCGGAGTATGATTTATGGTACGATGAGCACGCTAGTAAATGCTGCATAAGTCATACAGGCCCTGCAGGTAATATGGAACCTGCAGCCATGGTTAAGATGTTTCAACGAGCCGAAGAATTACACGATGCTCAATATATAAGTTACATTGGCGACGGCGACTCAAAAACGTTTAATAAGATTGTTGAAAATGTTTCGCATGAAGTTATAAAGAAGGAGTGTGTGAACCACGTTCAAAAGAGAATGGGCACGCGGCTGCGAAATTGCAAAAAGGGAACAAAAGGACTCGGAGGTAAAGGGAAGCTCACGGATAAATTAATAAAAGATTTAACCTTGTATTATGGACTCGCCATTCGACGCAACAGTGACTCGCAGGACAACATGAAGAAAGAAATATGGGCCACTTTTTACCATAAGTGCTCCACAGACGAGAATCCACAACACCATTATTGTCCGGAGGGCGTCGAATCGTGGTGTACTTGGCAAAAGGCTCGCGCGCTCGGTGCTCTTGACACATACAGACACGCAGCAGCACTACCAGCAAATGTTGCGGAGGCAATCAAGCCAATTTATGAAGATTTGAGTCGTGATGAGTTGCTTGAAAGGTGTTTGGGAGCATTTAATCAAAACAACAACGAGAGTTTAAATTCTTTAATTTGGAAATTTGCTCCAAAAACTCATTTTTGCGGCTCCGAAATAGTCAAAACAGCCGCTAATTTGGCTACTATCATATTTAATGATGGTCTCGTGGCTTTGTTGGATGTTGTTGAGGACTTGGGCATCTCCATAGGCGAAAAATTATTCAATTATTGCCACGAAATCGACCAGAAACGTATGGAGTACGCCAATCGCCGCGCAGCAGCAAACACGCACGAGGGACGCTTGAGTGACGCAAAGCGAGATCAGGTTGAGGAAATGATCTTGATTGACGCAAATGAACTTTTATATGGTCCAGGGATAGCAGACTAATCGGTAAAAACTTGTTTTATATTAATATTTAAATTACATCATTCAATTTTATTCTCTTGAAATTTCAAACGCGTTTTTCTCGAAACCATGTTTTTTAACCTGGTTGACAGCATAACTCTCTCGAATCTTGTCCAATCGACTTGATTCAAAAAGAATTCTCTTCAGAAAACTTATCGCTATCGTCGCATCGTAGAGTTTTTTTTTAAATTGTTTACTTTTTTTTTTATTAACAATTTACTGCAAAATTTTTGTGTAAAACTCGATTTTTTTTTTTAAATGGCCGCCATTTTTATTCTAATCAAAATTTTTCAATTCCCTACGATGCTGCGATAGCTATTCTATTATAATTTAATAATCTTTTTGAATTTTTGATTTCAGATGCTTCATCTGGCAGTTAGGCTGTCAACCGGCAAGGAGTGTTTTTTTTTAGACGACATGTTGCGGCCACTCTTACGGCGAAAAAAATGCATTAAAAATAAAAATAAAAATTGTTTTGTATAATTCATTGTAATAATAATTAATACACAAAATTTCAAATCATTTGATCGAGTAGTTTATTCAAAAAAAAATCCCCAAAAATGCTTCATTTTTCAGCCTTCAACACTGATATAACCCCTTAATTCGTCCCGACCGAAATCGTATAATTGACGCTGTGGAGTGACACCCGGCCGGCGAGCGAGCATCTGCTGTCGGTAGCTTATAGCTGTCCTCCCTTATTTCCTCCGGTTTTACGGTAACTGGAAAACAGTAGGCACGAGTTAATTAAACGGAAGTTCCTTCGTCAATATTTACGATACAATTACAGCGCAGCTCGTTTATAGCCACGCTACGCTACACGAACGTATTCCGATTGGTACGAGCTCAAGAGAAGCGTCGAAGGTTCGATCAAACACGAAGAATATACGAAAAAACAATTCGGAGGCGATAAATAATCTCGGAACGATTACTAATCCCACTGTCTCACGCAACGCGAGGCGTCGAAAAAAAATCGGTGCAACGCTTTCATGGCGGCGAAACACCTTTTCTGTCTCTCTGGTTCCTCTCCGGACCGAGATGTTCGCTCTGATCGGAAAATTCCACGGAGGACGGGGATCTGATAAGAGAAAGATTCCCCTCTCGGTGGGAAAAAAATAATAGTAATCGAAGAAATGCATAAAAATTCGTTTCTTTCGTGGAAAAACGGGTGTCTTTTTTCTCCACGCGATGCACGACGTCCCTTGTTTCGTTATTTCTCGCAGTCTACCTTATCTCGTGTGAGATGCGGCAATAAAGGTATGAGAACACGCACGTGGCGTGCATAACTCATTCGTTGAGTCGGGGGAATCGCGTTGGTGGGTACATTATGTTCGTATAGCAGCGAGCCAGACGTTATAGAGGCACAAATACAGCCTAAGCGTTGGTAGGTGCACTTATAGACCCGCGTTCGTCCCTTCGGCACGATGCTTTATCGATAGAAACGGAATAAACGAACGAAAAGTAACGTTTATTGAAAACACGAATCGCGTTTATTTGTATTTTTGTTTCCATTTTCCGGACAAAATCAAACCTCGCTCCAAGATCTTACCTCTTTTTTGTAGAAGACGTGAGTAAATAATCTCTACGCGCGTTCGACGACTTCTTTTTCGGACGAGCTTATCAAACGTGGCGACATCGAATGATCACGCTATTTTCGACGAAACTAACGCACCGATGAAAAAACCTGCTCTCGTCAAGTGAACGTACTCAAAAAGTGCAATAAAATGTAGAATCGTTGATCGACGAGGCGTTGCTCTGTACACACTAAAACCTCGTTCTTCCTCGCGATACGAATGTAGCTATCGGAAAAATCCAACGAAAAAACATGACGTTCATCTTTATTATCGTGAACAACGCTCGCTACAGTACTCTGGGTATTCTGGAAACGAATCGCTACGATTTCATGTAATTTATGTACCAGCGAAAACGCAAGCGCAATTGCACAAAACCACACTACGTAAATTTATCTCACACATCTGGATGAATTATTTGCAAAACAAATTTCGACTACGTAATTCCGTGCATTCTCTGAGTTGAGGACGTTTGGGATACTGTTTTTATTCTGACTAGTTGTCTGCTTTACCGGGGAGTAGAGTAAATTTGGTAGGGTTGCACATTGTGGTGTTTGTTCCAACAGAAGCAATATTGTAACTCACGTCGGGAAAACGCGTACTCATTCAGAATACTCCAAAGATCATCATTCTTATGTTTCACAAAAAACTATCATTAGTTCTAAATTGCCTCAACGATTCGCATTCGTTTGACACTCTTCTTCGCGTCGCGTAATCACATTTCTGTCCGCATCGCACCGAGTCGTTCGTGACGTTTTATTTTATGATTCGCAAACCGAAATCGACTCATCTGCTCAAATAAGTTCGTCAAAAACGGGGCTTCGGATACTCTTCGGATGACGGATGTTGCGTACCGTGCCATGCGACACACTCGACATTCGGTGTCCTCGTATCTACACACCTCGATGGTGCTTTTCGAGGACCTAATGCGAGGGAGCCAGGGTTGGCATTGTGGGGCACTTAATCTGTTTGTTGTATACAATTCAGCGGGACTCTCGGGCTGCTAAGTGGTTCTCCATTCTATTGAGCGAAAGAGGGAGAAGGGTCGAAGCGTTGGTCCTCGTGAGAGAGGGAGACGGAGACGGAGAGCGGCGGAGGCCTGGAAGCAACGGGACGCTAGGTGCTGATGTGTCTCGTTGCTGCTGCTGCTGCTGCTGCAGCAGCAGCAATGCTTTCGGGTATAAGGGGACTGTGAACTAGACACGTGTTGTTACATCACCTCGCCCGTTGTTACCAGTCCCCTTGCCACCGCAAGAGTCCTCTCTCCGCTGGGTGTACTAATCATCCACCACTTGACACCGAATGACGAGGATCTGTCTCTCTGCGTGTAGCCTCCGCTGTTCTTTTTTCACTCTCCTCCTTCCCATTTCGTTCCACGAAACTTTCTCTGTAACGTACTCCGCCGAGGATGAAAACGGAAAAAAATGAAAAATAATCACGTACAACCATTCGTCAAAAACATTGTCGCCTGGTTTTTTGTTTCTCCGATCGTTCGTCGCCTTTTGACGAATCACGAAGATCTCTCCCGTGAAAGCGATGGTTATCTGGTGTTTAACGCGGGTGGCAGCCAGAAGACGAAGTCTCTTCGAGGGCCTTTAAACCCTTGACGAGAACGATGAATTATTTAACAAGACAATTTCAACGAGTCTCGAGAGAGTTATGTATTCACGCTGTTCATTCCCATCCTCGTCACGTATCGCGCAGCGATAACGTTTAATGGACGATAAAAAAAATATCACAAGGCTTAGTATTACAACGATCCGATGACTATTTCTCTGGACAATTTTTTCCATTTCGTTCTCGTAGCTCTGCTTTCCAAATAACAGGGGAAAAAATCGAGTGTCAAACGTTTGCTTCTCGAGTTTTCTGCACCCGATTTGGTACGCGGTAATTTCGCGTCGTTTATATCTCCAGCGACGCAGGTAAATCGAGTAATATATTCCGCGACACGAATCGAACAGTCTTATCAACTGGGTGCAGTATTTGGAAAGGAGATCGCAACGCCGGCGCTTGTTTATGGGGCTGCTTCCACCCCTGGATGCTCTCAACGCCTTGTTTTTCTCTCACGCGTTGTTGGGGAACCATTCATACAAAACTCTCTGTATTAATCTTCCATTGTCTCCCTGCGTCAGGCCATAATGCAGCAGGAGTCAGGAGAGATGAATGGAACCAAATAATGAAAAAAAAAATCATTACCAAACGTTTGCGGAAAAATAATTCGTTTCTCCTCGTCTACTATTTTCTGTGCCTCGTATAATATGTCTTCCACGAACAACGAATCGAATCTGTTTATCAACATTTCCCAATTAAGTGCCTATTTTTAGGCATGCAAATCCTCGCGAATGAAGAATTCAACGCGATGCACTTATTTTACGGTGTATTTACCGCGTTTTGTCGATGCAAGACTCGCTGAAATAATTTTTTTTTCATTTTCCTACCACAAGAACATCACAGCGACCGAGAAGTCGTATATTAGGTATGCAAAAGGCAGAAATGAATTCTGTGTTCCAGTCAGAATCGGCATTCTTGTTCGTATATAAAATACTCGGCTGAAGTTTTTATTTTTCTCGTGCAACAAAATGGCGCTAGAACACAGACACACGGTTCCTTGTCGTGGAATTAACGCGAGAATGTGCATCGGAGTCAGAATGTATATTTGACCGAACTTCGAAAATTGGCATTTTTACGTCTTGGCCAACAACATGGCGTCGAATCAAATCTGTAGATGTTCCCCATTTTTGCTAATCACGTATCTGAGGCACGGTTTTTTTTTTTAGATAATGCGTGTAGGGCGTTTTTTTGTGACACGCGGGGCGTTTAATTTGAGAATGGATTTGATCTGGTTCGTTGGTAGATCGTAGAACTCGTTCCCCGTGAGATTCGAAACGGATTGAGAGGATAATTGGGTTTTCGCACGTGTCACGAGCGGGGAACGAAGAAATTTGAGTTTTTACCAGTCGCGAGCTTCTCGTCGCGCGGGTCTGATTGGTGGGCGCCGATTCCCAAGGATCGGCGAGGGAAAAAGTCCGAGGAAACGCGAAGTCGCTGTCTAGAGAAAGAGAAGGAAGGAGCGGCCATCGAATTACGAATTCGATTAGTTCGCGTCAATTTCTGTGGATTATTTCGCGACTAATTCTGTTTCGCCCAGCTTCTGATGGGATTACTCGCGATCAAGGCGATCTCGTTGCGCGAGGATTTATTTTTTTTAAAACGGAGCCCCGAGCGACGCGCGCAGGATCTTCGCGACGGAGGGTTGCCAGGATCGCGAAGGGTCCGAGGACTTCCCCTTCGCGACGAAGACGGCCAAATCGTCAGGCGCAGGTCCAAGTTCTGGGATCGATTCCCGACCGGCATCAAGCTCCTCCCACCGACAGCGGCCATCTTGAACGCGACTGAGGGCTCACTATATCACATCACACCTCACTTCATCTACCTCTCCCTCCCTCATACATACTTTTATCTCCCTTCCACTCTGTACTCGCGCACCATACGTGGATACGACGTGCGTGCCCTGAAACTACCGTCCATCTTCGTCCCAACAGCCGCGACCTCTTCGCCCTTGGGCCTTCGCACCACGCGTCCAAAGTCGAACCGGCTCTCCGAATTTTTGTCGAAAGCTCGCGAGTACAGGCACAATGCCGCGAACCCGCGTCTTTCTATCCAACAATAAACCAAACACAGAAGAACAAAAAAAACAGCATTTCTAACGCTCCAACTAATAGCACTAATAAAACCGGCATCGAATATCGAATGGTCGACAACGCTATCAACGCAACTCGACAACGCTATCAACGCAACTCGACAAAAACCTGCAGCAGTTGTACACGCTATACAAACTTTCGTCAAGATTACCTCAAAAATTTGTATCAACGACGTTTCTTACACAAACCCAGCGTTATCTCAACCCACTCCCTGAGTAGTGGTAAAGTAACGCGACCCTATACTGAAAGCAACATTTAAAAAGTCTTACTTTGCTATCCAATACCATTGGATATTGACTGTGAGAACAACACTAACGATCACGCTAAAATGTTAAATATTCTACCCAAAAATGTTCACACTCTACATAATGACGGAATTTTGGTTACCGTGTATGTTATTTGTACTTTCGTCAGCTGTATTCGTTGCCGATTGTACGTGCTGCTCGATGACATCGACGAAGATGTTCGTACATCGTGCGAACGTCTCTTCGACGCCATTTATTGGCATTCGCATTATCGTTTTTCACCCCCAGTATCTTCTGATAGCACTTGATACTATCGAAGCCCAGCGAACTATGTACACATGGCATCAAACGAAACACGCTACTGTTATTACTTTGGTACTCGACGTGTATTTTTACAGGATCTGCTGTATCGTTTGCTGTTTTGTTTCTTTCCGATTCTTTCATTTTTTCGCATTCTCTGCTCTGGTAGAACTGGTAGATCATTTCTGCTCGCGTTTCAGCGCGTATTCACGTCGTTCGCGCGTAAAGCCTCGATATCCTACGTCTCGATTTTGCTATTTCTGTATCATTCGCGTTTCGCGATCTGCACAACTGGAACTCCAGCGTTTTGCAATTTTCGCGTGAAAAGAAAGCCTGTGAAGTCGAGACTTTCACTTCTCGCGTGGAACTACGTAATTGTGAAACTATGCCTTTTTTATTAACAATATTGAAATATTTGGTATTATATATTATAAATTTGTGACGATGAATGCGAATCATTTGCGTGTAGAAAATTCGTAATAGAGAGTTTTACAAATAATACTATGAAGAGTACTATGAAATCGCCGGCTCGCACGAGGCGACTCGTCCGTTATTGCCGTTCGGTGTCGTTATTAGCATTGTCGTTATTAGCGTTACTATTACCATTACTATTACCATTGCTATCGAAAGGAAACGCATGAGCCGTATCGCTATGAAATAAATATACGAGCAACGCTAACGCAGCGAACAAGTACCGTTTTCGCGCACCTCGAACGGCAATTGTTTCGATGCTTCGTACTTCGATGTTCAGGGAAGTAAGTCGTTTTTTGTGGGCATCGAGATGATCGTAAATTTCGTGTGTTTCAGGTCCTGAAATATTGCGACCATCTCCACGGGAAATGGTACTTCTCCGAGGTACGCGCGATATTCTCGCGGCGTTACCTGCTGCAAAACGTTGCCATAGAGATCTTCCTGGCGAGTCGAAGTGAGTATTGCACGATTCGATGAACGCAGGTCTTTGGATGAAATTTTCAGCATTCTGCGAACAGTTTCTTGCTCGCGTTTAAGCATCGAAGACGCGGGAGATCGGATCAAGATTGGAATGTAGAGCTCGCTGAGAGGTGTGCCATCATCGCCGTTTTTACGCAATAAATATCAGCCGCGGATTACAGCGCTTCTTTCTCTCCTCAATTTATTATTTCATCTCGAAAGGAAACGCCTGCCATTCCATTTTTTTACCCCCAACCGGCTCATTAACGTGACTCGTAACCTTCACTCACCGCGTCCTCTCGGCTTTTTACTCGCGTTTCGCGAAACAATGGAAGCCTCCGACGCCAAAGGCGATATCAAACATCGACCAGTAATAACGATTCCCCGAAATCTCTCACTTCCGCAACGAACCTCCGACGCGGCTTTTTCCATCGCCGCAAACGCGAGCAAAAACTTTTCGGAACGGCCTATTTTTCGACCACGCGACGGCTAACGCTTTTTTCTGCGTCTCTCCTTGCAGCCTCCATCCTATTCGCATTCCCCGACCAAGCCACGGTGAAAAAGGTGATCAAGGCCCTGCCGCGAGTCGGCGTTGGAATCAAATACGGGATTCCGCAGACTAGGTAAGATTTTAGCTTCAACAAATTTTCCTGCCCGCCCGTCTGCGCAGCGCAGGACCGACGCGGCGGCGACTCCGACCGGAGGGATCTCTCTGTCGTGTGTCGCGCGGTCCGCTTGGTCCTTTGCTCTTCTCAGCGCTGAAGCGAAACATGGGCCAGGCATTCTTGCGTCTCTTTGTCCCTTCGTATTCCCACCCCTCCCCGCCTCCTCCTTTCACCACCACTTTTCCCTCCACTACTTCTCATCCCTGCAGCCTCTTTATCTTTCCCTCTATCTGACCCGCTCGCTTTTTCATTCCTGTTCGTGCCTCTCCGTATCTGGATCTCCGTCCACGAAATCGAGCAATTTACAAAAATGTGCCTCGTAGCTTCTTACTATCAATATCAACGACGATTTCACGAGACATTTCTCGAAAAATCGGCAAACAGCTTTTCTCGCAAAATCTTCACATACCTCTCGAGACAGCGCTCGGCTGTTTCTTCTAAATAAAAAATTGCGATCAACAATTTTGTACGTTTTATACGTGGACACCAATCAACCTTTATATACATTTTATATTTTGATTATGCTCTTATTAATATTCGTACTACCATTCCGAGCAATTCGGAAATGTTCATCAAACATCGATCTTCGACTGATAGAAAAGTTGTCTACAAATCATGAACACTGCATTTTCCTTCGTTTCATCGAGGAACGAAAATAAAGCATTTTATTCGCTCTAAAAAGAACAACATATCCGGCTTCTGCTACTAGGATAAACGCACTAATATATGGACAGTTGAGCAGATTCGAATGTTTTTTTTTAACGAAACTATAAAATAAGACTAAGTGATACTTACATGAGAATATTCAATTTCGTCGGAAAAAATAATAAAAATCGTGTATTACGTAGAGTATTAAAAAGAAAAACTGAAAAGTAGCCCGTATCACCAGTAGATGGACATTTAAAAAAAATGATATTTTCATCTTCTTCATCAAAAGAATAGTACAATTTTCCAATTTCATAAGTAACAGCTTGAGATTAGTAAAATCAACTAGTAAACAAATAATGGTTGGGACAATAACTCTCAAAATAAATGAAAAAGTAATTATATTATCTCGAACAAGTTGCCTGTATATTTATCATGTAATGTTGATCTGAGAATGAGAATTTTTTTGTAGTCGCCGTTATGCTACTACCATCATCAATATCATCGAATGCTTCTTGCAAATCGTTTGATGAATACGAATGTAACTTGTAACATTTTTTTGTCATCCATCTATAAAGAAATCGCAATCATAAATAATATTTTATGATCGGTTCAGTGTCCATCTATTGGATTGAAGTTAGAAATTTCGCACCAATAGATGGACAGAAAACTTTCGTATATTTTCTGGATTTTATGACTCGATTACTCGATTTATCAGCTTATACTAAAAATACAAACATAATCATATCATACATATCTTATTATTTGATTTATTTATATAATATGGACAGACCGAGTTTACGCGTTCTCTGTCAAATGCTTACTAAAAATGTCGCTTTTGAAGTGAAACGTCGCGATGTCAAATGAAAGCATCTGGTTTTATCATGAGAACGAGCATAAAAATGAGAATAACCATTTTCGCAGAACCGTGTATATTTATATTTATCGACAAAAAGGTTATTCTCAAAATTGTATCCTCCAACTTGATGTGAGGAGTTTTTGAAATTGTGTCCATCTATTGGGGCGCTTACCCTACTCGATATCTTGAGCTGCTGCGACGCTACGATTCATGCTCAAGTAACGAATGAATGGAATTCGGATAAGACGAAAAATTGGAAATTCGATCGGTGAAATTTTAAATAATTTCTTTTTGTTCTTCAACCGATAACAATACTGCAATACAAAATTGCAATGCTCGGCGCACTCGCGCGATGATGATGCGTGGAAATCTGAGAGTATATCTCGGTACGAATTCCTGGGAAAAGAAGTCACATGCGAGTTCTCCAGTCGCGATCTCTTCATCGGTTTCTTCGAGGTCTCCGGCATCTTTGACTCTCCCTACGCGATATCCTATCGAGTTGACTGGTCGCCGGTGTCTCGGTTTCGCCGGTGGTTGTCCCTAACGTTATATATACTTTCGCGAGTTGAACAGCGGCGAAGAACACAGGTTCGAGTTGAGGCTGCCGCGCCGGTCATCCATTAAATGTTTCTCCGAGGCTCGGCAAAGATACGACGTCCATAAATAAAGCGGGGCAGAGGACCGATCCAGCAAAGATTCCCGAATGAAAATTATTCTACGCGCAAACTTTAACAGCCTAATATAAATATCATTCGCCCGCGAGACGACCTGACGAATCTTTCGGCAGAAATTTCGCAGAAAAATAGGACTGATTCGCGAAAAATCAATTTCGTCCGCAAAGATTTTCCTACCGCGGTCGGACGACTCCAACGAAATTTCGCTCTCGCGGCGCTCGACCGATTTTTTCTGTAGTATTTTCGAATGCTTAAGCTGTGGCCAAATGAAATTTGACAGCTGCGGCTACGCTGAATTATTGTGCCAGGTATTGGACATGAATTTACGAAAGTGATACCTCGAAGCGGACATCTATCTCGACTCGATTAATATTTCCGCTTAATCTCGTGGCCTCGAATTTCAGGCCGTTCAACCGCGTTTCAAAATTTCTTTTCCGTCCCCAAAAATTCGTCATTGTACGTTGCGGATCAAGCTCGGTAAAATTTAGACCCCGAAAGGCTATTCAAATCTCTTACGAATCCGACATCTTCGACGTTCGATGTTCCGTTGAATCGAGGTGAAAAAAAAAGAAATTGGCATCGATACCCTTGCCAATGGGAAAATCGATGCGAATTCGATTATGGTTTTACCATTTACCATTACCGGTCACTTTACGATTTTCCATTTTACAGAAGAGCATCGATGATGTCTCCACGTCAATTGATGAGGAGCTCCAACATGACCCAGAAATGGCAGCGCCGTGAAATCTCGAATTTCGAGTACTTGATGTTCCTGAACACTATCGCCGGTAAGTTGATTTAGAAAAAAGAACAAAAAAAATTTTCCTCGCGGTATTCGATTGCAATGCGAGATCCTCGACTCGGAGGTCATCGTCTTCGGCTCACGCCTCGAGGACGCTGTTTTTTGCCAATTTCCACGAGCATCGACGATCTTTCTTCGCATCTTCATCCAGTTCTATAGCTACTCGCGCGAAACCGAAATGTAGCCGGTAAGAGCAACGACGGTTCGGCAACTAGACTGGTAACACAAACTTTTTAGGGCTGCACGGACGGATGGAGCCTGTCGTTCCGAGTTAGGGGCGTTCTCAATCAGTCTCTTGTTCCGTACTCACCCCAGGCCAGTGTAATCCCTGGGCCCATCACTGCACCAGTAATCCTCTCCCCCAGGAACCTTCGCTCTCCTAGGGGAATTCCTCGTGTCGTTGTTTCTTCGCGGCTTTTTATCAGTTTCTCTTTTGATTCCGACCGCAACGTTGTTTTTTGGTTTTTTTTCTATCATATGAAAACTCGAGGCCTCGTAACATATCCTTCTGGCAGGCTACTTCTGGCATACATACAAGAATATAAAAGAGATGACCAATTCTGTTTATATTCCGACAGAACAATTCGATTACTTTTATATATATCATACAGTCGGCTACCGCGCGGAAATACAAACGCAGGTGTTTTGCCGAAGCTTTTTTATTTTACCTCACTGTCCTCGTTATCGCTATTTAATTTCACAATTTTTAAAAGTTTTTCCACCTTTTTAGCCAAATAACGTTTTTTTCCGTATTCTTGACCCAATGGTCACAAATTAGATTTAGGGAGTTTATTAGAAATATTATTAGGCGAGGGTTTACGTGCATTGCAGAAAAAATACATGCTGCGCAGTCCTATGAATGGAAAAGTTTGAATAGGAAAAGCAGCTGCCATAGATGAGATGAACTACAATTTTACACAGAATTACTGTAGCCCTGGAAGATTTGCCAGCGATACGTACAAATTTCATGGAAGTTGATATCGTCTAGTTTTTCAGCGTGGAATATCAGTTTGGGGAATATTTGTTTGTTTTTCTCTTTTATCCCAGAATACAAATCTTGACCGCATCAGAAGTCGTTATTGCGAGACGTGGAAAAAGCTAACGAAAACTTTGTCGAAGAAACATAAAAAAACTAGACGCGAAATTGAAAAAGCTAACGAAAACTTTGTCGAAGAAACATTTAAAAAAGTATACGCGCAATTGAAATGATCTTGTATCGAGAACCAATTCTCGACGTGATACGCTCAGTTGTTTGTAATGATGAACAATTTTCAGTTGAAAACTGTGCAGAATTTTCAAAGCTCACCGCATCTTTTCGCTAAATTGCTAAACAATTAACCTGACTAACAATCGAATAGCGTTCGTCACTCGTTCGTACATTTCGTTCTCTTGCTGGAAATTGAATACCCGTCGGTCGAACCGAGTGAAGGATCATCAATTGAGCTACATAAGCACACTCTCGATTCCTTTCTTCGCCAACTTTTTACCAATTCGGAAAGCCAGTCCTGAATTTCAGGTTCGAAATGAGCTGTAACTCTTTCCAGCATCGCTCAGTCCTCGGAGCAAGAAATTTCGAGGCAAAAATATCAGATCGAGATTGTTTCTCCCGGGACGGAGAGACAGGAGGAGAAGAGGGCGAGCGAGAGAGAGAGGGAGAGAGTATCCAGGCTGCAAGCTGCGATCCTTCGACTCTCGTTGTTCCGGTGCCGACGTAAATTTTTCTTCGTTAAGCCGTCAGCGAACTCCATAGGGATACCGATCGCGCGTCAATCAATGCTCCGGCGTCGTTCGAGCGGTACGCGAAATCCGAGAGTTCGAACCTCGTCGAACCTCGTCGAACCTCGTCGAACCCCGTGTAATTAGAGTTTGTTACCCGCTACACACAGCCGCGGGCATCGTTATTTATGAGACTTATATATTAATTGCGCGAATAAATAAATACCTCGATCCAGTGCCGGCGAGTAGTCGCCGACACGCAAACCTCGGAAGGAACCGGTCCGCGTTCTCTCCCTGCGAGATCTCTCCCTCCGTCGAGCTGGACGACGCGCCGCACCCGCTGAGCCTAGCTATATTTTATTTGCCTCGGATCGGTTTATTAAAAATTAATGATACTAAATCCGATGTAAATATGATGAGCCTTTGCTCGACCACTTCCCACCATCGTCGACCCCGTATATCTGTATACGCCTCTATACCCCGCCTGGATGCTCACCTGCACGTTCGCACGTCGAGATGCGCACACGTACGCGAGACGTTACACCGCGTTTACCGTCATCGCCGTGTACACCGCTGGAAATCTTGCTCCTCCGATCTTACGAGACCTTTCGGAAGAATTCTTCGTGAACCACCTTTGCGCCGCGGTAGCGTAGATCTCCGCGGAACTGTACCAAAGCAGCTGCCAACAGGTCTTTGCGTTTACCTTTGATGGTATCTCGGTATCCGGGACTATCTTTGCTTTATATACGTGAATACGCGCGCGTACAGGGTGTTCCATTCGATCTCGCCACTACCCCCCGCGCCCCACGTTTCTTCTACGCCTTGTCACAAAAACTGCAACTTGTCCTCCCCCCGTCTTCGAACCTCTGATTACTCATCGTTTGCCCCCATAAAAATTGGATAGTTTGAACAAACAAAAAAAATGCGTGCAACTAAAAAATGGCAAATAAATTCGTGAAAACGTTGGACGCAAATTTGGCGAACTCTCGGACCGAAGCTGAGAATTGCCAGTGGCGGGAAAAACTGCGGATACTTCGTCTCGGAAAATGAGGTGGAGAAATTATCGCTGGTAGATCAGAGCGCAGCCTCCGAAGGATATGAATTCTATCTTCCGGCGAACGGAGAGAAAATTATTCGAGGGCTGATCACGATGAGTTAACGAGACACCGTGTATATAAACGGGTCGAAAATATATGTACGCGTGGACGAGGATCAGTCTCTGCGTGAATATACAGTCACGAGTGAATTATTGTTCGGAGTCGAATGATTTATCGGTAAACTATCTCTACCGACAAACATCACGGATCCGATTGCGCTTGGCATTTGGACTCTGGCCTCCAGATCTTTTCAAATATCTGAACCGCTACCGCATCGCTCCATACCCCCGTGTCTTTTATTACACAAAGGCTTTCCGATCCCGATGCCGTCGTCGTTCTCGTTTTTTCATTTCTTTCATTTACATGCCCAACCACGTCTTTTCTAATTTCTGAAGCTGTTAAATTTGTTTGTCTATTTATCTTTATCCACATTAGTCCAGTCAACGGGGCAAAAATGAAAACAAAAACACGAAACTCGGTGACAATGCTTATTTTGGCTTACTATCGCACGCGTTGAAAGTCCTGACCAATCGGAAGTCCCCTATCGCCGCCATCTTGGAGAAAGGGTGCATTTTCATCGTTTTTGTCGTATAACTCCTGAATTATCGACTTTGTTAGAAAAATTGTGGTTACACGAGTTAAAGAACAGTAAATTGTCTATAAAAAAGCTCGAATTCATTTCTTCCCCTTATCCGCGATGCTTTCTTTTGTTCTGATAATTTTCTCCCTGTGCTTTGCCTCCTCGTCGTGGGAGCTTTTTTCTTCCCTCGAAAATACAGTGTGGACCCTCGCGTCGCGACTACGGGGTATAAAAAGTCTCGAGTTATCATCACCGTAGCCGGCGGTTATGAATGGAATCTGTCCTGTGTCACGTGGTTTACACTTATCATTCGGCCATGGCAAACAATTATCCTTCTCTCAAAAGTCGTATGGACCACGGCGATGGTGCGGCGGAGGAGACGCGGGAATCTCGTCGGATACGTCGCGGGCATTCCGGTGTCGCGGCGCTCTCTTCGACCGCTCGCTCACGCGGACGCCCTCATTTATAATCACTTTGATGCACGCGGAACGTTCTCTCGCCGTTATTTACCACGTTACCTCTGCAGTTCATCCTATTCCAATGATTTATAACGAATTGTCAACATCTCGCCGTTCCGCGCCTACAAGCCGTACGAAATCCGCTCGTTTCGCTTGCCAAAAAAAAAAAAAATTAAAACAACAAATTGGAAAACAGGCATCGTTAAAACGTGATGGAAGCGTTCGTCTACATTTTTTGAATTGCTAGATCAAAAACTCGAATTTGTTTATTATCATTACTTGCTTTATAGGTCAACACTTTTTTCCCCACTTTTTGGGAAATTTTCGAATTATGTCTTGTACGAATTTTCGTTGCATATTTTTTTGCGCGTGCTAAATAATTTGTTCAAAATAATTTCTCACCGAAAAATGTAGGGGCAGGGGGGGGGGGGGGGGCAAAACGGGCTACGCCAAACTATACGCCAAAAATCTTTATTTGTCTCGCAAAGTCTGTTGAATGTATCATTTACATCATTTAAAATTGATTTAAGCAGAAAAATATCAATAAAATTCTTTTATTTGGTAAAAATTGATAGAAAATTGTGTCTATTATATTTTTTCCTATGTTTTAGCATTGAATAATTATGTTGAGAGTGATCTTTTCTACTTAAATTCTTTTTTAAAAAAACAGTTCATTCCATCAATTTCATTTTACCGAAACAAGAGTTCACTTTTTTTAGGGCTGCCCCATTTTGAGCGTAAGAATGAATTTTTTTTTCACTGGCAAAAGATAATTTGACTTACTCACGTTGATCACAATTGAAGAAAGGAAGATTCGACGTATTTCAGTTCACAAAACTTTAGTATTCCCTTATGTACCCCGTTTTGCCCCGCCCTTCCGCTAATAGCTGGGCGAATTTCTTTGTTGTTGGAATAACAGCGAAATTATGGGTGTATTACACGTGTTTTTACGCGATCGAGCGACTGGATCTTGTCGCGCGGTACGAAGACGGACGATACCTGCTGAGCGGAAACGACGTCCGTCGACAGTAGGTACCTAATCGTAACGCGATGTCCAGAAATTATTTCATTCGCTCGATCAAAGATCGTCTGCTGTGACCACAGCTGTCCACGGAGTTCAGCAGTATGGCTCGTATTCTTGTTGAGACGCCCGAATTTCCGGTGCTTTTTGGACGCCATAAAAAACAATAAATATTTTTCCCATCAATTTTCCAAGCAAACATTTGAAGAATGCATAAAAAAATGGATTGAAAAAATAGTATCGCGTCGAGCAGGCCGAAAGAAATAGTTTCCAGAAAAACGCCGTTAAGCTTTGAGGAAAGTGAGAAGCATTTTTCGCTGCTGCGTAACTAGAATAGCTGTAGCTCGGATCGTAATCGCATGCTGACTCAAGATTTTTCCGTGGAAAAGAAAATATAGCGAATAAGCGCCGTATTTTCTAAAACTGATGTTCCGTTACTTTTATTTATTTTCTTTCCTCGGCGATAGCAATTTTTATCACGCGCGTAGTAGACACGCTTTGTCTAGGTAGTCGTTTTTCTGTTTCCGGGTAACCTTGTCGCGGCTCGTGAGCGGTGACAAGTTTTAATTAGCATTCGGGAATGAAATGACTGGCTCGCGAGTTCGAGCGCCGTTACTAATGTTACGTGGGAGTAGAGCGAACGAGAGGGAAAGCACGGGGTTCCGAGTGACAATTTCAGGAGCGATTAGGCGACGTCCTCTGAGTTATGCCTCTCCTAAACGGACCGCCTCGCCTCATTGAGCGGGACTTCGGTTTGTTTTAAAATAGCCCGGCACCCTCGCGCATCGAGATCCTCGCGTCTATATCATTCGTCGTGAAAACGCGCGAAGAAAGAAAGAAAAATGGGGAAAAAAGCCACCTGGCGACGAGCGAACCGCCAGTAGGTACTCCATAATTCATCTGAAGTTCCGCAAAACTGTACGAGAATAAAACCATTCGCTCGCTGCGTACGATGAAACGTGAAATGAAGAAAAAAAATTGAAGAAAAAACAAAGCAGAAAAGAAAAAAAAATAACTCTGACGCGTCGGATGAATTTCGCGGAATTTTCGGAAAGTCTTTGTCCGTCGCTCTCTTCTTGTGCAAATAAAACGAATATAAGAGCTGTCTTTATCGACGAAGAAACACATGGAAATGCTCCGTTCGTCTCATTGTTGTCTTTTTACTCGCGTCTTCGAGATCATCGGGAAAAAACGCGAGAAACCACGGTTATGGGTGGTCCGCGTGCGTGGATCGTAGCCCTACGATCGCCGTGCGAGCAACCCTTCGGGGCACGCGCCGATGCACGCGCAACTAAACAACGGCGCTCGACTTTCCGACCTCAAAAAAGAGGAAAAAAAGAAAAATAACCATCGATACCGAATTATCGACACTCGAAGACGCCGCGTCTTATTTTTCGCATTAAGACACCGCGGCTTCCGCTGAACGGGATGCGAGAACGCGAAATTCTACTTCCCTCGATGTAGTATGCTACAGAAACCTGCTGTACCTCGCATCTAGTTTCACTTTTCAATCACCCGAAAATTAACTGTCAATTTATTTTCAAAAAAATAAGCTATCGTGACTGGAATCGTTATTTAATGAAAAACGTATGCAGTTTTTGCTTGAAAACACATGAAAATGAACACATTTAGGGATTCACATTTTAATAAGCAGTACAAAATTCTTAAATTAGGTGTAAATCCAGTTGTATGTTAGACATAGAATGAAAACAGCCCCTTCGACATTGAAATGGGGGTAGATTTCCGGTGAGAAATTCCGACTCATGAAATATTACGTAAGAATGAGTTCTACCCCCGTCTCCTCCAAGATAAGGGCATGTAGAGATTTTTTAACCCCCTCTCCCCTTCGAAACCCTTACGTAATTAATGAATAGCCCCTAGGCAGATGAGAAGTTTTTTTTTGGAAATAAAAATAAACGGTTTCTGTTTTTTTTTTAGTTTTTCAGAAAAGTGTATTTAGATTCAAGGTACAACAGGGGATATGTACGTCGGACATATAACCCAATCCACACAATTAACCACCTTCAAACATAATTAATAGACGAAATTATTTCCATCATGTACTCCTTTTATTTATCATAATGCACTTTGTCAATAGAAAATCACAAATATTTCTGACAAATCGAATTAACTGCTAATAAAAAATAACGATGTAATACACTTTGTCGACAGAAAATTACAGATATCGCTGCATAATCAAAGTAACTGCTAAGAAAAATAAAATAACGATATATTGGATTTTGTTAACAGAAAATCACAGAAGAAGCTCTAGACAAACAAAAAACGTGGAACATGCTCAATGTACAACGTGCTTTCTATGTCCGAGCTACAGCACCACGCGAGATTTCGAAAACGAGCTTGCAGATTTTTTTTAGTTGGGAATGCAACGTTGTTACCAACTGATTTTTAGCGACAGATCAACAGAGATTCGATGAAAAAATAACTGCGCCCCATACGAGGTGTAATCAGACTGATACGCGCAAATCTGTCAACTTGAAAAAACTTACTTTGGAAATTTCTGATTTTATCGGTGGGTGCATGTAAATGTCTGAAAAGGAATTTTAATTTGATACTTATCACAGAGAATATTAGAAATTTATGGAGATATTCTTTTATCGGAGTTATGTGCTGGGTATTTTATTCGAAATGCGCGTAGGTTGGTGGACTATTCCCTGAAGTTAAGCAAGATCCGGTTGAAAATAGAGATTTAACGTCGGCATACCTGGTAGAATAATTAATCGATTTGTTTGCCATCATTGGAATTAGACAAATAGATTTCGATACGATGAAACTGTGAGGATTGATGGATTTGTTCGATTTTGATGGCTCAAAAAAATATTTTTCATTATTATTTCGTCAAATCTGGCAACAAGATCGGAATTATATGTATAAAATCGAACAACGAGTGGAAATTTTTTTTAGAAAGAGGAATTTTGTGGTTTTGATCAGCTTCTTCTGTTGATTAACATTCCTTAAAATTCTTCAGGTTATTTGAGATCTAAAAAACAAGATCTGATAGTTGAGAAATCGAAGGATGGTTCGAACGAATCGAAAAAAGACGAAATTGGTCATTTATACTTGAAAATTCCGGGGTTTTCGATTTGTGGTTATTTAGTGCTAAAAATTGGCCAATGAGATATTTTCGAGGCGACGCGTTTAGTGAGAAGAAAAATAGCGGAACAGCATATTTCTGTTTATCTTTGCTCGATCGATCTTTCTAATTTTGCAAGGCGAGGCAGAAAATCGTTCAATTCCCATTAATTTTTTGCAGTAACCGACCGCTAGCGATAGGCCAAGCTACTGTGCGCGGCTATTAAATTGGCCACCCGTTGCGCACCGCTGTTACATCTCGCACGATTCCCCGTACATTTATTTGCATGAGAAATACACCCCGAAGCGATGAAGCGAAGACCATCGAAATCTGGAGAATTGAGTTGCTTCCTCCGAACATTCTTTTCCCGGACTTGAAAGGATCATCGTTTCTCGACAGGCAATTCGTGACCATCCAACTCTTCGTTTATTCGTTAGGTCAGCTCGAATTGCATTACCGGATGCCCAAATCACGGCACGTCAACGTCCGATCGATTTTTCATCCGGCAAGCGATCACTTTCGACTCGCCTGTCCAAATTGAGCATGAAAAATTCACTCGAGCTTCGAAAAAAATTTGTTTAAACATTTCTGCCCACGAGCCAGCGTCCTTCCTATCCGATGCGTTTCCCCAGGTATTCGACAGTGTTCCAAAATATTTATTTCACAATTATTAGCAAATTGCACAAACATTTTCCACGTCTTTGTCACGTAAGTCTCAAACTTCCAGCAATTTTCGAAACGTGATATTTGTTATTATTCAAATTGTATCCACGTGGTTTTCTATGTATCATTAAAATAACGCTCACACGGGAACTCGACAGGATTGATAACGCTGATTAAAAATGCGATAAACACAATTTGCTAACCCAACGCGACTGGCTTAAGATCTTATCGAACTCCGTCCTGTCAACTCCACTTCGATGTTCGAAAATAATTGCTCGCCTTCCGACCAGAATTTCGATGCCTCGGATAACGAAGGGCAAAAATCAGCTGTCCGTTATTATATAATATATATTCATACCTCGTGTCGACTAAATTTCTGTGGGGAGAATCGTAGTTCGTCGTCGATTCTGACCACACGTGATGGATTACACGCTCGGTATTTTACTTTCTTAATTGAAAAGCATCCCTGGGTTATTGATGAGTCAACTAACCAACCGAATCCTTCACGGTGACGTAAACGAGTCCTGCCAGTAGCATTTGAGCAGTCGATTCGAGTCGCCCGTCTTCAAACCGAGCTACATTTCCGCCGCACGTGTTTTCATACTTACGAACGCTTATTAGTTCGATAAATAATACCGCACTTTGTCTCGCTCCTGCCGACTCACCGTTCGTACGCTAGCCTTCTCATCATTCATCGTCTGCCTCGCGAGTAGACGAGAATAGTCGTAAGAGGTGCGCAACAACAATGTTTTTTTTTTCATGACAATTCTCGTGACGGATCGGTAGGCTGTCGTAGCTTATCGCCTTCACAAGTACACGTGGCGTTACTCTGCAATGCATCAACATTACCGATCTCACAGGATATCATCTCGACAGGATGATCGTCACCTGGTAGAACAAATCCACTCGGCATCGTTTGATTAAAAAAAAGGAGAAAACAAAGAGAAAAAGAAAACATGCCACAATTTTTTCTCTCGTTATATTGTACCGCAGCTACCTTAAGAACATACACCCTGGGTGTTAAAAAAGTCTGGAATCGGTCAAATATCTCGAAAACGAAACGTTTCCCAGAAAAATGTTTCGGACCAATGTTGTAGGGTTTCAAAAGCTCTATTCAATGATCTTATCCGTTTCACCTTGGATTAAGGCGTCAAGGAGAAATCGAAGCCAACATTACTTTTTCAAATAGAATACTCCATTTTTCATGGCACAGTATTAAAGATGACGGCGAGACGTTTTCAAAACACTACTTGAAACGCTATTTTTGTTGAGGTTTGCCTGAGTTATGAGCTTCAGGAGTTACGGTGCAGTCAGAATTAGTGTTATCCAAGATGCACCGCGCGGAGGTCACATGGTCTGCACTAATGCTGCGGCATGCCGCGGCACCGTGAGTTCTAAAGCCTATAACTAAAGCAATTCTCAACAGAAATAGGTTATCCGGTAGTGTTTTGAAAACGTCTCGCCGTCATCTTCAATACTGTGCCATAAAAAATGGGGTGTTCCATTCAAAAAAATCATGTTGGTTTCGATCTCTCCTCGACGCCTCTATTCAAGGTCAAACGGATATGATAATTAAAGAGAAGGTTTAAAACTGTACAACATTGGTGGGAACCATTTTTCTGAGAAACGTTCCGTTTTCGAGATATTAGACCGTTTGCACACGTTTCTAACACTGCGTACGAGCGCTGAACTCTCGAATCCTCGAAAATGTAATTCTGAGAGGATTGCGGATGGAATTTACGCAAATTTCGAACAGAGTATTACTTCTCACGACTTGATCAGTTTTTAGAGTTGAAATTAGATGCCGGTTATGCGTAGACTGATTCGTCGAATCGACTAGTCGATGATATCAATTAATCGTCGTACGGCGCTTCGTTATCGTCGTACGGCGCTTCGTTATCGTCGTGGTAAATCACCGGAGAGGAAACATAACGAATGTTTTTCGGAGAAATGAAGGGAGTGGTCCCGTCGTTTTTGAAACGTGATACGAGCTTTACTGACGGAGATGTGCTTTTTGTTTCAGGACGAACGTACAACGATTTGAATCAGTATCCGGTGTTTCCATGGGTCCTAACCAACTACGAGACTAAAGATTTGGACCTAAGTCTACCGAGCAATTATCGCGATCTGTCCAAGGTACGCTCGCCTATCTTCCCGTGAATCAACGAAGAATCACATAAATTACGACCGAGAAATGACCTACGAACGTATTTATTTATTTCTCAGCCGATCGGCGCTTTGAATCCGAGTCGTCGTGCCTACTTCGAGGAACGTTACCAAAGCTGGGAACACGACAGCATTCCACCGTTCCATTACGGCACCCATTACTCAACGGCAGCGTTTGTCTTAAATTGGCTGATTCGAGTGGTTCGTAGAAAACGAAAAAAAAGAACAAAAAATTAACCATTTATCGACGTTATCGATCCCATCGTCGTTACGACCATTAACACCGTCGTTATTGATAATATCGAATTTATGTTATTTCCCCTCCTATCTTCCTCATTATCATTACCAAACTTATCAACCGGACAAAGATACGACGATCGCAACTTTTTTCCCCACACGCGTCGATGTCGCGTGGGAAGTCGACTGACTTCTCGTTCCTCGACTAGTTTGTCGTCGTAGTTTTATCGCTCACTCCCGGATGAAGCCTAGTCACGATGGTACACCAGACTGTCTTCGTCGTTCTTTTGTTAAGTAGCTAACTCGTTAACGGATCGTAAATTGAAAAAGCAAGGTGTGTAATAGCCCGTTGACGCTAATTTTCAGATCTCAAATTGCCTGCCCCGCAACTCGACTAACCATCATTCTACGTGATAAACATTTACGTTACACCGATCTTTCACTTGCAGAAACGAATAAAAAATTCCTAAGCGTCGTTAATTTTGATTCGAAACCGCGTTTTACGCAACACTGTTTTCTCTCCATTTGGGATTGTTTTGACCATTACAATTGTTTCCATTTTTCCAGTAGTTCAAAAACATCGTGAAGTACATATAAATTCGTGTTACTGAAAATACAGCAAAACTAGTTGAGAAAAGATGAATTTATTTAGCCCACGCCGGAAAATTTTGTGAACAGGATTGTGAAGACTGAGATGACAGAAAGGACGAAAATTCTTACCGGTATTTGGTTGCACGAAAATGATTACCTAGCGAGTCCTAAAATCGACTTTCGCGGTGTAATTAAAAAAAACACTAAACGGGCCGCCCGTGTTTATACATATCATGATTGACAGTATTTTTCCATGACGAACTTCAACATCCTTACGGCTTTTGGTAACAAGATTCTGGGTCACGTTACAGTTTTTTCGCCGCAGTCAGCTAAAAGCGGATCACGCGCTCGGAACAATCATTTCCAGGGACATTTCTCATTGGCGATGAGACGACGTGTGTCATAAAAATGTGATATTAACATAATTGCAAAATGGTAGATTGATTTTATGAAATTTTTGTGTCAGACAGTGGACAGCGAAATTCTTGTTCCATCAACGGATGTTGAACACAGATAAGTAAATCTGATAAGAACAATCTTCTCCGAAATCGTAGCTTTGAGAAGTGATCATGTTTATCGAATGCGATTAACATCAGCGAATTTACATGCACCTTCCCCACTCGTCGCATAATTAACTAACAAATTCGATATTACATAAATACTCGATTTTCTCACATTCATCATCGACTTTCTCGGTATTAATTTATCGCGTATTTACTTATCGATTCAACTTCAACAGTTTATTAGAAATCCGTAAACGTATTTTTACCAAGCTGCGTCTGACGAGCTCGAATATTCCAAGGTTTTGAAAAATATTTGGAAAAAAAAATCATTAATGTTTTATAGAATGAAATATTATTGCGAAGCCAGAGAAATTCCCAGGAAATGGTTAAAAAAAGAGGTTGAATGTTCTTCTATTTCGGATATAACGCGTACACTTGTACAGTGAATTTAGTCTAGAATAATAGACTCGTGACCTCGGTGCAAGATTTCGGTGAAGAATTGACGAGTGAAAATTTAATACTTCCCGGTTTATCCAAGCTATTAAAAACGCGGTAATTACTAAGAAGTCTTACTTTAAATGCGTTCTGCCTCTGCGGAAATTAATTTTTCTTTCTACTGTACTAGTCTTTTGCTTAGTTCGATTTTTGCAAATTATAGAGCAGAACGATTCCTTGATCGATACGTCGTCCTTGGAAAAAAAGTCCGAAAATTCTTGTCTTCGAGTCTAAAACCGAATGATCTACCGTTCGGGCGTGTAGCCACTCGCGAACATTCGTCACGTGTTTCTAGAGTCGAAGACGATGTTGTCGGTTGGCAGGGAAATAAGAAATAGGTAGGAGATGAAAGAGCGACGAGGGCAGAGAGACGCCTCGAAAAGGTTCCCCGTAGAGAATTGAGTGTCGCTAAGTGGGAGCTTTTAAGTTTTTAATGCATGCCGCGCCGCGGACAGCGTCTTGGTCGTCGTCTCGGGGCATACATTTGTTTCTTCCGTTGCTGACGATTTTTTTTTCTTCCGAATTGTTTGTGAGAACGCGTCGCCGAAGTCATCGCGCGTTTCGACATCTCATTGTTGCGGGCAGCGAGAGGAGGAAAAATGGGAGGACTTCCGAGTTGCCGTGGCCAGAAATTAATTGAGCTGTGTTAACGCAGCCGGCTCGCGAACCGCGTGACCCGAGATGCTTTCGAAGCCATCATTTTCGGAAGCTCGTTCCCCGTTTTTACTCGTTTCGTCCCCGTTTCTTTTTTATCGAGCGTCGTTTGCCGCGACACTTTACACGAAATGGTTGGCGTTAGTTTCGCCCCATCATTACGATCACTAATAAAAACCGGAGCTTTACCATGTAACTGCGACAGCCGATTACTCGGTTCGAATTTCGTCCAATTCCTTAGTCACGCGAGCAGGGAAGACCGGGGCTAACAGTTACACTTTCTACAAAACCTGGAATATCGCGTAACACGTGAATACGAATTCGTCCCCAACTGATACGACGTTAGGTCCATTACTGGAGATTATTTCTGTGAACGAACGAATTGAATATCGATATTCGTTCTCGAGGTATACATCCTCGTAGGAAATTTCCTTCGTCGCTTGAGAAAAATTGAGAAATCATTTTGAAATAAAACGAGAGATTATTTTTATTCGCATCTGCGAAGCTATTCGAATAAATAGATTAGACCACAAAAGTTCGTTTGAATTTCAGGAACCGATGACCACTATGTTTTTGGCACTTCAAGGCGGGAAATTCGATCATCCCAATCGATTATTTTCATCGATAGCACTTTCCTGGAAAAATTGTCAGCGCGACACTTCGGACGTTAAGGTAGGGCGATTCGAGAAGACTAATTAGACTAACTGGACTAGACATATAAGAACAATGAAAACGTAATGGTAAAAGGAGCGAGGAAACACGAGCAAACGAGCATGATCAATCGTTACAGGAATTGATACCAGAGTTCTTCTTTCTACCCGAGATGCTGGTTAACAGCAATCGATATCGACTCGGTCGCCAAGAAGATGGAAGTGCCGTTGGTGACGTCGACTTGCCACCGTGGGCTTCGTCCCCCGAAGAATTTATCCGCATCAATCGAATGGTACGCGTTCTCCTCCGGAAACTTGTTCCCCTCGACTCGTTCCCATTCGTTACCAAATGACCCGAATGATTTCAGGCCCTCGAGTCGGAGTTCGTCTCCTGTCAATTGCACCAATGGATCGACTTGATATTTGGCTACAAACAAAAAGGTACGAAACTCCAGCACGAAGAATAATCCACAAAATGAAGGACCCCTCACTCCAGCTTTGTAACGCAATCGATACTTTTTTTTTCATTGCTGCTACGAATTATAACGCCATTCGTCGTATATCACATTATTACGGTCTGAGCAAAATGTTGCATTTAGTCGGTGTTAACCGCGCTGACGACGCAATTCTCAAGTGAATTAAACTATTCTGATTTTAAAATACTTGTAAAATGACCGCTTACAAAAAATGTCGGGAGGTCTTATCACAATTTTGTACGTAGAATCGACTGCTGTATTTTTTTTCAAGATGAACCATTACTGAATCCAAAATCGGCCATTCAGATCCCGCGGAATTGCTTGATGGTCTAACGTATATAAATAAAATTAAATACGTTTCGTTGGAAGTGTCGCGTCGACGAGCTGCGATGGTCGCTAGGCGTTGCTACTGTTAAATTAAATACGAAAGAGGTGACGGTAATTGTTAGCGGCGCCTCTGTATCCGGCGCTTCCTCGAAGAGATCTCTTCCTCCCTCGCCTCTGCCGTATGGAAGGAATTAGCTCTTTTCCTCTTTTATTTCGTTCAGCTTCCACTCCCAGTTTCAATCTCACTTCGCTTCCTTTCCGAGTCCCCACCAATTAGCCCACATGTTTCTCAACCTCGTTCCGTAATACGCAACACATTTTCCACGCGCACCCTTCCTTCCCCGCCGCGAGTTTTCTATTTCTCGAATTCGTTGGCGAACAAAAGATCCGAGCAATTTCGAACGTCGATTTCATCGCGCGCGTGTACCTCGGCGACGGTTACATTCTCCTTATCGTTGTTTTTTCTCTCCTCTATTTCAGGACCCGAAGCTGTGAGGGCAACGAACGTATTTTATTACCTGACGTACGAGGGCAGCGTAGAACTGGATTCCATTTCTGATCCCGTGATGAAGGAGGCGATAGAAAATCAGATCCGTAACTTTGGACAAACTCCGTCGCAGCTTCTGATGGAACCGCATCCACCGCGAAGCTCAGCGATGCATTTGGTAATTGACTCGATGATTCGACGATTTTCCAAAATAATGCTGAACCCCACGTCGACGAACGCTCAATTTTACCCCAATCGTTTCGCAGTCGCCGATGATGTTCTCCAGTATTCCCGACGACGTCTGTATGACGATTAAATTCCCATCGAACTCGGCGATATGCCACATCTCAGCGAATACCTACCCTCAACTACCGTTGCCGTCCGTCGTCACCGTTACCACTGGCCAACAGTTCGCCGTGAACCGCTGGAACACGAATTACGCTGGTAAGTTCGCGCAAAACTCGCCCTCTGTGGCTGATAGCCAGACGAAAGCTCACAAAAACGGACGAAGCTCGATAAAAATTGAAACAGTACTTCGCGGAAGCACAAGAGTTACCCACATTTTTCAAACACTTGCGAATAACGGATTTGAGCGCTGCGAGGTAGAAATAAAAATAGACGGAACGCGAAAATTTGTAGAAATTTTGGGAACTCCTTGGGATTTCGGGGACCGAGAATGATTACTTGATTCTCGTGATTGCAGCTTCCGTTCAGTCGCCAAGTTACGCGGACACGCCGCAGACGCAGGCAGCAAATCAACCTTTGTCCATGGATCCTGTTCTGTGTAAGTTTCGTTCTAAGATTCGGATCGGAGGCTTGAAATGTTAATCATTCGACGCATTTTTATCGCATTGCTCCGTCGTGTTTCCAGCTCAAACGGCGAACAGCTCGAACCCGGCGCTTCGACGACACCTGGGCGACAATTTCAGTCAGAAACTGAAGATCCGCAGCAACTGCTTCGTCACGACCGTCGACAGCCGATTCCTCGTCGCGTGTGGCTTTTGGGACAACAGTTTTCGCGTGTTCTCGACGGAAACCGGTGAGCGACGAACGATCCATCTGGTGTATTCGCGAGATAAGTGGAGCAGCGATCGTCGAATCGTTTCTGAAATCTTATCTCTCTGTTCGTATCTTGTTGCAGCGAAAATCGTTCAGATCGTCTTCGGTCATTACGGCGTCGTGACTTGCCTCTCCCGCAGCGAATGCAACATCACGTCCGACTGTTACATCGCTTCGGGGAGTGCCGATTGCACGGTATTGCTCTGGCATTGGAATGCTAGGACACAGACGATCGTTGGCGAAGGCGAAGCCCCGGCTCCGAGAGCAACGTTAACCGGACACGAACAGCCCGTCACCGCCGTTGTCATTTCAGCCGAGCTTGGCTTAGTCATTTCTGGATCTTACTGTGAGTCCCGATCAATCGAACTGAAAATATATACATATTTTTTTTTAAACAGCGAGCATGACACATGATATCTCTGCTATACCCAACATCTTCATTTCCCTGACTAGATGGACCAGTTCTGGTTCACACGACGTTCGGAGATCTCTTGCGCTCCTTAGATGCGCCATCGGGCTACGCATCTCCGGAAAATATCGCGATGTCGCGCGAAGGTGTGATCGTCGTGAATTACGAGCGAGGTCACGTCGCCGCGTTTACCATAAACGGAAAACGTCTACGTTACGAGTCCCATAACGACAATCTTCAGGTAGGGCGACGAGCTGCGAATAATCGGGACCCGAACAAAATAATCGACGAGCGGAGACCAAAACTTGATAGGTACGATCGTTTCTTCGTTGCAGTGTTTGCTGCTGAGTCGCGACGGCGAGTACCTGATGACCGGTGGCGACAAAGGAATCGTCGAGGTCTGGAGAACCTTCAATCTAGCTCTACTCTACGCGTTCCCGGCGTGCGAGAGCAGCGTACGATCGCTGGCTCTTTCGCACGATCAAAAGTACGTATATATTCACCGCCTCGGATCCTCTCGCTCGGTAACGACGAACTCTGTTTTATCATCGGGTACGGTGATCGGTATTTGCGATGGCCGAGATGGGAAGTTTCTGGCAGCAGTGACGATAAGATCGGGATTCTTCTTACCTCTCGACGATAAAAAAGAGTTCTACCTTATCACGTGTCCATTGAATTAAAAAAAAAAAATTAAAAAAAAAAAATAACTTCCTTGCCGACAGTCGGTAAAGAGGGAATCTGTTCTCGTTCATCGCGACCTTGTGACCAATGATCATTTTTGTTTTCAGGTTTCTACTCGCAGGTCTGGCTAATGGTTCTATTGTCATCTTTCACATCGATTTCAACAGGTGGCATCACGAGTTTCAGCAACGCTATTGAATTTCGAATCGAACCTGATCGCGACACGTTCGGCGTTAACGTTGCGTAAGAAACTCTAGACCCGCATTCCATTGTCACTGTGATGAAAGGCATTTCGAAAAGCGTCTGAATAAGATTTAATGTCGGAGTTCCGGTCGCGTCTCTCGTCGAATTGTAGCCGAAGCGCGACAAAATCGACGTAAAAAACTAGAAAATGAACAGCGGCAGGAGGAAAGTAAAGAAGAAGTATATTATTCTTATACTATAACGACGTCAAATATGGGAAAACAAAAAGGAAGAAAAAAGATTTAAAAAAGCGGACGAAACAAACGACGAGATGAACGTTCGAGTTACTCGCAAAACTCGATTCATCGAGCGTCTCTACACATTTTTCTACGCACCGTACCGCAATAACGAAATTCCCTGAAGTACGAATAATTAAGGCGCGCCAAACTGACGGCTGAATGTTGAATATATAGCGACAGTCTTAGTTCGTTGGGTGGACGTCGGAACTGGGATAATTATTGAACGGTAGTTTAACGTGGAATGCGATTAATCTGACACTTGAACAACGAACATTAATTAAGTTGAATACGAGAGGAGGAAGGAATTACCGTTTTTTTTACCGCGCTGCCGAATGTTTTTTCTTTCACTCGCGTCATCTGTCACGTCTGCTGTTCATCTACCATATTTCTGACCGAAAATACCTAGCGATCATCATTTTTCGATTCGTTTCTTTGTCGATCGGACGTCCGTGCGTCTCTTAAGTATAATCAAATTAAATGTTAGTCGTATTAGGCAAACCCTTTCTGAGTGTTTATTAACATTAGGATTTCTCGGTATTGGTATCATGTTCATTAATCCCGAATACGGTGTATTTTCTTGCTAATGATAAAGGTTTACGAAAAAAAAATTAAAAAAAAAGTTGGAAAATCAGATAAGCGGGGAGAGCGAAGACGAATCCCTGGCTGGTTGGAAAAAAAGCGAAAAAATGGAGAAGAAAGTCCGCAAAAACCGCGTGGAAATCGCGTTGAAAATGAGGTTTCTACGGAGAAATTTATCGGGACAGAGTTCGTTCGTAGTGCGCTAAGAGCTTGAATGTTATTTAATATTAATACGAAATAACGGAAATAAACGGAAATCGAGGTAATAATAACGCTAGTCAATTACGAAGACTTGGATTCATCCATCTACTCGTCTACGTCGCGATTTAACGAAAAGCTTGATTAGTTTTAGTCGAGGTGAGAAGAGAAAGACGAGGAGTCGAACGTCGAAAGCTTAAATGATAATGAAAACGGAGGAGGACAATTTGTCGAGAGGAGGAGATGCCAAATAATTCGCGTTACTTATTTTTATGGATTTCGAGCGTGAGTTTGGCGATTATTTGTGTGTAGCGTGTAACCGTGTAAATATAAATACGTTATGAAAAAGAAAAAAATGAAGAAAAAAAAAAACAAACAAGACGAAGAAGAAAGTCACGCGAGTCAGTCCGCAATGAACGGATGACAGCGAGATGAAATCCTGAGAGAAGGAAATATCTTTTGAAAAAAAGTCACTCTCGTCACGTCATCTTTGCGAAAATATCGAAGATACGCGACGTTGAAAACGTCGTCGAAGCTATGTTATAACGTGTTATATAATTCTCCTACCGCCCTTTCCTCGTCCTCGTAACAAGCCTTCTATGCTTTCTATGCCTTCGTGTGCTTTAAAGAGAAGAAAAACGATCCTGTATCATTTCATCAAAGCCGTCCACCTCTTAACTTTGTGAGGATATTTAAGTTTTATATTTTCGCACGCAACAAAAACAAACAATAAACCAACGTAATTATTGGAAAATATCTTAGCCATGTAATCAATTGGAACGACGACGTAGCTCGAATATCGTGAAACCTCGCCGTTTTATAATTATCTCTAAAAATCGGCGTGGCGTATAAAACCTTAATCGTTGATATTTTCACTACCAACTTTTCGCCGATTCTCGTAAGCATTTTTCATCGCACCTTGTTTTACCTCTACCAAACAGCAACCAATATCGTCGCGAAAGTTCTTCTAGATTATTACCAAAATTGAGCTAACGTGCGACGCAGGATCCACGAGAGGAATCATTGGCATTCGCGTGGAACGTATATTTCTCGTTTTCCAATGCAGTATTATAGCGTTCGTTCATCAAACTGAAGAAGAAAAAAAAAGAATAAACAGTATTATCAACGATGTTTTTTTTTGTTTTTTCCCACAATACGTCGAACACATCGGGAATATTCGAGTCGTTGCGTAAATTTTCGTCGATAAACGCGTGATTAACGAAACGTGGATATTAGAATGGAACGTCTGGTAAATATTGACTGCTGATTGGTATGCTTTCGAAAGCCTGTAATAAAATATTCGCACCGCCTGTTCGAAACGCCTCGACAAACATTTTTCAGTCAACTCTGATATTACGTCGTGGCGAGAAAAATATTTCTTCGTCTCGACTTGAAAATTCCTGGAATTGGTATCTTAAAGAACGAGAGAGAAAAGAAGCGTCCAAACGCGAAATCGCACCTTTGCCTTGTTATCGCGACTTGTTTCCAGAATTTTTCTCTACTCGATCGCGAATGTGAAAATATCGTCGCATGCATCTCGTAATCGTACAATCACGCACTAATATGAATTGTATAATATTCCGCACGCGACTTATTCATTTTATTCTGAAGCGATAGAATTTGCCGTATGCACAAGATATCGAAGTAGCGACGACGTTGTTATCGATGAATCGATGATTACAACCTTCGCACGTCAGTCCTTACGTCTCCCGATGTCACCGCGAATGATAAACTTGTAAAAAATATATTTCTGAACAAAGCCAATCAACTTCAGTCCTACACAGCAAAAATAAAAAAATTACAATAAAATAAAATACAAATATATATATATATACACACACACAAAAATATAAAAATATAATTTCGAATAACTCGTTTCTCAATTTGGAAGTGAAAAATTAAAGAAAAAAAATGGTTACCTATTCGTTTTCGATTTCGCACAGCACGAGCTACGATAGAGCGAATGACCTTGAGGCGTGCAGCTTGCAATGAATGCGAAGATAAGTGTGAATTTGGAAAAGTAATTGACGTTAGCGCTTGAACCGGACGAAAGCGTGATGGAATCACAGCATGAAGGCAGTGAATGGGTCGCGGAGTTTTTATATTTGTTTATGAGTGTGAATGCTGCGTTTCAGAGCAAGTCGTTAGTGAATTCCCTCCATTTTGCTAAAAAGATGAAGAAAAAGGCGAGAAAACAATGAATGAGAGAAAGAAAAAAAAAAGTGAATAATGAATAAACTAGTTAACTTAAAAATCAATCTCTGTCCGAACTCGACTTCAGTATAAACGTGACACGTATGTATGTATACGCATGTCGCGCATTTGTATACACGCATATGTACGTTTTTTAAGCAATGCTACTATTTTAAATATATATAACGCTATGAGTACAATGCTACACGAGAGTTTGCCTATATTATTATAATACGATACGATGCATAGATTTGTATATTATTCGATAAGTAAGCACATCAATGTTCACCGTGCGAATTCATTCGATTACTTTATTGAATTCGCGCTCGTACGTTAGGCGAAAGGGAAAAAAGACAAGCAGAAATGTTCGGCGAGAAAGAGCAAGAGAGCGAGAATTGTGCAAAGTTTTATCCGGTCTGTTACGATTGAAGCTGCCGTTGAATTATAATTGTAGGTACTACGATTAAAATGTACTAATGTTCAGAAATTTACGTGTGAAGCAAAGTACTGCAAATACGAGTAATCGGAAAACGAGCGTTCGCCTCGTAATAGAGATTTGCCATCGATGGTTTGCTCGATCGATCGAACGGCATCGTCCGTCGAGAGAGGATTGAAAATGTATCTCGCTCGATGGAATTGCGGAGAAATCGACGATTCTCGATCGCAAACGCGTTACGCGAACGTCTCGTTACGTTATGCTTTTTGGGTAATCGTTACTTGATCGTTTGAGAAAAGGAACGGAAAGATATGATGAAAAAAAAATGAAAAAAAAATGAAAAAAAAAATTAAAAAACCGAAAATTGTTATCGAGTAATAGTTGCGCCTCATTCGCTGGTCGGTCTCTGTCATTCGATGCACTTATAACACTTTCGCACTAGACACGAACGTTTGATGTGTACAGTTACGTTGTTGTTGACAGTGCAATATGCTGGCTGCGTTGCGAGACGTAAACGTCGATGTAACAACGACGAATCAATTTTGTCTCGATCACGCTTCGTTCTCGTTTCATTATCCCGCCTCCTCCCCCACCACCCACCCCCCTATCTGAGCATCCTCCCTACCGATGCTGCAGAGAACTTCGTGAATATTCGATCGACGGATCGCGACGAGAAACGACGACCTCGCGAGACAAAATTATTCGACGTATAAACGTTTCGCTGGCTCGTTGATTAGAGAAAAAGCGAGATATGAGAAAAGCAAAAAAAACGACGTTTCGAATACTCGCAGCGATCGTAATAGATTCCCGTTACTTTTTACGAGGCACATAGTACTAAGTAGATACATACTTGAATCGTTGCTACTTATCTACAACATAGGCCCTCAAGCTTATTTTATACTTAGACTTATTCTAGCTAATATAGGAATAAAATAATGGGAAAGTTGTATTCTAGAGTAAGGTAGATTATTATTAATATGTAAAAATAAGTAGTAAAATAAATTAATGGTACATTTATTTGACTCTTCAATGTCCAACGTAACCGACACTCGTGACGCGAAGATGTTGGTGTATCTTTTCCATCTGATTGTTTATCTAACGTGCTTTTTTTCTACCGCATTTTTCATTCGTTTCATATCATTTTTCCAATACATTAATTGTATTGCTACATCACGAAATCACGTCCACCTTACGTAACGATTTATTCGTTTCGAGTTTGGATTCAATCCTTTGGAATGACAACACCACGGATACGCAGATCTATGAAACGGCCTTCGCGCACGATTCGCGATGGAGTAGGTACATGCAACGAACTGCCGACTGGAATCCATGGAGCGAATTGACCGGGTGGATGGTAACTTCTGAAATGAATCGATTCGATGACGGCAGATGAAGATTGCGAATTTTATCTCGCTCGTTGCAGCGTAATGACAGCTCAGAGATCGATTCCCCTCGGCTTCCTGGTCTTCGAAGTGGACGGCTGGTTTCGAAACGTCCACTTTATTTGCAATATTCGTGGAAATTGCGTTATGTCAACGAAATTACGTCGACCGGGAAGAGCTCGGCTGGTCAGTCGACCGACTGGCTGAAGATTTAGCATCGTCGATCAAGGATTCAGCATCCTTCTCCAAACTCTACGGCCGGACCGTTAACTCCTATCGTTTTGTTTTAGTGACTTTTGGTATTTCTAACTGTACACGCGACACGACGAAGCTTACGCGATGCAAATGCACAGAGACGACGACGAACTTGGCAATTGAATGAAAAACATCCCACTCGTCGTTGACGCTGTTTTATCCTAATTTTTCTATCTCTTTCACCATTCTGACGTCGGGCATCCATATGGATAGGAATGCCGCGACGTCACGAGCCGCAGTTCATTAGATTATATATCCATTCCCGTCAACAATTTCTTTCGGTGAAGTTTAGGTTTACGATCATCGGAAGTAGCTGCGGGGCGAGTGGAAACCACGGTCTGACGTCAGTACTCCGATAGCTCGAAATATTCAAGCCTACTTTTTACAAATATCGTCGTACAGACACAACACTGCGGATACAGCATTTCACAGAAAATCTTGCACAACGCTTTGACGTTGTGGCCATTTTACCGAGTTACGGTTCCGCAATCCAACGACTGGAGTCACAATTTCACGATGAAGACAATCAATTCGATAGGTTCTGTCTGGAATAAAATCTGTCAGAATTTGGGACTGATTACGAAGTTTGCTGCTGGGGAATCGAATGGTAACGATACATGTAGCCTTACGGAAAATAACGGAGAAATGATATATCACAGTGGAAAATGTTGATAAAAATCTGAAATTTCACACGCCGAACAAACGAAACTATAATTATTATACATACCAATTTCAGTTTGTTTGAGAATCGGGTTTTTTATTTATTTAACTATACAGGGTGGTCCGTTTTAATCGACCCAGACCAATATGTCGAAAACTAAAAAAGATACCAGAAAAAGTCAAATCGAGGGGGAAAGTCGGTATTCAGATCGATAGCTTTATCAGAAATGGAGTTACGACAAAAAAACCGACTTTTCGAAATCGCAAAAAACGAGGAGGCTATAGCCTTCAAAAATCTCAGACCTTCGACGCATCTCAGAATCGAACGCTGCTTTGTTTTTTGACGTATTAAATGTTTAGGCTATTAGATGCTCACTCAAGTCAAAGGTGCCAAACAGTACTGGTCAAACCGCTTCGCTCTCCGCGATCGAACACGACGTCTACATGTCAGGTTTCACACGGATCAAGCTTCCAGACTTCGAACAACTCCTCGATCTCATGTCGGCCGAATAACAGAATCGTAAAACCACTCGATATCAAACGAAACCATGAAAGTTGGCTGTCGAGCGATAACGTCGTCGACGCTCGGTGATCTTCGAATGTTGTACGAGTAATAAATAATTTCTCCATCTCCTACAATACTTTCATCGCTTATAATTTGATTTTAGTTTCGAAAATTACAAACTCTCGACCGAGCTTTCGACTTTCGTCGAAATTCCTCTCGATCGATCACACACCTCGAAGGTTTTCCGACAACTCTTCGCAATTTATGCTTTGATTCCCAATTTTGCGAAGAAAAGTTACACAAAAACATTTTCTCTGTGACTCAGCGATGAGAAATCTTCATATTATTGCAGATTGCGTATAATCCGAGATCCACCTTGATATTTGCATCATTGTATACCCTAAAAATCGCCTGAAAATATCACTCAGTGCTGAGATTTTTGTTTTCGATTCTAGGATGCATGCAGGTGTACGTTTGGACGACGGCAAATTGGGCGAAAATTCTCGAGCTCGCATGGAAATTGGGCGACCGGGTAACATCCAATAATCCCAGCTTGCTCCCCAAATTGGGCGCCATCTTCCTAGTTTATTGAACCCGGCACCATAGAATAGTGGACTTTGCTCGCTCGCCCAATTTACACCCGCTGAATATTGGATCGCATTAGTGTACTCTGCTCGATCAATTTACACCCGCCCGTACGTTTTACCGTGGGTGGGTATCCTCCGAAATGATTGGAGATAAATAACCATCTAAAGTCACTCCTCTCGATTCATAGCCATTGTACATTTATTCGTTTTATTGTTTTCGAACTGCAATAATCGACATAGTCCAAAGTTTTTGATTCGATCGTAGACATGACCGCGGATAGTCATACGAGGCAACGACAGATACACGTGATTTGGGTCGTGCTAATTGATTTGATTACAGAATTCTTCGGTTTGCATGAATACAAAAAGAGCACGGACTAATTGTCAATATATCTACATATATATATATATATATATATATATATATATATATATATATATATATATATATATATATATATATATATATTTATGTGTGTGTGTATATATATAACGGACTTATGACGTACATCTCGTTAATGAAATATTTTCGTTAAGTCGCATAACAGTCAACAAGCGTAGGAAAGTTAATTCACAAACAGATCTGAAACGATTCTTATCCTCACGTCGATTCTGGAAACCTGCTCGTTCTCTTACTATACGATCCTATAGTCGACGATTACATGGATTTTCGTCGCCGCGTTAAAATCCATCGAAAATTGTTTTTTCTTCGAGCGGGAAAAAAGGTGAAGGTTCGTTGGTTCTCCTTGGAGAATTCAGCAACGAACGACAACGTTTTACTTCTTATTATTCGATCGCGTAGATAATTATATTTGATAATAAAATATCTTAATGATTCCTGTTGCTCGCGTTTATAGCCACGTATTGTCCGTACACCAAGTTATCTCGATATGTTCGATTGTATGTATATGAAGTGACGCAACGCATCGCAGTGATTACGTGATCGCACAGCGGTGAAGATATTTACGTTTGAAATATCAGAATTTCGCGATTATCGATATGCTTCGTGCTTCAGTTCGCAATTTGGAAGCTCGTTAAGGACCCGTCGCAGTTTTCTCTTTCGGAAACGATCTTGGTTCGAGATCCGACGACTATTCCGCGACGAATACGAATTTCTCCTCGGGTTTTCATTCATTTCACGAATGTCGATTAAATATCACACGAATACTTCGTGCGGAGCAATAATGAAGTACCAAACGAACTTAGATCCTCGTGCCACAAAAATTAGCTTCGGCTATTCACCAAAACATAAATACAATAATTGAAAACGATATTTCGCCTCGATTGTGTCGCAGAATATAAAAAAACTTCTGATGGCAAGTAACAAATCACTCGAAGACAATCAACGTTTCCGATCAAAGATAATATTTTTTTTTGTTTTTCTTTCCATTCGAAAATGTGTTGTGATGAGCTTCGTTTCGGATTTTACAGAATTATATTTTCGAGTCCAAATCTAGTTATAAATGAAATAATAGTAAATATCTACGACAATCGTGTATCAATAATTGATCTATGTTCGAAGCATCGCAGAACAAAACGTTTCCACGATAATTCTATTTTTCCAATCGAGTAGTTTTTCATCGTCGCAAAGCTGTTTTTGCGTCGAGAAAGCAAATCTGCTGGTTCATTTTTTCGTGGGATGTGAAAAGCTCTAGATTGATTTGGTAGCGTCACGATTAATGGTAGTACGAGTACGAGTTATGGATAAAATCTTTGACCCTGTTGGAAAATTCTGGGATTATTCAATTACAATCTTATTATTGCGTAACAACGAGAGAGATTTGACGAGAACATTTTCTCTTCAACGTAAGCTTCGACAAAGCTTCGACAGGCTCTTCTCATCTCAAAACGTCTCCAGGGACGCTGCTAAAAACGAACGTTATTTTGCAAAATATTACTGATAACTGATAAACTATTCGTTGATTTCAGCCGTCGAAGATGCGAGTTGGAAACCGAAATAGAAACGGTGAACGCTCTCTGAAAACCTCGTCGTAGAATAAGACGAAAAACTTGAAATAACTCTTTCCAAAGATTTGAAAATATCGTAATAAAAGTGGAATGATGTTATCTGAATATCACATTTATAAAACATCGAGAAGCACTCGAACTGAAATATTTCCCAGTGAGTTGAGCAATTTTAGAAAAAGTCCAGGAATAATACGTAATTCATTCGTGGATATTGGCAAAACGATTTCGCGATGTTTCGTACCGTGTAGGAAATAATCGCATCGTATCCCCCCCAAATGAATGTGCCGATTCGGCAGTATTATTTTGCGATCGATCATCTTCGTAACAAATCTGTATTCTGCGAAGGAACATCTCGAAGTTACATTTGCGCGCAGATTCGCGAAAACCGTCGTGATGTTTGGGTCGAAATCAGTTAGTTTTAAAACCATTTGTCCTCCTTCCTCGTCCTCGAGTGCAAACAACGCGTAACGACGACGACGAGGATGAAAATTGTCCTTTGGTACTTCATTCGCGCCGCGTCAAATATTGCAATTCGATCGAAAGTTGGAACCCGTTCGAAATTTTGTTCTCTCACGACACTCGTCTTCGTTGAGGAGGAGCGAGACGGCAACTAAGCCGAAGAAGTGATAACCTACTAACGTATGCAACGTGATAGATCGAACGTAACGTAGTTTAATATCTAAAGACGTTATCCTTTCTATGATATATCTTTCATCGGCAATATGTGAGCCGTTTTACACCTTCGTAATCGTAGTATGTTTAATTTGATAATACGTACATATGTATAGGTATCTCTCGACGTTTGTTTTGCTTATTAGATTTTTACAATAATCTTACCTTACGACGCTTCAATTAGATCTTGTTGACAGATCGTCCAACTAATGTATAATCTAGGTCAGACAAGACTGTATGTACGTATGTATCTATGTATAGAATTGTGCACATAAATATCACGAAATTTTTACATATACATATATATATATTTATATATAAATATACATATAAATATATGATAAATATATATAAGTATGTATGCATGTATCAGAGTGGTCCAAAAAAAAGTTTTTCTCCTATCATCTCAAAAGTTTCTCTAAGATAGAAAGAAAATTCTCCCCGATAGCCAGCTTGATATTTAAATCCTACGAGACGCTCAATCATTTTTTGTTTTTTCATATAAATATCATGTCAAGAAAGATTTCTCTTCATTTCCTCCGGTTCAAGCTGAGAAAAAAAATGTGTCTCTATTTTGATTCTTATATTCTTATAGAAAATCTATCTTTCTACAAAGAAGCTCTGAAATAGTTTTAACGTCAGGCTAATGCGTAAAAAGTTATCAGGCTTTGAATGCTCGCAACTACGTAAATTCTAAGGAGAATAGTTTGTTTACCCATTAGGATTACGATAAAACTATTTCAGAGCTTTTTGGTAGAGAATTACATTTTTTATAAGAATATGTACATCAAAATGGAAAAAAATTCCTAGTTCTAACCGAAGAAAACGGAAGAAATAATATTTTCACCTGCTATTTATATGGAAAAACAAGAAATGACGGAGCATCTCGGAGAATTAAAATTTGAAGCCTTTGGGGTGAATTTTTGTATACCTTAGAAAAACTTTTGAGATGATAGGAGTTGAAAAAATTGTTTTTTTTTTTTGGACCACTCCAGTATGTATGTATGTTTTATGTATGTATATCCTGTATGTACGTACGTATGTATAATATATTGTATATCACATTGACAGATTTACAGGAAGTGGTTAAGGCTATCACACCTCGCTATTTTTAATAGCAGATTCGAATCTGATAGCAGAGCCTTTCAACTCACTCAGCCTAGGATATCCTGGAAATTTCGAACTTTCTTTTCCCACCAGTGTGTCAATTCTGAGGAATTCGATATGATTTTTGTCACGACGCGCGTATAATAGACTACGAGGACTCGTTCCACGCCCGAGGCGTAGTCCGGTCGAGCGATCAAAGAAATTTGTTTATTCAGAATTTTACGAACAGAATTTACGCCAGGTTCGAACGAGGCTATCATTCGATGCCGTCGACGATACGGATCACCATCGATCCTCCGCATCCTTGATTCCCCAAATCTTGCGCCGTTTTTTCCTCAGCCCATTTTCCTTTAGTCGATCAAGCGACCTGCGTAAAGTGACAGAAGTGGACGATGTCGAGTCAGTCAACGCCCAGTACAATTCGACGGCCGAGCAGCGGCTTTATTACTCGCTTCATCTTCATCTGCAATCACAATTACGATTACGATTCATTATAATCAAATTGTAACCGATCATCGATCGTCCTCGTCTTTAGGCTCGTTCGAATACCGAATAACAGCAATAATTGCGCGGAAAACAGCTCGCACGGAAATTATACGCGAGCATCGAAGAGCGAATTCCAGCCCAATCGACAGACACCTAAGTAAATTTATTATAAATTCAAAACGAACAGAGATCCGACTTTGTCAGCTTAAATATCTAGTTAACATTTTTTTTAAAAATCTTTTTAAACCAATTTGTGGTGAATTTTTTTGGAAGCGCGCAAAATATTTAGGATCGATATTTTTACGCTCGCATGTTTCATTTGTCGCACTTTAAATCGACTCGCATTCAAATTTTCGAACAAGTTCTGGGAATCGAATCGTTTTCTTCATTATTGTCAGTTGCATTTGATGGTGTTATTGTATAGTGGGTTAAACACTATAGGAAAACAAAAAAAAAGTAGGTACTGCGAATACTCTTGTTGTCGGATAATTTCGAAGTGATAATTCTATTCTTTCACGTCTCGGAATCTCAATTAGTTGACCATTTGAAGCGAATGTTTCCGCTTATCCTGTTACCTGCTATTCAAGCAACTCAGGCTAACCGGAAGTGGTTCCGACGTTACAGCTGGAATGTGCCCAGTGACCGTCTCAAGAAGCGGATACCATTGAGCCACGGGTTTCCTGGGGTTATCGAGCATTTCTACCCAATGATCACGACCGATTCCGATGAAACTAGATCCGATCGCGGTACATCCCATCAACTCGTTGGGTCCGATTCTGAAAGAAAATAGAAACGCGACGAGTCGTTATCTATATCCGAACGATACCAAATTTTGTAAGAAGAAGAAGGAGGAAAAAGTCACGAGTACAAAGCTTGGTAATTACGCTGAGCGGAATTTTCGTTGTATATCCAATAATTTCGATTTTTTTTCCGTAGCAGTGTGAAATCTGCGCAAGCAGAGCATAGTAAAAATGGAGTCGTTCGTTTAAAAGCTGAAAATAATATTCGTGAGAAAATGAGTCCAGCGAGAACTTGGATTTTCTTAGTTGAAGGTGGATTTATTTGCTGTTATTAACGGAAGTTGCGGAAAAAAGTCGTCGCGTTCGGACGAGTAGAATTGTGGAGAAGAGTTCGCGAGTTCAAGTTTGTCGGCCAGATGAAACAGAGACACGGCGAGCCGCGTATCGAATTAATATGGTCTTTTACCTGTCGTAATCGAGCACTTTCACTACCAGGCTGACCTCCTCAATGTTTTCTGCCGGAACGTCGAATACAAGAGCCTCGTTGTAAACTGGACAGAGCGTCTTTTTTTTCACCGTTGTTTTCTTCTTCTTGATTCGCTTTCCTTGGCACAACAGATAGACTTTGACGTAGGGATCTGTAACAATAGTCGAGTAACGGTAGAATAAATAAGCGGCGAGTTAAGGCTAAGCTCGTTGTTTGAGCAGCGATCGTGTGCTAGAGCCAGCCTCGACGTTCGTAAATAAAACGAACGTGGAATTAACTATCCTAGAAAATAAGAGGATTTACTGGAGATGCCAGAAATTGCTGCGAGAGAGTCGAATACCAACGAATGAAAAACTATTACACACTTCCAGCTTTCGAATCAAGTATTTCGAAATTGCATTCTCGTCATTCTGAGAATCCGTCAGCTGAACGTTCCAACAATTTCTACAACGACGATCGCGAAACGTTTCTCGAATTTCCACAACCGTTCCAATATATTGCCGAGCATGTTGAATCGAACGATTTTTTTTCACCTGTGAAAGATGAGGCTCTCGCCCGATCGTTGATGCTACAACCATCTGATTATCCTGACAAATCGCGTTCCACCGAACACCTTGGCAGGTAACAGCCTAAAAAAGTCGACAGGATTTCTTAACGATGATATAACGATGCGCGTTCTCTGTGGAATCAGACGCGATCCGCTGATTGAGCATTATTCGAAATCCAAAAAAAATCTCACTCTAGAGACTCTCAGAAGCGAGAATTTCGCCGTCTCGTCCATTTTTACTTCTATTTTCGCTTCTTTATTAATAGTATTGTCCTCGCGAACGATGATGCTCCCAATGACCGTGAACCACGAATCGTGATAACAAACAATTTTCCTACTTTGAATCGACGAAAATTTCATAGTAGTTCTTAATCATATATTACAATGTTTCCAAATTTCGTTTATTCCTCACTGATCTTCCACTGGTTTTCGAGAGCGTTCGAAAAATCTACGTTTACATATGTGTTGGTTCTTGCATATCGAATGCGAGAATTTAGTGTTTTTATCCAGAAACAAACTGCCTAATCACTTAGCAGATTCACAAACAACGTGACGTCGCCTGTTCGTACAACGTGTAATTATATCGCGATGTTGTCATTTTTCATCACAATGCTCGGCCGATTAATTTACTGGTCGTTTAATTTGCGCGAAGCTTTTTTGCAATTTGTGCGTAGAGATCCGTGAATTGGGGTAGAATCTAGACATTTGGGTAAGGGTATTGAAATGTGTGAAATTCGATAAGCTTTCAGCGTTCTCGCGCAGCGATTGAAATTATACGATTTATAATCGTTGCAGGCCAGACTAGTGCGTTAATCTGTCTGTTGTGCCTGAGAAATTCACGAAAACGGGCTCAAAATGTTTAGCAATCTTTTAATAACTTCCTCACATTATTTACATTTGACTAAGAGATTTCTCGAGCATGAAAGATGTCTTTAGTAAACATCCGAGCAATGTTGGGTAGTCTTCAAAAAATTGCTAAACATTTTGAGGCCGGATTTGCGTGCAGGATTTGGTGGGATGGCTCGTATGTATATAGTGACACTGTTCGCTTGTTTAGATAAAGTTACTGGATTTCCAGTTCATGGTGATACCGAAATGGATAAGATGGTTTGAGGATTGTTTCACTGAAATTTCACCAGACCGCGTTCCTTTTTGACAAATAAATCTAGCGTAAGCTTTTCCAGGTCTCTTCTATACCGACCGAGTCGTTTTATCGACGTTCCTGTCCACTCTTCAGCTTTTCTCGGCATATCTCGCGATTTCTTCATTCTTTTCGATCTGTCAGAGGCAGTTCGTCAAATTTTGTCAACGCTATATCAAACCCCGGTGGCAAACTGCGCCAAACAATTCTACGCACGGGTAACATTCACTTCGTGCGATTTGTTTCAAATTGTTTTACTGGGACATTGCTGGGACGTAGATCTGTGAATATATTCGAAATTTACCAGACGAGCCCGTGATGTCCATAGCTTTCAGGTTTCGAGCTTTGATGACTGTCAAGGTCAGTCTTCCAGCAGTTGGAAGGTAGCACAACGAGATCATCAGTTCTCCGCGGTCGACCTTTTCCTGCAAAATGAAAAAAAACGAGACACCTGTGAAATCGCGTGGTTCGCGGCGTGAGGATAAAATTGATAACAGGTGTATTGATTTTAACGATTCGAACGCAGATCGACGCGCATGCAGACATACGAGCAAGAGCGAACAAATGGCGAACAGCATTGGAACTTGTTTCGCGGTGAGAAACTTTTCAGCGAACAATTCTTGAGGAGAAAACAAGTCACCTGCAGCGCGCAAAGAATGTCCATCGTATATTCAATTTCTTGCTCGAGATCCGTACAGTCGAGGAGTTCTCTGAGAACGACTTGTCCGATCAGGTCGTGCTTTGAGAATCTGTCAAAGTCGTAGACCGAGAATTGCAGGTAACGCTCGCTGAGGTCCTCGTATGGCACGCTGAAACATTCGTGAAAGTAACGCGCGAACACACAAACGCGAGCGACGAACGCGCAACTCGCTGCGGGTAAACTAGTTACATTTTTTCGCGAGAAGTGGGTATCTCTAGATACGCCAACTTTTTCAACGCGATCTCTGCGCGCATGCGAACAAATGTGTACACAATCTCCAACGATTCGGCGCACATCGATATATTTTTTGTCACGTTCGTACTAGAAAAAATGCTTGAGAATCGAGCCGAAATAAATCTTTTGGAAGCGCAGCCGTGAGTTATTACACAGATCTGCAAATAACGGGGTTCTGATCGTTGTTGAGCAAATTAGAAATCGAGCAAATTTGTGTGCAGCCTGATTCGCACCCCGACAATAGCCAAAATGGCCATTTTTCGTGTGCTTAAACTCGAATATCTCAAAATCCAGACGCGATAGGACATTTCTAGGCTCGAATTCGGATTCTGCGCGGAAAATTACTTCGGAAATGACCTCCAGCTGCTCGATAACAAAACCTTGCTGGTGTGTGTTATCCAAGGATGATAATCGGTAGGCAAAAAGCTACAAGTATCTAAAGTATCACGCTGCTGATTTTGAATTTCAATTACTAGTAATAAAAATATCGAAACAATGCAAAGGAGTGAGAAATTCACGACATCGTATGTTCGAGTCGCGTTTCAAAGTATATTAGAACGAGAAGTCAGTTTTTTTGTGTCGATTAAATGAGAAACCGAAACTGAAACGAAGAGCTGTCCACTTAAAAGAATTCTTCTAAGTGGACTGACGAGTTACGAACGAAATACATAAAAAGTATGAATGTCAAGCGATTTTTTCAATTGCTGATACATACATTTTTGGATTCTCATTTAAATATGAAAGTGAGAAAATCGAATCACTTTTCTGCGCATAAATCTGTTTAAGAAATAGGTAAGTAAACAAAGCTTCGAATATTTATTAACGTGTCATCGTAATAAATTTTCCGAGCTCGCGGTATGCATAACAATGCTGACAATGCTGACTTCTCGAATAATTCGAACTATTTGAATAATTTGAACTTTTTCGAGCAGGACGAAATGAATAGAAAGGCTGTAGCCTTCGATAAGTATCGAGCGTGTTTTACGTAGGAAGCAAGCGCGACGCGAATACCAGCCTCGAAATGTCATTGAAATCGTGCTATTTGAATGTTATTTCGCCCATCAAACGGCAAGTACGTCGGAGATATCCGGATGAATTTGATTTGACAACGCGCATCAACGAATGAAGATCGCGAAGAGAAACGAGAGGTGTGAATGGTAAGTCGATTTCGACGAACCTGAAAATGAAAGTCTCGTTGAAAATCGGATTCAAATTCTTTCGATGAACTTTCGTTTGGAATTTCTTCTTCCTGTCGGGTAAAAGGTAAACTTTTACGTATGGATCGCTGCTTCCGGTGACATCTTTGATCGGTAGACCGCGCGCCTCCAAAACCTGAAAGGGATAACGATTGTTTCGATATATGGGGTACACGAGACGAGAAATTCGGTATCGCATCGTCAGCTCGATCGGTAGAATTATTAACGCCTCGAGAGACGAAACGCCCCGGTCATTCGGACGACTAATGCCGATGGAATTCGTCGGAAACAATGGAACGACGCCGGGTTTCTTTGGGTCGACGAAAGCAAGCGATCCAGACAATCGAGCAATTTCGGATTATGCGATCACCACTCGAAACGAAAATACTCCGCGATCTGTATGGACAGATTGTCAACGCGTCGCTGACGTCACGGCTGGAAAATGTTCAAGGACGGCGAACCGGGACAAGGAATGGCACCGGTACAATACAACCAATGTTCCCGAGGTGCGAGTGAACGTCGACCTTTGCCACGACCGACAGAATAATAAAAAGCTTGATCTCACCTCGCAGAAATCGTGTCCGCCAACGAAATTGCCACTCTGTAGATTCGATCGGGTCGATAACATTTCGAAAGGCGTTAGACGAAGCATTATTATACCGTCGATGCTTTCATTGCGATCAGCACTGATCGCGATTGACATTAGGTACACTTTTCGCAAGTTTCACTTTTTTTTTTTTCAAAATATTTCCGTCGATCTTCAAAGCTTACGTCGCCGTTCGCACATTTTGCCCGACGCGAAGTGAATCTGGTTTAGACTTACGCGAAACCAAACTGATAGATCGTATTTCTCGTGAAAATACAAATTTTCGAAACGGGCGTGATTTTTTTTACCGTTTGGCGTAATGCAAGTTCCTCGAAGGACGAGTATCAGTGTTGTTAGCCTCGTTCTCTTGTTTCCGCGATAACGGGGCGACGAAAATTAGGCGAGTAAATTACCGGAGGGTGGGCGTCCAGATATCCAAGTAAGAGTTATCTCACCTCTCAGAACTCACCTTAACAACGAGACCATCGAACTCTTTGTCGTAGCGAAGTGCGAAGTGGAGTTTTCCCGAATATTCCATCTCCACGGTGCTCGAGCTTTCGGTGCTCGCTTGTCTGGTGAGATCCTTCTTGTAAAGTTCGGGCTGAAAGTGTGATAAATTAGTCAGATGGGAGAAAATTGACTAACGCTTTTCGGATATTGCTATCGTCTATGGGCGACGATGCCGCAAAATTTTGGGGAAGGACCGCGTTGCAGAGTCGGGCAAAGAGCTGGGAATATTAGAATTTCGGCGCTGGTCGTCGAGGCAGTAAATTCCCAGACTATTGAATCGCGGGTCGTCGACGCGTCATCCTTCAGGCGTACAGTGATTAGACTCGGGCCGAACGGAGAAGCAATCAATCTTTGTCCGTGGAGAGGATAAGAGTCTCTTCCAGTGATACGTAACCCTTCGTTACGCGGAAAACGAACCGAGCTGAAACGCGTCCTGCCCGCAAGCTTTGACCAATTATCGTACCTTTATCAGTCCAACGCTCGAATCGCTACGATTCTCGAGACTGCAGATGCTGAACTTGATGTTCGGTAAATCGAGACGATGCGACAATTGGCGCTGAAACGTTTGATGGCGCATCGGGACGATGGGAAGCGTTGTTTGGCGTAACACCTGTCGAGACGACGATTTCTCCTTGATTATCATTAACCTTTCATCGATCATTAATAACGCAGCTATTTGGCTGAGTTATTAATGTTGGTAATAGTGGTCTCAAACGTAATCGAAAACTATGTACGGAAGTAATACATCACGTCGCGTTTAGTTGATATAGGCGAGGGGGGGGGGGGGGGGGGGGGGGCAAATTAAGCCCCCTGCATTTTTTGGTACCTCTAAATATTTGGCGACAAAATGGGCCTCTTGAAATTTTTAGAGCTCCCATTTGGCCGCACATTTCAAGATTTTCATTTTTGAACGTCCACAGCGTGTTAAATACGAAATGCCCGGCGACGGGCTGAAGCTAAGTAAAATAAGTGGGGAAAACTAAGTGTACGAGCATTTTTTTCTCAAGGGGACTATTGCCCCCCCCCCCCCCCGCCTCCTCTTTCGCGGGTGTCTCAGTAAAAAGTCTGCGATTACTGGAATGAGATCGGACATTTTGATTTTTTTTAATTACTCTATTAAAATATAAATAAAAAAACACGTCTGTGTCAGCGTAAGTAGATACATTTTATTTTTTGACGGAACAAAATGTCCTCGATCAACCAGCAAGAGCATTCTTTTTCTAGTTAGATCAGACAGAGATGGATATATCCTACTTGTTGCGGGGATATCAACGACGGGTGAATAAGTTAGCCATGATTGTGAAGCTTAAATTTGTGAAATATGAAACAATGGTATGAATATTTTAGTTTTTAATTTCATATTAAATATTTTAGAAACGGTTCGTACTTGTAAAAGTGAACAAAAATGTGACGTAATATGTGAAAACAGAGTTTATACTCAGAGTTTGTACGTGAGAGCATTCAGAAAACTTTTCCATCGCAGACCCGTGTAATTAATTATCAGAATTGAGCCACATCGCTCTGATTACGATCACATTTTCGTGGCTAACATTCGCAACGTTAGACTCGAGAGTTTGAAGCGTCTGGATTCCAGCCTCGATCATTCTAATTACTCGTTCGAAACGCTTTTGGGCGCGAACAAGGCTAAGAAAATATCTGAACATAAAAAAAAATCCACAGCACTAGACGTAATTTCATTCGGTACGGTCGATTTTTCTGTGAGAATTCACCTCTAGCAGCACAAATTTTTGAAATGCGAGGGAAAAGTTGGGAATCGTATCATTTTCAATACGTCATTGTGCCACACTTCGCTCACGTCACTCTACCTTTCGATACCTGACCTGAAAATACGCTCCTTTTTCACTCCCGCACGATCATTTTTCATCGGATAGACGGATTCGAAACTAACCATCGCGTCGTTCAGCGATCATTAGACGATCGAAGAATAAATGATTTACGGTATCGACATTTTCCTGTCGTTGTCGAGATATTTATGATTTCGACGCGAGCTTGGAATTCCCGAAATGAAGCGTGGAGAAAATTCTCACGTTCAAAAAGTTCGCTTTAACATGGCTGAGCAATTTCAGATACGTTACAAGAAAATCACGTCGATGGATGCAACCCTCGGAAAAAAAAGAACGAAAAATACTGTCACTCGTACTTGAATCGTTTTTCACCTCGCGTCTGTGTCATAAAATTAGACTACGCGACGAGGATAACAAAATTTGAATGATCGCGAGTTCGAAGGTACAGCCTTGTTTCGTATTCATGTCCTTGTTTCTACAATATTTGCCAGGATCGGCAAGAGAGTGACTCGTGTGGCAGACAAACTACGCGAATTTTTGTACCCCAACTTCGCGAAGAATCTAAGCAGGTGTCTGAGTTTTTCAAATCTTCGTTTTGAAATTCCAGTGATGTGTTTTTATTGGTAACACATTGGTATATTGATAAACGATGTGATTTAAAGTAAGAAATAATGCGGTTTAAATTTTAGAGTGATTTTTAGAGTATTGTTACAATCAAGAGTTGTGAAAGTATCAGCAAATTTACCTCATCATGATAATATATAATTCAAGTTATTGAGTGGTTTTAAAAGAGAAGTTTTCAACTAACTGACGTGAAGTCCCTGCGTATGTACTACCATAAAAGGTAGTTGTGCTGTTTTCCTTCTTGCTCTTAGCACTCGCGAAAACCTATTTTGCATGTATATGCACTGTTTGCAATGTTCACGCAAAAAACCAATTCAAAAGATCCTAAATTTTGTATATTTGAAGGAAAAATCATATCACAGAAAGTAGATGCGATAGAAAAGATGCACGCAGAAACGAGGATAACTAATTCACCCCAAAATATGTACTATAAATCCAACAAAACAGAAGAAACAAATTTCACTGCCAGTTACGAATCATGTCGGTAACTTTGAAACGCGAGAATCGGAGAGAGGGATTCGCAACGATAAGAAGTATCAGACGAGTTATCCTGATCTCAGCTGAATGCTTAGGATAAAATAAGCCAGGGAAAACTAGCTGGATACCCGAGCTTTCAGGATGATTTATACCCACGATTTGCGAAAAGTCACGGAGAGGCTGATGTAATTGTAATACATTTGTCCGAGGCTAATAAGATCGTTGAAAAAGCGGTGGCCAAAAAAGGAGCGCAAAAAAATGAAGGTCGCGGAAAGACAATGGACCGAGTGAGAAATTAGCATGCGAAGGAATGCGTCTCGTTAACCTTTTTATTTTCCTTCTGCTCCTGGACGTATTCGTGGGTGATTGGCTCGGATTGAAGATCCGGCAGGGAATGACTGATGCGAATAGCATTCTGGTGGCTGATATCTCCGTCGCCGTCATCCTCGTTGTCGTGGCCTGAGACACCCATCAGCCAGCGCCAGGTTGCCGAACACTGGAAACTAGCAGCAGCCAGAAGCACCAGAGCCATAAGTCCAACTCCGACGCCTATCAGTAGCTGATAAGAAAAACTGCCGTTCCACTCCTCTGAAACATGAAGTTCCGAAGAAACCTATCAATAATAAGTAAAACTGTGCGAACATTCGAATTAACGAATAATTCGTGACGAATCGAATCGAATAATTCGAACTATTCGGATAATCAAACAAATTTTAATATTTGTACAATAATAAAGTCCTTTGTGGAAAAAAAACGCAATTTTATGTTTTAAATATTAGTTTTATTAGGTTAATTTTATTCTAAATTTTTATGTAAAAAAAATCAAGTGAGGAACTGTTTCTATTTTTTTTGGGGCCAATTTTGTTCTTAATTGTTTGATAAATTGTAATTTATTATCCTTTCATTTATCTTTAATGATTTAAAGAAACTTCGTTCTATTGAAAATTAATTCTAAAAATCAATTATTCAGTTACAAAACTAGTTATCTGACGAAATGTGAATATTATAAACTGTTTGAAAAGTTCAGATTATTCAAATCGTTCGAATATTCGAATAATTCGGACCATTCGTATATTCGATTCGATTTGATTCGAACACTATTCGTATAGGCCTTATAATGAGCCTATTAATTATCTATAATATTCGTCGAACTTCGATTTTACGATCCCAACAATTAACACATACGTTTCGTCACTAGAACGCTGTTTCACTTTCCTTTGCCAGAATGTTCCCTGACAATATGAGAGAGAGAGGGAGACAGAGAGCGAGAGAGAAAGGACGTGAGTGTGCGCGTCGAGCCTCGCCGCGTAGCACTCACTCGCGAACAATATTGTCAAAAATTGTTGACTAGCTAGAGCTCGTTGATCAATTCACGAACGAGAAACGTAAGTGTATCGCACGACCTTTATGATCTGGGATCGAGCAACGATAGAAACAAGCAGGCTTATGCTGACAGCGAGTCAGCCTTTTAACTTCTCGTTATTTGTGCTCGAATCACTATTACTCATCACTGCAATTCATTAATCACCAAAAATTCCTATGCTTACTATTTTTTTTTTCAAGCTTAACATTTTTACATTCTTAGATTTTGTAATACCTTACGCGACTCGCCATTTTGAATGTTCCAAATCTGATTTTAGATTCGTGATCAGCGATCCCAAAAACTTAGGGATACAAATTTTGATGCCCATCCGTTCCGAAGATATCAACAATTTTATTTCATTTTTGGAAAATTTGTTATTCAAATTATAGGAAAACTCGCCTCCGATCGACGCCAAATACTAATCAGTTCTGAGTAGGAAAAGCCGCGTCGATTGAACCCAATTCGATCAAAATCCGCGACACGAGTAATCGAAACGACAAAAGCTGCGCACATTCGTCACTCGCTGAAATTGAAAAGGGATTTTTCAGTTTTATTTCTATAAAATCTAATCGATTCTCGGTGACCGATTTTGTTTCAATCAAATGTACTGGCTCGACAGATCGTTCTTTGATCATTTCAGATCTTTCGACAATCCGGTTCAGAAGTCAGGGTAGCGCAGATTTGCGGGTACGTTCAATAATTAGCTCGAAACTTAATAATTAGCCCGTCTCAAAGCGGTGAAACGAGATCAACCAAATATCCATCGACCGATTTTCACAAGCCATGGAAACCAGAATTGATGAAACGGAGAAAAAAGCAAACAAAGCTTCTGATCAGCTTTGTTTGCTCGATAGAAAAAATTACCAAAAAATGTATAATTCAATTCTTCTTTGTAGGGCAGTGAAAACTACCCTTGGATTTTTAGGAAGAATCAATATTCCAATTTTTCTCGAACATCAATGTAACGAATAATACCGCCAATTTTCGACTGTACGAGAGTAAAAGCACTATGATCACAATGGTCTCGACTATAAGCACACATTTTTCATTGATGAGCAACTCTGGTGTTCATATTTAACGTACGTAACGAGAAACAAATTATTGGACTGAATGCTAATGACTATACAATATATTATACCAATATATTATATTAGTCTATATGAGGCATATGGGAGGTTTCCGGTGTGAGAGTGAGCGAGTGAAAGAATTTGACGTGTGGGAAAAAGTGCGAATATTGGAAGGAAAGAGGAGGGGAAAGAAAGCAGGAAAGGCGGGGAGCCGGGAGGGAGAGTGAGGAGAGAGAACAGGTAGAACGGCAGGTGAGGAGAGAGAGAAGAGAAGGTGGGAACAGATAAAGAAGGTGAGGCAGGGAGATTGAGGTTAGGAGCGACGCGGGAGTGGGGGGCGCGGGAGAAGAGAAGCGTAGGCGCGAGAGTAGACCGACGAGAGCGCCGTACACGGCCAGCGGGGAGAAAGAGAAGTACGAGAGAGTCGACGCAGGTAGCGATTAGACGGTTGGTATGAGTGAGAGGAAAGGAGAGGAGGGGGAGAAGAAGAGGGGGAGAAAGACGAACGTGGAGAGGTTAACGAGGGCCAGGAGCGAGAGTCGGGAAAGGATAGGAGGAATTAGGGAAATGTGGAGACGGAAAAAGGAGAGGGAAGAGGAGGAGCAAGAGAGAGCTTTCCAAAGGGGCGGGAATGTGACAAGGTCACCGGAAAAGAGAGAGGAGGAGGGGGTGTGCGAGGCGATGAGGAGACTAGGGGAGGAGATAAGAAAGCAGGTAAGGGAGGAATTGAGGGAGGAGATGAGAGAAGAGATGAGGAAGGAGAGGCAGGAGTGGAAGAGTGCAGAGGAGGTGAGAGAGCAGGAGTGGAGGGCAGAGGTACAGAAGCTGAGAGAGGAGATGAGAAAAATGAAGGAGGGATGGAAGAAAGAGAAAGAGGAATGGGAGAAGGGAAGAGAAGGCAGAACAGGTGAGAGGAGGAGCGGGATGGAGGGGGAGGGGGAGGCCGATGGAAGGTTTAGGAGAACGGAGGTGGAAGAGGAGAGAGACGGAGAGGAGGAGGAAGGGTGGACCATGGGGAGAGGGCGAGAAAGGGGGATAGAAAGGAAAGTGAAGGAGATGGAGGAAAGAATAGAACGAAATGAGAGAGAGGAGAGAAGGAAAAATGTAATAATCAAGAGGGTAAAGACGAGAGGCACGGCAAGGGAGACAGCAGAAGAAGTGCTGGAGAGAATAGGGGCGGAAGTGAGGATAGTGGGAGTGAAAGAGATAGGTAGAAGAAGAGCAGAAGGGGAGGAAACGATGCTAGAAGTGAAGCTAGAGGATGAGGAAGCGAAGAGAGAGGTTATGAACAAAAAAAGGAACCTCCAGGGGAGGAATGAATGGATAGGGGATGACTGGACATGGAAGGAAAGGAGAATGCAGTGGATGCTAAAGAGGAAAGCGGTAGAGGAGATGAAGAAAGGAAGAAGAGTGAGGGTAAGGTACGGGAGGATAATTGTGAATGGAAGCTCATGGATCTGGGACGAGGAGAGAGAGATGCTCAGGAAGGGATGGGAAAGGGAGGAGGGGAGGGGGGCAGAAGCAGAACAGAGAGAAGAAGAAGGGGAGAATAGGAAGGAAAAAAACTAGGAAGGCAGGGCAGGGAGAAGGTGCGGGATGGGAGCTGGAAGATCGGCTTTTGGAACGTGGCAGGGGTGTTGAACAAAGATAAAGAATTCTGGAGGGAGATAGGGAAGTGGGAGGTGATCGTAATGATTGAAACATGGCTGGAAGAGAAAAACTGGTACAAGGTCAAGAACAGACTGCCAAAGGGGTACAGCTGGACGAGACAGGATGCGAAGAGGAGGAGCAGGAAAGGAAGAGGGATAGGCGGGATGGTAATAGGGGTGAGGGAGGAGATGGCGGAGGGGATACAAGAAAAGGAGCAGAACGAGGAAGAAGGTCTGATGATGAGGACAATCAAAGCAGAAAAAGAGGAGTGGACGGTGGTAGCAGTATACGTAAATGGAGACTTGGAAAGGAAGCTAGAAAGTATGAGGGGAAGGATGGAGAGACAGGGACAGGGAGGAAAAGTGATTATAGGGGGGGATTTCAACGCAAGGACGGGGAACAGGGGAGGAAGAGTGGAAGGTATAGAAGAGGAGGAAGAGGGTGGGAGGAGATCAAAGGACAAGAAGGTAAACAGAGAGGGGATGATATTGACGAGAATGCTAGGAGAGGTAGGTTGGGAAATAATGAACGGCAACATAAAGGGTGATGAGCAGGGAGAATATACCTTCACTGGAGGAAAGGCGAGTACGGTAATAGACTACGTGCTGGGAGACGAGGAAACAAGGGAAGGGATAGAGAGAGTGGAGGTAGGAGATAGAATAGAGTCGGACCATCACCCATTGATAGTGACAATGAAAAGAGGAAGGTTGGGGAAAGAGAAAGGAAGGAAGAAGAGGAGAGGAGCGGGGAACGGCAAATGGTCGGAGGCGATGATAGAAGAGTACAGGAAAGGAGTTGGAAGAATGAGAGTAGAGGGGGAAGGGGTTCAGGAGGCATGGAAAGAGACCACGGATAAGATAAGGGAAGTGATAAAGGAAAGCGAGGAAAAAGGGGGAAGGCAGGAGGTAAAGAGAAGGGAAGGGTGGTGGGACGAGGAATGTAAAGAAAAGAAGGAGGAGGCCAGAAGGGAGCTGAGGAGATGGAGAAGAGGCGAAGGAGACAAGGAAGGATACAGGGGAAAAAAGAGGGAATATCAACGGATGTGCGAGAGGAAAAGGGAGGAGGAAAGAGAAAGGGCGGTGAAGGAGATCGAAGAGGCAAGAACAGAGCAGAAGGTGTGGGAAATAGTGAACAGGGGGAGGAGAAGGAGGAAAAGGATGAATGAGGGAATAGGAGAAGAGGAATGGAAAGAGTACTTTACAAATCTACTGGGAGGAGCGGAGAAAAAGGTAACATGGGGGAAGGAAAGAAGGGAAAGAGAAGGGGAAGAAGAGGAAATAAGTAAGGCAGAAGTAAGGAGGGCAGTGGGGAAGCTGAAGGCGGAGAAGGCAACGGGAATAGACGGGATACCGAACGAAGCATGGAAGTATGGAGGGGAAGCGGGGATAGTGATAGCATGGGAAATTTGCAGGAGAGTGTGGAGAGGAGAGGGCTGGCCACAGGAATGGAAAGAGGGAATAATAGCGCCGATAGTAAAAAAGGGAGAAGGAGAGAAAGTGGAGGAGTATAGAGGAGTGACGCTAATGCCGACGATATATAAAATATATGCAATGGTACTAGTGAACAGACTAGAGCAAGAGGTCGAGAGAGAGAAGATGATCCCACCGAACCAAACGGGTTTCAGGAAGGGTGTAGGAACAATAGACAACATCTACGTGCTGAACCACGTAGTGGGAAGGCAGGTGAACGAAGAAAAAGGGAAATTGGTAGCGCTCTTCGTAGACCTGAAAGCGGCGTTTGACTCGGTGGACAGGAAGGTGTTGCTTCAAGCGATGGAGGAGAGAGGGGTCAGGAAGGGATTAAGGGAAAGGGTGGAGGAAGTACTGAGGGAAACGATAAGCAGAGTGAGAGCAGGGGGGGAGTTGGGAGAGGGTTTCTGGACGGCAAGGGGAGTGAGGCAGGGATGCCCATTGAGTCCGCTGCTTTTCAACCTGCTAACGGCTGACTTGGAAGAGGAGATGAGGAGAGGGAGATGGGGAGGGGTAGAAGTGAGAGGGAGGAGGATATGCACGTTAGCATATGCGGACGACGTGGTGGTGCTGGCAAAAGGGGAAGAGGAGATGAAAAGTATGATAAGGAGAATGGAAGAATACTGGGATAGGAAGAAGCTGGAAGTGAACGTGGCGAAGACCAAGCTGATAAGGTTCAGGAAAGGAGGGGGAAGGAGTAAGGAGATAGACTGGAGATGGAGAGGGAGGAAAATAGAGGAGGTGAAGGAATTTAGATACTTAGGATATGTGTTCAGGAAAAACGGAGGGCAAGAAGCGCACTTAAGGGAAAGGGTAAGGAAGGCAGGAGCAGTGATGAGGCAGGCTTGGGGAATAGGAAAGAGGAAATTTGGGAAGGATTGGAAGAGAAGGATGTGGCTCTTCGACACGCTGGTGTGGACGGTGATGAGTTACGGAGCAGAAATATGGGGTTGGGAGGAAAGAAAGGAGATAGAGGGGGTGCAGGAGAGATATATCAGATGGACGTTAGGAGTGGATTGGGGAACGCCGGGATATATGGTGAGGGAGGAAGTGAAGAGAGACAAGATCAGGACAAGGGCGGCGAAGAGAGCATGGAATTACGAAGAGAAGCTGAGAAGTGGAAAAGGGAGCGAAATAGCGAGAGAGTGCCTGGAGGAGGTAGAAGAGAGGGAGAGGAGAGGGGAGGAAAGGAAATCCAAATGGGAAGAGGAGAGGAGAAGATTTAGGGACAAGTTCGGACAGGAAGGGAGAAGCAGGGAAAGAGAGAACTGGGAAGAGGTAGAGAAAGAGGACAGGAGACAGCAGGAAGGGGAAAGGATGGAGGAGATACAAGGATCGAGGTACAACAGGTGGTACAAAGAGATAAGAGTAGAAGGAGTCCCGGAGTACCTAGGAGGAAAGTGGAGCGAGGAAAGGAAGAGAAGAGTAGCGAGGTACAGACTGGGAAATGAGATGAGAGAGGGCAGGTACTGGGAAGAGGAAGAGGACAGGAGGTGTAGATTGTGCGGGATAGAAGAGGAGACGTGGGGTCACACGCTAGAGGTGTGCTGTAGGGAGGCAGAGGAAGAGGAGGAGAAAGGAGTAGCAGAGAGGGTGAGAGAGATTTTGGACGGAGCAGGCAAGGGAGAGGAATGGATGAAAGAGATGGAGAAACGAAGGAAAGAAAGAGGGTGGTATGGCAGAAGTGGAATGGGATGAATGAAACGGAAACGGAAGTCGGAGAGGAGGGAGTAGGAATGAGAATGCGTAACTAGGCTAACTAGGTTAAGAGACTAGGATAAGGAGAGAGGAAGAGAAGGTAATGGTAAAGAGAGACGGGCGAGCGACGAGAGGCGAGGTGCGATAAGCGGCGAGCGAGAGGCGATGTGCGTAGAAGTAGGTATAAGAGTAGGAATAAGAATGGAAAATACTGTAAAAGGAAGTGCCGGTAACCCTTCGGGGAGGCCGTAAATATATACATACATACATACATATATGAGGCATATGCAATTTATGGTATGTTTAAAAAAATGCATAAGAATCCATTATAATTGCTTGTTTTATAATTTAATAATGTAAATAACTATTTATTAGGAGTGTGCGAATAGCGTTCGAATCGAATCTAATCGAATAGCTGTCTTCGATTGGTTCGCATAATACGAACCACTTGAATAATTTAAACTTTTCGAACAATATGAATTATTTAAATTTTTTCAAATAGCTAATTTTGTTGTCAAATTAAAAAAAAAAAATCTTCGTTATATTTTATTGACCTTGAACCAAGAAAATGTAATTAAAGGTTAGAATAAATTATTGGTTTGTAATTCTTCCTATCAATATATCTTCATAGTATTTTTACGCGTGGATTACACATATGATAATAGTTAGAGCAAATATTGGGTATTGGGTATTGGATATTTATTGGGTAGAACATTTTTGGTGTTAGTATTCGCGATAAAATTGAGTTCGGTGCTTTTATTCGGGGGAAAAATGCGTTGTTGGTTTTATTCGCGAATAGCTCATTTTCGGTTGTACGATTCGCGGCGAGTTTTTTGGTGTATTATTCGTTGAAGCCGTCTGTTGGATGTTCTCTTTTATTCGCGTTGAGTTTCGAAGGATTTTGATACTTCTGAAAAATGAAATATGGTCCGATATTCTCTTGCTGTAAGCGAACAGCCGCTACTTATCGGATCTCGGCGAAGAAGGGAAGTTAATTGGAAAATTTTCAACCCGATTTCCGGCCTTCGTCCATTACAAACTTTTCCATCCGTTGCCTCGTCTTATTTTCGCCCGGAGAATTAATCGCGAGAAAATCCACGCAGCGATATGGCAAAAATGCTTCGAGGATGATTTTTCAAAACGATGCGAAGGGATCCTGGAAATTGTGTCGAGAAGAAAAATAAGAAACTTTTCGACAGTGCCCAAAGCTGTTTTCTCGTCGAGCGAGTCTCTGATATCAAAGAGCCGGAGCATCGATTGCAGAGAACCTTGAGGGGTACTTAAAGGTGAAGGACGAAGCTTCCTTTTGATCATTACGACGTTCCATATACGCGTTATAATAAATACCACTCGCCACCAAACACGACTTTCTACGCATTTCCAATAATTCTTTGATGTACGAGCCAGTCGTACCCGTATATTCTCCACATTCTTCGTCGTTATTAACGCGAGGATTTGCATGATCCGATGGAAAACACGAGTTAGTGCTCGCGGAATTCCCCACGTGGCAAGGTCCTGTGTCTTGGCGTCCAGTTTCCGTCGCAGCGGCGTCGATAAGAATCCCACTTCGAATCGAACATCGGCTTGAAATTCGCGGAATCCTTGACCTATATGTGTCTCGCGCTCTCGAGATCCGAAGCGTCTATTTACGATAAGTAGAGAATGCCGCAGACTTCCCTGAAAACTTTTCATCGTTCTCTTTGCGCGAAGCATCAAGAAGCTCGTTGTCACAGCGGTATTAGGAACCGTTGATTGTTCGCGCCGATCGTTCCCGGTCTGCCTCAGATCGCGAATCTACAGCTCTGAAGGATACTCGATTCATATTTGAAATCGTCGTCTAGACGGCGAAAATTTCGTCTAATTCGAATGGGCAGACAAAAAATGTACGTATATCAGGGTTATTTAACAAAAAATGTTTTTGTGTACCAAACAGGCTGCGAAGCTTTGCTTAGGCTTGAAGATAAGCTCCTGAAAATATCAGCTCCGAGTATTAATATCAAGATAGGCTGCATCGCACTTTTCTATTTTCCCCAATGATAACAGAGCACAATTTTTTTTTTTTACTGCTTCTGATTTTTGTAACGAGCTTTATAAGAGTCCGTAATAGAGAAAGTCTCCGTACATTTTTTCGCAGAGAACTGAATGCCCTACAAAAAAATCTCTACATAAAAGGGAAAAATATTTTTCCCTTATTTTATCGGTTCCGAAGTTTTCAAGGTCAAAGTTCAGTTTTTCGTCGCAGAAAAAAAATTCTTGTGTTATTCTCGTGGACAATAGAAAAGTGGGATGCGGACTATCTTGGTATTGATATTAAGAGCTTATTTTCGGGGACTTATTTTTATGGCTAAGCAAAGCTTTTAAGTCTGTTGGGAAGAGAACAAATTTCTGTTCTCATCGCCCTAATGCATGGGAAGCATTCTAAATCAATTCGTGAGGCTCGGAACCTTTGTGTCCCGGATTGACTCGGGGATTTTTCTGATGGTATCTGAAGACAACACGAGTATTGTACCGGAAGGTTCGTGGGAGGGCCTTAATAGTATTGGACCTCGCCTGTAGGGTATCTGATGTTGCCCTGATCTATGTTAAAACGTGCTTTTAGGATTTTTCAATTAAAAAAAATAAAAAACAAATACCCGTTCGAGATCCCATACTCTGTCAGCTGTCAAAATGTCGGTAAAGCACAACAGAATGACGTCTACAAGATTCGTTGAATTTCAAAATGTATTTTCCAAGCCAATCATTTTTTTGTACCAAAAATTCATGAAAATTACAATTAAAGAAGAAATAAATATTCTTCATGAAGAAACAACGAAAAGTTGTTCCGGCCTTTTCTTACCCAAATCCTTATCCAATGACCAGAAATCGCCAGCGACGGGTAAGAAAAATGAAATTTCAAAAATTCATAAAAACTGAGCGCTTGAACCAATTGAAGAAAAAAGTTGGTACAATACTCGCGTTGCCTGAAGATACCATCAGAAAAATCCCCGAGTTAATCCGGGACACGAAGGTTCCAAACCTCACGACTTGAAATGGAATGCCCCATAGGTACTCTACCTTTTTTTCATAGGGGCCACAAACGCGTGTTAGTCATGGTATCGCGGGCCGCAAAAAAATAAATAAAAAAATTATGCAATGATTTCTTACGTTTCGCGATTGTTCAAAAATTGAATGTAATAGCCGTGAACTGTAACGCCAGATGGGCCGACCACAACAGCTCTGCGGGCCGCAGGTTGAGTAAGCCGCGGCTCTAATGTATACCACTAACACTGACTTTTCAATGTTGTACTCGACGAATTACTTTGTTCGTGCTGTTTCCAGCTGTACACAATAAAAAAATGTCCGCTTTTGTGAAGATCGTAAAATTTTTCGTACGTGTTCGTGTTACCCTTAACACAGAACAGTGCAGCGTCATCACTACACACGAAGTGTGTTGAAATATCACTAATTTTGTGTAGAAAAAAAGTTGTTGACACACATTTTTGTGTACGAGTCTGGATATCAAAAACAGAAATAATCGAAGACGATAAAATTGCTGGATTATGTAGGCGCACATCGCTTCGTCGGCCTTTATTTATCGGAAATATGTTTCGTCTTATTGACTTTCAGCCTATACAAATTATCTTTTATGGGAATAACGATTTCTTTGCGTTTCATACACTCGATTCAGCCGGAGTTCAATTTCCGTTGAAAGTTTACGTCTCGTACGACAGTTGTCGTCCCAGTGTGTTTGATACTCCGCTTCCGTTCGTTATTCCGCCTTTGCTCGAAGCAATCATCACTTCGGTGTTGATTTTTTAAATTATTAATATCTTTTATGGACACGTTTCGTCCTTGGATCGAATGTCAGGATGTTTTACAACCGCTCTCCTACTTTGCATAAAATAACAATAGAATTCGATTTATAACATTTTTGAGTTTACGTCGGAATCTGAATCAGCAACTTCCGATACGTGATATGGACAAGGGGAAGACGGGGCAAAACGGGGTAGACCGGCCGAATAGGGTACCCCAAACCTTTGGTAAAATTGTTTTTCGGGAACTTCGTAAATAGTAAGAAATGACACCTAGCATCTTTTTGCATTATCAAGACTTTGAAGAATTAATTTTAATAATTGCATTTTACTAAAAAAGAAATTCTCTCTTTTGGGGTACCCCGTTTTGCTTGTCAAAATGAAAAATGTTTTCCACTGGCCATTGAAAATTTGTCTTATTTACGTTGATTATAATCAAGAAGAGGAAGCTTCAGCATATTTGAGCTCACAAAACCTTAGTATTTCCTTAGGTACCCGTTTTACCCCCCTCCCCCTGTATTGACGGTCGAGCGAGAGACGTCCTTGAAGTTCTGATATTGAGACCATCCGAGCAAAAACCGTATAACTCTAATTAAAACAGAAATAAACTGAAAAATGTAAGATCACTCGTGAAGTTTGTTATAATAGATGTGCAGTCATGGTATAACAGTATCTTCGAAAACGTTACATCCGAAATTTCTGAAGACTCAACCAATCGTGAAAAAGATAATAACAAAACTGAAAAATAGACTCGGGAAACAATAACAAGGTCAAGAAAAGCCTAAGAAGATGGGAAAAAACTCAAGACAGGCAAAAACCGTCGAAGAAATCATAAAAAGATGAAAAAAAATCTAGTAAATGAAAAAATATAGGCATTTCTTAACGGTATCATGCAAATATTGTACGAGCAAGTGATAATTTTGTCGAATGACATTCTTCTACCGCGTAACATAGACTTGTGGGAAAACGGTATACCTCGAGATGTACATTTTTCAATAAGTATCAAGTTTTTCAATTAATTTCACTCGAGTCAGATTTATTTCACGTGTAATCGACTATCTTGTAACCTTTTCAGAGGATTTTGGAGCAACCAGATTTTTTCTCAGTTTCTCGCGCTTTTCTTGTTTTTCTCAAAATCACGTTTCTCGAGTCGTACCTCAATTGCGAGACGAACCTTCGAGTCGTTCATAAATACGTTACGTCAAAAATGTGGCCTATATTTATGGCAAGATGAATAAAATATGATTGACATCCGGTGAAGCCCTTTTAAACCCGAAACTCGGGGCGACCGCTTCTTCCCATTGTCTCGCAAAGACGCGGATTGTCTTCCGGCTTGTTTTTCGGGTACGCTTTGGAAAAGCTGCTCTTTCGTAATTTCATCACGCCCACAACGACTCTTTCCCCGTATTGTCGCAGGCAACGCAGTTGCTTGAGAGTTTGCGGAATGAAACCGACGAATTTCCAAGGACGACAAACGTACGTCCCTCGCCTCTCGGCTTGCAATCACATCCGAGAGAAGTTAATTATCAAGACGAGTGATTGATAAACATACGTACAGACTGCCTAAAACGAGAGGTAAGATCGTTTTCTTATATTTCTCCACACGAATTTGCACCAAAAAAAATGAATTGACCGATTCATTCAACATCTTATTATACAAAATACAAAAAACTGAACCGTGCATTTTCGAAAATCGTTTTTGTACGCCATTTTGGAACGCACGTAGGACCTATTTGGATAATCTACATTTCAAACTAATTTCTGAGCCAAATTCGAGCCTAATCGCTTCAGCCGCTCATTTACTATTCAGCGATCCGGTTCAAATTTGGTCCAAAAACTTGCTTTACGTTTTCTCGTGTTTCGGAATTTTTTGAACGTGAGAAAAAAATTATTATATGTATTACAAAAATTCTTCTTCCTAAAGAATTAAAGAAAAATCCTTTCAGATCACTGGAAGGACTCGAATCCTGCGCACCACTTAGTCGACCTGCATTTTCTTCAATTTTGATTTTTTTTTAAATATTAATAATATCTTATACTCTTAAAATATCAATAAATCACAAGTACGAAAATGGATGGTGAGAATATTCATTGGTTTTTTTAAGGCGTCCGAAAAGGCACCAAAAATTCGGGCGTCGCAACGAAATGCCACCTTCAATCGCACTTCGCACGATGAAGAATTGATCAGACAAAATTCTTCTGTGAAAAAATTTGTCGAATGTCTTCTAATATTTAGAATAAGAACGACGAAATTATAATGGACGAATGATTTGTTGGACGTGCGTTATTATTCACTTTACACCGAGCAGTCGCAAACGAATTGAGGACGAACGGATCGCGCGGTGCATCAGCAAACGCAATACTTCTCGGAATCTCTGGCTCTTCGTCTTATGCCGACGTAACCAACAACTTCGATGATCGTGTCCCCCGGTATTTCCTCGTGTACTACGCTCACGTGTTGCGTCTGGAATTCGTGTGCAACGGCGAGTGCAGCTTCCTCCGCGAGTTCCGGAGGCGCCGCAGCAACGGCAGCTTCGGCAGCGACGACCATTTTCGTGAATCTCGCCGTTTCCTCGGCTTTTATCAGCCTGTCAACGGCTTCCGCCAACTCGTTGTCGTGTTGAAGTCCGACGCTTTCTTCCACGTCGAAACTTTTCACGCTTCCGGACATATTTTTCGAAATACTCTTCTTCGGACGATACGTCTGCGGTCGCGGAGGCAGGCGCGTCGATCTGTCGTCGCTCGATGACTCGTCGTCACCTCGTTCGTCCAGACGAGCATTTGCCAATTTGTCGAAACGCTCTAAAATCGACTGGCCCTTTGGCGCGCGACGGCGTCTCGGCTTTCGATGCAAGCTCGGCGATTCGTCCTCCGTTTCCGACGGAAACAATATCATTGCTGGCGGCTTTCGAGACATACTTCGCGATTTTGGTCGTTACGTGCCACGGAGATTTTTTCTACATCTAATATTCGAAAATGAAAGAATTTCGCTGACGGATCGCGAAAACGATGTTAGTTTGTTTCGCCCTCGTCAACTCGAAAGCAATCGAGCAATAACTCGAAGCGTGTTCAGAGTTTTTAAAAAATCGGCGTGCAGTTCCGAAAATCGGCCACCTCCGATTGGGGTTAATTTTTGGGCGAAGCTTCTTTTTAGCTAAAAAATTAACCAACAGGGATTTTTGGCGAGAAAGGCCCATTCACCCGTTTTTCACTGCATTTTCAAAGTATTGATTTACGTAGAAAATGTTTCAGATAAAAAATGAAGCTCTCGAAAAGTTTTATAAGAAAGACGATACACTTTTTCAACTAAAATAGGCGATAAACGTTCTACCTAGAACGAAGTAGTGAGGTGTAGTGTAGTATAGTACGATGTGGTGTGGTGTGAGCTAAGGAAATAGACTTGACTTATCAAAAAATCTCTTTCAAGAAAATAGAAAGCTTATTCCCTATCTCAGATCGAAACGGTTATTTTTGAAATTATCAGCTGAAATCTTGCATTGACGTTGAAAAATTGTACATCTTTCTTGTAGAACTTTTTAAGATCTTCATTCTTTGTTGGTAATATTTTAGTCAAAAATTCATGCTTTCCAAGATATAGTGAAAATACAAGAAAAACTTTGAGAGTGGGTGAAGGATGAATGGGGCTGCCTCGCCAAAAATCTTCCCAGGATTCTCATTTTAAGCTAAAAAGACTCTTCGCTGAAAAATTGAGTGCAATTGGAGGTTTCCGGAACTTTTCGTAACTTTATCCAACTTTTGCCAATAAATCTCGCTTCGTGAATTTTCAGCGAGTATACGAAATTCAATTTAAATTTCTGAATTTCTAGGCGAGGGTATACAAATTGTCTAGGGATTTCGCGAAATATTCGGGTTGAGTCGAGAAGCGTTCGAATACAAATGGTGGAAAGAAGTGAGAGTGTGACTCGATGTAGAACGCGTACATTAATAGTATAGTTCTCAAATCGTAGGGTCGACGTTCGCTTTCACTGAATGCTATTTCGATGTTCGAGATATTGGCCCAACACAGCGATGGGAAATGGACTGTTGAATCAGGTCGAAACAAGGAATCGTAGGTAGTACTCTCCGCGTAGAATGATTTCTGCTGTAGGTACCACGCTTCAAATAAGCTGCTATTTACCTTTACGCTCGTAGACCCAATTCACTGTTAAATTATTCGTAACCGTTCTTCCTCTCCGAATTTTCTCAGGTTCCCCGCGACTTTCGATAGAAGGCTCTCACCAAACACGAAGCACTATGCCTTCGCCGACTACGCTTCTCTTTCACACGAATATCTAATACTTACCTTCACTCTCACTAATATTTCACACGAAGTCCTTCAATATTTAAACACGTCGACGCAACCACGCCTCGATTTCATTTTTTCCATTAAAAAAAAAAACTGTCGTTTATTTGCAAACAGTTTTTGATGTCTGCAAGTATTTTTCTACTTCTCAATTCTTGGTACGATCTCCTCCAATTTGGACTGATCCCTGACATATATAATAGCGGAAAATGTGCTTAATATGCTTTTATTGTTAGTTTCGAGCAGCTTCTAGCATTAATTCGAACGAATATGGAAACAACGAGTGATATAGTTGTCTATGACATACAATAAGAATAACGCAAATTGGCGCACTACTTAGGTATTTAAAGAAAAATGAAAAAGACATTAAAAAAGAAAAGAAGTCATTTAGCAAATCAGAGACGGATTTAAAAACCTTTTCCTTTCCGAAGTCGGTTGTAAAAGTCTTTAGTTTTGTTCTCAATTCCTCATTTCATAGTACCTCGCGCGAATAAATTTCCCCGCGAATGTTGAGATCTAAAAAATCATGTCTCGAATATATTGGCAGCTAGATTCTCGTTTCACGGTAAAAAAAGTTTTTTTAGTAGGCATGTAATTTTGGCGTTAAAGCTCCTAAAAATCACTGAGAGTCCACCTGACACAGAAAAGTACATTTTTTTCAGAATTTTCAGAGGCATCGAAAAAAATAGGTGGATAGATCGAGGAAGAATGCCTGGTATATTGTGAAAATACGATTTTTAAATAAAAATAGTAGAATCGTTGAGTTGAAATTAAATTCGTCGTGTCTGCTGAATGAATCTTGGAGGATAGACTCGTTGCGCGTAGGATGTGCCGTATCATAGTCCTGGCTCCGACGGCTGTTTGGACGAAGATGTTGAACCTTCGTTATTCCACGACTAAAAAGTACTCGGCGCCAGCAACGTTGGTTCAACGAGGCATAAGTCTCGCAATAAATGTGCAGACTGGACAAAAAATGGCAGAGCAGACGTACCTGCCCGCCCAGTTGTTAGCCGTAGTTCGAGGATTTATCGCGAGGGAATTCGAGTGTTAAGAGCTACTCGATTCGCCGCAGTTTCGCGAATCTTTTAATCGCGTTCGCTCTTCTCTTTTTGCCTCCAACGTCGCCGCCTCGGAAATGTCCCGGCGTTAGAAACATTTGCACGTAATATATCCTGAAATCCAATTCGCGGAAACGAAATCAACGTCAGAAAATGTGGCGCGAGTAAAAAATTTGGTGAAAAACGTACCCAGAGGTATTTTAAAATGACGGAGAGAAAGTCGACGTTAAGCAGATTGATGCCAGAAGACACTCGAGGGACGAACGTGGCGCCTACGGAGGATCATCGCGCTCGCGAAGAATCGACCGATTCCCCCGCGAGATCGGTTTTTCTGCCGCGGCGGATCTTCGTCAATCAAATAGACAGTTATCATGGAAGGAAATTAGCGAACGTGAGTCGAATTTCGATGCGCAGATGAAGCGTCGCCGACCGAAGCGAGCAAATACTTTTGGGCTGGAAAAATCTCGGCTATTGACTGTTCACTCGAGCGGCATTTTGATAACAGTCATTGAAAAGATTACGGAGATGTAAGCGCTCGATGGTATAAGCCGTTTGAGTGCTCTGGAACCACTCGGGTCCGAGCGGTCGACTCGTGGTTCTTCGTGCTCGATAGCCGCTGATCTTCCCTAATTCTACCCCAGCTTGGCAAACCATAGCAGATTTTATCGACAATAGCTGAATTCGCCAAGGATTTACGAACGGATTACAATTCGAAGGGAGAAACGAGCTCGCGACTAATTTCTTGCCGCACACATCGACTCCCTGGTCGCAAATATATTTTCCCGCTACAAAAGTGATACCGATGATTTATCGCCAGCCTGATACGAAAGTGCGGATAACTCTCGGTAAAATACCAGATTTTCGTGAATTCTATTCCACAGATTCTCTCCGATCAGAAATGTGATTCACCCACGAGTGCGAATCTCGAGAGTTCCGAGGATGGGGACGAGGAGAGAGACGACTCTTCGGATTCTAGGGAGAAACAGAACAGCGGCGTAAATCCAATACGAATACCTAGGCCATCAGAACTGAAGTACGAAGTCGTCGGCACCGTGAAAGATAAGAACGTATGATACGTTTCTTCGTATTAATACGAATACTTGTATCATCTATCTCAGTAATCGTCGATGTAGATATTCACCGGCAAATAGCACCCGTTTTTCCGAAATAACCACTTGACTAGCCAATGTTTGCTGGAGGCGCATTATCGAAACCGGATTTTGACGCACAAGCGATAAAATCATGCATTTTATAACGTTATTTTTTCGAATGGAATTTCCTAGCATTTCAACTGACACAATGGCATTCGGATGAAAGTCATTACTATTTTTTCTACGGTGTGCGAATCGAATATTCGAATAATTCGAATAATTCGAATTAATATCTAAAACGTAAACTTGCTTTTTTCCATAAATGACTTTATTATTCTACAAATATTCACATTTAAAAATAATTTGGTAAGTTAATATTCGCAGGCCCATAATTTTTTTCAAGTAAAATCTATGTTAATGCCAAAATTGATTGTTGAATGATCGATGTGGAAGGTCTTTTCTGCACAGTGATTTTTGAAACCCAGTTCGACACGCGTTCTATCAGAATTGAGGTTTATAAAATTGTGAGATTTCACTATTTTTTGGATGAAATTATTGTAAGTTTTACTCTCGTGATAGGACGAAGATAAAGCCGTTATTCTTGCCTAAAACAGAGCTTTCTTGTAATAAAATTGACAAATATCGATTACCATGAATTCGTTGTTATTCGATTTTCAGTATACTGAGAGCGTTGCTGAGAGCGTCGCGATGATAATAGAAGACGAGGAAGATAAGGCTTCATTTTTATCCGAGCTGATGAAATGTGGCGTGATAATTTATGACATAACGCAGGACAAGTCTCAGATACCCCAGGCGCAGTGGGCATTGGAAGGTGAGTGAAAATTTCGAGTAGAAATTTGTCCCCAGTTCTCGGTTACCCGAGCTTAAGGGTCTCTAAAGCACGTGTGATATTTGGCGAACGGTATTTAGAAATCGCGGTGAATCTCGTGAAAATGGCGGAGGAGAGACCGAAAGCTTACAAACTTAGCGACGAAGTTCGCTACTTCGTTCTGATCTCGACGATAATGACGTGGGCTCTGACGAAACCATTAGACGCCAACGATCCTGACCTCCCGTTCACGGAGACTGATTACAGAAAACGAAAGGCGCACCCCAACTACGGGGAACATCTTCAGTGCGAACGGGATGTAGCGACGATCGTGAAGAAATTACCACGCTTGAAGGATAAACTGAAGACAATTGTCTTGTGCTGCGGCGTAACCTACGGCGAAGAAGAGAATCTGTTGCACTATCTCTTCGAGATGGGGTGGAAAAACGCGCCGGAATTGCCAATCATAGGGAAGGGTAATAACCGGATCCCATTGCTTCACGTTTCTAATCTGCCCACGTAAGTTTTACCATGGGAAAATCTCGTCGCTTTAGAAGCGTGATACCTACAGCAAAGATTTCATCGCCCATCCAGAATCGTCATGACGTTGCTGCGAAGTTGGCCAAAATTTCGGTACCTCGTCGCAACGGAAGCCTCGATGTCCCAGAACAGAATCGTCAAGGTGCGCTTACCTCGCGTATAGGAAAAACTATCGAGGCACTCGGTAGTTCTTCGAAAACTCTCATAGCTCGAGTGGAGATTCAATAGTTCAGTCAGTAGTGTCTATGGAGTAACTATTGGACCAGTGTAGTCACTAGGAACTACTGAAGACGTTTATTCATGGTTTCAGTAACCCTTCCAGTTATGAAGAATAACACTATGGACTTAACTTGAACTACTGACGACGTTCACTATTGGTTCCACTGATCCTAGTGAACAGGTATCATTAAGAAGTTACACCACCCTGAGAGGCTGAAAAAAGACTCGATTTTCATGATTTTTTTGGAGCTAAGCAAGCGATATGCGGTATTCTTTTTCAGCATTGCACGTGTCGTAACAACTAGGTGCGATGGTTACGTTTAATATGTGTAAAATCAACAAAATACTGCTGTAGTCATTGTTGTAAATATTTGTAGCAACCTAAGTAGCACACAGCTCTGCACAGCGCGGTATAAAAAAAGCATATCTTCGTCAATATTGTAAGTACAGACTTCGTCTTGGGCTCAACATTTTTCTTAAGGTTCATACTCCAAGAAAATTAATGATTTGAATTTTTTTTTAAAAATCTCAGGGTGGTGTAACCGCTTATATAGCTAGAGTGGAAACTATTGAGTATTGTCTTCAACTGTTGAAGATATTAACTACATTGGGTAGTACTACTGGTGGAGACTAGTGAGCAGCACTACTCGTGGAGACTATTGCCAGAACTACTGGTGGAACTATTGAGCAAGTCACGGTTCGACCCAGTAGTGTAATCCAATTGACGTCCAATTCTCGCAATAGTTCTTAATAGTTTTTCAGTAGCTCCTCGTTACTTTCTCAAACTTTTGTCAGTAGTTTTGTGAGTAGTTCTCAATAGTTTTTTTCCATGCGGGCAGTTCTGAGCTTCGAGATAAAATTAAAACTAGTCGAGTATTACCTCGATTCCCAAAGGTCGAGCTTCAATAATTCGAAAAGCATCGTCGAGCCTCTGTAAATAGAAATTACCGAGTCCTCGCTTATTACTTTTTTATCCATCGATACTCAAGGGAACCGACCTTCGACGGATCACAATATTCGTCGTTCCAATATTTGCCAAATTGAAAAAAAACGCGTACAAAGGAAAATAGGGGGAAAAACGATGCCAAAAATCTAGATGTTTCGTCGTTGAAATCCTTCCATGTCAAAGCCGTAGCAGAATTGAAAATACAGACGAAACCTTTCTTACGGAATTCAGACTCCGTGCTGAAATGTTCTATTTTGAGCGCGAAGCAGAACTTCGGTTTCCTGACTAGGAAAAGCTCTAACTGGATTAACTAGCTACCGTCCATCGTATCAAAATGACGGGTTTTCCTCGAAAAAAGTCGCGATGCTTCATCTCCGCGACGGAAAGTTACGCCCCGCGTGATAGAAAAAGATGTGGAGGCGTTTTCTCGTGATCTATAGCACCGCGAAGATCAATCAAAAGTAAATGTACGACTCACGTTTCCAATTTCCCCTCTACGACGCAACGAAAAATTCGGATCCCTCTAGAAAACAACTTGAAAGTTGCTCTCGCTGCGAATTAACAATCTGTAATGATTTTTTTTTAAATGCCTCAACAAATTATTTCTTGATACTGTCGCTTGAAAAAAAAGAACAAAATACAACGAAAAAAACAACACTTTCGGATAAAGAAATACACTCGTTTTGTTGATAATCTCGGTTCCAGCTTTTCTGGTACCAATATTTTTGATTTTGGCAAAAAGCCCCGCCTGGATCATCAAAAGTTGATCGCGCGAGCTTTTATTCTCCTGTTCGCGAAAATACTGATCATTAGTCGGTTCAACCGTCCGAACCCGAAGCGCAAAGCTCTTTGCACGCCAACACGTACGTTTTGATCTCGAATTGGATAAAACTCACTTCGCAATTTATGAAAACTCGCACTTTTGACTGTTCGTTTGTTACTGGTCGTTGTCCGATCTCCCAGCCACTGTTACTTTCATCTCCCTGGTCGGGCTAATCCACCTGTTAGTAACTCCACAAATTCATCCGTTCATTCCCCGGTGGAAAACATCCAACTTTCAACGTTACCAACTCTCTTTGTATTACAATGTTTCAAAAAAATCGATTATTTTTTTAGAAAACACTGAAAAATTGTCGGAGTCCTCGACAAGGACGCTGTGAATTGATGAGCTCTCAATATTAATATTCAGAGGTGGCGATTTGCAAATTTCGATTTCCCATTTAAATAACACAGGACACCTTTTTTTTTCAATTGTGGAATTTTTTAACTCGACAACGAGTCACTGTTCAAGGGTCACCAAGACATGTTTTTATAGGGAATTGAACGCTCTACAAAAAAGCTCTGAATACAGATTTGCACAAGTCGAGCCGTTTCGGAGATATATATTATATACATTATACATGTATTTTGTGCTAAAAATCAATGAAAATGATGATTTATTATTTATTATTAAAGAATTTCAATTAATATTGTACTATTTATATGTTCAGATTCGTTAGTTAATAAAATTAGAAAGAAAAGTTAATAAAATTAGGTATTCAAGTAATAAACAACAATTTGGTTACGTTTAAGAGTAAATAATCTCAATTTTGAACAGCTGAATTTTCAAGGCTTGAAATCTGCGAAACGGCTCGACTTGCGCAAATCCGTGTTCAGACCTTTTTTGTAGAGCGTTCAATTCTCTACCAAAATCTGTCTTGGTTCACCCTGAACAGAGATTCGTTGTCGAGTTAAAAAATCCAAAGATAAAAAAAATGCCCTATGATAAATATATCAAGAGCTCACCTTGTATCTACGTACGTTGCTACAATAACAGAATTGGTTCCCATCGCAAACGATTCAATGTAGCGAGTGAACTTGCGATGCGGATGGAAACAGTGCGAACAAATTTTCACACTTTCCGGTAGTAAAAAGTCTAAATTTGAAACAACAGGCCGCGTTGGCGTCGCTAAATCTTTTCTAGAACACCAAAATAATTTCTTTTATTACATCTGGCTCGTTTCACATCACGAACTCGTCCCATTCTCTGATAGGTATAACACGCCATCGCGTGAGACACGTTTTGGCTTAGGCGTTAAAATCATACCGGGACCTCCGACGGAAATAGTGCGATGCTTTCACAGGATGACCGCGTTCGAAGCAGGATTACACGTCTCGAGTATGGCTCCGTCCAGAGATGCTTTCCTCATTGCCCGCGAGCTATAGTAGACTTTTGGGCGCATTCGGTCGCGTCAACATTACGAGTTAATTGCTAATTTCGAGTTTCTAAGAAGTTCCCAAAAATACGAAAATCACTCTTCTCTTTAAAAATTACATTGGATCCTGAAAATTCTGATAGAGATTTTTTAAGTCGATCATTCTACGACCCCAGCTGTTTTGTAGACATACAGAGTGTATCACCTCGCGTGTGTAGAATGGGAGGGACTTAGTCGACGCGAAGTCAAACCAAGGAGTTTAAGAATAGAAGATACATCAAGACAAAAATGTTAACATCGACTTAACGTGCTTGTTTAGTCGGCGTCGCGTCGATTAGGCCCCGCCCATTCACGACGTACGAGGCATTACACTCTGTATAATTTAACCATTCAATTTGCTATCTCTAGAATAGATACGTTTTTTGCGATTTTTGTGCCAGTTTTTGGCGATGGAAATACGAAGGGATGAAAAATGGGTTTGTCCTTCTATATCACGTCCATGGAAACACTGTTCTTCGTTAACTACTAATCAGCGGGGCTCGTTTTTCCGAACGAATGCTGGACGAACGGATACTAGATCGCTCGTCCTGTTTCATCAGGAGTCCAGGATAATATTTAGGACTGTGTTGTGTCCCGGTAGAATCGCGTTGTCTCTGCTCGAATTAGCTACTAGGGTAAAGCGCGTGGCAAGGCTGCGCGAAACGAGGGTGAACGGGACAGCGAATAAACAGTCGAGTAAATTTTGAAGCTTGTCTGTGGCACACGTTAAACTATTCTTGGACTAACGACTGGGTTCGCCATATCCGGTACAAAATTTGGGGAAGATCGTGAAAGTTACACAACGCGAGTTTACGTTTTCATTCGGCCTTGAGGAAGAGGCTTGTATTTGATATCGTCGCACGTCGTTAAATTTTCATCCCGAACCTCGTCGTTGAGGAATAGGATTCGTCTTATTTTGCAGAGTATTAGTAAAACGTTGACGACTGGGAAGGTGAAGCACGTGGAAGCGGAAGAAGCATTTTTGATAGAAAACATGACGCAGCAAATTTACGATGCTGTAACTGTGAATTTGAACATGGAAGCCGGTTATTTAGTTGATGAAAATATCACGTGGCACGCTGATCTCCCGTTCGACGAAAACATCCATAGTATCGTCGCGGAATACAAAGCAGCGCGAGATCTGCATCCCATCAAAATTATAGTGATCGGACCTCCAGCCTCCGGGAAGACGCGGCTTGCAAAAAAGCTCGCGAAGCACTACGACATCCACTACGTTCACGCGGAATCGTTGATCGACGAAACGATCGAAAAACTGGTGAGCATTCATTTCCGGTTTTTTTTTCTTAATTTTTTTTAATACATTTTTTTGATTTTCAATTTTTTGTACTCGTGTCTGTACGTACATGTGGGTACTTCATTTTTTGGCAGTTTGAGAATTAAAATACGAGCGAAATTTTGAATTTTATATATTTATGTAGGGGAAGGTCGTGAGAGTTGGGCCACTTTTTGATTATTGTCTATATCTTTTTCAAAAATTTGAATATTTCCAAACATTTTTTTTTATTCGAAAATTCAAACCTTTATCTAAAACATATATGTATGGCAACTTGCTGCGACACGGGGAAAAAAGTTATTGACGAAAGAAAAAAAAAATTGTCAGAGTTGGGCCACTTCAGTCAGAGTTGGGCTACCACTGAAATTGCATGGAATATGTACTGAAACCGGTTTTTATGGAATGGTATGCAACATTTTATCGTTCGTAATACATTTTGACATGCTTACGATGAAAAACACAGAAAATCAATTTAATCAGAGTCGCAATTTTGACATACGAAAAAACTTTTTGTCTACAAGAACAAACAAGAAGACTTTCATTTCTAGAATTTATTATAGTGTTTGAAGGTTTGCAAAACATGAAATAAAGCATTTTTTTTATCTGTCATTCAAATTTTCATATTCTTTGTTATTGCAAAAATGGTTATTTATTCATTTTTTAGTCATGAAATGAGACTTTCATTTCTACAATTTATTATTTGAGTGTTTAACGGCGCGAAAAACACGCTAAGAAATGATATTTCACTGTTAGAAAAAGAAAAGGATGTGGCCCAACTCTGACTACACGAGTGACCCAACTCCAACAACATTCGTGTTTTTTGATCGCAACTCACTACAGCTGGAGAGGTTAAGGAATCAAAATTTCCTTTTAGAGACTTGTTAATGATCGAACATACAATGTTATTATATACTTACTTCAAATTCGGCATGGTTTTTTTGCGAGTTATGGGCACTATTTTTCGAATAGTACAGTACATCCAACACTATCAAAAACAATGCGAGGGCCTGACACTTTTTGGAAATAATTTCTGCGACTGTCAATGCTTTACAAAGTTAGTCGTCATCGAGACAAACAGTTCCATGCCTTTGCACCGATGGCAGCATTTGTCGTATACCAAATACAGTGGTGGCCCAACTCTGACAGTGGCCCAACTCTGACGACTTTCCCCTATGTTTGTCCGTCGGTTGTGGCGCGAAGATCGAAGAAATAATGGCAGCAGAAAAATCGGAATATCACCGTGCAACGGAAGGTTCGACGAGCGAGGAGGAAGAGGATAAGGAAGAAAAGGTCGAGGTTTTCGAGTCGCTGAGGAAAGAGCTGGATGGCATTCGAGGGAACTTGGTAGAAAATCACGGGCGGCTCGACGACAAGAACTTGAACGAGTAATACAATTACTCCTACAACCTCGATCCTCGAATTCCCGATCGCAAAAGTCTTCCAGATCAAAGAAAGTCGAATCATCGTGGTCTTTGAGATCACCGACCTCGAGCGTACCGTCCAAATGCGATATGACAGACGTGAAACGTGCAATAATTTTACAGACAATCTTCTTCGAGTGACGTCTACGTTCGCTGAGCTCGGAATTCGGTTCGCAAACGTCGGTGACGCGAGTATTGCGAAAATGTAGCCCCCAAAACAGATCGCACCGCCAAAGTCTATATCTCGATGCCGAGTCGAAGTTTGGAAAGGATTGAGGAACTTCGGCTGCGCGGAAGCCACGCCTCGGTTCGCGTCTCAAATTTCGGCATCATTAGACGCTGCTTTTATCGCATTTGGAGTAAACGCACGTTTTGTCCGATAATTACGCGCGACGGTAGGACGGGTGTCGCTTTTGATAAACGAGCTGATTATTTTCATCGAGCGTAGAGCTTGCGCCGTACAAACAACACGCGCCGCGAGCGTCGCTTTTTTGACTTTGACGAGCTGCAAATCGATACTATTTGACAACCGACCCTCGGACTGCTCGCCTAATTCATCGGATACCATCGATGTCGTACGCAAACGTCACGCGATATTTCGCTAATACAATTTGAATATTGGAACGTTCGCGCATCATTCGCGTCATTTATTAATCACGCGTACGATCGCGTGTCGCGCCGCGATATACGTACACGGTACACTAGTCGTGTACTCTCGAGTTATTACACGGCAATCCTGTCGCGAAGTTGTCTCAAACACGCCCTACTATTTGCGAATCACGGTAATGCATCGCGATCTCGCCAAGTATTCACCAACACTTGCTTTTTTTTTGAGAGCAATAAAAAATACATTGAAATCGATCCTACGAGAAATGCGAGGATAGCACTACGACTATTAATTCGAATGCTCGGCTCAGAAATTGGTCTCCAAAACTTTCGGCATCGAAGCAGCATCCGTTTTTCTATGCATATTCAGCTATACATATTCATCAGAGTATAATCAGAGATATTGATCAACTTCTGAGATGAATATCAACTTCTGACGAGGAGAATAATTTGTCTCAAATATTTTGGACGCATTTGAAAAAATATCCGTGAGCAGGCATCGTTTTTCAAGTGGAAACTTTCAAATTTTTATGTTGTTCGAATTCGAAAATACTAAAAATACTCGGGAGATTTTTCTGGAGGGTACAACAAAATTATGCAAGAATTGATACATTTTTTTCAAACTGTCCAGCGTTTGCTGTTTTTAAACTCGAGATTGAAATTTTTCACTGGCAATTCGTAGTTTCTGTAGAAGCTGTTCTTCTTAAACGTGACGCCTTACGTGGAAAAGAATTGTTCGCGAAGGGTAGAAGTTAAGTTGCGTGAAAGTTTGAGATTGGCAGGTGTTAACGTTTGATTTTATTCCTCAGTATTTTTCGGAAGAAATTAATGTCGAAGGAGTGTCAAAACCAGGGTTACGTTTTGGATGGCTACCCCAAGACAACGAGCCAAGCGAAAGATCTGTTCTCCAGTAGCGAAGAGGAGGAAAATGACGAAGAAGGATCTTCGATGCGTGGGATCAACGTGAGAATTATTCCAGACCGTGTGATAGTGCTGGAGGCTAGTGACCAGTTCCTTCGGGAGAGGATAATCAATTTGAGCGAGAAGGAGGTCCAAGGAACGCATTATACGGAGGAGCACATGCTTCGACGACTTCGCGAGTACAGGTAAAACTTCAAGATGTAGGTGTACCTCTTGGACAGCTGAGAATTCAGGGCTTCGTGTGATCGGAATACGAAGCTGAACGAAAATAAAATATTACCGTCGCAGAGAGAGGAACTCCGACGACGATACACCGCTTCAATTTTTCAACGAACTCGAAATCCATCCGATCCACTTCTCCGTCGAGAATGATCTTAGTCCCGAGATGTTTCCAACGTTCGTCGAATGCTCGAAGAAGATCGGAGAGCCGAGAAATTTTGGTGAGTATCAGCAATTTTAGTGCTGTGTACGCCGCGCGCGACAATTTTCCTTTCTCTCTCTCTCTCTCTCTCTGTGCACACATCGTATCATCGATTCAACCGGGAAATGTTCTTGTCACGGTGTTCCGTTTATTTGACAGGGGTCGGACCCAAGGAAATTCAGGGGCGAGTTGATGCTCGAGCGGAAACGATGGACGTCGAGCGAAAAGGTCTCGAGGAATTGGAACGGAAACAAGAAAAAATGACAGACTGGGTAAGTCGAATCAGATATTTGCTTTTCTTATTTTTCCCCACACTCTTCGGAGAGGTTCTATCCAAGAATAAACTACGAATTATCGGTAAGCCGACCTCGCGGGGATTCCAATCCCAATAAACAATATACTCCGCTGGTTCCGAAGATTGTAAAATCAAGGTGTTTGATTTTTCGAGTTAATCTTTTAATTTATCGGATAAAAAAGTGATCGGATGTCTTGCAATTATTCTACCTCGATTCTCGAATTACCAGTTATATTTCTCGTTCGAGGAGAGCATTGGAAAATAGCTCGGCGATCCGGAAAATGCTGCCGTTTCGAATCTGCCGTAATTAATACCTGACACTGGCAAAAATCGAGCGGAATCCCCTGCGCCGTGATTTGTCACTAGAAAAGCTGTTTTCAAGGTCACTCGAGAAGCCTGAACACTCGGCGAACAGACATCGAAGAAAAAATGTGTTAATCCCAAAAAATCTGAATATCTTGGATTTTATTTATTATTTATTATTTATTGAAAAATCCCGGATGCAAAATTGACAGCCAGCAGTCGTTTGTGTTCTGCCTGTATTTTGGACTTCAACTCAATACGAATAGCCCAGGCTGATGAATACCAGCGAAAATCCGAATACTCCGGAAAATATTAATTCCGAACGAAAATCAAATCGATTCAACGACGTTTCACGGTATTTCGTCGATTTCTTGCTAAACTTCAGTTATCATTCCAGTCATTCCGTCACTTCGTTTCCATAACATGCGAGCAAAATTTGCCGCACCCTTTCGACATCTGAATATTCCACATCCACGCGAAGTATCTGCTTCAATTAGAATCTATTATACTATTCCAACCGCGTACAACGTTCCTCACCGGCAACCATCCATTGCAAACATGAGAACCTTTATGACAATTCACATTTTCACCATCCGCAATATTCATTATCGCGTATCACATTTCATTGATCGAATCGTTGAATAACAACGAATCAGATTTTAGTTCCTGCGAAAATCCAGAAATCTACATCTTTTCTCCAAAATGATAATGACACGTTGGAAGCATCGTTTTAACTTAACCTAACTTAACATGTTTCATGAATTCTGAATATTCATGAAATCGGACCAAAAAAGTCTAAAAAAAAAATCTGATCCGATTTATGCTAATCGTTAGCCGATGCTGATTGCCAAGAGAGATTGTCACATGTTTCTGGAAAAATACGCTAATGGGGATTCGAGATTTTTGAGAGATATATTTCATTCTTTCATTCGTGAGTACTCTTTTTTTCGAGACGAAAATTGCGCTCGTTTGATCCACCAGAAGAGAAATGTTGATGCTGGGCATTTCTCACCGTTTACATTCGACCCTTCGTGCGAGATGGAAATAATCCACGAGCAATTTATTACGACAAGTGAGATAAAAATAATTGCGTTTGCAGATGAGTCCGAATGATGGGGCATTGAAAAACTGATTCGTCGCTCAACAGATTTAATTCATCGTAATCCTGCATAAATCTTCGAGAAGACTGGGTTACATCACCGCGGAAGACGAGGGACAAATGAGAAAACGGTCGACCGTGTTTTGAAGAATTTCGTTTCAATTCCACAGTTCTGATAATTCCTGATGAATTCGGACCGAATTATCCACGATCAGGGTGCTTTTATTTTTACAACTTTTTCTTATTTTTGGTCCCAACTGGAAATTTTGTTGGAAATGTCTAAAGAAAAATTCCTTGAAAATTTGAGCTCGTAATATTAACATCACGTAAACTTTGATTTTCCTTCTTCAAATGCCTACAACTCAGCGCCAGTTCATGCTATCATATCGTACAAAAAAGCGCGATTTACTCAGCATTAAATGCTCTACGAAAGTGCTCGTTGCGATGTAGCTGTGACCTGCACTTGTAAGATTGTACGGATCACTGAATCCAATTTTTGTATAAATTCCATTTACTGAAAAAAAGGTTCTCTGAAGTGAATTCAGTATTAAGAGCTCCAGTTTTTATGGAGGTTCTTTTTGGACATTTCCAGCAAAATTTTCAGTTGGGACCAAAAATAAAAAATAGTCGTGAAAATAAAAGCACCCTAACGTGTAGTTAACGATAAGGTTGAAACAGAGAATATAAATATTTTTTCCAATGAATTGTATATAATTATGGCCTCAAAAAAGGGACCCCCGCGCGTATCTCGGCTCTGGGGCCTCTACATTCCAAATTCGACCCTGTTCAAGATACTCGAATATTTTGAAACTCGAATGACATTGTTCCTGACAAAAGCGTCCGCGTAACGCGATACGTTTGACGCAACAGGAGAAAAATGCGCGTTTCATTGAAACTTTAGATCCCGATTGTCAGCCAGCAAACAAATGTCGCGCGTTCGAAAGTAAAGCTTTGGCGGAAAAACTAACGCGTATTGGAGTTGAACAGTGAGAGAACGGTCGTTCGTCGGTGAAACAAGTTGGCGATTGTTGAAGTTAACTTGTAGATTCAAGATGTATGTTTAATAAATTAACGGAAGGTTCAAGTTTCGTGACCTTGGAAGGTCCTTGGTTAGGTATCGCATCGGAGCTTGCATACAATCGCGCTCGCGCGCGCGCGGTCTGCGGTGGGGAGGGATCGTGTCTGTATTTCGACGTAGAAAACCCGCTTTTGAGGGGTCACGTCGCGTTCAACAGGGTCGTGAACCGTCGCCAATTCAAGGGTGGCGAACCACGTTATAAGCTCGAGAACGTCAGCTTACGGCCACGCCGTCTGAGAAAAACGAGGACAGGTCGCAAAAAATGAAAACTCGTGTTTCACTCGGCGAACATGCGTTCTACATTTCACGCTTTGCCTCATTTTCGAGCCTGACCGTACATTCTTGCGACGAGGATTGTTTGGACAAAGCGAATACATATAATCAGACAGGATCGCACCGCGAGATTCGTTACGGTTTTCGATTTCTGTTAGCCTCTCGGCGTTTCTTGCTCGTTCTTCCACTTGAGCATCGAGGACTCCGCACATTCCGAAAATCAGGATGTGATCGACGCTGTTTCCGGCAATACAGGAAGTCCTCGACTGTCTTCAGCGAGGAACCATGTCGAATCTCGCTGATTTTTCCTCTCCGAGATACAGAGGAGGGGTCAATTGCGGACGACGATATAGTTCACGGTGCCGACGCGCGGCTAACGGGAGAGCCTTCAAAATTTCACACGTGCCAGGTCGGAGTTTGGCTCGCAACTGATAAGAAACTCCGCCACTTCTTCGCGAATCTGTGGCAAGGTTCATGAATTACGTCGCGTCACTTTCTCGGAGCTTTAATCAACCCTCCCCTCGTCGCGCGACCACCCTCCACCCGACTCTGCCACGCGTAACCATTGTCAGCCCTCGTATTTTTCACATTTTTGAAAATGATCCGTAACCGATAAATTGTACCGTTCAATGAAGATATATCAATTGAAAGCGTTACGTCACGCGGAAGTCTACCCTCCGCCTCCGCGTTGTCGTCGCGTGATTGATGAGCGTCCCCCGATCAAGGCTGAGCTCTTACGCGTTTCAATTGGAACGATAACACTTGTACATTTTCGCGATAATCCACCGAAAACTCTTCTCCTCGTCTCGCGACGTTCTCGTAACGATGCCACGCTCCTGTCGTACTCCTCGAACGTATTTCAGCACGGGAATCATGCAAACATGAGAATCAACCTGGCATTACGACCCCGCGAGTGGAATTCGTCGAATTCAATTTACTGTCGATCGATCGACGCGGAAATGACAATCACCGAACGCTTCGGATTTTCAATATTCTCAATTAGGTAATCAGTTCTCGCAAGATGATTCGATAGGCTCGCGATGAACTTTCGAGGCTTCGGACTTCGCTGCGCAATGGTCGGATTTTATTCTTTCGAATCGTTTCCCAAACGCGAAGCTTACCAAAAAACTCATCCCACGAGTTCCGTGGCCACTTTCTGCTTGTTGTTCCGACGATCCGTGATATCAGAGGCCTAACTCTCCACGCCTCGTGCAGCATAGTAGTTGACAGCTCACAACGTGGCGAATTATAATTCCAATTCATTTGTGCAGCTGCTACTCACTTTAATTATCAAAAATCACGAACCTGTTTCTCAAACGCGATAATTATTATAATAAGCATTGCGTTGTTTTTCCCAGTGACCTAATTATTGAATCAGGTTCGTTTCAGGACCTTCTCGATTATTCTGTACATTATTTGAGTCAACTATCGCAAATTTTACGTACGCACGGTAAATCGGACGGTCTGAATTTTGATATTTTGATATTTTTTGGTACTCATCCGGAAACGCTTTCCAATAAAGTTGGACATTTTTTTGATCAAAAGACGCGTTTCTCGGTTTGTTGCTTAAAACTTTTTCAAATCTGTTCCAAATTCAAATTTTTTGTTGCTGAAATTTTTATTTTCTTCCATGCCTCGTAGAAAAAAATACGGAAAAATCATTCGAGTGTGACTTTTGAGTTGTAGGTTTCAATCTTGTTTTTGAAACTGTCTGTACTCTTCGATCTTTTTGATTTTTTATTTCAAACTTTTGTTCACTCGACAAATATTAAAACCACGTTGATAGTGGGCCTATGATAATTACTATTTTTTGTCTAATTCAAAAGTAGTTTTGATAATGTTAATGGCTGATTTTTTTTTCGATATTCCGAAAAATATACAAACAAATAGTAGTTATTATAGGCCAACTATCGTGCGAAAGTTTGAAATAAAAAATCAACGAAATAATTAAAGAGTACATACAGTTTCAAAAACCAGAACAAAACTCAAAAATTCTTTGAATAATTTCTGGGTATTTTTTTTTTAAATGTATGGAAGAAAACAAAAGATTCGACAAGAAACAATTTGAGTTTGGACATTTTTGAAGAAGTTACGATTTGGCGTGGGCCCTCCGTGTTTTCTTGTAATTTCGCATAACAAGAAAATTTGACAATCAGGATTGCATGAAATTTTTCCAGTATGTTATAATTCCACAAATATGCAGAGCGACTTTCGTTTTTTATCCAATATCGACAGATTTTCCAAATCTATTTATAGCAGCGTCCAGCACATCGCAAAACGCGATCGACGATACATTTTTAACGCCGCTGAAAAATAACAATTTGGGGTTGGGGTGTTGAGTGGCGCGAGGCCCTCTCGTGAAACCGTAAACGGAGCAGAACGACCGAATCTGAATCTGAATTTTTGATCTCTCCGAACAGCGGTTTGTCCATAATTCGAGAATCCGTAATGGATCGTTGAATTATTCGGATCCGTCATAATAACGCGTCGGTTATCGGCATTCATTCGTCGTCTACTGTTTGACTCGACGCCGAGGGATATCTTCTCCGAATACCTAATTGCCTCGGTGCCTTGATAATTTTTATGGCGAAAATTCGTCTGATCGTAATTTCGATAATGGAATTTAGCAAAGAGATCTCGGGAGTCAGTGTTTCTCAGGTTCCTCCTCGGGAGAGAAAGTTTCCGTGCTTTGGACTCGACGTGATCTAATTCGACCCAGCCCCACCCCGCCTCGCTCGAAAGCTCCGGCCTCCTCGATTTTATTCAATTTTCACAATTTTATCCACCTTTCAGACGAATCTTCTCAAGCAGGCGAGCGAGGAGGAGGAAAAACAATTATGTATCGCTGGCGAGCCCCTGCGAAGATATCTTTTGCACCATGTTTTCCCAACGCTCACCGATGCGCTCGTTCAAATCGCCGAATTACGCCCAGACGAGCCTGTTGCCTATTTGGTAAGCAAAAACGCGTCGAATATTCGTTGGGGTGTGTCATTTTCGGGCAACTTTTTTCCTTTGACTCGCAAATAGATCGCATACGTTCGGGAAGGTGAAAAGAGAAGTCTGTTGAAATTCGAGCTCCCAATATTAATATTAAACGGCGCCTCGTTGCGAATTTCTATTTCTCATTTACGTAACATGCTAAGAGACAGTTTGTCCCGTTTAGAACTTATTTTCACAGAGAATTCGACGCTCCACAAAAAATGTCTCTGTACTGAAAAAAATGTGTATAATTTGATTTTACAATCCTCGCAACGTGTCATCTAATACGTAGATCTAAATGTAAGTTTTACCGCTATCGCGTATAGCAAAAGGTGTTTAGGATTCTTTTCAGGCAAATAAACGAATTTCTTTCGATAAAAAGTAGCTTCAATGACCTTGGAAATTAATATTTTTGATTCAGAATTACGAATATTTAATAATTTATTGTACTGTAAACTACGATGGCGAATATCATTTGAATGGCTAGGCTTATCAAAAAACTGTAAGAGACCTTTTTTGTAGACCGTTCAATTCTCTACAAAAATATGTGTCCGACTAATTTGTACAATACGCCTTCGTCGAGGTATAAAATTTGAAACATAAAAAACTTATTCAAATGGAAAATATAAGATTGCAATGAGCCACATCTTGAGAGCTCAAAAAAAAACAGACTTCCTTTTTACCTTTCTGAAAGTATATAACCTATATATGAACAAAACAAATTGCCTAAAAATGGCACACCCTAATATTCATATAATCAAAAACACAACGCGAAAAACAAAATGGCCGGCGAATCAATTCTAACTACGTTTTTTCGCATCCATATATCTATTATATTAACAAGCTGGCGATTGCTGAAATATGCAGCAATATTTAGCAGTCACTCGTCATTAGGCAATCGACGGTTGTAAATGTTTGGGGAAAAATCGGCGAACCGTCGAATATTTTTTCGTGCGATTCCGGAAGAAAAATTCGCAAAGGCTCGAGTGATCTATGTAGGATAGAATTTCTTATCCGGACGTTGGGGGTGTGTTTTTGGGAAAAGGGATCGCTTTTTATGGACACGAAAATTCCGTCGAATGGAATGAATTATTGTCATGCGAATGAAATGACGTTAATTCGTGGTAATTTCGTTAACGTTGCTAATTTTCGCCTGCAATATCGCTGTTGTCACGTTCCTTAGGCGGAATATCTATTGAGGGAGAATCCGGAAGGGAAATTGTCGGAATTCGATTACACCGAACGAACGAACGTCTTCGCGTCAGCTGTCGATGAACTTACAGAGGATGCGCTATCGATCGGCGAACTATACGAAAAATGCGCCAAATGTGAGGAACGGATACCGAAAGTGTGCGGAAACGCGAGCGAAATTTTTGAGAAACGTGGAGATAAAGATCGCCGCGTTTCACCAGAAATACGAACGGCAGAAATTCCCGGAGGAATCGCAAGTTTCGGCCAAGAAATGAAATCGGATGAGAAGGAAACGTCGCGTGACTGAAATAACGATCGTTTTCATCCACGCTTCTCCGGCGAGCCGACGAGTTGCGAAAATCAATGGAGCAAAAATAATTTCAGTCGAATCAGCTGAGCTGGATGCAGAAATAAAACCACCAAAATCTGCAGTATTCAATTTTAGTACAAAAAAGTCGTCCTCATCCTGATTTTCAAATTGATTTGTTAATATTCTCGATGACAAAGTCGAAAAAAAGTAAGAAATTGTCACCGTCAATCATGCTGTATCGAATCTTTTTACAGTCGTGTCATAATAATCCAAGTTTGTTTATTATACTTCCCGAATTTTTTGTAATTTCCATAATTTGTAAATAAATATAATCGGTAACTCGATTTGTCGATCGATGCTTCGTCACCATATTTAGATTAATTTTTTTTAATTTTTACCCAATTTATAATTTGTTTTTTATTTCGTTGGCCATGACTTTTATTAGCAATCCCAATCGATTACTATTCGCGAATCATTTCACTGAGCCGACGTCAATTTCGTTCAGTTGGAAAAATAATGATTCATTTTCATTGATTATCGTCTTCGATTCATTGTCCATTCTGCCGTCGAGTCGAGAATGAACGATTGAAGTTCGGTTCTTTATCGAAAGCTCATTTCCGCTGATCGAATGTTCGAGCTTGAAAAAGTAGTTCGCCGTTCGATAATACGCGTTTATTTGTCGTTACATCGAGCGATGGTTTGAAAATTAAATTTCGCGATTGTTGTTTTCCATTTGGAGATTATCTCCGTAATTATATGATGCTGAAAGCCATAACATTTAGTTGGCTTCATTTGATATTATTAAATTAAATGAAGTTGAATTTCCAGAGTAGATTCGAATACTCGGTGAGTTTTCCGATCACCCTTAATTCTTTTTTCTATTCGGAGATATCTCGTCGGTGGACCCACGAATTTCTGAATTGGCAGGTCGAATAAAAGGGAAAAAATGGCATCGCGCTGGTTTATATATCTCGTCGATGTCGGAATACGAACGACAATGTCCACGTTGTAATTCACGTCAGCCTCGATATTTCCGATCGCGATAAATGCAATAATGGAAACGTATCTGATGAATAGAACGCATACGCGACGTGAAATCGAATCGAACGAGCGGCTGAAACTGGACCAAGCCGCGAACGGGAGGAGAACATTTTCTCGAGAACTGAGGTTCGTAGCTACCTCTGCAACATAAATATTCATGGTGGCGCAGTCGTCGAGGCGTTGCACTCGGGGAATAACATTTTTTTACGCACGTACGAAAACCGACGCGAATTGGTCACGCGCGACGGCAGCTCGCGTATGAACGAGCATTACACGCGTAATAAATTCGAATTTGAAAGTAAAATGAGAATCGAATCGGGTAGCGAAAATAGCCAGCTTTTTCCTCCACGAACTCCGAAGGCAACGGCAACAATATTTATTGCCCGAAGAAAGAACAGCAACAACGGATGAATTGTGAGGAAACGAATACGGTTTGTGAGGTGGAATAAAAAAAAAATCTGAGAATCGTCCTATTTTCATAAAAAAATTCACACAGACACGCAAATTATGTTCTAAGGGAAAACGTACTAATTGTCATTTTTACATACCTCTTCGAGGTATTTTTAACAGGTCGTAGTTGGAAAAAAATTGGTACGAATTGGTCGAACTTTTAATGATTTATAATATTTTCCCAGAAATGATGATAATAGGTTGATCATTGAGGGTGAAATGCAAGACGTCGAATCGCGAATCACTGCGACGAGACTCGCAACGAATACGTTTCTATATGAGAAGTCAAAATACCCGGAATCATGCGAGATAAATAAATTTCGGACGAAGTGAGAAATTTCCAAGACAGTGGGTCAGATTTTTTACGCGAAATGGAGAGTTATGAAAAATAAACGTGATGAGCGGGATGCGTTGAAATGATAATTCCGAGTCGACGATGAATACGATTGTTTAAGAGCCCAGAGAGCACTTTGCTGTGGTGAAATTTCTCACGCGCGGAATACGCTCGTATACATTGATATCGCAAGCTCGGTCCGCGGCACGAACGTTCTATATCTGTATATCCAAACACCTGTTAGCCGCGCTCAAGGTCGGCCGTGTTGCATCCCCCGATCGCGACAGCCGTGATTTCCGTAGCACGAATGAATGAATAGTCGAAGCTTGGATTGCTGACACAAACGAGGATCGACGGGGTGATAATTGGACCCCGTTGAGGTCAAGGTCAGCCCGCTTCGCGAAGGCGAGGCACAGGTGAAAACAAACCGGTGGCGCGAGACGGCGCGAGAGAAGATTCGATAGGACAGGTTGCTACTCGGAATACTCAAATGAGAACTCACCGGCATGCCCCTGAAGACTGTGATTAGCTTCCTCGCTTGGTACCACGGTCTCTTCGAGGATACTCTCGGACGCCGTCTTCACCACTCCCATGACGAGAACTCAGTGAGACGATCACAGGTTGGCGAGCGAGGGTCGCCTACCTGTCGTTTAGTAGCGCCGCCTGACTCCTCTCTGTCTCTCTCTCTCTCTCTCTCCCCGTCTCCCCGTGTGCTCGTCCGTGTGAGAGACTGCGCTGGGCGCCGGCGCCGATCCTGCTGACGTCACGACAGAACGTCCCTAGGCCATGCATGAGCTAGGCCACGGGCGAGGGGGTGACCGAGGTGGAGGAAATCGCGAGGTGGTGTTCGGGACGTTGAGGTGAGTCGTGGTGAGGTGAGGTTAGGTGAGGCCAACGATGGTGCGTTGCCGATGGTTCATGGTGGTTGTGCTCGGCGGTGTTGCTTTCTCTCTCTCTCTCTCTCACTCTCACACTTTTACCAACATTCAACCCTCCCCGAAGCTCCCCTCGCCCCGTCCTTTTTTCCTTCGGCCCTGGTTGTCGGGGTGGCCGTTGTGGGTGGACACGAGCAGACGTACGCCAAAGCTTGACGTGGTGGTGTAGGATTAAAGCTCTCTCTCTCTCTCTCCCTCTCTCCCTCTCTCCCTCTCTCTCCCTCCCTCTCTCTATCTCTTTCTCTCCCTCTCTCTCTCTCTCTCTCTCTCTCTCTCTCTCTCTCTCTCTCTCTCTCTCTCTCTCTGTCTCTCTCTCTCTCTCTCTCTCTCTCTCTCTCTCTCTCTCTCTCTCTCTCTCTCTCTCTCTCTCTCTCTCTCTCTCTCTCTCTCTCTCTCTCTCTCTCTCTCTCTCTCTCTCTCTCTCTCTCTCTCTCTCTCTCTCTCTCTCTCTCTCTCTCTCTCTCTCTCTCTCTCTCTCTCTCTCTCTCTCTCTCTCTCTCTCTCTCTCTCTTTCGCTCTCTCTCTCTCGCGGTATCGCTCTCCTCGTCTCGCTGGTGGTGGGAGAGAAAGAGAGGGAGAGAGTCACGTTTGCGGGGTTGGGTTTGGTTCAGCTTGCGCCGGGGAGCTGCTCTCCGGCGCTGGGAGAACGGTACAGGGCCAATGTCGACCCCAACTGGGTCTCGGCGAAGGTCTCGTGGCTGCGTCCTGCCCGCCGCCCTTCGGAAGAACCGCGCCGCGAGGCAAGGGGAGTGAGATGTTACGCGTGGCAACTTCTGCAGCCCCTGCAGCCGCCCTGCCTTCCCTGACTGCCATGGGATACAGATTCTGGAACCGGACCCACAGCGATGTTCCCTGAAGCCGCGACGAGCTTTTTTCCTCGTCTTTCAGTTTTGGCTCGAGTTACGAGCCACCTGAGCGGAGCCATCTCGCTGTGTTCCGTGACTCTACCATTTACTAGAATCTATGTGCTAGCTCGCGGAGCTTTCTTCCGATGTGATACTTGTTGCTTCGTGGAGAAACGAGCGGAGGAGGAACCGCGTGAGCGGTAAACCGTTTACGTTACAACTCGATCTCCCGTTTCGTCGTTCATACGAAGCTAACGGTAGACGGCCAACGAACAAAGAAACATCGAAATTACTTGCAGGCTGTTTTTCCCCCAAGATGGAGCCGGCGCCATGCTGCTGATGGCTCTTCTTCCTTCTGCTTCGTTAACTCGCGCGTGTACCTGCTATTTCCTGTTCGCAAACATATTTCACTTTCCCAAAAACATTCGTAACTGTATATACAGAGTGTCCCATTTCGATCGATCCACGCCGATAATTCCATAGAAACGTATCATATCAAGAATTGATTCTCACAAAACTCGTAGGATGCAGACTGTGTCAAATAATGGTGACCTTGAATTTGACCTTGACGCTGATTATCAAGGTTATTTCAACGTTGCAGTGATTTTTTAAAGGAGAACCCCTATTTTTCCGCAGATTCGTATTGGTTGCGTAAAAACAAGTAGCTTTAATCTCAAACGATTTTTGATTCCGCGACATTGAGACAATCAAAACATAACAGATGTTAGAAAATATCGACGACTTCCATTTTTTATTGAGTTTCTTCGTTGTACGAGAAGCATTGATTCAACAGTAATTTTGGAATTCTGTTACTAGTCATTTCGTTGTGTTTGCTATGTATATTGTCGTGATGTCGTGGATCGCGATTCACGGTTGCGTCAAGTGAAGAATTGTTTGAGACAGAAGTTACTAGTTTTCGCGCAAAAAATACGAACCTGCAAAAATTAGGGGTTACCATTTGAAAAAAAATACTATGACCTTGAAATAACCTTGATAGACATCGTCAGGGTTAAATTCAAGATCGTCATTATTCGACTTCTTCTGCATCCTACAAGTTTTGTAGAAGTCAATTGTTCATACGATACGTTTCTACGGAGTTATGGTTGTGGATCTATTAAATGGGACACTCTGTATATACACGATGATTGCTGAAGACTTCGACCTTGAAGAATCGAAAGGAATTGAAATCCCGAGTATTAAAAATTTGGGCCAAAATTACGAATATAATTCACCTTTCGACGTGCTTCGAAAGAGGAATGACAAAACACGATGGCCTACTCGATGGAAACCTTTATTTTTTTTTGAATGATATACGAAGAGTGTTGGAATTTGAAAAGTGTACTTTTGGAGCTACCGATTTGAAGGAATCGATTTCTACTATGGGCGTTGATAGGTCGACGTCAATTTAAAGTCAGCCGACTTCGAACCAGAGTTCGGTGTACATCCTTCAAATGGCCTTGAACTTGGAAGCTCATAATTCAACTAGATGGATAGCATTAGTAGCAAGCAGATGGGACTATGGGAAAGTTATCACGCTTTCGGCCATCCTAGCGTAGCCAGATTCGATTTCCCAAAATGATAATGATATCTCGAAACATGCGGGCTCGAAAAAGTACCTATATTTCAAGAGCTTACCGCCTTTACAGTACCCCACGACGGGTGGAATTGTGAAAAGTACGCATCCACGGTCGAACTGAAATTCCGCGCAAAGCTCTTTCTGAATGTGAAACGACTTGAAGGATCTTCAGCAATTCACAATCCGCGCGTTGGGCGGAGAATTATTTATTCGAATGTATTATGTAACATTAATCTTAGCAAAACTAATTACGACGGAAAAAAATGTTCAAAACCATTCGAGTACTGACAAAAAATAACCCGCTCGAGCGGATTACCTTTGTAGTTGTGCGAAAACCACGCGAGTTAAAAAACGAGGAGAAACGTTGTCCAAACGCGTCGATCATTCTTCACATGCGGCGCAGAAGTCTCTTCGCAAACTAACGTGATTTCTCAGCGTCGAACAACGCCTTTTTCCGAATCATAATTGAAGTTTCAAATAATTGAAGCTTGAAATATGTCAATAACGTGAAAAACTAACGACTATTCATCTATCCTATCAGAATTTTCATTTTCCTCGAAAACTTTTTTACCTCTGTCGTCGATATTTCGACAAATGTCGCCGGGACTAGCAGTCGCGTGGAAAGCGATCCAATTTTCTCATTCCAGTCGAATTTCTGCGGCCCGAAAACGGGGGAAAATATTTCCCTGAATTGCTTACTTCGAAAGTGAGTTTCCATATTTCGCGAATTCAAAATCATCCTGGAATTAGGTGTCGGAAGAATTTCCCGAAACGCGAAAATACATGGCGGACGATTAATAACGAACATCTGGTATCGCGGTTGTATCATTATCGCAGGAGCTCGATTTTGAATGTCGAGGGAACAGCGGGACGCCCATTAGCTCGACGTTGGTGCGCTCGCAATAAGAAAGAAAAATTAATACAAAGTAATAATCAACGAGATGGAACAAGAAGAGATTTCTCGCCCGTCATCACATTTCGCGTGAATTAGGGCTACAATTCTCTCATCATCGACGACTTATTTTTATTCGGAGACTAATTAATTTTCGAGCGCTAATTCATAGCGCTGGTAACAACAGTAGGTAAAATTCCGAGTTGCCCTTTCGAGAAGAAATTTTTTTTTAAAAATCTGCTCGCAAGCCCCCTAACGAGCTTCTCGGCAACGACGGCATATTTCTGTCCAGAAGGGAACCAAAATGAAAATTTTTCCAGTCGTTCAAATCCGATCAACATTCTCGAAGTTATGATTTTTACGAAATTGAGAATTGATTGATCATTATCTTGAGAACTACTGGTAGCGGGGCGTTGAAATTTTGGCGAAACGTCGTTGATCTATTGTCCTTCGAAGTGCCTATAACGAATCATTTTTTTGAGACCAAACAAGAACGGGGTGGCCGAGTTGACATGGCACGTCCCACACGCGTGGGACGGATTTCTTTTGTCAAGTGCTACTTGCACGAACACATCTCATCGCATAACATTCTCCACTGAGTAAACAAAGAGCAGAATCGTCGATACTTTCGAACCAACGAGGCTGATTTCCCCACAAATGCCCTCTCTTTCTACAACAATCGCTTGTACCTACGCATTTGGAACAGTTTTTCTCCGATCAATGCACCATATTTTTACAGTCCTATTTGAAAAGTTCATTTCATGTGAAAATGCCATCTTGTTATCACGTCTGTCCCAAGGTCACGCGCCTGCTTTTTTTGGAGCTCCCAGTCGAGTGGCTGCGAATTGACTAGAGCTTTGGAAAATACTTGACAGTATTTGTTTGTAAGACCTCGAAGTATTAAGCAAATTTCAAAACGGAGTAATTTCCCAATCGGATGGGAAACGCTAACGAATGGGAAATTTGAAGGACTGTCAAATATTTGTGTACTTTTTGGGTGGTTCGAAAAAACAAGTAGCGTCGTAATTTCATTGCGTCGTCATTCTATTGACGCTGCTCGTTCTGCACCAGACAGACTACAACAAAAGTTTCGCGCAATCGATAGAGCCGATTATGAATTGCCAACGCGGGGAATGCGACAAAGGAAATTGTCCGGGCCTTGTTCGGGGATTAACGCAAGAATGGAGAACGTGAATGCAAGGGTAGGCTCCGAGCTGTGAAATAGAGGGATAAAGACCTCCGTAACCGGAAACAGGGTTCGTACCGTCGAAGAGAGAGAGAGAGGGACAGAGGGAGAGGGAGGGAGGGAGGGAGAGGGAGATTCGGTTTCAGGTGAGATTCCAATATTAGACAAGGTCGCCCGACGCGTACTTTTAGCCGGAGGATCGAGCGAGCGCGGAATGGAGAGACAGAGCCGTGGCTGCAGCGGCAGCCTCTTCCCTCATCCTCTGGCTACTGCGCCGTCAAGGTCGCCAACGAGAGAGACTATCGATTCAACTTGTTGCATACGTAAACACAGCTGGCCAGGAGTCCTGTAACGCAATACGCGCCTCCACCCTGAGCCAGACATTTTCATTTTCATCCCTTCCAAAGGTATGCACAATTCTACACACCCAACGATCGTCGGAGTGATTGTCCATAATTTTGACGAATAACGGAACCATTAACCCTACAGGCCCCTCTTCTCGACTACGCCACCGGTAACCAGGAACGATTTGGTCCATAGCCAATTTCAACCCCCTTAGCAGTGTCCGATTTGAGTGAATCCTTCTGGAGAAACTTCAGTCAAGCCGAGTTCCAGTATTTCGGAAGGTAGTTGTGAGAAATATTCAATCAACTGGCGACTGCAACATTTTTATCATTAACAAACGAGCATTTTGAGACATTTCACTGAAAGATTCATATCTCGGGCCCTAATTGATATTAGGGAAAAATATTCTAAGGACTTATACTTGGTATATGTGTGATTGAAAAAAACCTATTCTCAATTGGCTCCGTTCCAAAAACTATATGTATCTCGGTGCCTGCAAATGGGCTATTTTCTAACAGCAACAAAACGCGCCAAATGCAAATATTAATTGAAAAATAATATCCTTGCTTGAAAAACACGACGAAAAACTTTTTTTCGACGTTTTAAACGTAAAGAATGTCGGAACCAGATAGCTGAGACGGATTAAGTGCCACATCTGATCATGTTCCGCCGAGGCTTACTGAAATTTTCGTTATTATTTCGTACATAAACTTTGTACAGAGTTGGAGCAAGTAGACGACCCACGTTGGATAATACACTCTAAACTAGAGCCGCGCGAGTATCTTTTCTCCTCGCTCGTAACCCTCGGAAATTCAAAAAACTTACACCGACGGCATTGCAGAAACGATTTCGTCCAGGTGCCAAATCTGCGTCGTCGTTACTCGGAGATGGGTCGACAGATACTGAAACGCGTCAGCGTGTCTTTTTGAATCGCTTCGAAGTTTTTTTAGAAGGGGGAAGCGGGCTGCGCTAATTTTTCCTCTCCGAGATACACAGGAGAGTAAAAATCAGCGCAATTTGCGAATGACGATTTTTCCATGGTTGCCGACGCAACACTCCGGCTGTTCCTTTCCTCGCATCTATCTCCTGTGCCCATGAAGAACGACAGTAGCGAAGATGATTGTTATCGAAATGTGCAAACGAATCAATTTCTTTCTTGTCAAATAAAATGTGTGTTTTCGCGCTGAGTTATGAGAGAGAAAAATGACAGCAACATTCAGAAGTCACCAGACAGAAAAATCGGATAATTTTAGATTCTGGAATAAATTTCAAATGTTTTTTGGTCGTTATAAACAGAATCAAGCTTGAAAATTCGAGGAAATGTCCATGTCCAAATTTGGAAGATATATACGAGTCTCACTTTCTTACGGAAACTGTTTCACACGGAACTACTTGGAAGAAAATATTGAGCGATAGTTAAAACTATCAAAGATATTTTTTTTTCGCACAGTTGAGTAGAATTTTCGTGGGATATTTTTGATAGATAAAAAATTCCGTTTTTCGGAACGGGGTTTTTAATTTCATGAAAACTTCACCTTTCAAGCTGGAAATCGATGCGTGTGGTATGCGAGCGAGCGTCGCGACGGAATTTGAATTGGAATAGATTGATTTCTTTTTGGACGTTGACGGATTACAGACAGGTGAAAAAAACTTGGGCGGAGAAAAACTCGCGGCACGGCGATACATAACGCATAAAAATAAATATGCGAACGCGTGGATGACGGTAAATAGGAATGCGCTCGAGCGTAAAGCGGACTTGGAGGGGAAAAAATCGCTACGCCGTCGGGAAAATTTCTAATAAATCATCGACTGCGAATAACGTGGACGTAACTCGCGTGATTACGATTCCAATGAGGGATAGCGTGAGAAATAAATAATTGCGATCCAACGTCTGATTACCTTTCGCGTAGCTGTAATTCTACCCGCAGGATCGTCCTGTCAAATAGAATTTCGTCACTCGAATAAACGAGCATGACACTTACATTGCAATACCGCTTCTTCGCTGCTCGATTATTATTATTCATTAGAAACCAGGTTTATTAAACCTAACGGGACGTCGCTGCAAGGCTGACATTGAAACGTGTCCGATGTAACGAGGTAACAATTCCAAGAAGGTATATAGATCCAGCCATCCAACTACGTCAGCCACTTGCTCTCAAACTTTAATGGAAGATTATCTCCGCAGCAACTTTCCTAACACAGCGCGTAGCTTTCGAATAATAGCAAATGAGTCTTAAGTCTGCGGCTGTTTGTTTCCACGCGAACACAATACTTTCGATAAACAATTAGTAGCGATTTTCGATCGAAGATAAAAACTCGTATTATTTGACCTCCACTTCTCGAGTCGCTTTCGTATTACATATAATTGCTCTTATTGGTCGCTACAATTTTGGCGAGATAACAATCAATCATCTGCGTGTCAAGTGGGGCGTGAAAAAAATATAAGACGAAAGTTTTCACGTTTCAATATTGAATAACAAAACTGCTATTTTCATATTGCTCCAACGATTCAATCTTCCGTAAACGACGTTGCTTGAATTTTATTCGAAAAGACGCGGGTTTCTCAAATAATCTGCGGCGTGTTCCTCGAAGAGCTTGCAAACTGGATTGGTTATTTACAGCGCGGGAATCGGTACGAAATACGCGGTGGTAATTGATTGTTTTCAGTAGGAAACGACAGTGTTGGAACCAGTGTTAATGGCGTACGAGGAATCCAAGTCTTGTCCAACAACAACGAGGAGTCGGCTTTTTCGAACGTTTCGTGTGACGTGGAAAAAAGTGAAAGGAGGGTGATATCGTCGAAAAGTCGTGGTCTTCTCATACGGGACGCGAAATTCAAAGAAGTCCCGAGCACGTTCTCCGAGCTTCACATTCTGATGCGTGCAAAGTGACTAACGTTTTAAACTCACTTGCCACTCGAAACAACCCAGTCGAATCGTGTGAGGAACGCGAACAGCGGATTTAGAAATAATTTGAAAGAACGGAGAAAAGTGAAAAATAGTATTTCATATTTTTGGACGATTAAAATTTCGCAACATTTTGCGCGAGCGGAGACGTTCGCCATTTTGGATTCGGATCGAGCACAAAGGTACGACGCGGATGAGTAGAGTAAATTTGCGTGGGATAACCGTAGATGCACTCGCGAACGGGATCCGCTGCAAAGCAAATCGGAATCGTTCGATTCCAACGTGTAGAGGTTTTTCAGCGAAGCCAATTTCACGCCGGGTTGGCAAGTTGCGCCGGCGTTTCAGCGAAGACGGAAAATCGCGCCCGGCAGTTTCTCACGTGAGTTCTCCGCGAGATCATCTCGAGGACAATTCTACGCCGGATTTATTACACTTCATTCGCAACTAAACATCTGCGTGGTAAACTGTACGCGTAGCGATGCACGATTAGAATAGTTGCTCGGTATCTGGGTCGAGCGATAAAATATCTCAACGACTCGCATCACGCGGAATAATCGACGCGAACTTGCGAGCTCTCAGCAACTTTGAAGACCTCCTCGCGATACAAGTTCCCGTAATTTACGCGGATTTTACAGGTTTTTTTTCACCAATGCACGCCAATTTCCTACGAGACTCGAGCATGACGAGTTACATTACGGATGCGCGCCGTTTTTTTTCGGTTTTCTTCAACAAAAAAATCTAGTATTTGTGATCCCTACTCGACAAATGAAATTCGAATCTACTTGAAATTCTGTCTGTCAAATGAAAATATACGGTTTGCGGTGTTGGCAATCAGATGATACGATTCGAGACGTTCCAATGGCCTCATCTCGAGTGCGAATAAACGAACGCGCGATCAATGAATCATCGTTTGCCGAGTGAGGCAGACTTTTGCGAAGGCATGCTGGGAAATACGCTCAGTTCGAGAAAGAGGATGTGATTTTTTGACACCTGAGAGTGAGGTCAGTTCCGTATCCACGGGATGAGAGACGAGGATTTCCAACTACTCGCCATATGACATTTTCATATTCTCACGGTTTCGAGTGATGCTGTTTACCACAATCTCGCTTCACAAAATAATAATCCGAGCTCTAGTGCCTCAATTTGCTGAGAATCGTCACAGTAGAACAACTCGATGCCAATTCCCGATCATTCAAAGTGTGACCAACACCTTTGGGTCGAAACACCTGCCAGAGTATTTCCTGGAATTATGAGAATCACCGTTCGATTTATTGATTCTTGGAAACACGCGGATTCTTCACCGACACGAGAAATCTCTCGAGAAAATATTACAGGATAACAAATTTGATGCTCAAACAAACGATACGCCATTTTACCTCTGTGTCAATTTTTTTTTTGCCCTCATCGTTAAATATCGAAGATTCATATATTTCGCAGGTCTAATAGGTGGTAGGAATTTTCCGCGTTGATAGCTGCACAAAAAAGCTATCGATCTTCACACCTCGCGAGTTCATCAGCAACGCAAACTAGAAGACTGTCGATTTTTGTTATCCGCGTCGGCGTGCAGTTGCATCTATGATACAACCGCAAAACCGAACGACGTACATATGTACTACGTTTTGGTTCTCTTCTCGGATAAATATGGTTTTACTCGTACTGATCACGAGCCACTTTGATAGATCGTTTCGAGTCGTATCATTCAATTCTTCCTTCATACACTTTGCAAATCTGAAATTATTTTTTTTGTCCTATAATTTCTCGAAGACTGAAACGAATTTGTACTTTCAACGGTTGAATTTTATTATAAAATGGCCTGATTATCCGCAATTTATAACAATTTTTGAAATATTGATTCGTAAGATCCGCGATGTTTGGTATACAAGGTACAACGTCATGCCTGATCCCATTGTCAGATTACTTATAAAATCGTTTACGCTTTTATTGAACGATATTGTACAGTGAAATTTTCAACACATGCTCTCACATTATATTAAAATTACAGCTAAATCCGTATCGCTATTCATTTATTTATATATAAATCTGTATACATACATACATACACATGGACGTACGTATATTCGTAGCTCGCATCGTATAGTCAATTACAAAGACTGGCGCGGACCTCAAACCTTTCGTCAATTAGTTGTTACTTCCCTTCCATTATCATTCTTACATACCTATATACTGTCTCGTACCTTCCGTAACATACATGTATACTATACAGGCGATTTCGACAAACAAGGACACGTGCATGTATGTACATATAACCCGGTAGCACCTTACCTTGAATAATGTATACGTATCAAAAAAAAATATGCATACATTTACTTTTATTCATTTATATACTCATATATATTTGTATATAAATATATATATACTTATATGTATATATATCAAAAAATACATATATATATATATAAAATATATAAGTTTACGTTTTTATGGTTCTCGTTTTAAGGACGACCGCCATTGTTAGATAGGCTTGAGTTGATCTTTTTTCTTCTTATCGTTAGATCAAATTATTTGACGTGACAAGTTTTTCGGTTGAGCAGGTAACGTTTTTTCTTGTTTTTTTTTCATCCCTTTTTCTCCTTTTCTATCGTGTTCGGGCGCATCGTAGTCAGCAGTGTTGACAACGCACCAGACCAACTTCGTCGCAGTTCATGCATTTCAGCGCGACGAATTCCGTCGTAAAATCGTTTCGGTGGACCGACTTTTTGCTCCCGTTGCAGACGGGACAAGGTAGAAGGCGGTATCCTCCACAAATTTGACATGTCGTACACGCGTCTGGACTCTGGAATGATAAGACAGAAACAGAGGATGAAGGAGGTTCGTAGATGCGGGCGAAATGAGTCGAGATACTGCGACAAATTGCAATCGCGATGCAACGAGTCACATTCGGCCCTGATGACTGGAATACTTTCGTGACGTACGCATGCGCCGTAGACGAAACGGCAAATGAACAATTGAGGAAAATTAAAGTTTGCCATCGGGGCGAAATTAAAATATTCGTGGAGTGGCGAACAATTTTTGTTTGCCTGTTCGTTCAACGTATATACTTAAGGAACACTCGAGCGCAAAGGTAGCTGTGGAGCAAATTAAACGTCACGCATTTTCAAACGAAGCGCAAGAAAAAATGCGATTTTGCTCGATTTTAAGAAAAATCATCGCATTATATTCACGAATAAATGTCCTTGGCCTTCGTTTTATCGTTGTAAGACGGGTCGGCGAAATAATTTGTTGCAGGGGTGTTTTACTGCGTTGCTAATGTTTGTAATGGTGGGGAATTAAACGTAATCTAAAACTATGTACGAAAGTAACATACCACTTCGCCTTTGGTATGTACAGGTGGCGGTATGTTCGAATGAAAAGTAAGTGATTATTGAAATGGAATCCTACGTTTTAATTAGTTCGGAAGTTACGAGCGAAACCCCGAAAAAAGCGTCTGTTGACCCGGTGATAAAAAAAAGCCAAGCTTTACAGATGGGTACTTGAAAATATCAAAAAATAAAGCAAATCCAAAATTCAAATTATTCAAACCGTCCGATTTGGCGTGGAATGCCCGATATGAATCCTACTCGTTGTGAGAATATTAAATACATGAGAATAAATCAAACCTTGTACGGTTGACATTAAAGTAGTGTTCGAATTTACAAAATGCTAGCTGACTCGTGCTCACTTCGTTAAACATTTTTACTTGTGATGATATTATACTGCGTGTTGTTCTTATTCTTAGTACCGAGTGTTTAGGATTGGTTTTATGCTTATTTTATTTCTTGTTGGCTGCTACGGTGTTTCGCGCGAGTATGGTAATTGCTTAAAACTTCTCTGAACACTATGTTCGACGTTGCTCTATTGTCTGACAGCAAAATGTATCGGTTTTCTAAACTTCCAACTCGAAATTACTTCCTGCAAACAAACTCACAAATTCACAAACTTCACCTCTTTATAATATTAGTGTGGATTTTTGGACCGAAGTTCCTTATCTTTCTACCTTGGCATGTTTACTCCGTATATGGACCGCTGTTTATATTCACTCCGGAACTCCGAGTGATGAAAATTGACTCGCGATTTTTTACAGCGTACCGGGCGGTTTCCGCGCATTTTCCACGATGGAACCTGACCGCGCCTCGTTTTTACGAAAATATCTCGCAAATTCGTCGTCGTAAGAAGCGTAAACTGGGCTAATTAAGTGAGAGAAAAAGTGAGTGTCGTGGAACACTCGGTTGGACCGAAGTTAGTTTCGCGAGAGCAATCAAATGAAATGCAAAAATAACTAATAAATTGAAGGAATGGTAAGAAATTTCGTAATCAATATATTTCTTCGATTTGAGAACATAAACATTTTACGTATTTTAGCTGGTGATTTTAACAACTTTTTTACAAATTAATAATCATCCAGCAAAATCCACGACAAGATACAATACCTCTGTGAATATCGTTTTTTCGAGCTACTTATGATGACGTTGAATCTCAAACATATGTTTCCTACTATAGGTACCACGAACCAATTATAACTACGATCGAATGTACCGATGAAGTTTATAATGAATTAGATGAATTGAACGATGTACAATAAAATGTTCAAGTTCTCAACTCGGAAAAATATACTAATCACGAAATTTCTTACCACTTCGTTCTAACCAAGCGTTCACCGACACCAACTTTTTTGTTATTTCGGAAGAAAGTTAAAAGAAAATGGAACTACTGAGGAAAAATATTTTTGTTACCATTATATACACCTATATCAAGTCGTCAGCCAGTTTTTCTCAGAATTAACTGACAAATATTGTTATTTCACATTGAAAAATATTTTTAATAACAATCAAATAGATCCTATATCACTCGGAAATAATGTAGCTTTCTACTAGTGAAAGAATTTTCAAAATCGGTTCAGTGGTTCAAGAGATTACTTGTTACAAACAAACTCACAGACTTCCAAACTTTACCTCTTTATAATATTACAGTGTTATGATACTATATTATAATTTATAAGTTGTAGTTAATAGTTATAAGTATAATAATAATATAGTGTAGAAGTGTGCATAGTGTAGATTGAAAAATAATACGATCCTTTTTGAATATTTTAGAAACTGTGCATACTTGCGAAAGAAAAAGCAGATTGTGACGTGATGTGTTAAAATTGAGTATTTATTTGGAACGACCAAGTCGAAATCCGTATATTTAAAAAAAAAACTCTTTCACCGCAGACCTGTGCTATCGATGGCCGTAAAAATGTAACCCGGCGACATACCTACGGTGTATTATTAGCTATGATCTATAAATGAAACTCCGAGGGGGTGAATTTTGCGGTTGGAACGAAAAACAATAGCTCGTGGTGGTTTTCCATCCTCGTATTCGCAGTTCAGTGGGTGAAAAATTCTCAAAAAATAGCGGAAAGCAAAATAAATCGGCGAGGTTAATCCTGCGGATAACACTGGGATACAGTGCATCGAACTGTGCCTGTACCAAACACACTGTCAACACCTTTGCACGATGGAAAAATTTGAGAATTACATTTTTCCCAAAGGATTCGGATCACGCAGATAACAGCTCCGTGTTGCGAAGAACGACCAGCGGACTGTGTTCGCGTTAGCGAAAAACTGTAAAAGCAAACCGTTGAACGGGACGCGCGTGGTCGTCAACGAACCGAAAACAGTTTGATAATAACACCGTAAGAAATTCCTCCTCCTGCTTGATTATGGAATGAAAAAATAAGCGAGACGGAGAACAATAGATTGTACGGAATCAGTGCGACGTAGAGTAAGGGAAACGGTAGACGCGCGTACGTGCATTGGTGTGCGCGCTCGTATGATAGACGCGATACGCGGCGTTACGATCAATCGAACGATAGCATTTTTTGCCGGTCGTTGTGTAAATCGCGAAGGAAAATAGAAAAAAAATCATTCTCGCGAGAACAGTTTCGACGGTGTAACAACCTTACGCCGAGGCCGGCCAATGATCGTTGCATACCGAAAATCGCGGGGAAAATATCATCGTGAGAAAGGGGGGAGGGGATTCTCGGGATAGCGGCGGATAAAAGTGAAAGGATCCTACAACCTTGCTTTTGCCGCGAGTCAACCTAACCTATCCTAAGCTAAAGGAGCCTCCCACAATTCTTAATGTAAGTCGAGCCAAAGCGACCGACTTGCAGGTTTCGCTATGGAACTAAATAAATATTACGCGAACTCTGTACAGACTTGTTCCCTAAAAGCTCCCAATACCGGAGAGAAACTAAACCGATCGAAACTGTCATGGAAAAGGAAGCAGCCTCCTTTAGAAGTGTGCAGTAGGGTGCTTTATTTTCGCGCCATATTTTTTTTTCTTGGTCTCACCTGAAAATGTGATAATTCATTTTTTTTTTAATATATTCTCGCTGGCAAAAATGCTAAGTAAATTAGAAGCTTCTTTCTTTGAAAAATTCGATTTCCTATGAAAATAACACGGGAATTTTGGTTTTTCGGTTTCAAGTCGACTCATTTTTCCGCAAAAATTCTTTGAATACCGAAAAATCGAGTTGAGGGTGAAAAAAAAATCCCTGTGTTATTTACATGGGCAATCGAATTCTTGAAAGAGTGACGCCTCCGACTTACTTGAAAAGAATTCTCCAGCTGGAATATATATTGTTTCGAATAAATTATCAGATTTGGAGACGGGACAAAAAAAAATAGCGCCTGAAAATGAAACGCCGCAGTGTGCAGCATTGATTCTGTCAGTTATTGCAAAAATACCTATTCTCGTTTATTTCTCATCGCATAATGGCATTACGGTCATTGCGAAGCTAATAAAAAATTACACGTTGTTTCGTATGACTACGTGACTTTATTACTTTATTGCTCAATTATTTGTCATGCTTATTTCTTACTGTTACGTACCTTGCGTACAGTTTATAATTGAAGGAACAAAATTGGAGAATGTGTTCTAAACGCGTATAAATGAATGAAACATATCGCACTGAAAGCCAGCTGTGGCGCACTTTAGTCTGAGCAGTAATACGTTCTTAGCTCGTCCGAATAACCCTGAATCGTTTCATCTCCGGTCCAAGCTTGCTATGCGCGAAAAGTACGACGTGCGAATTCGAATTTTCAGAGTGGGAGCAATTCTCTGAGATGTTACAGCGACAAATGAAATTCTGGTCTTGGCAGCATTATTCCAACTTTTTTTTTTCACCAGACGTGTCGGAATATCTATCTATCCAACTGCAGGGTTCTACTCTATTTAAAATTGAAGATAGATGGTTGTAGTTTTTTTTTTAATCCGTTTTAAATCCGTAAACCGATGAGTCGATACCGAGTTGGAGACTTTGCAGCGAGTAATTCTCGTTTACACTGCTCACAGCAAATCTGTTAAATTTACCGAAAATTGTGCGTTCCCAACGATTTTTATGCGAATCGAAATTCAAAATGAGTGGAAAAACGAGCAAAGTTTCTAAAAATCGACAGTTTTTTTGTTCATGGTAATAAGATTCAATCACGTCGAGGTGAAAGTCGGTCAGTGTTGATTGTTTTTGGTAAAAAATGTTCCATTCCTTCGCATTCGGCAGTGTTGATTGTATTTTTCCAATGAATTTATCAACTCCGATTCGTGCTTGTACACGGCGATTGGAGAGTGCTAATTGCGTTGGAATTTGCGCGTAGTACGATATTTTTTCTCTCCAATCTGTTCGTTCTATCGGTTACGTTTGCGCAGACTTGCCAAGGCTACGCGTTTGAAAATATTTGTGTGTTACGAACGGTGAGAATTTAACAAGGTAAGTATTTCGAGCGTTAGACGTTTCCATCGTTTGTCGACGAGGAAAGTGAGCCTCGGGCCCAATAATTTCCTCTCAAGAATACCGCAAAATCGATTTCTTTCGTTAAATAAGGAAGCGAAGGAGAAATATATATAAAATATGTCAACGAGGAAAAAAATGAATTTCACGTACATCGCTCATCAACGCGCGCGCAATCGCTTTCACTCGAGAAAAAAAATCTCATTTGTACGTGAAAAAATGTCGTAATTCATTGGTAATAAAAATGTTGCGAGGCTGCTTATATTACGTACATTCGTAGAAACTATTAACTACACGGATTTTGTAACGTTTGAAAATAAAATCGATTGTCAGCTTATCGTTCGATTCGACTGACGAGGAAAGCGCGTAGTTTTATTATAGACGGTCGATTGTTCGGCCAGGAAATCTCAAATTTACGTTTCTCCGTGTTGCAAGTAAAGACGAAATATTAGAAATAGTTTCTCTAGAGATTCGAGGCTAATTGTACTCGTGACGAAAGACGGCAATTCAACCTACGACAATATTCTTATCAAGCATGACGAAATCTCGCTGCTTACGTCACGAATCATATTATTTCTCGACACTTGCAAAAACGTCTGCGTCGAAAAACTTTACGCCGAGAGCTGCTCGCTTTTCGCGCGGAGCTTTTTCATTCGATACTTTGCAAATGCAACATTCGCAAAACGAATCGAATTCCGTTTTCATTCCATTTATTCCGTTTATTTTTACACTCGCGTTCTCAATTTGTCACAATCAAGTTCATATTTTGCTGCAAATCTGATTATATTTTGATCAGAAGCTCGAATATTTGTTTAACATTTTTTTGATACATTTTTGGATTTTGGAAAAATCGTCGAACATCTCACCTTGTAAGGTTTCAGCATACGGCGCAGTTCCCCGGACTCGTTGAGTCTCTCTACGACTTCGGCATCCTGAAAATGAAAAAAGAATCATTGATTCGCAGGATAACGAATAATTCTTCATTTGCCATTATGATTGCATTTTCCGCGTATTCATTGCTCCTCTCAAGTATTTTACTCCAAGTCTGGTTTTTCATTTCGCAAATGCTTAGTCCAAGCAGCAGGTAAGCTGTTTACCTCCCAGGCGAATAGTATTTCTGAATTCCAGATTCTAGCATGATAAAAAGCGAACAGCCTTGAGACCGGATCTGAAAGATTCTCATATAATTTAATCCCATATCTCGAAGGTGTGTTCGTGTATGCTCAGGTGTCAGTGGGCTGACGAGCGAGGAGACTTGAAATAGAAAAAACGTTGAATCGAAAAAGAAAAACGAAGAGGTGACTAAACAATCTATGAAACGTCCTACAAACGTTGATTCACCAAAGCAAACAGGCGACTGTATCGTACACCTCTGAGAAGCGCGTGACACGCCTGAGTCTGATGAGATGCGACATTCCAGTCCGTCGTCCGCGGACAACCGACTTTCGTCCAGTAGGAAATATCTGAAGACGTTGTGAAACTCGCGTATCAACACACCCGACGCCGCTATAATCGTGTGCGCGTACATCACTGCTAATTGCCATTTATAAATGAAAGGGAAATTGCTGGGTGGATGTCAGCACTATGTCAATAATAATAGAAATACAGAACGAGCCTGTTACGGGACTTTGTCGACGATGAAGCAGATTCGTTATCGCTGATAACGATTTTATTCTATCAATGTTAATACAGTTTCATCGATGACGATCACTCGCATCGGTGAAAATTCTCCGTATAATGCGGAAATCGAACCTCGGCTGTTGGAAGTAACTCGTTGAATCGATCGCAGCTGCGTTTTTTTACCACTCGATATCGGACCTTCGCCACTCCAAATACGTTTCGTAGATTGGACCTACCGATTTTCCTCGTAGCACTCGATTTTGAGCTAAGAAGAAGGGAGCCTCTTCGAAAAAAATGACGATTTTGTTCTCGAGATACCAATTTCGCCGTGTTCTCCATCGTTTTTCGAAAACTGGATATTTTTTCCCGAAAGTTCAGAAAATTTCCAAATGAAAAACTGCGTTTGCATTTTTTTGGAGGCATTTTTTAAAATGTTTAACTAGATTTTTAAATTTCGGAGTAAAATCGAATAATCACGAAAAGTTCTATTCGTTTAATTCAGAGATGTTTCATGCTCGAGAAATTTCTTGGTTAATACCTAAATAGCGCGAGGAAGTCATAAAAAATAGCCGGATTTGCGTAAAGGATTTGAAGGAATGGCTCGTATTTAAAATAGCGAATGCAGCTGACAACGATACGAACGACTCAAGGTCATTGAATTCAGCTGTAAGTGGGCTTGGAGCGCGAATTTTCGACGATTCGACTGATTTCTCGCCACGTCGTCGTCGAAGTCTCGCGTTTCGTGAAACTCGTTAAATTCCGATCGGTAAAACGACGTGAAAATAATATTTCCAACGCGCGGTCTGTTCTATCTTTTGAAATTTGCTGAGTGGGTAACATAATGATTACGTGACGCAGGTGAATTGGAATGCTGACTTTTATAGTCGCGAGTTCGAGCGCGTACAAATACTTCGATACGACTAGAGAAACGCGTTTGTGCCAACACGAAGAGATTCTTGCGTGTGTCTCGGAGTGGTTCTAGGTGGCAGGCTTAGCCTCACCTCTCGCCAACGGCCTTGGATCAAATGGCTTGACATTTCACTTGTACGAATGCTAGTAAATCTATCTCCATTTCGTCTCGCTCGTAATCTTGGCAGTTTTGATTACGTATTTATTCGCGCGTGTACGTATATTCCCCCCAAATCTGCCGGCTGCATTGATAACTCGCTCGACACGCGAAGAGCGCGTACAAATCGATGGACGCGATAGCTGGCTCGGCGATTTCTCGCAAGAAAAATTATCCAAAATGGAAAACAACTTCCTCTATTTTTCTGCTACCCTCGAACTCGTATTTCCACCAAATTCAAAAGTCCGATTCCTCTGTGGCTTCCTTCAACGCGATTTCGAATCGCATACCTCGACGAGCGTGATGATTACGCAACTGTGCGTGCGCCGAGTGAATTCGCTAAAACAGGCACAACTCTACTGACCATCGTACTGTACATACGTGTATATGTACATCAAATCACGAATGCTACTCGAATGTTTCCTTCGTCGTGTGTTGCCTGTCTAATCCTCGAGTCAAAACCATTTTGCAAAGTATACGACTCGGACATTCGCCACTCGGATAACGAAATACTCCATTGACAAATGTCGCCTATCAAATATTTGCCCGGCTGACGCAATGTATTTTTGTTCCTGGTAAAAAAAAATCCTCCTCGTACCGTATTTTCGAGCTGTTCTCGTTCAAAGACACGTGAATTCATTTGCATATACCCCACCCAACGGGATACGAAGACAGAAAATTGCATTTTGCTCGATCCCTCGCGAATTCGATACACTGAATAATTTCTCGTAATCAATATTTCTACCTTTAACGATACGACACGTGAAGATATTGAAAAACGTTGCTCTGTGGACATTTTCGTGAATTTGAAAATTCGAGCGTAATCGGGCATCTATTTTTGTAGAGCGTGAAATAGTGGTGCGAAAAATCGTAAATGCCTCGACACGCATCTTTGTCATGTTCGGTACAGAAAATTTGGCGTACTACCTCGATTATCGTAGAAATGAGTAATTTCGGTGAGTGGAAAAATGTGATTAATATTCAGAACAGGATTTTTTTGGTGGTGATTTTATTGACGTAGCAGTAGTCAGTGTAAAAATCGCACGTGCTGCCCCAGGTATTCGTTTGTTGTACCGATCACAAGTACTAAAATTGACGATCGTCGATTCTAGACCGAGTGGCCAACGGAAATTTCCGTCAGTTGCAGCTGATCACTCGACAATCTACGCATTTTCGCCTGTGGCACGTTGATCCGCACGTGACAGGTTGACCAATCGTATCCCACCTACGACGAATTTGAAACGAATTGGAAATCTGTTATTTTAGTTCAAAGGGAATCGAAATCAGTGGGCGATTTTTAAACGAAGCTTTCGCTTTATTTTCAGCGAAATTACTGGTCTCTTTCGATGTTCTGCACGTGTCTGGGAAAATTGAGAAAAAAAATATGAAAAAAACACCTGTCAGCCATCGGTCGCATCAATGTTAGAAATTCCGACGAGAACTACGAATTGACATCATAAATTTTTGAGGCGTGAAAAAAAACGAGTGGGAATGTCTTTCGACGATGAATATTTTGCAGTCTCAGAAAATCATGCCGAGAAAACACGCGATGGAAAATCTCGTGTCAGGTGTAATTCTCAGATTTGAATTTCAAACTGAATATATAAGCGGATCCCTTCCGATTTAAATTGAGCTTTAAAGTCGTTCGGTAATAATATGTAAATATGGGGAGTCGTCTTACTACGAAAACGAAGAAATATGAGGAGTTAAGGGTTTATTCTGGTTTATAATTTTCAAATAATCGAACAAAGCAGAAAAAGGGTAGCGTGGAAGAAAACGAGATTTTCGAAGCGCCAGAAGATTTTTTATACGGTGCAGGCATCGCGTCGTAAGTGAAGCTATGGGCTTGACTTACGCGAAACACGTGCACCCTCCCTCGAGTACAACAAAAAAATCCGTAAATAATTGTGCAAGCATCCGTAAAATGCTTTTAAAAAATCAATGCCGCGTAGTGAGCGATGCCCGAGCAATCTGGTGAATGCAAATTAATTCGTGTTTGGTTTGGTATGTAGTCATATTCTGTTCGTCTGTCTCTCTCCCTCTCTCGCTCGCTCTCTCGCTCTTGCGTGGTTGTGTTTTTACGAGACGTACAACGTGAATTCGTCCAGTAAAACCGCGCTGTCGCTTTTCGCTTTCATTTTGCTCCTTAGAGAGAAAATATATCTTGCTTTCGCTAGCTAGCCGGTGAAAATAGTATTTTTCGTGTAACCCACGTTGAAAGTGCGAGTTTTCTGCCCGCGGAATAAAATCGCAGCCCTGTTTTCGACCCTGTCAGTGTATCTCTCGTTTATTTCAAACCTCCACAGTCGTCATTTCCACCATGGACTAAACTGACAGATAAATTCAATCCGCATTAAAAATCGCGCTTCTCATGCGCATTAGACGAAAAATTATGTGAAAAACGCGATTTCAGAGTTCGGGTGATGCCAGCTCTCGCTTCGCTCAGGCAGGGGACTTCACCTTCGTCTGAAATCGTCTTGTTTCAGCCCCAGTCACGCAATATGCTATTGTGCTCCGCGTGCAGAAAAATACTAATTTCTCGAAACAAGTACTGTGGATGGAAAAACTGAAAGGTTGGTTTCAGAACGACCGTGGAGCTTCGAATTGTAGCGAGTACCGCGCGTGTTTGCTTAAGTTTGCCTGCCCTCCAATTCCCGATTTTGCTCTCGCATCAAACAAATATTTTGAACTGTTTGCGTGCATAATATTGCCATACTATAACGTTTGCCACATCGGTGCGGAAATGTATTCTGCGCACCAGTGCGGAATGTATTTTGGGCACCAGTTCGGGAATGTACCCACTATTTTGCGCACTCAAATGCAAAATCGAATTTCGCGCCCTCAAAAAGACTGCGCACTCATAATTTTCCAGACTTTTCCATTATCTGCCATTAAAAAATAATTTAAACGCGTTTTTGACAAAATAACGTTTTTTCGGTCGGTGGCCTTGATTTCTCCGGAACCACTGAACCGATCTGTTTGCAATTTTGATGAAATATTCTACACATGACAAGCCTTCGTCCATTCTAGAACTGCAGTAAGATTTGTATTCTCACTATTTTTTTAAACAAAAACAGTGAAAAAAAGTCTCGTCTTCTTGGGGTTTTTTCTCCAATGTTCGCCATTTTATTGTTTATCGATAAATATCAATATCAATGCGACCAGCGACCTATCTACTTTTCGAGGAGTTACGTTTGCCTGTTACTTTTATGTTTAAAAAGTGTGCAACATAAATTTAAAAAAAAAACTCTATATATTCGTTAAGCTCATTAAATTTTGTACAAATATCTATAACAATAGATTCCTAAAAAGATGTACATGTAGGCCAAAATGATGCTTTGAGTTCCTTAACAGGGAAAACTGTTAACAAGAGCTGCAATCTCGAACTCGTGTTACAAGGTCGACTGCCTTGACCAGCTTTGTAGACACGAAGTTCGTCCTTGGAGAAGTTGGTTAACTCGCCCAAATTGGTCAAAGTTCAAGGAAACAAACTTTTTAAGTGAGTCCATTTCTAATATTAAAATTCCATCTCGTTTGTCATCGCGCGACAGAAAATGTCATTAAAATCAGATTTGGATGACTCGAGCGTAGTTTCTCGAATATTTCATCGTTTTCCAACGTTCAATCACATATTTTCGTGTGAAGTAATTTTTTTTTTAAAAAAACTAACGAAGACCTGGGATCCTGATGCGGTTGGGACGCGGGTAAGAAAATTATATCCAAAGCCCGACACGATTAACGTTCCCGTCTGTTTTATCGTTTCTACGCAAGACAATTACGTAGCAAGAAAATCAAGGTCTATTGTTATCAACAAAGTCTAACCTTCGCTCGTGTAGTTCTACGAGACAATGAAAAGCCTATCACGTGAGCTGGGGATAGATGATTAGCAGGAAAGGTAAGAAATTCCGTCTTCTCGCTAACAAAACCAAATCCGTTGTGCTCAAAACTAATTTGCTGTGGTTCGTAAACAGCCTTTCTTAGGAACTCATCAATCAATCGACTCGAAATTTGACACGGCTACTTCAAATACACTCATATCTTGTCGCAAGTTAACCTGGCCATTTCGAGATACACCGCGTAATTCTGTTCCGGTTTAATCGTGATATTTCCAAGCAAGAGCGTAAACTGTAATTTTAATTGTGGCTGTTTCCGAAGTATTCCTATTTTTTTTTAGTACATCCATGATTCGTACTTTTAAATTAAATATGATTCCTGGTACGTTGTGTTATTCTTGTTTCCATTCGATTTGGCAGCAAATAAAAGCAACATCCGGTATATACTGTGCTGAATGAAAAAAGCATATTCCTACAAAATAAACGTATTCTCAAATATTTTGAAACGTTTTTAGAATCAATTGATAATCCAAACTCGAGACAGACGAGTCGTGACAACTATATTTTACTAGCTGACCCGAGAGACGTTGCCTTCTCTTAACTACGGATATTGAATTCAATTTGGTATCTATATACTATCTATCCATCGATCTTCCTATCTATCTATCTGTCTATCTGTCTATCTATTTATCCATCTATCTATCTATCTATCTATCTATATAAGTAAATCGATTTATTTTTTTTCTATTAACTTCTATTTAATCGCGCCTACTGTCAAACGACCGACAGTTATGTCAAACACCATAAGGTCACGTTAGAAAAGTTAATATGGTGGTTGAATTTTTTCTTAAATTTAAAAATACAGGATCTGGAGGGGAGAGCAATATTCCGCATTTTTGGTTGACCTCCGTCAATGGCTTCCTGGTGAAATCAAAATCAATTTTCATTTTATGAACGGGAACCGATTTTTTCACAACAGAATTCAATTCAACCAAAGGAAACAAGTGAGTCTGGTCGAAAAATTTTTTAGCCAAAACGAAAGTCGATCGTTCGAAACAATTGTTCAAGACTCGTATATGTTCTCGTGAGGAATTCGATTCCGTCATCAAAAATATGCGTTTCCGTTTGAAAAAACAAGGTTGACGTTGATTTGACCTTGAAGCTGTTGACCAAGGTCGTCTAAAACTGCGGAATATTGTTTCCCCCTCCAGATCGTTTTTTTTTTGGTCGAAATTTTTCCCTGTACCTAGCAATGGTTCCGTGATAATCGCCTGGAAATACTAAGATGGATCTACGCCCTGTGCAGATGGTACCTCGCAGAGGTGTTTCGATTTGGAATTTTTTCATGACCAGTTTGGGAGTTTATTCCTCAACGCGACAGACATCGCAAAGTGTGTTTCAACTTGAAAATAAAAAACCTACAGGTACCGTTACGAGAACTATTCGTAGGCGAATCGTTAACTCCTCTGGTTTTGTTCGACTCACCCCGATATATTGTTTCGGTACTCACCCCGATATATTGACCATCGATGAAGAGTTGTGGGACTTGGATAATGGTCGTTTGCAGACGATCCCGTAGTTCAGCTTGGTATTCGGTGCTCATAAACATATCTCGATCCTCGTACTTGACCATGTGCGTCCTGAGGATCTGTTTGACTTTCATGCAAGCATAATAGGTCTCGCGAACGATCCCCATCGTCGTCGTGTACACGACAACTTTCCCGGCATCTTTCAACTTGTAATTCTGAAAACGAAGGATAAAAATCCATTATGAATCGAGTAGAATATTGCAGCGATATAAACAGATGTGGATAATAATTCGACGAACGTGTGCATAAAAAAAGAGCGAAACGAGACCAAAAAAACGTATCATTTTCGGTGTAAAGTATCGACGATACGAGTGTCACTCGAACGAGACACGAATTTGACAGGCAAAAAGCAAAATTGCAGAGCTGTAGAAAATATTGATATTCTCGAGACGCGATTTTCGCGAAATTGCACTTCAGTTCTGTTGAATTCGATGAATCACGTCGCGAAAAGTCGAAAAAATACGGTTGGTAATGCTTGAAGCGGGGGAATGCGTGATTCACGGAATTAGATCGATAAAACGCTCGACTCGTCACTCGTCGAGTTTTTCGAGATAAAGATATGAAAATCGACTGGCATCGCGATTGTCGAGTGTGAAGCGTTTCGCGCGCTCGTATTTATATCCATCGAATAACCGGATCTGTGGATAGTTGTAATAGAAATAAAAAATCGGAGATAAGATACGCCTCTATCGATTATCAGTCGAAAGGTAGCAATTATTGTTATATCACAGCCGTCGACGTTTTCTCGTCGCGTGACATCAAACTCTTTCATTACACGCTCCGCGTTGCTTAGCGTAATCGTAATAACAATGGCATAAGATTCAGCGCGAGTGAAACTAGGCAGTTGTTTGATGACATGTCATTACGAGAAATCGTACGTGTCGTGCGAGCAGCAACATCGAGACGAGACGAGGTGTAAATCGTATTGCCGATCCATTGTATTCCATGGTCAGACAAGATGTCCGGGTTTCGACGATGTTGCAGCTTTTATTCGCGATCATCACGTTCCTTGTCTATACACCATTGTCACGTGAGATGCTTACGTCGGGTACGCCGCGATTACGATTTCCAATCTCGAGGCCCTCAAATAATTTTTTACTAGCAATTAAAATTATTTATCGTTACGAAAGTACAGATTATAATTATTTCAATCGTTATTCAATTAATTATTGTTTTAATAAATGAACAGAAAAAAAAACACCTTCACAATTAAACGTTTCGCTAGAGATTCGTTACTCCAGGTACGATAGCAAATTTGACTACGTTATCAAAGTGTCACTTTGAAATTGTAAAGCTTGAAAGTGAAATTACATCGCGAGAAGCATTCAGCTCCTAATCAGGAACACGAAGCCTCGACACTTTCAAGAGTCGACATACGTAAATTCGTTGGAACCTCGAGGAAATAATGATTTTTAAAAACATATCTAAATAAATTGTTTATTCTGTTCAGGGTTGTAAATAACGCGTTACATTTTTTTATGCAGTGGCATTTCCATTTGGCATTTCCGTTGAACTTATTTTCTCAATGGGAGAAATTTCCATTTACCGTTGAATTAATTTTTTTAATGGAATAAATTTCCATCGACCATTAAGCGATTTTTTTTAATGAAATAAATGTCCATCGACCATCAAATTAGGTTATCAAAAATCATGGAAAAATGTGGCCATCAAAAGGAAAATCGATAGGTATTCGTGACAGCGATAAAAGTTAAGTGTTCGCCGACTTCGTTAGAAAGAAGAAAAAATCACATGGGAACGAAGCAACCTTCGGCCTGCGGATGTAAATTGCTGATTTTATTGCGGAATGTCACGATGCGTAACCACGATATTCTCCCGTTATTACGCTATCAATTTGTATCATTTATTTATTTATTTATATATTCTGCGTGAAAAAAAACGTGGAGAATTTCGCAGGGTGCAGGAAATTGTGGGGGGAAAAAATAAAATAGAAATATACGCGTGAACTTCCATGCGCTTCTTACATATTATCGAGAATATACGCTGTGTACACTTCACGCGTGCAGAGATAGGACCCGACGCTGCAATCCATTCTCATGCCTCGCAAGGTTGCGTATAAGGGTAAACGAGACGTTATTGGAAAACTCTCACTTCGTGAAACAGGCAATAAAATTCGAACGGTATATTTACAGTGTAAACAGAGAACCGCGCGAACAGCATTTAAAGAGATACCGAATGGCGATCGCGGTCGTATTTAAGAAATCGTATCTCTCTCTCCTGTCTGACGATAATACAGAGAGAAAATAAAATCCACCTTTTCTCTTTGGTGAAAGGTCAATAGTCGGTCTTTATCGTTTCCAAATTACTTCTCAATTCGCAGACTTTGCTCGCGAGTTGAAAAGTTCAGAAGAAATCATGAATGTATATCAGAGTGATCCAACAAAAAAAGTTTTTTTCCTATCATCCCAAAAGTTTCTCCCAGCTACGAAGAACATTCTCCCCAATGGCCAGCTTGATATTCCAGTTCTACGAAGCAATCGATCATTTTTTGTTTTTCCATATGAAGACATTTTTTTCGTTTCCTTCGGTTAAAACTGAGAGATTTTTTTTTTAATATACATACATATGCTTACAGGAAATGTAATTCTCTACGAAAAAGCTCTGAATTAGTTTTATCGTAATCTTAATAGTCGCATAATTAAGTAAATTTTAAGGAGGATAGTTATGAAGCAACTATTTTATAAATTCGATGCTTGAGGCGAATAAAAGCTCGTTTCACATTGCGCGTGGGAAAAAGCACGTTTCAAATTTTGGGTGGAGAAGAGCACGTTTCGAATTCCGGGTGGAAAAGAGCACGTTTCGGTTTCCGGGGGAAGACGAGCACGTTTCAGATTGACTCGGATACTAGCACGTTTCGGGTTGGAAAAGTTTCATTGTGACTTGATAGTACAATCTGATAGTACAATCTCCAAAATAATCCTTTCATATTGTCGCGTGAATTGGATTTGCTCGGAGCAAAAAAGAAACTAAACATGAATTAATAATTTTTTCACTTAAAATATAATAATGGGTCTAACAATGTCAATTATTATTCTGCAACAAATTGTTTTGTTTGCTAGTAAAAAGTGTTCCGCCATACAATGACACAATAGATGACATTTTTCGTCATTCTTATTATTTGTTCCATTCAACTTCCATTACTCTAGGATTCAACAGAGTCAACAGTTTTTTTTATTATTTGGGTAGCTAATAAATTAATGAACATGAATTTTTAAGTTATATCCACTTTTTTTAGAATTATGAATTTCCAACGTTATATGATAATTCTCCGATCGGAAAGTTGCTTACATTCGATTCAAGCCAAAACGTGCTCTTTTCCACCCGGAATTACTTTTCTTAGAATTTTTTTTATTCCTTACAGAAACGTTTGAGATGATAGGAGTTGAAAACAAATTTTTTTTTACTACTCTGATGTATATACAATGAAAGTTCGGAAAATTCGTCGTGAAATTATGCACTATTGCAAAAGCACTCAATCAGCTTTGGAATGCGTACCCTGCTTACCAGACAACTTTTTGTCCACGTACGAAAAATTTGCGTGCAGATAAGTCTTCATCGGTATGACCACAATTTTTATTCTTAGGTTTTATTCGTACCACCCTTACTCTGTTCAACTCTTGCAGTTATTATTCGCCACATATTTTTTGCGTCGGTTCAAATTACCGGAAAAAAGCTCGCCCAATATTTGCAAAAGCGTCTCGAGTAGTTAATTTTATCTGACGAAAAACTCGTCGAGTGCACAAGGTTGATTTTTACAGCAATAAAAACTGTATACGGTAATTACTGTATAATTTTCATTAACGAGAATCGTGAAGGTGGGAAAAGGTCGAAAATCAAGTGAATTTTTGACGTCGCTCGTAGAGAAACGAATGCGCTGTTTACTCTACGAATACACTTGAAAATATGTTCAACATGCAGAGAAATCTCAGAGTGTTGTAAACAATGTTTACGAACGAAGAAGTATTCGATTTAGTCTCCGTAAATAATTCATTTATCGCTCCTCGTCATTAATTCGCTTGATCGACCGACAATTTCTGCGTTTTTTTAGTTCCATCTCATAAATCCATTTGCTCGCATTCGATCTGTACTAATTGTAATCCAATAATTCAGTAAATATCACGAAGATCGTGAAAATTGAGTGGGCATAAACGGATAATTATTACTAAATCGAGCATCAAATTCGTGTAAAGACGCATCTGTGTACTACGAATCTGATATTAGACGAACCTAAATACGTGATTCTCGACGATGAGAACACTAAAAACTACTGATTTGCAATTTTCGAAGAATAGCATCGGTTCGCGTGATAAAAACGGCATAAATTCACGCTCGCTGCACGCGAACGCGAAGTAATGAAAGTATACATAGAAAAAGCTCAGCATCTCGACGGGTATTTTTTTTGTTAATTTTCCTCGGGTTATTCCTGATTGGATCAAGATCAGAGTAGAAAGAACTAGACCATGTTCAATGCACTCGTCGCGAATCCAATTTCGTTGGATATTCGACGTCCAATTTCCTTTCTCCTCTCCTCTTTTTCAGCAGCTCCCTACGCTACGCAACTTTCCCTTTTACCGGTAATCTGTTTTCGTTCTACTCGGCTGTGTATTATTCTATTTTCGCTGCAAAATTCCGAAGAAAGGAGGAAAAAAATAAAAAATAAAATAACGTTCAAGTAAATTTTATAATCACTTCGCCAAACATACATTTCCGGTACACGCGAGGCGACATTTTCCCCTACGCTCGTTCGCAACGTTACGTAAGCTGGCATTGCTGCGGGCAGCAGCTCTTTACCATCTAATATTTTCTTGTCAATTTACGTAATTTGGTTCCACAACGAGAGATCATGATTTTGTCGAGTGAACTTTCACCGGGCAAAACACCGGCGTCGTGCGGACCGTCACGGATAATTTTGAAACCAATGTTATAACGTTGCTCGTGAGACGCGTACCAAAGACGTATCTCATTCACTTGTTGCGGAACTCGCGAAAACTATGCTCTAATACGGAACGATTTTCATAACTGTTCCCTTACGGTTTCTCGGCGGCTGCTCGTGTTGCGTACAACCACCGGCGATGTCGCGACTGTCCACATCTCGCTCGCGAGCAGGTAGTCACATTATAACGGTCCTCGGCGCTGACGGGCAATCGACACTTGCTGATGCGTGGTCCGCACAATCCCGCGCTCCGATTTTCCTTGCGGAACGCGTTACGTACGCGTATGCATCGATAATACCGCGAAACAACGCGAAAGCGCGCTCTTGTGCGAATATCTCGAGAACCGTCAACTTTTCGAGAAAAATGCTCCCTACCAAACTTGTAGCTGAGACAATTTGCAGTAGGAAACGTACCTGACGTTTTTTCCGTAGCAGTAACCGTTTCCGAGATACAACGTGCGCGCGATTTTTCGCGAGACATTGTTCGAAGGTTTTTAGTCTTTTCCGGTTTTGCATTCGACGAACGCGTCGCGTTATACTCCGCGTTATTTCCTACGAAATTATCAGTTCGCTCAGGCAAGTCGAACAGCTTCGATATTAATTGTCATCGATCTCCGCGATCGTCGAGTCTGATTATTTATCCCATCACTCGTCAGTTTCACCGCACAAATCCACCGCATGTTTTTTTTTTTTTGGCCTCCGTTATCCGTCAAGAACAAAGCCCGAGGGTAAAATAAATTGTGGCTCGACGAGAAAAAGGACTGGCCATCAAAAGCGTCCTCGGGTTGATAACAAATTCAATTTGACGATCAATTTATAATCGCGCGGCGTGATCGCGATTGTCGGCGATTGAAGGTGGCAGAAAATAATGATCGTCGAATTGTTTCGAAGTTTTTCGACGCTCGGACTTTTGAAAACATTTTTCCAGGTCAACACCAACCTACGAAACGAACGGGGAACACGGATTTGCCTAAGTATCCTAATAACCACGGTAATCTCGTCGCGACTTTCTAACAGCTCAAAACCCATCGGATCGCTGGAGAGCCCATTCCCTCTTGGAAACACGATTATCACCCGGAAAATTTCCTCGAGGTGATCCGGAAGAAATTTATTCGACCACCGAAAATATTAGAACGCAAGAAAAATGGCGGACAAAAATATCTAACGAGCCATTGATCGCATTTATAAAAAAAATATGAATTTGAAAAAAAAGACTAATTATAAAATAGAAAAAAATAGTAACTATCATAACCCCATCATCAACTTGGTCTCAAAAATTGTAGAACGAACCAAAATTTAAAATAAAAAATCATGAAAAATTGAAGAGAAACAAGATTAAAAATCTGGACCATTTTTGAAGAAGTTACGAGCGAAAAATCGAAAAAATCGTCTTTTGAGCCAGTGATCAGAAAAATTTCAAACTTTTGGATGGGTGCTTGAAAATATCCAAAAATGAAGGACACCAAAAATGTAAATTATTCGAATCGTCCGATTTGGCGTGGAATGCCCTATTTATACTGTATTTTTACGAAAACCGTATTTCATAAAAAAAAAATATTCGTGTACTTTTCGGAAGAAATGGAGACCCAAACGTTTTCGAGCTTGGTGATCGAACGTTATTCAATTTTTTTTTCTTTGGTCCTCAGCGTAGCATGCGGATCGCTTGGAGATCGGTTTCGTTACGATGTAGCCGGTCGGTAACGTCGATTTCTCTGGAACTGGGATATAACGCTACGCCAGATCGGGTTGCTCACTGACCGGAATTTACCGCTATAACACGAAACTCGCAGCTCGTCTGCCAAGTCAGCCGTGAGTCGCGCAGGCACGTCTTCTCGATTTTTATCAAAGGAATACCTAAATTTATGGTAAAAAATCGGCCCCTATTTTTCTCCAATTTCGGCTCGATCCGCGCACCTACGACGAACGAGGAGCGGAGAAGGGAAAAAAGCCCATTTTCCGAACCACTTTCGACGTGACTTTTTTGGCAACTCGCCGACATCCGGCTCCGTGGAAAGTGTGTGTGGTAAAAAATCGATAATTACGAATCGATTAGGGTCTCGTAATCGCCTTCTTTCCTCTCCGTTTCACACGCTCGAAGAAACGTCTCGGCGGGATTTTTATGCCTGGCAAAGTTTTTCACACGACTCCGCGAGTCCTTGGAGAGAGATCACAGCGAGTAATAAAATCCGAGTCAAGGTGTCGATCCGTTATTGCTGATTGGTTCCGAGCCGTATTGTTTGTTTGCACGATCAGTCATCGATGTTTCTTCGACGCTCCGCGCTTTTTTCTAACCCACCAAAACTTCTGGCGAGATCCGCGCGAGGATTCTTTCATTTTCGCCGATATTCGACTCGCGTTTTTCCGCGTTTTTCTCGGGAATTCCACGAGTCGCTCTCACGCGAGCCTAGTCGACGTGTTCGTGGACGTCGAGAGGCGACGCGATGAAAGCGAGGTAAAACACCGTTGGAAAGTCATCTCTCTCGGAACTCATCTCTTTGCTGCGAGGTACCTAATTATGACACGCGTTAAATAGCTATCTTCGAGTTAAAACTTAGATGCGAGAAGCACGTCGAGATCAGAGATCAGACCTCATGAATGAAGGAAACGCGGCACGCTCTTCGCTCGATGACGAATAACGTCGAATTCGACTCGTCGATGGATCATCGACGTACCTCGTCGCACGCGTCAATTTCAAGGTCAATGCAAGTGACTCGTAATACAATACGCGGAAGGTACACCGCCCGTCTCCTCTCAAGTCAATCCCTTTGTCCCCCGAAGCTGTCCCAAACCCGGTCGTCGAAACAATCCGTGCTTCGATAAAATAACAAACAATGAAAAGTTTATAAAGAGGCATTAATTTGTTTTTTTTTTTATTCTAAAGAGTGTTTCGACGCGTACGATCACTCACCATACCTGCCCCCCTTCGTATATATTCGTCATTTGTATCAGGACGGCTCTAAAGTCTTGAGAGGAGTCGTGCCATGGGATTAAACACTCATAAAATTGTAGAGCAATAAAATCAGACGAGACTGGAAACCCCCGGAAGAAGAGTGTATCCGTAATGGGGAGTGGCCCCTTTTCTCTGAAAATTGCAGAGCCGTGGCAAACACCCACGACCCGACTCCTCTCAAAACTTCGGGGTCGTCCCGATACTAATGATGAATAAATCTGAAGGGGGTTATACGTTAACTAATATATAATATGAGTAGTTATATTATCAGTAAATATAATATGTGCCAATAAAATAAATTCTCTTTTCTATACTTTTCAAACTTTGCTGGTGGGGGGATGGTATTTTATCGAGGCACCGTACTGAAAAACAGGATAGTCGCAACAAGCATCCTTTGGATGGCCATCGGCAGATCGTATGGCCGCGATCGCCGAATTATAATGCCTCCGAGCAAGACTGCACGGGATAGCCGTGGTCGGCATCAAGATTGGCGTTCGAGCGATCCCTTAGATATCTGTCACGGCTATCCCAGCGGAAATGCGCGACCAGCATCTAGCGCGCTAAATAATTATCGTCAGTGCGCCGTGTATATGCGAATGGCGCGTTAACTGCGTACGTCGCGATCATACGCACGCGTTGTTTTCCCCATTGGCTTTATTTATCAATTTAAATTCGCGTTGAAAACATGGACGAGGAGGTGAAAAAAAATTAAGCCAGCGGGACCTTGAAGAGTACGTAAAGGTACTACTATGGTAGGTCGGAACAATTTTACTACCCGTTCGCTTTGACAGGGCGACTAGACCTGAAATCCCGGGATAGTTGCCATGCATGTGTGGCATTAGTATGCCGGACAGCTACCGTCCCCATCTTACGCGAGCTAACTGATAGATAGTTGTCGCGCCTATCCGAGATGGTTCGACTCACGATACCACTAGGATACGGAGCACAACCATCTAGCACGCGGAGACTAACCGGAAAATGGTTACCTACTGCAGCTATCCTTTTTTTTCAGCGCGATTGTTCCAACGACCATCATTTCTACAGACTGACGGAGACTCTCTGATTGACTTGAGAGGGGTGTATGGCAGAATAATATTGATTATATGGAAAATATTAATTATTTTACGTATTTTTGTATATTCCAAATTTGTATCTAACGTAATACACGTGGCGATGACAAGGGTTTTTTCTCCCAACGTAAATCCACCGGTGACAGGAGAGGAGTCGTGCCATGAAGGTTTGGGACGGCTCCGAAGTTTTGAGAGGAATCGGGGAAAAACGAATTAGCTTCGCGCCACTATCGCTTCTTCAAATCAGAATGTGAATGGATACTTTTCATTTCGTGAGGAACGATTCGTTTACAAAGAAATAATTGGATCAGCGTGAAAGACGAGGTTTGAGCAAATCTCTTCAGCGGAGCTTGCATACAGTGCTATTTGACGCACTTGCAACGGACAACTGAATTGACCCAACTTGATGAAATGAGTCTGCAAAATCAACAAACGGTCATAAATTCAACAAAAACTCACCGAGCACGAACCTCAAAGGAAGACTTTCAGCTATCTTGATATCTTCGCCCAGCACCAACTTATATACTAAATTTGACGATCCCCACGCGAAAGAACATCGTTTTTAAAAACACGCGCCGAACGTTTGCTCGCATATTTTTCAACAAACTGGTTGCTTGAGATTATGCAATTTTCGCCAACAATCTGCCAATAATTTGCACGCATCATCAGCGTTTTTCTCTTATACCGTCAGCTTCGAAACGTCTTTTCTTCATCCGGGCTCGGGATGCGAGTCGATATTTTCGAAAAGAAATCTTGAATTAACGATACTATAAAATGATACGTTTCTATTTATAAAGCTTACGAAATGTGTGTGTCAACGTTTATTACTGATAAAACGTGAATCTCGAACATGGCGTACATTTCTCTTCGATACGATACGTCGAATGCACGCTCGAGACATATATCGCGGTGGAATGAAACTTTTTTCCCATTATCTACCTTCGCGTGGACGAAATAAACGAGGAGGGGAGAAAATCTGAGTTCGGGTCGTAGTTGCGTTGGAACGGAAGGGAGCTCCCATGCGAGAGGTTCTCTCCGTCATCCAAATAGATCCGAACTGACGACCCCCGCGAATTCAATCGCTTGCCGTCAGTTTTCTAGCTACTTAGCAAAAGCATGCGAACTCGCGATACATCCACGCGGCAATCGGTGGGTCGAATGCGATTCGCACGTTGTCAGCTGTTTCGTCCGACGCCTCGTCGTTCTCCGGTTTCAGAAGACTCGCGGCTTTTCACATTGAACTGGAACAGGAGTGAGATTTCGTGAAATCCGAATAACCAGCGAACTCGACCGGCTATTATTTCCGGGCGGGTGTTCTTCGTCCGTCGGTCCGTATACGTTCGAAATCTGAAAGTTTCCATTTTCAACCAAGTAGGTACCGTTTCGAAACCCGAATCCACGATCTGCGAAACGAAATTTCGCCTCGTTCCGACAAAAATTACCATAGCAAGGTAAGAAGAGCGTCAGAGAATTTCTGAACGCGACGTCGCTTCCGACGAAATTCCGGAACTGTCGACAAATCGGTAAATCCTCGATCAACCGAGCAACCGAATTTTTTTTTCCCCGAAAAATGTGCTCGTTCCGCCGGTAATTCCGAGACGACTCACCCATTCCTCGCAAATTCTCAAACCAGCACTGCTCGCCGGCCGGTTTACGGCCTCGCGAGAAGCTATTAATTTCTTTTTACTCGAACGGACCCCGACTGATTTCTATGTAATTTCTTTCTCTACGTTGCATGAACTGCGAGCGGTTTTTGTGGGAGCCTCGCGTTTTCGTAACGAGTTTTCGAGGCTAGATCGATCTAATGATGCTCGACAGACGAGTGAATTGCCTTCGCGCAGTCTTTCCTCAATTTCTAAACATCTCGCGACTCGTCTCGTCAAACGCTGCCGCGTCAGCTGGCGATGATCGAGTAGGTAGACGCGACATGACCGACATTCGCGGCGACGTTGTAGTTAAATTGAAGGTATAACGTACGTAACGTTCCGTACGCGCCGGAAGACGAGTAATAGCAGACTCTGCGATGACATTAGTCGAAGTGGTTGGAGCAACGCGTCGCAGACAAGGAGACAAACAGTCCGGTTATATTCGATTAAAATGTCGCGATACCCTTCACGCTAAATGGGTATACCAGGGTGTTTTATTTTTAGACGATATTTTTTTGGCCCACTAAAAATCTGATAATTCATTTTGCTCTTAAATATATTCTCACTGGAGAAAAATTCTAAGCAAATTAGAGGCTTCACTCTTTGGAAAACTCGATTTCCCGTACAAAAAACACCGCGAATTTTTTTTTTGTTTCAACTCGAGTTTTTGGCCTTCACAAATTTTTTTTGGAGGAAACGAGTATACAGCTTTTGTAGGGGATGAAATTTGGTACAAGGAACTTCCTCCTAGCAAACGCGGTCCGACGAACAGTCTTTGAGCTATGAAACTAGAAAGGTGAATGTTAATAATAATTGACAACGAATTTTCTTTAAATACACGAAGTTTTGACGCGATTCGGTCGTTTCTTATTAAACTTTCTCGTTTAATTTGTTCATTTTCAAAACTGCTGATTTTAAGAATGCAACAGTTTGAAGTTTAATGTTCTTCGAATTACTGGAATTTTTCTCACGAAATTTATGAGACTTTTTCTCTGCAGAGTTCAACGATTCGAACTGATCATTTCTTCGAATGCTGTGGAGCATCCCTTAGAAATCATCCCGCCGAACTCGATAATTTGAAATTGAAACTCTCAAAATTCCATAACTCAAAATAATCATATGAAATCGAACAACTAGAAATACTCGTTCAAGAATATTCCTAGCTAAAAAATCACACTTCTTTTTCACCCTCCTCGCACCCCCATCGTCACCAACTTATTAGATCTCGCATGAACTAGGGAAATCGATGCGAAAAATTGCCGATGAACGGCGCTGGAAAATTCCCAATGGGCAATCGGAAAATAGTAAAATGGTAGCTCGACCGGATTAGGAATTGTAAAACGGCTACGTCAACGGTTACCTCAGGCGTGACGTAACAAGGGTGCTCGAGCTGTCGACGAGGGATTAGTCCCCGCTTCGAAACGGCGCGTAACGTGTCCCTTCGTGACGTCAACCAAGGTCACGTTTTCATCGCGCCTCGTGATTGTACCTGAGTGGCGAATTCCCGAGTTTCGCATTATCGTCCGCGATGCCCAGCTCGCGATGGTACGCGAATCCGACATCGTTACGCAATACATCACGTTGACGCCATGTTTATTTTTTGCCCGATCGACCAGCGCCGACGGATTCGAGGACCCGCTGATCCTGGAGCCACGTTACGTCGTCCTGCATCGTGCCCAGCTGTTGCTGCAATTAGCGCCGCCATTCGGGGATCACGAATCATCCGGCTCTTCATGGTCCAACGAAGAAAAAGTGAAACAGACCAGTCGCGAATTATCCTTGCTTTCCACCAGTTCCGACAGATTCCACTTCCGCTGGACGCAGCGACTAGTTTTTTCTTCTGCGGCGCCGCACAGAGGAAAGAAAATCCATTTTTCGTCCAAAGATCCGCCGAGCCCTCGATTCTTCATCGATTTTGATCGTTTTCCTCTCGAGGGGTATTCTGGTCCAGAATTTTCGAAAAATAACGCTGGTCTCGAAAAGGAGGAAGGAACATTATGCGGTGCAGGAATCGCTGATTAGAAAATGTAAGTATAAAATTACTTAGACTTTGTAACGCGCGTTTTTTTTTCGAAACTATTTTTTCCGAAACGGTTGACGCGATGCCTCAAGTTCTAGTGGATCGAATTTCTTCAAATCTGGTACAGATTTACTTTTTTTACCAAATTCTTTTGTGCTCCTCAAGCACAAATGAACAACTGATAAAAAACCCGATGGTAAAAATATTTCCCGTTTTTTATTTACAGCGTTTTGAAGAGCATCTACAATTTGGCCCTGTAGTCTTAAAATGAATAACGTCTTAAAATGTTCGTTATCAAATTTCCTCTCGACGAGTACTGCGCCTTTTGCGTTTAATTTCAACAGAAGCTAATGAAATTCACTCGAGTTGAAGGCTTCAGTCAAATTCACGTGCAACACTGTGCGACGTCCGAATAATCCGAGTAAGAAATCGATGGTCGCGAAAAATCGAGGCAACTTTACCGATCGCGTCGTGATATTTTTATTTTATTTGCAATGCGAATAAAATGAATTCGTAGGTTATCGATCGTTGCGAGTACCGAGGCGCAGACGAATAATAGCACCAAAAAACTGGACACGAAACCGGTATAACCGAATACGAGCCATTCGCGAATAAACGCGTCAACACAGTTTTGCTAGGAATAAAAACAACAACAAATATTTCGCTCGAATAAAAGCAGCAAACTTAATTCTACATACGAATACTAACACCAAAAAATTCTGTATTTTTTTCTACCTAATAAATAATGGAGGAATCAGAGGTAATTTTCAATGAAAGTAGATCTCACGAACTACGCGTGTCTACATATTTTTGTATTGAAATATATTTTTACTAATAGACACAATAAAATAATGTTGGTTTATTTTTTTTAAATATAACGTGAATTCCATGTGCCTCGAATTGACTAATACGAACTAATTCACAAATTTCCAGTGTGGTGGTGTACCTCAAAATTTTCGATCTTTTTATCCATATAGTTTTGAATAGTTAGTATCCGTAGAAATGGGGCAAGAGCCACCTTAATATAATTTTTCTTACAGAAATGTCAGGCAATGTTTGTTACTTCACGTTTCTAACGTTCTCAAATTTCACATGGTCCTAGATGAAAAATATCGATTTCTTCCATGGGACACGTGGTTGCCCAATCTGTAAATTTAACACGTCGAAGGAAATATTTCAAGTTGACGAATGAAGCAAAAAAAAAAACGAAACGGAGAGAAAGGTCCGAATTTGCTGAATTTCGAAAATGTATGTCGCGAAACGGTTTCTTTTTCGAAAGGATAGGCCCCAAAATGCTCAGCTAAGTTCTCTCGGTACGCAGAGAGAAGATTGTTTCTTTTTTTTCAATACTTTTCGAATGTTTATAATATGCAGTTAATTATTCCACGAGCTTGCAGATTTTTGTTGACAGGATCTTACTTCGCGCAGAATAGGGAATTTTTATTTGTACGTCTGAAAAGATACTGGTAAAAAGATAACGGAGAAAAAATACTCGTGTGTCTTAGTTTTTGCCGAATTGTTTTTCGTATTCCATGAAAAGCGCGTTACACTTGGGGTCGGAGAAAAAATGTAGGTCTTTCGACGCAAGGTCAAAATTTAAGCTGTCATTTTCACGAAACCGCAGCCAATTAGTCGGTTGTGAGAACTCAATGGTAAACAGCGGTTGCGTTTCTCAACAAAAGCTGAGTAGTTCTGTGAAAAACACTTGAAATAAATCCTGAAAAAGCTTCTTCGCTTGAAGAGATGTCGAGCGTGAGAAACGTCCTCTTTCAAAGAAATCTCAATGGCTTTTCACCAGCTAAAGGATGGTCGACCATTGTAATTTTTGTCAACGATCGCGAGACGTTTTACTTTTTACATTTACTACCGAAAATTGCAAATTTGGCTTTCTCTTCGCGTGACAGTACGGATTACCGTTATATATTCGACCAACCATAATCGGCTGTTAATAATCGAAGAAATTCGACCGTGGATTAAAAGAAATTGACTGACCAACTTATACCTTTCAGCCTACCGATGAAGGTCAACCGAATACCAAAAAACGTACAAATTCTCGAAACATCTCCTAACGGCGATGAAATTGAAACCCGAATCTGCTCTTGCGGTTTCGATACCAAAAAACGCCTAGCATACATCAAAATCAATGATCTACGGTGCGTCTTCATTGAAATGACAGAATCCACGCGAAGCAAAGCTTCGAATGGTAAGACTGTGAAAACGAAAATACGCGAAACCATTTGTCACCAAATAAATCAGAATCGAAAGCTTTGTGAACGAGGCTGTGGCAAAAACAGGAGAACACGACCACGATGCACCTACACTGTGAGAGAAATGGCACCTAATCGGGGTAACTAGAAAAAAGAGTCCTTGGAGCTACTGTTTATAGGTACTGCACTAAAATTTCTGGTAATAGTAGCCTGTAAGCGTAGCTACCGCAATCGATTTGAGCTTTCCGTTATCGATGACTAGGTAACATAGTTAAAATTGTCCTTGACTATGTAATATCGTTACTGTACCAAGAAAATGAGGTGGAAGTCACTTTGAAATTGTAGAGGCTCCTACGTGGGGCTAAAAGTCAGTTTATTTGAGGGCGAATTTGGTACTATCAGATTTTGTAGTTGCTGCAAGTAGGAAATTAAGACTTGAGGCAACAATTCTTCCCTGATATTGTAATAGAAAGCAAAATAACGTGTAATAAACTTATTCGCAAAATCTCTGTGCCAAATCACGTGAGTAATAATCACGTTATTGATATTCACCATCATTTATTTTTACGCTGAGAGTACCATTCGTAGCCGTTGATCGAGAAGAAATGTCTTTGAAAAAAAGCAGGACAAAATGGCCAAAAATGTTTTTCAAGTTCTCAAACCACCTGGAATTTTCTCAGCTCTTTTTGAAACCTCGATGGAAATAGGTGGCTGAGTTGATAGAGAATGCAGTCTCTTTAGCTTCTAAAATCTGATAGCTGTAGCTCGATAGAAAAGTTACAGCAGTGTTTAACCTCAGTTTTGCAAACTACTCGTGATTATTGTTACGACTATTTTATTTGGAGTAAAGACTACCTCTACGAGAAAACCTAGTTGCCACGAATACTTTTCCACGGTACTTCAACAAAACTAGCTTTTACAATTATGACTAGATAAAAAAGTCAACGGTGATATCAACTACGTTTAGAGTAGCTGGCCTAACCTGGAGTTTCTCTCAGTGCATTTTTACAAAACTGAGGTAACGATAATTCTCGCATATTTGAAGAAACTCGCGATCGGTGCTATTTCTCTGATTGCTACTGCAGCTAATTACAAAAAAATCGAACGACTCGTGAAATGTGTAATCATCACAGCATTGTTTCTCGCTCTTCTGCCGATCAATTTTGTTTTCGTCAGTCGTTGGTGCGACGGCGGATAAACAAGGCGTAATGGTAATTAATGACGAACCTTAATCAACTCGTCCAGTCATTTCACGCGTCGCGTGATTTTCTCTGACGATTACGAGTCCTAGAACAAGTCGAAAGTTCGTTCAGCATAACGTAACACGGAATTGCATCGTAGCTCACGGGCGAGAGTGTATCTGCAGATTATATTCCTTTACGCAACTTTCAACGAAACGAATTCCCCGTTTTTCCCGGATTCGACGGAGAATGACACTGCAATCTTTCTTCCTTTCTTCGTACAATCATACACCGAACGTTGTAAATATGCTGAAGAGTGCTCGGACCGAACTACTATTTTTTTCCGACACATATTTCGGTTGTCGACATTTTTACTATAGTAAAAAAAAATACGTAAATATGTAATTTACCCGCATTATTATTTATTCGCGATTATTCATTGATCATTCGTCTTCTATTTTTATTTTCCAATCGAATGAATCGTTCGGCAGATTTTTCCACGCCCTAACCAGCGAGATCTAGATGTAGGCTCCAAAAATTTCACGCAGCCATCGAAAGCCTGACGAATTAATTCTGCTGAATTTCAAGTGATTCTCCGGAGTGTTTTCTTAAAATTAAACAAAATAGATGCTTAAATTTCTAATTTGTAATTGATAAAATTCAGCTCGATGGTTGTCGATCCCTCATTTTTAGTTTCTATTCAAAGTTTGTTTTCACAACAAAAAAAAAACAAACAGAATCGTAATTTACGGATCTGTAGCGTGGAATAAACTGCTCAATGGCTGAGCATACTTCTAAAATTGCAAATTGATGTGGAAACAATGCAAGCACATTTATTTTACCGAGGAGAAATAAAAATAATCATTATATTTTGATAGTAGTAATAATTGTCATGAAATTACTTTTTGTAAAACAAAAAAGGAAGGAAGGTTCGGATGAAAGATACGAAGGTTGTTTCGAAGATGCGAAGGTGAAATATTCCAGTCACAAGGTCCGCCTCCTTCGAAACTTTTTGATTGATTTTTCTATAAAGCTACTCGTACCTACGATAATAACGAGGCGAGGCGAAAGGATTGGCGAGGCGCGGTAGTTCGAAATCTGGGAAAATATGAAACGGCCCACTTTCATTAGTTTATGCTCATTCTCATCGCCAGAGGAACGTGCGTATTGAAAAACGATACGTATGTATATCACTTCGGCAGCGCGGAGTTGTAGGAAGAAAGGCCGCGAATAGAAAGTAAGCAATACGATACTTCACAAGCTTTCGTGCCCACTTTTCATCTTAACGAGCCGATTGAAAAACATTCCGGAATTTCGAGTCTCCTCGTCGGCCATTCCGACATCCAGGGATCGCGGATCGATGAAAATCGCTGTCGATCGCTAAAGAAACGTTTTCTCGTTATATTCCGCTGTGATCTCTGCCGCGACCCACTTTGCCTGACGCAATCGAAAATTAGGCAACGTTTTTATAATTACAGTTCGATCTATGGACACACGCGCACGAAAGTAACGCACAACTCGACCCGCTTCGCTCATGCGTGAGTGTGGGGAAAAATAAATTGGGAAATACGTATATCACGAGCCAGTTTCGTTTTACTACCGATCGACGAAACACGAATGAAACAGGTTCCAATTGAATATATCGAGCGGCGAAATTTGACGAAAAATCAAAATCAAATTTGATAACGAAACAGATTTTGTGGATTGTTTTTATAGCAATTTTCTCCCAAAAAAAGCGTTTTCCCACGGTCGGAGTACATCCCTGAAAAATGGTCCAACGGAGATTGGAGAAGATTCCTGGGTCACGAAAAGAGATGAAACGCGTTAAAAATATCGTTTTCCGAAAACGCTCGACTTTTTTTTCAATAATCTCACTATTCGCGTTATTTTGCTCTATTCTTTTGAGCTCGATTGATAGATTGATTCTATCGCTTTTGTTACCTGCATTTTGGAGCAACTATTTCAGATGCAGTCAAGCCTCGTGGCTTGGAAATAAGCACAGTCGAATTCTTATTTGTTAGTGAACTATTTTTCCCCGAATTAGGGCAAAAAATTGCTTGAAAAATGAAGACACGAAGATTTGCGGTTCTATTTTCCACGCGAAGATCATTTTTTCGACGTTCGAGATTCTTGTACGATTAATTTTTAACACGCTCCTGGACTGAAAACTGGCGCGTGAGAATCCTCTTTTCGGTAGGTAAATGGAGATCTGAATTCGCGAATTTGTTGAGATTCGCACGAAGTGGGGAAAACTTGTCGGCGCAATGCATATCTTTCTATGTACGCCAACGCCGGTTTTTTCAAGGTGACGATAAAATGTCGGCGCGGGTGGAGCGAAAAAAGTTTATTTTCAGAGATGCGCGGATGACACTCGCGCGTTGGGAAAAAGTTGGAAGGAAATTGAAACTCGAGAATCCTAGGGGTTGTTTATTTTTGGAAAGCGCCGACGAAGAAGGTAAAGTGCCGAGGCGGAGGCGTCAAGGATCCACGCAAACGTGGAGATTTCCAATAAAAACAAATCCCCACCTCGTCGATTAATTTTTTCTTGTCGTCCAACTCGCGTGAAACTGGGAGACGAATCACTTTTTATCGCTTTTTATCACTCGCGAATCGACACCGTCGTTCCCGTGGAACGTGAGTGACAGCACGCGATGCTCTCACGTAACCGTCGTCTAGACTTCGCAGCCGTAGTTTTTGGACGCCGACTGTGTTTCAATAATACCTCGAATTGTACAAACGCCACGAGGTTTTTCCATTTCTGATACCGGTGAATAAATCCGTTCCAAATCTCATCGGAGCCTTAATCGGTAAAAAAGAAACGTCGCGCCCCCCGTTCATGTTCGGAGCTGATTGTGAGACAGCGAGCACGTCGATGGGCCGAAACGCGGAGAGATAATGAGAACAGGTGCGTGTGCGCGTGTGTGGAGAGGAGAGGAGCGAAGAAGATGAGAGTCTGGATCGAGTGAGAGGTGAAGCGGAGGCTGCTGTCGTCGCAGCGGCTCTTTGACCTGCTTTCTCTTTCCCCCTCGATCTTACCGATTCCCCGTTCGGACATGCCGGTCGTATTTTCCTCAAAAGTTGGAAAGATCAGGGCCAAAATTGTGGGGAAAAAACCGTGGAGAACGTTCCAGGATCAGCGGAGACGAACGAGTCGGATAAAAGTGCGTGAAAAATGAGAGTTGCATGGTAATTGTGAGGAAATCTGGGTCTCGCGAGGCAGAGGAACAAGGCAAATCAACCGAGGTCAAGAACCTCCCATTATCAAAGGCACGACTTGTTAAACTCCACGTATAGAAAGTTGGCGTGCTCGTGGTACCATTTTCGGAAGGCCTATACTTTTATCCGGCGATAATGGAGCCTCGAGATTTCCCAAAGACGCCTAACATGGCGAAAGTAATTGTTTACGCGGCTCGTTTACACGTCGCGTAGACCAGTTGGGAGTAGTAATTCTAGTGCAACGAAGCAAAAGGGTTTTAGCATCGGTGTTGCTTCCCACAAAAAAGGCCGGAAAGATCCGTGGCCGCTTCGTCACGGAAGTACGAGTGACCTCACTTGGGACGTCGGAATAGTCGCGAATAACAGCACCAAACTAAAATCGCCACAAATATTAGCACAACCACAAAATGCCACGTATAAAAGGAGCAAACCAAAAATTGTCACGAATCAATGCACCATGCATATTTTTTGAAATTGTTTACCACAATCTTTGTGGGTTTATATTTAGAGGATGAAACAAAAAAAAAAATGATTGTGCCGAAATCTGTTAAATATATCAGTCAATTCGTGGCAAATGTAATTTATGCTACGTTTAAAAAAAACGCACTCATTATTTTATTATAAGTAGTAGCGAAGATATATTTGAATACAAAAATATGTTGTTGAAAATTTTATTTATCTGGTAAAACCAAATAGACATTTTTTGTGAGCTTGTAATCGAGGAAACAATTATTTGTTGCTTTCGTTCGAGGGAGAAATGTTTTGTTGCTTTTATTCGCGAATAGCTTATTTTCTGGCGTTATTATTCTTCAAGGCCATCGATATATCCACGTTGGAGAACGAGAATACGAATGCTCGCAACATCCCTCCTTGAACGTTAGCGCTTAAAATCCTCCTGCCGCGGTACAGATTTCCGAATAATCGAGATGAGCTGGGATTTTTTACTCTAGCGCGAATGAACGAATGAAAATTGGAAGAGAATAAAAACATTTTTCGCAACAGGTGAAAAGGATCTTGAAATACTAACGGTAAACGAAATATTTCCATGTTTTCCTCGATTTCAAATAATTTTATGATTGGTGTTCGTGGTCTTAAGCGACGACGACGAAACCAATGACAACTACTGATGATGCTGATGCTGATTTCACACCTGAATTTGTTCATCGATTGTCGATGAGTAATCACAATTATACAGGGTGGGTCACCTCAAGCGTCGAGAATGGGCGGGACTCGACTGCGACAAGGCCCCGCCCCTTTCAGCCAATCAGCAACTCGAAGAATTTGGTCGACCGAAGTTCTTCCGAGAACACAAGATACAGTTTTTCTTTTTGTAGAAAAAGAAATATCGACAGCTACTGCACCAGGTTCTTAGGTATTTATTTATTCTGACGCGATTCAAATTGTTCGCCTTCTCTGTCAACACAAACATCGAGCCGCCGTTTCGGTTCTTCTCGATTCTCGTGGAACCGTTTCAGCGAGCATCGAAATAAATAAATATCTAATAGCCTGGCTAAGTCGTTGTTGACATTACTTTCCTATACCAAGAATCTGTATCTGGCGTTTTTGCAAGAATTTCGATGAGCCAAATTCTTTCGTGGCCGATTGGCCCAAGGGGCGGGGCCTCGTGCCGATAAGTCCCTTCCACACTCGACGCTAGAGGTGACCCACCCTGTATATTTCCAGCAGAAATAATAAGAATGAACGGCAAATAATCCCGAAGATATTCGCTAATTTGGGAATTGATAGTCTCATTCGTTGGAGACGTAGAATCTCGACGAAATATTTTATTCGAAAATCTGGGCTCGGAGATATTCGGCTGTCTCGATTTAAATGGACCACTCCTCGTAATGTATTCTACGGTACGCAAGAATGTCGAGACGTAACTCATCTCCGTTCTTCTTCCGCGTCACATTTTTCTCCTTCACTTTGGTATCCTTGCTCGGTGCGAATTTTTTCCTCCTTTTTTTCTCTCACGGTCGAATTTTGCTCGTACTGTTGCTACGACCTTTCGCGTCCGTTACCACGGAATACGTTTACCACTGGCTCGCAAATGTTCGTGGATCGAGCTATATTCGGTGTGCCGTTATAACTCCATGTTAAGAAGCGTACAGGGATGATTATTCGGATAGATACCACAGCAGCAGCAGTAGTATCCCAAAAACCCAAAAAGCAGAACAGGATTTCGCCTCTCGTTGGATCAGCGCGATCGACGCTTCGCCCATCATCGAGAAGAAGTCTTTCCGGAGAACTTTCAGAGCTACCACGAGTGATATCGAAAATTTGTAAAATCTTGGCGAACCGAGCAGCAAATGCTGATCGCAATCGGAGAGGAATTTGGAGAGGAAGATTGTCGCGAAGTGGCTGGCAAAAAGTTGGCAGAAATGGAGGTGAAAAAAACGGTGGAGGAATTTGTATGATCGCCCGAGGCGAAAGTTTCTCTCGGAATCGGCTTGGCTCGGTCTGTTCATGGATTCGGAGTCACAGAGGTTATTCGAATTCACAATCGGTCTGACTATCCGAGGAGCAGTGGAATTACTGAAATTAGAATAATGCATAGAATTTGGCCGGAGTCGTTGGACGTTGAGTAAATCGTGGAATGAAAGTGAGATAATAATCGTTGACGAAAGAACAGGGGGAAGGGGCTGCTCGCCTGGCTGTGAACCTAAACGAGATCTAGGAATGCGGTGCAGCCTAGTAGCAGGAGGTACCAACTCGCGGATCGAGTACCTACGCCGAGATTAGGTCTTCGCCGCGTGTCGCGGCTGCGGGAATAGGTGTTGAATGGTAAGCGACGAATAGCAATCTGTACGTGTCGCGCGTATCAATCGGGACATTTCCAGGTAGGCGCAGAGATAGATCTATCTATACGTGAACGGTATTTCCTCGGCTACCGCGAACATTCGCGAAGGCTCGTGAATATCGACGAACGAAGGACGACCAGCCGATTTCGAGAGACATTCTCGATTCGGTTTTCGTCATCGGCAACCTCGAGAGGATAATCACGAATCGGATCCGATCTGATACTGCCACTTGATCGCACTCGCCGTCCTCGACTAGACTTTCTACCAATTAATTACGGTTACGACTCTGCGAGCTCATGATTACGTCGGATCTTCTTCCTCCCGAGCAAGAATTGACGGGCAACGATGACCTCGCGACGTGACACCTTTTTTCTTCTTCAACATCGCAGGATTAACCAAATTGCAGCGACATTCGCGCGAAGAAGTGAAATGCAAGTGGCCGTCGAACGTGGCGAGAAATATTTCGAAAGTCCTCGAATCTCACCGGCCGGTTGTCACAGACATTCCTGAAACTCTAGTCAACGCTGATGACGCCATACGCTAACTTTCCGTCCAACAATTTTTATATCTGTGAAACTTGCGGTAAATTTTTTTTTCTGCAATATTTTACGCGTCGATACCGTTGCTCGTCAAATAACGATTGTTCGTCCTGATCGATGGTTTTGTGGCTACGCAGTAAAAAATAATCCGTCATTGTGCAAGCTGCACAAATTTTTGTGCAGAATATTGAACATTTTAGCGTTGTTCTCACAGTCCGTGTTTCAACGCACAAAAATGTTATTCGATACCGAAGTAACACTTTTTAAATTGTAGTCCAACATTAGGCGGTGTTACTCCCAACTCGGAGCTGCGTTACTTGATCACTACACCCTAATTATGTGTAAAAAAGTCGTCGACGCAGATTTTTTGTCAAATTCCGGGATGTTTCCGTTCCGGGAAATATCGCCTAAAAATGAAACACCCTAAGGAAGACGTATTGATTAACGGTGTGCCATGCTACGTGAATACTGCGAATACTACTAAATATCGTCGTCGGATTTCCTTAGGAATGTGCACTCCGCGTGAAGAGACACGCGCATGCCTGATGTTTGGCGTTTTTCGCGAACTGTGAAACGTTTAAGCGCGCGCAGATTTCAGATATTCCTCAAAAAGTGACGACGAGATGAGTCCGAGCGGAAGAGAGGTTGTCACCGATGTAGGTGAGTTAGCTCAGAGTCAATGGGTATGCTCATTGGGAACCGTGAGACGGTCGAAGAGAAATACCTGAGCGAAAAATACTTATTGGGTTATTCGCGGTAGTTCTCGAGCGTTGGATCTTCAGAATCGGTGATCATTGGACAGAGGACCTCGAAAGCAAACCTGTCGTCGCGCGACGACCTTACCGCGCTCCGAGTCGTCCGGGATCTCCGCGACAAGGATGCGCCTATCGTATTCCAAAGGAGCGCGCAAGGACGAACATTCGGAACGGAATATTCATCTACCGTTAACCATTCCGCTAACGCGAGTCGAGCACTCGCTCGTTCGATGTACGACCAAACGGCGCGCGTACTTCAACGGCATTCGAACATCTCGAATGGCGAGTAGCTACACAGCTTTAGATTCTTGAAAAAAAATCCAAACGAGCAAACACCATCGCGAATGGGCTTTGCTCCAGCTTTTTATCAAGCCTTCGCTACTAGCGTTTGATTTCACACCCTATCCCAACACGCAACGGCTCGGGTCGCTATGACCCACGCCAGTTGTCTTTAGGCCGAAACGTTGCACATCGATATACGCACCTTGGTTGCGGGTTGCTGAAGAAATGTAGCGATCCCAGCTCGAACTCTATTTTTCACGCCGCGCACGGTTCCCCGAGCACTTCGTATGGCCTCGCGATCGAGCATCTTATATCCCGCGAAAAACTCGTCACCCTCGGCCTCCTCGAGATTTCCCATCTGTCGTTGTTCCCCCGCGTGGTGTTCGTTCAAATGGAACTTGTAGAATCTATCGTCGTCGTAGAGGTACTTGTTACCCGTACCCCTGTTGTAGTTCGCGTAAAGTTCCTTGGCCACCGCGTCGTCCTGTAGCCTCATTCTCTCCATCTTTTTGTCCTCGTAAGCACACTCCTTGACCATCGGTGGTGACCTTTTGATTTCCTGCAAGAACTCCGGACTTCGCACCCGCGGCGTCGTCGATGCTTTCGACAGCGTTGAAGCGCCGGACGAGGATGACGAGGACGCGCGACCACCGAGCCTCGGACTCGAACTGACCGACATCGAGCAATCATCCGCGTCACGGCTATCAGCAGCGATTTTATCAGCAGCAACCTTATCGTACGATATCTCCTTCGCCGACTTCTCACGACGATCGGCCCGCTCGTTTCCGGGACTCGCGACATCCGTGACGCCCGAGTCTCGCGACACCGCGTCGTCGTCGTCTCCGATACCGATCCTCGATTTCGCGAACGGGCCCGACTTGCCATCGCTGAACTCTTCTCTGTTACTCTCGTCGGAATTGTCACCGTCGAGGCGGTTAGCCGAGTTCAATCGATTCGCCGCGTTCAGCTCGCTGCTGTTCAACGAGTCGCAGCTGACGTTGCTCGCGTCGTCGTCGTCCTCGTCGCTATCGATGTCCGCCCCGCTGCTGGTCAAACTCCCGGTACGAACGTGTTGGCCTGCGCCCAGAATAACAGTACTGCTCGCGTTCTTCTTCTTCGGCAAGGGTGGCGGCGTGCCATCTAGATCGCTGCAAGTCCCGCTGTCCAGAGTATCGCTGGGCGAACACTGACCACTTGACATGACCATGGTACCAAGGCCGTTCTGGAAGGTGCTGTAATAGAAGCAGGAACTCGTTCGGTTCGACGAGGAGTTCAAAGAGTTTGGAATTTCCCGCTGTACCATCTCTTCGCGCTGAAGGTCAACCTCGTTGCTTCCGACACTGATCCTCACACACCCGTCACTACCGATACTACTACTACTACCGTTCACGTTCACGTTCGTCGTACTGAGAACAACACCGTTCTTCGACGCCTCCGACTGACCAATCTTCCGTATCGTATTGTTGTTGTGGTTGGTGTTGTTGTTGTTGTTGTTGTGGTTGTTGTGGTTGTTGTTGTTGTTATGGCCGTTGTGATTGTTGTTGTTGTTGTAGTTATTGTGATTACTGCTGTTGTTGTTGTTGTTGTTGTTTTTGCTGCCGCCGATGATACCGTTAACGCCTTCGAACTTGTTCTCGTCCAAGGTCACGCGCACCGTTGACACGACCTTGCCGGCCGCGTCATCGGGGTTGATTCTGATCTTCACAACGTGAGCAGCCTGCAGACTCTGCGGTTGCGGCTGACGAGTGTCCAGATGTTTCTGTTGATGATGCACCGATTGAGACTGAGGCTGGTGCTCCTGATGGAGCCTCGTCTCGTAGGTGCTGGACTTTTTTACTTCCGGAGTACGCCAGGTTGGCGCGGAGGTTGGCGACGGCACGGTACCACCGACAAATACCGTTGCTCCGGCCTCTGCCGGCCCACCGACGACGGGTATTACGGGTAGGGAGAGACTCTGGATGGTCTGGATCGACACGGTAGTCTGACGCGTATCTTGAACAGGGTCTCTGCAGTTCCGAGCCTTTGGCGGCAGTGGCGGAGAGACGGTCATGGTGCTCGCCTCGTCCATTTAAAATCGCCGATCGGCGACTCGGTCACGACTCGTCGATGCTATCCGATCGGTTCGGTGACGTCCGTGGCGCGTTCCTCGGGCGCCGACACAACCCAGATCTCTCGACTTCGAGGGGAACGATGCTGGAACTGTTCACTCGCTCAAATCTACTACGATCTTTCACCACGTCACATCTTTCATACAAATCCACCGATCCACCCCGCTGATCCCTAAGCTCGCGATCCGATTGTCAGGAGAAGCCACGAGAAAACCAAAAAAAAACAAACGAAGGGGATCGAACGACGTCCACGCGCGAACACTGTTTTCGCGAGAATTCGAGCGACCGGAGAGGACTGAGCGGATCGGAAGGTGAAAAATAACTAGGAACTGGGCGCAGAACTGAGGCGCGGACGAATTCGCCTTGTAACGGACTCGACCTCTTCGAGGAGTATCGCGCGCGCGCTCGATGAACACACGGTCGAGCGAATGCCTGGCACTGCCAGTCGTTCGTAAACTGTGCCGAAGAATACGCCAAGGCCCGATTCAAGCCACTCAGAAGGAGGTGGATGGATGGTGGGGAAACGGTGTTCCGTGACTGCGAGAAGTCCGTCTACGAGCGCGTTGGGCCTTCGAAGGAGGCCGGTGGCGTCCTCTGTCGTCGCGGCTCGCATCGACTATCCGGTTTCACATTTGAATACCTGTTCTCTCTCTCGCTGTAATCGAAACACCTGCCAAAATCAGACGACCAGAGACTTTTCCCCTACTCCGATCGCACCCCACCGCAGTTTCGTCGAGGATGATGTATCGCGAGGAAGGAGTGCCGGTTTCCCCTCGTATGTATGCCGCGCTTATATCTGTAGGTTACGAACGGATTACGTTCCATAGAAGACGCATACGAACGCGCTACGATTCCTCCGATACACTCGCATTGCTACGGCCTATCGGACTCTCCCAACGTCTTCGAAACGTTACTTCGGAGTTTATCGCGCTGTGCTGACCTTGCGAGGATCGAGAGACGGAAGACGAACGAACGATCGGACTAGAACAGGTTCCGTTACACTCCCTCGGACCGGTGCATTCCAACGAGTTTCTCATTTCTCTACCTTCTTTCTACTCTTTTCTCGCTACCTTTTTTTCGCGCTATCTCTCTCTCTCTCGCTCGCTCAGTTTACCCCCCTTTTCCCATCACCTCCCTATTCTTCCATCTCTCCCCATATTTATCTATCATTTTCATTCCCTCCTCGCTTTTCTGTCTTCGATCAGCAATGGCGACACAAACCTCCCGTCATCACTCCATACCCCTCTGCTCGTTAAGACGGCACACCATTTTTTTTATCTACGTGCATGTCGAAGTGAACGTATCGATGAGACGAAATTCCACGATCTTGAAAAATTCGCATAAAAAACGCAAGATTTTGTTCCTCGCATTCTGTAGATTATTATATAACACGATACTTGCGCGAACAGCCTACTAATATCCTGACGAGTATCCTAAATCGTAAATTGTATTAGTTTCCAAGAGGAGTAACTTTTACAAAAAATGTTCAAAAACGTTGACCATGCGTAGGCATTTGATGCTCAAGTCCGTAACAAAGAGGATATTCAATCGTCTCGCTTTATCAAGGGAGACGTTGATTTCTTTTCTTTTTTAATTTCGCAGACATTCGGAAAAATATATTCGCCAGTTCCCAAATGCATCGAGATTTTTGTGTGGTAGAACGTTTCTCGTTTAGGATTTAGCTAGAGCAGATCTCGTACGGATTTGTTTCGTTTCATTTCGCAGTTCTAATGCACGGCGCATTCCGACGATTGCGTCATTTGCGACGAGTGCAGTAATTACTACGAGACCTCTTATCTCACAGAAGGAGAACCTCTTTGTTGGAAAACAGGCGACGCGAGGCTCGAATGCAATTGTCGATAGGTTGCCTAGTAGGCTACTACTCTACTACGCGGACCGATGTGCATCAGCGATGATGCTATCATAACTACATTCCATCCTCCTCGCGTCGTAGATGCGTAACATTTTTTCTCTTCTCTACTTGGAAAGAAAGCTGTGCTTGTTCGACATGGTTTCTCCATTTCTTTGTCATCCTCGTACCACCGCGAGCGACGAACAGTAGTAGCAGATTATTAAAGAGGACAACGTGACACATTCGGAGGAGGGACGGACAAGCGGAGAGAAACGGAGAGACTAGTAGTCTCTCTCGAGGCGAATCACGTCGCACGAGGATTTTCGCAACGGTTGTGTCGTGCAGTTTCTGCGTCCGCGCGCACAAGCTCGTCGATTGAATTTAACCAACGATATTTATTATACGTATATTCGTTCGATCATTACACTGTTTTGCTAGTTATTTCGGACCCATGATTCGTAGGTCTACAGGCCGTTTACTCGTGTTATTGCTATCGCGAAATATTATCTTTATCCTTAAGGTACGATTAACGAATTTGTGGGTGAGATGCTCCAGCTGAGGTCGAGTTACGAGGCGAGCTCCCTTTCTCTCGAAAGAAACCAGACGTTCATCGGTTCCGACTTCCCCTTCATGGTAACTGGTCCGCGATACTCCAAAAGAAACTGCGGGTCCTGGTTCTCCGGCATGCAGAGGTATCTGGAACAAGGTTTGCGAGGAATAAGTTCGCGGCGGAACCGGATCGCTATACGACCACGTTTGACAATTTCACCGCAGCAACTGCAACGCATTCCCACGGGAAGGATCATCGAAACGAAGCGCTACGTGATGCGAAGCGCGAACGAGGAGGCAAGGGGATGACTGTTCGCGCCTAAATTCTGCTCTGAGCAGGTACCAAGAAACTCGGCGCTCCAAATGGCAGGAGCATCGATTAATCTAGTTTCGTGGACTTCGACAGAAAATCGTAACGCTCGACTTTGTGACGAAGGAACGTCGCAGCTTTCAACTCTGACTCGGAGAATTTTGATCGATTCGATTCTACGTCGTGAGAGTATCGCGTGCTTGCGAACTGTACGAGTCGATGACGATGGCGAAAGTCTAAACTCTACTCGCGAGAAGTGTAAATCGAGTGGTTTGATCCTTTCGAAATAAACGTTTTGAATTGTATGTAGAGACATGTAGAGACAAAAATGTCCCGTGACAACAAAAGGCGTTGGGCTGATAATTGTGATTGTTCGAAGTGCTACATCTCGGTTGCTGGTAAAAAAATCTGGAAAAAAATCGATTCGGTTTTATGACGAGCTATTTCGGCTACGAATTTTAAAAATGGCAAGTCTGAGCGAGTGTCGAAAGTTTGCGAGAGATTCGCTAGAAAAACCATTCTGCGCCACTATTGTCCAGCGTAATTCACCCGAGCAGCTGTTCAGCTGCGAAAACGAAACTCGAACGTAACATGGAAAATGTAAAACGTACAAACATTTATCCAGCTGTCATATTCTTTCTACTGAACCTTTGAGATTTCTAGGCGGAAAACAAAATCAAGTAGTGCGAGTCAACGCAGCATCAATGTCTGGACGTTTCTACAGATAACATTCGCAGATGCCAACGCGACGTTATTCTCTTTTCCGTGGTCTTATTTCCCGAAATTCACAGCTGGTCTCGCCAACTTTGAACGTGTGCGTTAACCAGTTTGCCTGTATCACGCGTCCTACTGTCCCTAATCGTGTCGACCCGACGAAAGTCGTTTTTGCGCAACGTGGTACTGTTTTTCATCGTTTTCCTCGAATTTTTCAGAACCAATTTTTCGTCCTTTTTCTATTTCCCGTCCAAAGTCTACGTTCCTCGTTATTCGCATCTACAGTCGCCAATAGTTTTTTTTTTTAAATTGCATTTACCTTACTTTACTTTAAATTAATTTAATTTAACGTAATTTGATTGAATTTTATTTTATTTTATTCCATCTTATTTTATTTCATTTTGGTTTCTCCGACGCAACGTGTGGACGACGCAATCGTTTTTTGTTACATGAAATTTGTCTCATACGTGTTCGTAACGGAATTATTACGCGGATCTGGCACCGGATTCAACGCGAGTGTCGTTAATTTCCATGTGATATTTGTTTGATTTACATCGAACGACTGCGAACGGCGTCACGTTGGCACAGATGGCATTAAACGTTCGTGACGTCAGGGTTTTGAATCTAAAAATACGGTTTATCGTACCGCCAATATTTATACATGTACGATGTACCGTTCTCGCGCTTCGTTGCACCTCGAAATGGTTCGTTGGCGAAATAATCCGCGATGTCGAAAATATAAAACGACTATGCGCGTGACTCGACTTCGATCATTATCCTGTCCCAACTACGCGATACGCCTCGAAGCGGGTGCCGTAAGTCTGAAATTCGAGATTGTTAAAGGGTCACTGAATTGGATTATGAAATTACTTGTTATGCACGACAATAGAATGCCCGAGTTACGCTTTAAAAACTCCTATTCCTGTAAAAAAAAAAAAAACAATCTCAAAAAGTTACAATTGGTGTAACTAACTAGACGTGCTCCTAAGGTGTACCTATGGCCAATACAAACTCGATTCTGCAAAGGCAACGAAGATAAACTCATAAGCAATGGTGGGTAAAGCCCGACAGTCTCTTCACTCCCTATAAATCCTCATCTTCCCCTGAGATTAAGTCTGAACTCTAATTCGCATCCATAGTCCTACCTTCGACTCAATCTCCCACAAAATGTCCTTCAAACCTTCACCCAATGCCGTCCAATTACAGAGCTTTTTCTCGGAATCGTACGAAAAAAGGGATTTCTCAAATTCAGTGATGCCAAATTTTGTAAAAATTGCTCAGAACCCACTGCCTACGACCTGCACCACATATTAACAAGCTGCCCCGAGTTCTCCAAAGAAAGAAAATATTTGAAAAACAAAACGCAACTGAATTTCTCTGATGCCGTTACACAGAGAGCAAAAATTTCTTATTTCAAGAAAAAAAACACTTATTTTAAGCAATTCATGATTCTTGCCGTAGTTGTGCGATGAATAAGAAAGTTTGCATCTTAATTTTAGACGTTTTTTCTGGAATTAAGTGGAAACTTTCTTATTTTTAGCACAACTAAAACAAGAACCACGAGTTTGTTAAAATAAGTGTTTTTTTTTGTTGCAACAAGAATTTTTTTCCCCCAGACATGTATGCTCTCCACAGCTTCCCAAGTAAAATTATCACGCAAAGATTTGCGACATATCCGAATTTAATTTTATGAGGTCAACATCCTGAAATGTTATAAGTATTATTATATAAGTAATCCACTGAATAGAATAAGTAATTGATATAATCGGTAGACAATAAACTAAGCTCTATGCTCGACTCTCCCTTGTATAAGACTATGTAATGTCTCGAGCAATGAATAAACTGAACTGAACTGAACTGACTTAAATTATGGTAATAATATTTTCTCCCATTATCTAGCTGAATCCGGTTTTCGGGCAGTTTTCGACCATGACGATTTTTCTCGTGAAAGTCATCAAGCCGTAACGATCATATATATCATTAAAAATATCATTTTATCACGTTACACTTTACACTGGATTTTATTCACAACTCGTCAAACTGATTTCAAAACGTTGGTTATTAACGTAAATACATCGAGAAAAATGACGAGGATTCGCGAAGAAAAGTATGCATATTTCTGAAGGAAATGTCGCGTTTTTGTAAATGGAATTACGACCACATTTTAAGAGCGTGGTGTTAATAATTATCACGAATAATTGAAGTATTGAAATTCTACTTTAATTCTACTTTTTTTTTTAATACGACAATTTTTTAATTTTCGAGTCGCTGCCACGTGCATTGCAACTAGAAATGCTGTCCTCGTGTCTTGGTCACGTAATACCCAAACGCGTAACGCGAGCGTCGGCTGCAAGCTCGAAGCCCTTTAAATTCCTACGTCACGCTAATCGAATTAACGTTAGCCGAACGACGAGCAGAATTCTCTCTGTACGTTTTTGTATTCGTTCGTTGAGGTGAGAAGTATCATCGCGCGTCGTTGCTCGCGGGATTTATCGAGCCCTTATCAAGGGAAGTGTGACCGTCGACGGAGAGATTTGATCGCTGCGTACGTGATTCATCGAATCATGGATGTAATAATCGACTGTTACTTCGACCAAATTTTCTCGCAAATGGAACGTAGCAGTCTCTTGTCTCGCTACAAACGACGCGCCTTGGTTAATTACATCACGGCGATTATACAGGGATGCGCGAGAGGTAAGAATTGATACGCGAGTATCGAGAGGTGAAGAAAGAAACCGCGGGGAAAAATAGCGTCGGACTATCAATAGCGCTGCCATTTCAAGCAGATCATTTATCGACGGTAAATTCATTCGGTTCGATCTCGTCTATTTTTATGGATCGAGTACGACGAGCAAAAGGATACGAACGTCACATTTCTACGACCAGATCCCGACAATTTTTTGCGCGATATTTTCTGCACAGCTCATCGAATTTAGCATTTTCTAATCCGATTTACTTTTCTCTCAAATCATGCATCGATTCCATATACTCCTTTTTTGCTTTATCGTTGAAAAAAATTGTTTACAGGTCTATCGAGTGTACGTAGCAAAAATTCGTCAAAGGATTACGAAAACATTTTTCAAGCTGTGATAATCTTATAAATTGTTATGATAATATGTCGTTTGTTCTTTCAATTCATAACTCATTTGTCAAATCTGTGAGCCTTCATCGTGCTTCGTTCGCGTTATGTTTGAGAAAAAACAATTGAAGCAAAAATGGTTCTTGTGTAGCAAAGATTCTTGAAGCTACTAAACTTTTGTGTTTTCCATGCTTGATTATAGTCGCGCTCAAATTTTATCTACTAGTACCGTCGATGGACTTTTTGAAACGGACGGTTTTAATAGTTTTAATTGTTGTCTTCCTTCATTTTTTGATAATTTCAAGAACCCATCCAAAAACTTTTTGTGGTAAAGATTGAAATTTTAATGATCACCCATCTAAAAGACGCTTCTTTCGGTTTTTCGCTCAATTTTTTGTTCATTGTAATTTTGGTTTTCTTACATGCTTTTTAGACCGATATACAAAAAAATTATTCAAAGTATATACATATGCGATTTTCGAGTTTGTAACCATTTTTCAAGAAGTTTTGAGCGAAAAAACAGACTAGAGCGTCTTTTGAACCGGTGATCTAAAAAATGTCAAACTTCACCAGAACTAAGAATATCAAAAAATGAAGGAAATAAAAAATTCGAGTTATTGAATCCGTCAGATTCGACGTGGAATACCCCGTATAGCAATATTATCTCGTTCGCATAAATCGACTGTCGATAATACGTGCTACGCGTCAGCTGTCCGTCACACCGCATTTTCCCTTTTGGTCTCGTTCTCATTTCTTCTCGCCGACGTCCCTCCGTAATCTTGAGTATCGCTTTCGCGTTTCAACTCCACGTATGATACATCGCAAGGCCTTGCAATTTTTCTGACAACACGTGTCATCGAATTTACCGCTGAATTTTTTTTCAATAGTCTCGCGAAGAGCTCCACGTAGATGTAGGTAATCCGTAGAAATAACGATGTTCGGCGACGAACCAGGCGATACAGCGATGTCTGTGTTTCCTTCGCAGAGGAACCGGAGAACACCGAGATTTGCGAAAAAGCTGTACTCGCAGTTTTACGATACCACAACATAACGCTGGATGAGAACGGATCGATCTGCCTCCTCGGAAAGTTTCATAACGTTTTATACGTTGGCCTAAAGCTCTGTTTCGATTGGCAACTGGAGAACAACGAGATAGTTTCGAGGCTACTGAACGATATATACTACTGCGAGAAAACTTTCGAAAGGCTTTTCGTCGGGGCGATATTTGGCACGAGAGTAACGCATTTTTTGTCCGGATGGAAGAGCGATTTCGAGGATCAGGAGGAGAATGTGCGAGCTTTGGTATATTTCATGGACCACGCGAACAAGGCGCGACTTCGTTACGCGACGAAGACATCGGGCTCGAAATGTCGGTTCGTGGATGTCCCTATGGAATCGTACGGCCAAGCATTACCAATTCGGGTCGCGATTCAGCTGGGTAATCCGGATATCCTGTTGCTACTCCTACGCTACGGAGCGTTGACAAATTCTGATAATCTCTACCCATCGCCAACGGAGATGCTGCTGAATAAATTCGCCGATTACGAAACAGGAGACGACGAACAAACGACCCAATATCCGCCTCAGCTGCTCTCCTGCCTCAGACTACTCCTGCGCACGACGCCTACCGTCACCGTCAATACGCCGGATCACATCGCCGATCGCTGCGGAGTTCTGACGATCACGCTCAAGGAACGTTATCCAAATCTGGTCGATAATCGGGTGGTACCAGCGGACAGGAGCGGCGTCTCGCCGCCGCAACTCACGCATCTCTGTCGATGCCGCATCCGAGAAGCTCTATTCGCGAACTGGGCCTTACCGCACGGCATCAAACAACTCAGAATACCGGAATCGTTGAAGAATTATCTAGACTTGCTGAGCGATTGATCATTGTCCTATCAAGGCTCATTAAACCTACGCCAAAAACGCGACGTGGTCGGAAATGTTTTTCTGCGTGAATCCCTTGGCAATAATAATTCTCCGACCACTTTCTCTTCTGTCAACTTCTTTTTTTAAATCGATGTCACTTGGAAAATTTTGTCGATAGTAGATCGATGCTCATCGTATTATATCTTAAAGTATTTAGGGGAGGGCGAGGCGAGTTGGAACAGAGGCGACTCGAAGCAGCCCTGATTTTGCGGTGGTAAAAAATTGTTTAAAAATTCGAAAAAAAAAATCAAAATTGTTCCAATTCTAAACATTTTTTAGAATATTTTTTGAAAATTTTACACAAATTTTTACTACCGCGAAATCAATGCTGTTTCAACTAAGCTCTGCTTCAACTCCTCTCGGTCTCCCCTACTGCTCTATGAAAATATGCGGTCATCGAATCTCTAAATTCATCTACGTAGAATTTAAGTACGCGTATCGAAAGACCCGCTCCGTCAAAAAATGCGTATTGTCGTTGAATTTAGAAATTGCAGCCCCCGAAGGTATTTTTGCGCGAGCAGTGGGTTCTCCAACGTTCTCCAACTTCAAATCCTGATCGAAAATTCCAAAATTTTATTTTCTTCTGTAAGAAATTTAAGCGTAAGTTTTTTCGAAGTTTTTGAATGGGAGCAAGGAAAAATAGTTGGCGGAGTGTCGCGTTGAATAATAGTTTTTCGCACTTCCGTCGAAATTATAAAAGCAATCTACTTCACGACGTGCGATTTGTTATCCCTGTTTCTTCAATTTCGGTTCTTCGCGTGTTACTCGAGCGTTTTTTCATTTATCTATATTCTACTCCGTTATTTTTTGAGTTTGATATTCCGAAGATGTGGAATTAAGGTATAAAGTTGTTAACATTCGTCACCTGTATGCATCCTCGGATACGTTGATCTTGCCAGACTCGCCTGTCGTTTCGGTGCGGCTGGTGAGATTCACGGTGTTTCCGAACAAGCAATATCTTGGCATTCGATGGCCAATCACACCTGTGACGACTTCTCCGCTGTGAATGCCGATGGTAATTTTCTGCGAATTGAAGAAACGTTTATGCACTCGAATCTCTCGTCGACTGAGAAGCTCATCCTGCGTCTGGGTCAACGAAATTGCGTTTCCTCTCGTTATTTCGCACCATTCAGACTTTTTCGGAAAGTCGTAGGTGTATGAAAAACGAACGAATCGGTGAAACTCTTTCTACTATGGGTGTGCGAATTTTATGCGAAACGAGTCTGAAAATTCGAGAGGACCGAATCTTTCGAACCTGACGAAATTTTCGCATCACTCAAACCACAGGAATCATTCCTATAATTTAAATCTTACATAAACATAAATAATCAATGTAAATAATAATTTTCACTTTAATTTATTAATGTCGTATGAACTTATTAAATATATAAAGCAATGTATTGTACTAAGATCTTCTCATCTTACCAGACTTGGAGCAATACGAAATAACAGATGAGAATAAACAGATGTGGTTTTTTTTACGAATTACACTTGATACGAAGAACTTTTTTATCCTTTGGACTTCATTAATCAGCTCTCTTTCCTTTTTCTTTAACCCTTAGCGACCACACGGAGTAACTAGTTATCAGATCTCTTTTTTTCCACATCGACTTGTTTGTGGAATCAACAGACAAAATAAAGGTAAGTTTTTGCTATTCTAGTAGAATATATTTTTTCAATCCTAGTCGTTATGGAAGCTCGTTTGTGCACGTGAAATAGTTCAGTTTCATTTTTATATGAAATTGTTTGTTGAATAAATCTAGTGTACGTTCATTGTAGAATAACCCGTTTATTCTACAAAAAAAACAAATTTTATGATTTGTAATTTGTTTCATTTTTTCCTCCAGTAATTTAGCAAAATAAATACATTTGTTGAATGATACGCGGATGCTGTTATTTTTTATGATAGGAATTTTTTTCTGAAAAAAGCCTTTTTGTTGAATTTTCACATACATATGACCAGTTTTCAGAACGCCTTCTATAAATTGACCGGTAAAAATCACCAGAAATGTTGAAGCAATCATGAAGCAACCGGTTAGAAGTTTAAAGTGCCTTGTATATGTCTTGTACAGCTAGATCTTTCAGCATGTAGGGTAATGAATTGTGACCGCTAAGGGTTAAATTTATGAAAATTCAATAAAACTGTAATTTATAAAACTTAGATCAAATTTTATGAATTGAGTTATTTTATTTTATTCGATGCGAATTTCGAATCGAGTTTCGCCTCGAATAATTCGAATTATCGAACATCCGAACATCCCCATTTTCTACAATCGTTTCCTTCCTTTCGATATTTTCGTTTCTTTTTTTATCGCAGTTTGTAAAGGTTCGTTTTTCACGTCGTTATTTCCCAATCAAATATTCGTACCACCGACTTACCACTGGTTCACCGTCAATTCGAACTTCATCCGCAGCCAGATCCATCATATCCAAAGCCAGTCCAGCGATACAACGCGCGTGAGATTCGCAGGGCTCCGGCAAACCGCTAACGGCCATATATTTGTCCCCGACAGTCTCGATCTAGATGTAAATAACGCACGTTTCATCGATCTGTCGAAAACAATCTTATTCACAAATCATTTCTCTCTTTTTTTTCTCGTTTTGTCCATTATCATTTTTTGTCGCATTACGCCTCTTGGACAGGTCTAATCTATTTTCACGACTCTCCTCGTCGAAACAACCCTGTAAAGACGTCGTTATACCGAAGGGGCTCGTTTCCACACTCGATATAGCTGTAAGGACAATCAGCTTTCACCCTCCCTCCGCCCGACGTTTCACAACGAACCGATATATTCGCACGGTACGAGCGGCGAAACGATCGAATAATTGGCATACCGTTACGCTTTCCTTTCCCGACAACGTGTGAATAATCAGGATTGAGACATTTTTCCAAACAGGCATAAAAGCGAATTAGAGACAATAAATTTATGTAGTTATTTCGACTTTGGAGAAAGAAGCAAAAAATCTACATTTTTCGGCTGAATATGACTAAAACGAAATAATAAACGAAACAGTATATAAGTCATTTTTTTATAGTCGAATAAAAACAATTTTTGTTGGGCCCCAACGAGAATACGTGTCGGAACTAATTTTATAACCAGACAGCAATAATTTTCCGAAAACGTTGTACAAACTTCTTGATCAAATGTTAGTCACCTTATAGACGTTGGGATTTCTCTTCGGGTCTGTCAATACGTCGAAGGCTATGTACAGTTGATTGAGCATGTTCACGATCTTCATCGCTCCGCTGGAATCGGTGTTGGCGGCGCAATAAGCAGCGAAACCAACGATACCAGAAAATAAAAGCGTGACGCAATCGTATTTTTTTGCGAGTACAGGTCTGGAATGTCGCAGCTCGTTGGCGACTGATATCGGCAGGACGGAATACAACAGTCTGGAAATTCGAAAGAAGAACGTCGTACCTAAACGTTGAAAAAGAAATCGCATCGTTTGACAATTTATTCGTTGTATTTCACCGAGGTTCGTTTGCACTCTCTGAGATAAGCATCGTAGAGTCATTCGGGGTAACTGTGCACCGCGTCCCCTTTATTTCCGAAGAGGGAGTGAGGGGTCACGACATGCGTGGACGATTCGAAGGTTTATTAGCAGGGAACTAGTTCACGACAGGGAAAGCGACCTCGTATAATCCGTTTTTTCAGCTTCGCGACGACGTTGTTGCTGATGGATCGGATAAAAAATAACAAAATTCCAAAGACGAGCTACGAAGCAGAAAGTCTCGACGACAAACGCGACGTAGAGAATTCAGAACACAGAACACTTCTCGACGGGCTACTAAAGTTGCAAATGTCGTCTCGACGTGGCCGAAGGAAAACTTTTCCCACCATTCTAGTAGCTATCGCATTATCGGCGGTAAAAGTATCTACTCGACCGAAATCGCCTCGGACCCCACTCGTTTTATTCTCCGGGATGCTTCGGCAATAAAAGAAAAGTTTCGGCTCGGTATTGCCAAAGGTAAAGCTGTTGGCCTTCGTGCCAATCGAGTTGTATCCACTCCCATTTAGTCCGTTGCCAGTAACAGCATCAATGAAACTCAACACTCATCTCGTCCGAATTTCTCTCGACTGCTGGTCGAATGTAAATAAATATTGCTGCTCGTTTCCGCGAAAAATGTAATGCTTGTCATAAAAACGTAAGAGCAATAGTTTCACAAAGAGGTTGCTATTCTAATATAGAAGTACTCGATTTTGCCAACTGCAAGATCGATGGTTTTTATCCAGCGCTGCTCGAGGACTGGGACAAGAATCGAGCAGAGCGAACATTGACGAGCGATTTCTCGCCAAACTATCTACATCGAAGCGCGCGCGACTTGGGACATCGTGGAGTCTTTGAAGATCTCCGAACTCGTTATATCTAGGTGCAGTCAGTTGTACGAGCTTTGTCGACAGGTACACGAAATTTCTTATGCTACGATATTTGTTGATTCGCGAAGTTACTCCTCGTTCTTCGTATACATAATCTTACAAATTTTTCTCGGCCATTTCCGAGCATCTGATAAAAGTATTTCGGGGATAGCAGATTCAGGGGAAATACTACCACTACGCTAAGATTCATCAGAATCCCATCGGCAGAAAGGAAACGACATTTTTTATTATTCTTGTCCCATCTCTCGCGAAAGCTGTTTAACGAGAGTGAACGGAAGAGCGAAGGATGTCGTCCGTTCGGAATACGGGGTGGACAAACACAGGGTCGAGAGTCGAATAGCTTTGGGTCTGCAATATCTGCAATACCTGTCAGTCTTCTGTTTTTCGCCGTCCAATTTCCTGTAGGTCTGCTGCAGCTTGTCCGTGAGCAATTCCAAGTTCCTTGTGAGTTTGTAGTCGGCCTCAAATTGTTCCGACATCAAGACGAGATCACGCGTAGCATCGTGAAGAGGGATGTCGCTCAGGTACAATCCACGCCTGAGGAGACAAATTTTGGACCGTAATGAATTCGACTAAGTAGCGTCGGAGGAACGAGAACGTAAGTTTAATACGAAAACAAAACGCGAACGTCTTGTACATTCGTACTTTCCTGCCAAGTCTAAACTAACGCGAAAAGTTAGTCCCACGAGTCCCGTGTTTCACTTCCGTTCCCGGTTGTATCACGTGTAATTACTTCTCCACAATAAAGTTTCACGCAGCCTCGTTTTGACTCTAACCGATCGTTCCACGATCCGCGGCATGTCAACGTCGCGCACCTTGGTCTAAAATCTTTTCTCGAATGTAGGAAAAATCTGATTCGATCTTCGATATGAGAATGTTGCTCGTGCCCGCCATTTTTCTCAGGGGAGAAAATCTCGCGTATAATACGGTTTTTGTGTCCTTCGTATGAAATTCCTTCTGCTTACGCGTTCGCGCCGCGTCTCAGAGGACATGGCGGAGGCAAAAAATTCTGGAGCTTAGCGAAGACGCGGTGAAAATACCTCGTAAAATACGCAGATACATAAATATGCGGAAAGAGGTCCGCGTGCGACGAGAAACGATGCTGGAAAGTATTATTTATTCGTTGTCTTTCGAGGATCACGTCCCCTCGGCTACTCTCTTTGTATTTCCCTATCGCTGCCGGAGCTTTTTTCGAACAAAGCTCGCAGCGTCTCTCACTCGTCCCGAACGAGGCCAGGCGGAAGTTTCCCTCGGGAATAACGAGCATCAGAGCTTTTTCGGCCGGCCATTTAGCCGTTCTCAGTGCTTTCGGTCGAATTGATTCGATATCATCGCCATCAGCGACCATGAGAGTAGGCCAATCGAGTACACGTGCGCGGAGAAGCGAACCATCACGATCCAATTCGATAATAATGATTGCAAACGGACTCCAATCGCTAAAAAAACTCGGAAATTCGACGTAGAAGGAAAAAAGACGCCGGAATTGTGGAATAGATAGCAGGAGTTTGAAAAATTGACGAACGGAAAATTGAAAGCCGACGAAGGTTTAGCGGATTAATGGAATAATTAATTGGACAAAAAAACTGGAGGAGTGAGATGGCGTTGGAAAATAAGGGTTTGGAGAGGACTCGATCGACGAGTTGGAGAACAAATGGGGTTTCGAGAAGCCGTTGGGAAAGAAAAGGCGGAGAGAACGAGAGAGTACTCGGGACGAGTGTGAATTGAATGCGAAGGCGAAGCGGAAGCGAATAGCGTTATAATCCGTTGCTTATCAACGCGAAGAAACGGCGAAACAATGGCGTTTTACCACGACCATGTATTCGACAAAGAGTCTCGAGAGTTCGGAGGCGATCATGGAGAAAGTAACTTCGCTCGTATCGGCGCCTAACAAAGAGACGAAGTGACAAATTGTGCAGTCGCTGAGAAATAGGCGAGGGATTAGACCTCGTTACACGAGAAACATCACATTTTTTCGTGCACCAAACCGCGTTACAAAAATCTAACGTCAACCCTCACCTCGCAATCCTACACCCAAATCTCTGCGAATCTATCTCCGCGGAAATTTCGTTCGCCGTCGAGTTTCGCGGACAAAATTGATCAAAGTAATGAATATTCACTTTTTGGAGAATAAAAATGCTTTTTTCTATTCCCATTCTTTCCTATTACAGTGTATTATTATTATTATCATTATTAAATAAATGAATAGCGATAGTAATAGTAATAATAATAGTAGTACTAATAATAGCAATAATAATAATAATAATAATAATAATAATAATAATAATAATAATAATAATAATAATAATAATAATAATAATAATAATAATAATAATAATAATACTGGAAATTGTGTCGGTTAATTTCAATTTTCCTGCGAAATTTCGTCGGAGAGTACCAAATGCATTCTCCAACAAATCCGTACCTATTATTAACTTCGAGGATATCTACGTTGGAATTTTTCCTCGGTCTGTCGAGCGAGTGAATTAGCTGAATATTTGGAAAATAGTCGTTCTAATCGGCGACAGTATTGATTTACGATGACAGTTGTCTGTATCACGAAAATTCGAATGTCTTTCCGTCGACCAATTACGTTATCGACGACTCGCATCAACGGTTAGGAAGAAAAGCGACTTATTAGCGAAGATAGGTCAATTTTAATGAGGAGCGCGTGGACACGGCGCTAGTGCAAGAGCGTTCGGGGGTACTTGCTTTGATGAAGAGACACTGTAAGGAGAAACGGAATTGCCGTGGAACGTAAAAATAAATGTCGATGTGTTGTACCCCCGTTTACTATCTTCTATATTACCCGGGGCTCACCCCGAACCGTGGGATCCCTGCGATTCTTAAACGCTCGCGTGCGGAGGATTCAGAGAACTCCGCGATGAAATGATGATACGTCAATTTATCAAACAAAGAAAATCAACGGTTGATAAACATTTTTGACGAGGAAACTTTAATACTTTTTCGGAAATTTGAGAGTCTGGCGAACAAATTGACTGAGAAGTTACCACGTCGTATGAATTCCAATCATCATAGATTTTGATTCCAATTTATGAAATAAAGAAGAAACGCAACGGACGGGATTCGTTGAATCGAAGCTAGATTTCGTTATCATCAACGTGACGATCGCGAAAAGCAGCTTGCAGGAGTGAAATGAAATGTCAGGAATACATTCGATAATACGATTGCTGACACTCGCATTACCTGATCCAATCGTCGAGATTCATGACGCTCGGGTAGCACAAAAATGTGACGAGATCCTTTTCCGGAATGTAGAACATCTGGCCCTAAAAAAAAAACAGAAGTCGATACTGAATCAAGTGACGACAATACTTCTGAAATTCGGCAAACGAGTGAGTGTTTCCTTCCGCCTCTGAAAATCTCACCTTCAATCGCATATTTGCCCATTTCGTCGGCACGTCGACTTTCATCACCCGCGGTTTCGTGCACAGAACGTAGACAGTGTTGATGTGTGACAAGATATTGTCAAAGGTCAGCTCCAAATGTGGTCTGATCTGGGAGGGGAGAAACCGTGAATAATCCAACTAACCATGAACGAATAGATCGCCTACGGATGAATTTCTACGAGAAAATATTAACCCTCGACCGCTGGACTTCTTCTGAACAAATGAAAATTCGAGCCAATTTTTTCCATTTTCTCCAACCCCGGATTTTTGTTCAAACTAGGTTTATGTGGTTCCTCGTAGTAAATTACACTCGTCGAAGGAAATAAGTTACGATGGAAATATTACTAAGATCTGACGTTTATCTGTCTAATACTCGAATTATTAGAAAATAGGGTTTTTGTTTTTACCACTTTTTTTTTAATTTTAGATCCCAACTGAAAATTTTATTGGAAATATCCAAGAAGAAATTCTCTGAAAATTCTCTTTAAATGACTATCACTCGGCGGCAGTTCATGCTATCATATTGTACCAGAGCGCGATTTACTCAGGATTAGATGCTCTACAAAACTGCTCATTGCGATGTAGCTGTGATTCGCATTTGTAAGTTTATACGGATCACTAAATATGATTTTTGTATAAAATTCTTGTTTTTTTTAAGTTATTTCATAAATGATTAGACTTACATAAAAAATGTGACCAACAAATTTGTAGAAAATTTAATTTACTGTAAAAAAGATCCAGTAAACTGAATCGCCAGGATTGATATTTCTCGAGATATAGAGCGTTGACTGTTTCAGCGTATGAATTTTTTTACGAAGAGCTCGGCTCGATATTCTCAAAAATGTCATAATACGAAAAATTCAGTGCTCTATAAAAAATAAAATTCTATTCACGGTGTATTGTCAAATTGTTGGAAGCTGTTTTCGGATCCAATGATCGTTTCTACTGTCGTGGGTACATCGTTGACTTACCGTTACGAGGATATCGCTTAATTTACAGTTTCCACTGCTGACTTGTGGTATCACTCGAGAGATGGTGTTTCCAGTCTGGACGATAGTTAATTCCCTGTTGAACATTAGATGGAACGGAAATACCCTGCAGAAAGTTGCGGGACTGACCTTTGGTTCTGTAACACGCAACATCAGTGGGAACAGCTCCATAAAATGAGAGCGAGCAGTAAGAGCAGTAGCTTCGGAAATATTACATTTTTATCCTCGCCCCAACTCTGTCACGTGATGATATTTCAGAGCGAGGTAAAAAACACCTTCGCAGCCAAATGAAAACAGAGCTCCCTTCGCACTGCCGCGAATAAAAATCCACTGCATACTTTTCGCGAGATTTATCGAGTCACATCCACGCCAAATTGCTTTGGAAACATATATTTCCACGATCGCCATTATTTTAAAATTAATTCACGGAGAGGTCATCGAACGCGGAGAAAAGTAGAGATTTTTTTCAGCATTTTTAGAGACGTCGAAAAAAATGGTGGCTGCATTGAGGAAGAATGCCCCGTAAGCCTCGTTATCGTCTTTACCAACGGTAGAAAAGACAAGAGATTACTTTAACCACCTCCAAGCTTTCTTCACCCGAATTGATTGGAAACGAGCTAAAACGGTTTTCCGGGATTCAACGTCCCCTGAATATTTCGACTTCGCTGCGTTCAAATTGGGCTCCGAGTCGAATCTGAATTTCGGTCTGAATTTCGGTCTGGATTTCTCGACAGCGTATTTTTCAAGCCCACGGTTAAAGACGTTCGTTTTGGAGTAGTGAAAATTTCTTCACGAAAACTGGTGACCCCGTTTTTTCAAAGCTTTCGCTGAATACAGTCGACATTAATAATTTCTCTCTTCTCACACCCTAATTTTTTTCTATCGAGTCGTTCAGTTTTCTCAAATGCTAAAATTCACAAACGTTCCAGCTATTCTGTACCCACTCGAGAATCGAAAAGTATTTCGTGTCCCGCTCAGCTGCTTCATTGGTATTCACCTCGTCGCTCGACAACATCTTCGAAAGATTATCACGCGAGCAATGATATATCAAATTGTAATGTATTCGATATTATCGCTCCGCTTTCTCCCATTCGACCATTCGAAGAAAGCTGACCCTTATACATATCAAAGCAATATTTTTTCAATTCACAGCCCAGTCTACGCCACCGAGAACCGTACAACACATTTTTTAAAGACCATATTGATGACGGGACACTTTTTACGATGATAGGTGCTTCAAATCAATTGGTTTCTCAGCACGACGGAGAATCGAATGTGACAAAAATAACGGAAGTGCATATTTCCGATTAACTTTCTCCAAAAATCTAGCCTAACAATTTTCACCAGTAAATCTTACGCGCGCTCTTCTAACAATCAGTCAGATGGATCGTGTACTCACCCGAGCACAGCGCTTGCGACTCCGCGATCGGCGGCTTCGGCGATACACCTGACGCTGACGACTCGGTGATGAGGAATTGGACGTGATCACAATCATTTTTCGTCTTCAAAATCTCCATCTCCACTTCGATCTCGTACAACTTTTTTGCAACCGTCTGTATCGATAAAAATTCCATAATCAAGGTCGTCCAAGCTTCGTCGTCGTCGTTCTCGTGTACGTGCGTAGTGTAAGACATTTCCACGTCCTTGACCCTTCGTAGTCACACTGGGTTAATTTCACCCGGTCAGTTTTCAAAAACCGGTTGTGACTCTACCTAACAAATATTCGAAAACTCGAAGACGATTTTCAATCTAAGTGCATCTAACAAACTACACGTATTTACATATTTTTGTATCAGAACATATATTTATTAATACTCAACGTAAAATATTGTGCGTCAGTTTTTTTAACACATTTTCTTATGCCTCGAATCTACTAATATATTAATTAATATTCAGCACAATAATTGTTTTTTGTTAGGTACTCAAAATCCGAACACAAGACTTGTTTATCAATAAAAAAATAGTGTGCGCCCCCCACTTCTCTTCTTCAAATCCGAATGTAATGTATTATGAATATTTTAATCATAGATATTTATAAATTTTCGTGGCTTGAGAAAAAAGCGTAATTCGTCCCTTTGTAATTCGTATATATTTTTTATACTTTCTATCATTTTGTTGACCTAAATAATGCAAAGTATTACGCTCTGGCTACCATACTTATTCACATCACCTGTTAACTGAATATGCTCCATGGTAATTAATAACAATATAAAATGTATATTAATTTTTAATTTTGTATTTTCCAGTAAAAAATTAATGCTGAACGTACTAGAGGTTACAGAGATACCTTAAAATAGAAAAAGCTTCGAGCTGAACTTGGCTCTTTACTATCATGGACGTATCTACTATCATTATCGACCGTAATAATATCGTCTCGCTCCGTGGTTTCGTTAAGTTACGATTTCTACTTGTCGAGTCCGCGTTAAGCACTTGGTTCCAAAAAAGTGTACAGCGCTTTTAGTCATGTTTTTTTTTTTAATTTCGCTAATTTTCGTGGAAATATGGGTCTGGGGCTTTTATTCGTGTATAGTCGTAAAACGGTGCTGTTATTCGTTAGGACTGTGGATTTATGATCGGTGTGTCGCGTGGAAGGTACGAACAGCGAAGAAGGCGGCGTACCTTCACTATGCCGATAACGACGTGCTCCAGCCCCGGCCTGTCCGAGTAGTAATGCAAAATGAGAGCTTTGTCTTCCGTCCTCTCGGTGCAGCGGAACGAAGGTGCCCTCATTCTTGGATACAACGTGCCAAAGTGGTCGTGGAGGGCATCCAAATTCTTTAAAAAAATATGTGGGGCCGTGTTTTGTACGCTAATTTGTCCCTTTTCTCGCGTCACGCGGATCACGTCGCACGAACGGTACGACGCTACGTTTTTTCCCACTGTGTTTGATATGACGATCAACCTGTTGTTAATTTGTTTTTTGTTTTTTTTGCTTTGGTGAATTTATTCTTGTTATTTTTCATAATCAACAATTTCGATGATGTTTAGTGGGAAGTTTTCGTTAATTATAAAACAAAGTTCTACCAAAGGAGACATTTTTTAAAAAAATTCTTGAAGTTCTGTAAAATTAAAAAATTCACTACGTCTCAAGTTTTCCAAATTTATTTTTCAAATGTCTCGAAAACTATTACAGCTACAAGAAAGTTCTCGGGTTCGTTTTGAGAAGAATACTTGGGGCTATGGAACAAAATATATTTCGCAGAAAAATTTCGTAAAATGCCAAATTTGTGGAATTTTGATTTTTTTTAATTCGTCACAATTGACGATCAATACCTAATTTTTGGCTCAATTTCTAATGTAATACTTTGTACTGATCTTGAAAAATCGTGAAATTTTCCAAATTATGTTTTTTTTTTAAATAACATTTTTTTGAATTTTGATAAGAATTTTTTTTTAATTTCCCTGTTAAGTAAAGTTAAGCAAATTTTCTATTTTAGCAAATGTAACACGTGAACAATGTAAAGTCGAAGAATACAAAACAAGGTGCATCGTGTCGAATAATTTCGCCACGTCGGAGGATTCTTTGGAAATTGCGTGTACAGTTTTCGCCATTATTTCGGAACAGAGTTTGGAAGTAGAAATTTACCTGCAAAAAGTCTCGCAGCGTGCCGCCCAATACTCGAAGAATTTTGTCGTAGCCCGAATCCTGACACAATTCGAAAAACATTTTCCCAAAGAGCTCGAGTATTTCGTTAGCTGGCATTTCTAGGATACGTAAAAACAGATTATTTTCGCGCGTTACATATATTTTTACGATAAATTAATGCAACTGGTTCGAGAATAAATTTTGACGAGAACGTTGCACAATGACGTTACATCGAACACAAATTTATCCACCAATCGAGGAAAAAGATCGGGAATAAAATACTTTCTCTTCTCATATTTCGTCAGTCGTCACAAATCTGCAAGCTTCGTTTTGCTCGACAAAAGCACAATTTTTTTTGATTCCTACCCGACGATTTCCCGAACCGAATGAAATGAAGCCTGTACATTTTTGCTTTTACCACATGAAATAATTTTTTTTCGTCAAAAATGTTCAAAATGGCGGTGGTCACGCAAATCTGCACCAACAACAAAGAATAAAGTTTATTCATAAAGCAGACTATGTAAAAATATGAACTTTTTAAAAAATGGCCAAGCTACAGAAAGGTTTTTTTGGGCAAAAAAATCAATCTTTGAAACTCTTTAAAGAAAAGATTGTTAATACATCTCAAAAATGTTTCGTACTTCACTGGATAGTTCGTTATCTTTCATTTGAGGCAAAAAAGATGTCAATCGGTTAAAAATTGTTAAAATGGCGTTTCCTGTTGACTTGGTAAACGTAGTTTTGAGAAAAACGCGTTTAAAATTTTAAGTACAAATAAAAATACTGCAAATGCCGCTACGATAATCAATTTCTACCTTTCGCGACCCGAAAAATCCTATTGCACGTTATTGTCGAGATCCTGATGGACCTTTTTAACAAAAAAAAATAGATTGCTCCGACTACTTTTTTTTCCAATTTTTTTGGAAATCATTCGCCGAGTTGCTGGAAGGATTTTTTAGTATCTCGTTCGAAGGTGAGAAATTTCGTTAATCATTTGACGTTTATCAGAATCGAGAAGACACCTACTGAGGCGGTTGACGGCTGCGGAGATGAGATTGTAAGTAATCTCGTCGTCGTAAATCTGGCGCACCACGAATTGTCCTTCCATATTTAGGGCGGCATCTTTCCTGTGCGAGGATAAAAATAAAGCGTCAAACAGGGAAGGAGAGTAAAAATGGAGGAAAAAATTAGCATATTGAGACTCTCACGAATTTTCACCGCGTGTTAATTCCCGAGTAGGGGCGAAATGGGCGATGAAAATTTAAACGGTCGAATAAGAGCTCGCGTATATCCTTAAATTTGAATTTATACTCAACCAGCTGGGAGGAGAGGCCCTGCTGGCTGACGTTTAAATTAAATCGACTCCATACCATCGTCGAGTGTTTATCGCGAAAAGCAACGACCTTTTTAATTTAGCAAGAAAAAAAGTGTCAAATAAATTGAGCGACGTGTTATAAGAAAAATATTGTACGTAAAACACTGACCAAAGTAAGCAATACAAGTAGTCATGTGAGAGCAATTTGTACTTTTAATAGATTCCGACTGCGAGCTGAAACCTTCGAGTAATAAAGAATCTATAAAAATAACAATGAACATTTTTTATGCATCAGTTCTTCAGCTTCTAGTTTTTGAGTCTTTCATCAAAAACTCCTTCCGGTGAAATTTGACTATTTTTTGAACATCGGTTCGAAAGAAGATTTTTGCTTTGTTCGTAACTTCTTCAAAAATGGTCCAAATTCGAATTTTTTGATGCTGAAACTTTTGTTTTCTCGCATACTGTTCGGAAAAAAATGAGAAAAAAATTATTTTCCTACGAAAAAAGTGTTTCTCAACTTGAACAAAAATGAAAATAGCATTCAATTAACGGATGCATAAAAAATCGAGAAACTCGTGGTCGTATGAAAAGTACAGAGAATCCTACGCTTGAAAAATGACGACGAATATCACTTCTCTCGGATCATCTCACCCTGAAAATTGATGGCAGCTTCGCGGATGATTGATCGTTTGTCTACTGACTGAAAGCGATTATTAAAACGTTATCGTACCCGATTTATCGTTCTGAAATATGGTCGAAACTTTATTTCGAGCAGCACGTGTCTCGAAAATCGTATGCTGTTTGTTGCGAATTCGCGTGAGAATCTTGAATTTTACCCTGCCAACATTTCCAGCGTACATTCACATGAAAGTTAGGATTCTTGGATTCGCGAGATGAACTCTGCAAGTTCCAAGGCGTTAGCTAGATAAGCTCTGTATTCAACGAAATGAACGCGAGGACCGAGGTGAGCTCGCGTTACTATCTAAGATCGAGATTCTAGCAAAAAAACAGGTCCGCTAAATATAAATAAATCTGCTCTCATTATTCTCCATTCCCGCAACTCTTTTATCAATAAAACGGCAGCCTGTGCTTTTTCTACGCCACGCGGCCGAGAGACTCGCGTGCTGTTCAACGTGATTGAAAACTCTTCCAACAACGAGAAAGTAACGCTTTTTCAAACACACAAGAAATTCTGCTACTCAAATGGCACGTGCGCGATCGAAGTGCAACGCTACGCTCCATGCATCGATGAACCAGCTTTCGATCGTTATATAGTATTTTCACGGCTGCTCGTGTTGGAATTGTAACGTGACTTTTTCCAATGATGCCTGACCTCGGCGCACCATTGCTCCGTCACAACAAGATTCTGGCTCCATTCTGCTAACTATTTCCATCGCAATTGTTTCATTTCATCTGATTATACGAGGAAACTATGGCGAATGACGAGCATGGTTGGGATAGTAGATAACAAACGTCAATCACCTCTGCTCTATGGTGAGAATAAATACCATCCAACTAGAATTCTCCAACAATTTCCAAATAATACACATCGCTCTAACACATTCGTTCAAAATCGCTCATCGACGACAAATTTTAGATGATAAAATTTGTGAGAATATCGGTTAAACGTGTTCATTGCAGTGTTACATTCTTTGGCGATATTTTTTTTTTTTTGGTCCCACAAAAATCTGGAATTCCCGCTGGAATTTTTTTTGCAGTAAATGAGAGGCTTCATTCTTTCACAAATTCGATTTCTATTTATCGAAATATATATTTTCTAATGAATATATCAGATTCTCAGGTAGGACCAAAGAAAAAAATATCGCCTAAGAATGAAACACCCTGTTGTTCATTGTACTTTAAATAAACGTTGAGCTGTGAATTGGGTATCCGTGAAAATATTTCACTCGTGCGAATGAATTTCGAAAGAAAAATGAAAATAAGGAATAAGAGCTCGGCTTTCCTTTGTTTTCGTTTCCTGACACGGATGTCCATGTACGAATAGCCTCGAAAGTTGTTGGTACCTCGATAGGAACAACGACAAAAAATGTATATATTCCGCAGCGAGGCGTATGAAAAAAAATTGTACCCATAACCTCGCGACCAAAATGCGGAGATTCAAACGTTTTTTTCCCCATCATTCGTCGCGCCTGGCGTATTATACGCGGTAAATTACCATTTCACCCGTCAGAATCGAGTTATTTTTCAAACACGGTCCACTAATTATTTGAGGAATTAGAAATAGCTGCGAAAACATCGCGGCTCGAGGGAACATTGACTAATTCGTGGCAATTTGTAACCAAGTGAACGTGGGAGTTCTTGTACCGTAAGAAACTTTTGTCAAAAAACATCCACGAAAGTAGTTTTGCGGAAAACGATAAGCGATGATCAAGTTGTTGGCAACTGATTCGCTTCGGTGAGGGCGAATTGGATGGAATGTTTCTCCAAATTGGTCGTTAATTCCCATAATAAACTTTTTGTGACGAGATCCACGGAAAAGTAATCGCGGAGCCTACAGCGTAAAACTCGCACGAGGCGTTTTTTAGCACGCGCGCGCGTACGAGAACATACACGAACGAGGGACGCGCTCGAGTGAGAGCAAAATCTGTGCAAATGACAAACAGAAACGGGAAGTAAGATCATCGCGGTGGCAGATTTATCGCGATCGAACGATAGACTCGCGACGTGACGTGTGACAGCGTTACGTACTTTATGATATTCCATGTTTCGACGTCGAAGGTCTTGACAACCAGCAGTTCCAGGGCGTAGTTCACAAAACCATACTGCACAAATGACAAATTGCAAAATGAGGGTATCTATACACTTGAAAACGAGGACAGGATCGAAACTGTACGAGAAAAAAGAAATTTTCCAACAATTTTGCGACATCGGATGGAGATTCGATTGTTTAGCTGATCGTTTGCGATAACTCGAAATGAGGTTTTTTTCATTCGTTTCCGTCGTTCGTCGTCGCGGCTTTTTCGGGACGTACCATATTTTTAATTATACGATCAGATCGAATGGTCTCTTTTTGTCGCCCGCTGTGTAAATATCATTCCATTTCGCGGCGCAGACAACCATGGAACGGTGCTTTTCTCGTGCACACGAGGCAGCGACTGCAAACCAGCCGCCGAGGAAGATAGGTATCGATTTGCGACACCAGCTGCGCCACCTAGATAGTCGATTCGCCCAGCACGAAACTTCAATCCGCTTAAATCACTCGACCGAAGCTATATGCTCGACGATATGAGAATGATGATATGCAACGTGAGAGAATGCCTCTTAATTTCTCACCTCCTTCGAGCCCTCGAAAACTTTATTCGACGAAGTTTCGCGGAATCATCTCGAACAAGACAATAAATTAGGAAATGATGGTGATAATAGTAATTGAGCAGTTGAAACTGGACGAGATTTTCTGTCACCTGGCGAACATTTACAAAAAAGTGCAACAAACGACTTGATTTGTTGACCAAAATTGCGAAAAAAATATTTTCCCGTAGGAAAACGTACGCATAATCAAAGTCTTTTGCACTTTTTGCTCGCCCCAGTCCTCGCTTCATTTTACGACCCCTGATCGTAACTCGAATATCGACTAGTCTGAGTTGGTAATTTTTTGGCATCTTTACTTGAATTTCAATAGTTATTACGAACCATAAATGAATAAAACGACACAATTGATAATTTTTACATTTTTTTTTGGATCTTCTACTCAAGGCCACCCGAAATTGCACTCGTAATTTTCTCGCCTGATAGGAGGAGGTAGTTCACAGGATTTTTTCGAGATGGCAGAGGGAAAAATTGTTTTTTGGCGACTGTACGTTTTTTTTACCCTTTTCAATGGTCGTATCAATTTTATGTCGACATTCATCTGAAAACGAACTTCTTTGAAACAAAAGAAGTCGAGAAATTAGCCTGAAAACCGTCTAACGAGGTTTTCCCCGATGACGGGATATTTTTTTTCGAAAAGGGCGAGAAACAATCATTTTTTCAATCGCTCGAATCGAACTAGAATTTGCAGGGTTGTGATTTTTCAAAAATTGAAAATTCACTAATCGTCAACTCGGGAACCAAGACTACATAGTGGGAAGACGGAATTTTGGTGAAAGTTCCCGGGTATATTATCGTTCAAAATCCTTTGACCGAGACCAAAAAAAGGGGGGAGTTGACACGGAGCGTTCCATATTTACTGTTCGGAAGCTATAAATTGCGTTATCTTGAGAAAACGTGATTGGAATGTGATCGAATCGTTAGGTTCGCGCATGGAAGATAGATCGATAAATAAATGTGAAAGGACGACGATGTCGAACGTGTGTTTCGCTGCTTCCTGGAAGCTCTTCCGGCGCGAGATAATTCATAGATATCCCTCGCGTTCTCGCTACTAGTGCCGTTTCGCATCTCTCTATACAATCGCGAGGCGATAACGAAGCTTGAATTGGGAAATGTCTCGCTGGCAAGCTACTCGGTACGACGCTTGGGAATTGATACGGCTTATCTGGTTGGAGGAAGAAATTTACGAGAGACCCGGCGACGATGTACTTTGCTGAATTTTCGATCGAATTCTTGTTTATTGTTTCAGGAGGCGAAGACCAAAAAAGTGTCGCAGCGCATTCGCCTTTGCGCGAGCACAGCTGGAATTATTATCTTGTTCACTTCCTCGGTGGCAGGAAAGACAAAAAATCGAACAGACTGATCGAATTCGCTGGAAGTCACTGAAATTGTAACCACAAAACAAACTCCATCCGTCCAACGAGGAATCACGCAAAAATCGCTCGACCAAATAATTTTATTACAATAATTATCATACTAAAAATAATTTTATTTATAATAATTATTATAGTAAAAATAATCTCACTCCTCACGGTGATTTTTGTGCGGTGTATTTTACAGCATCGTTGTCTTCGAAGTTCAGACACTCCTACGCATCGTTAAGACGATGTAACGAGTCCTTAAGAACGTTTCGGACACTTTGAAAACAACGGTAGATTGTGATGTGAAACATAAGAATGATAATCTTTGTAGTATTCTAAATCAATACGCGTTTTCCCGATATTAGTTATAATATTGGTTCTCGAGAAACATCAGCTTAAAAACATGTCGTTTACCGGAGGCTGTTGTGGGAGCACCGATTTTTTTGGAATAACAGCAGGTTATAAATGACAGAGATGAGTCAAGCTTTATAAAATTGTAGAAAAATCTAGGATTAGTAATTCCTTAAAGTCTCCCCTACTGCTAAAATTTATAATATAGATGAATTATTTATAAAAAGCTTGTAAATACAAAGTGCAGTATAAGCTTGGCAAGGTCGCATTTTTGTATTGACAAATGCATAAAGGAGGGAATTTTCAAAATATGATTTTAACTCCTTATTATAAACATTGTATTGAAAATGTTGACAATGCGGGAGGTTCTTGCAATAATTTATTAGTAATCGTATCCTTGCGAAGGCATTTTTGGAGGTTACTTGCAGTGGAGCACTATTCCCAAATAGCTTGAGACGCGATTTTTGGTACAGAAAATGAGATGCGCTTTGAGCTTTCACGTCATTGTATGAGTCGCGTATTTTTTAAGGAATACGAATCCACCGAACAAAGGCAAAATTCTGCAAGTTTTTGTGGAGGAGCATTCAGACCGATTTTCATCCACAATTCGGTCCACAATAATTGGAAATATTTGATCCGGTAATCAAAGTGAAATCAAAGAGCTCGATTCCAGAAAGAGGCGGTTGATGAATTAAAAATAGAAGCCCATGCCCGAAAATCCATATTAGCCTGTATCGAGTTTTATTCTGAAGCGAAAATAAAACGTTTTATGGACTAGCATTCAGATACTCGCGGTAGTGATGAGCGAGTAAAGATGGTTTGCCAATGACGATCGGATAACCACGGATGCAGAGTTTAGCCAGACGATCCGTTTCATCGTGCTTGCGAGTGAGAATCCATATCTCATCGTTGTCGAGGATGTTATAGACGAAGGATTTGATTGGGAAGCTCTGGGTATGAATTAATCGAGACTACGGTAGTCGAGCGAGTTTGTCGAGTAATAAATAAATGTTGAGGTTACTGCAGATTAGCGTATTTGCTCTCTGCCGGTACGAGAATGGCGAGAAAGAGACGAAGGAGAGAAAGTTCGTAGAGTTCCAGGGAGAATAAGTAGTTAGACGCATAATAAATTCGAGGATGTTTGACTACCCCAAAATGAGTTAATTGCATTTAAAATTAGGACTCTACACGTGGAGCATAAGAAAAAGGTGAGAAAATCAGAAGTTTTGATTTTTTATTGTTGCTCAGATGAAATTTAAGATCTCTTCTATTCATCTATAGGACCAGTGCAAAAACATTTGCGTCATCGGAGGTGAAAATTTCTGGGGCAAAACGTCGCGAGGAAAGTGGTAGACGAGTTAAGTGGTCGCAAATGTGGGTAACAACATCGGTAACACTGGGAAAGTAGAGTAACGCGCTCGCGGAAACTGGGATGGACGAAGATCAAGGCGCAGCGCGCGGGGTGTGTGCCGCTGAAGCGCAAGCGCATCCCCCGTCCGACGGAACGAAGGGTAGTTTCGCGCGGTGCTGCTGCCAAAGACGATCGTGGAGAGAGGATCGTCGCGAGCGACTGAATCGCGGGGAGGTTAGGTCTACGTATTTTACTTTACCTGCGGTGTTGTTCGGTGTGGTGGTGACTGCGTTGTCGGTGTGGTAGCGCCGAAGCTCCGGCAGAACCGGCTCGGTCAATTCTACTCCAGTATGGCGTTGCGCGCACAACTGGGGTTGCGCTATGTATCCCCTGCTATATTCTCGATACATAACACGAACAACGAGCATGGACGTCTCTACCGTGTAGAGATGCTTGCGCGACGTGGCCATCAATAATTTGACAATCACGAAAACTCGTCGGTTATTAGCACCAGCACGAACTCTTCACGGTGCACTGGTGTTTGGCAGCTGCTTGGTGAATGTCGTGCTCGAACTAACTCGCGTTACACGGATTTTCCCGCATCACGCGCGCATAGTACGTATTATTCGACAATTTTCGACACATGCTCGGATACATTTTCAATCGTGCGTCTCATCTCACGTATCGTAACACGAGAATGAAACGGCACGAGCATCACACCGAATTTTGGCACGACTTCGGAGTGCATCTTCGACCAAGAAAACTCTTCCGTTCAAAGTTACTTCTTTTCACCGTCTAAAATATTTTTCCAGATTATTCATGAATTATTTTGGACTATTTTTGTCTCCGTCAGAAGTTGGTAGTACGATGTTAATTTGTAATACCTCAATGTTTCCGCGACAAAATCACTGCCAATAATACATTCGAAGCGGTTCAATCATTTGTACTCTTTGTATTCAAATGCGGTACGAACGACCTTGAACTATGAATTTGAAACTGCTCGGTGTTGTCAACATTAACAGGTGTATCTGATGTTCGAACTATCTGTTTATCTATTCTTCAGAGTTTACAATCATATCAGTCCATCTCACCTCTGCTATTTGTCTGTTTGTCTTCTCTCCAATTTCCGTAGTCATCGACGACGACGAAGAAGTCTGTTTTCCCTTGCGTTCCCAAAACTCTCCGCTTTAATCCTCCTTATCTCGCTCTTAGGCTCCTCTGTTGCGGGTGCGCTTTTCGATTTCGCCATCGGAAAATAAATCGACAGAATCAATAGTCAAAATTACGAGCAACTATCAAAATTCAATAATATGATTCAATCTTCGATATTCATCACTCTTTCCTTGCCAGCTAGCAGTCGGGCGCCAAATAATTACGTTATAATCCCGACGAGGGTTCGTTGAGGACGGCTGATTCGATGATTCGACTGATTGCTATTCCTGGCAATAATTTTGGCGAAATTTCGCTAGATTGCTGGTTCACCAAAAAAAATCGGAGAGACGTTTCCAGAAGTATTAGTGTTCTCGTCGTCAAACGACGGAGGCACAAAACATGATTTTGTTATAATTTTCGCGAGAAATAATCCGAGGCTCTCGAATCTTTCGTTTTTGATGGCAGAACTCGATGCATCCGAGACATAGAAGTGTCAAAGCCAATAACAACGTACTTCGAGTCACACTTGTACGATAAAGCGACAGTTGTACGTGAAAATCCTCTTCACTACCGCGAGTCTTCGATTATACAAGCCCTATAAACACGATTCGAGCTCGACGTTGCAGCGGCTGACGACGATATAAACAAAATTATCGTCGTCGGGCGGAAATCTTGGGGGGAAAAATATTTCGCTTCCGGCATAATCGTCGCTCATTTTCCGTAGAACCTGAAGGGAAGTCGCGTCAGGAAGAAACATGGCATGTCCGTTCTCACGAAGCAACGTGAACCCGGTGAGTGGTGATCAATATGACCAGCCGGGAGATGAGTCGTCAACGGACTATCATCGGTCCACGGCAACGAGACAGTCCCCCCTTCACCTCACGTCTTTCCCTCTCGACGAACTTCAGGATGAAGAAGATACCGAACCGCTCAACTTGGAGCACCTGCGGGATGCCCTGCTCATCCTTACGCAGCCTCCGGTATTACATTATTCTATAACTCCCGTAGCTCGTAATCCACCGCTGATAATCCGTACTAAATAATCCCCAGCAGACCGCGCGGAAGGAGCTCCGGTTTTGTCTTTTTCTCATCTTAACAAATTACACGATCTTCCGAGATGAAAGTGAGATCATTTTTCGACTTGCTAATAGTTTTGCATCTTTGCTGATTAGGGTTCGCACAAATTAGAATACAGCATCCCGTGATTTAACCGAGGACGAAACGAAACGTGACAAGTTGTCTGGTTCCGTTTTCGGGCCGTGAAAATCTGTAGAAAACGTTATTTGTGAAATCACTGTGGGTTTCTCTTGTGGTTTTCTTCAGCAATATTCGAGTCTTTTTGTCGATAAGCAGTGTTTGGACGAGCGCGGAGAGAAACGGGCGAGCGGATATTGAGAAAATGAGAGGAGGATAGAGAAGGAGATATACAGTGCGTGCGCGTGTGCGTGTGGTTCGCCGTACAGTCACGACCCAATAAAGGTCCGTTATCCGTTTGGGCGAAATCACCTCGAACGTGTAATGAGCAGCGCCAAATACAGCGAATGCCTCGGGCGTTCCGCATCGCGTACGCGGATGTCGAGGTGACAGAGCTGCGTAGAGGACGAGCGAATGTCCTGGGAGAGCGAACGAGACGGGACGAAAATACATAACGGGTAGTAAAGCAAATAGGCAGCGCCGTACAGATATGCAACTCAACTAGCAGCAGTGTACACAGCTGGCCGTGTACACACCGCATGCCCGCGAGTCTCGTAAAGTTATTTGGGAGTTGGCGAAGCGTCGCAAAGATCGAGCGATGCGTCACGGCGCACCTTGATTAACTTATCAACACCGTTTCTTCTCGACACTGTAACACCAGCCCCAAATTACTTTCGCCAAACGTTTTACTTTTCCAATTTCCAATTATCGCGGAAATTCGCGGAAAACTTTTTTTTTAATACTCTCCCAATTTTTACTCGCTCGTTCCAAATAGAAACCCCATTCTAAATTCTAACGTATCAACTCACCAGGTTTTTTCCTCTCCTTAGTTTTACAAGTACGCCTCGTTGCTTAAATATTTAATATGAAGAAAAAAAATATGATGGTATTTTATTATATCATAGGGCTACGGTACAAAGTGATATGGTTTTTTTCGCCTCTTCAGTTCACGTTGGTTTCCTAGTTCCAACCAAATTGTGTTACGGTCCCTTGTCACGCTTTTATAATATCCGGGTGTCATAAGAATGAAGAGCAACACGAGTATATTTGTTTTTCCTCAGAAGCAAAGAGACAGCCGAGTGTCGTCACTTTTCATTTGTATCGTAGCTGGAAATCTTTCAGGAGCGAGCTCATCCCCTTTGTAGCGTGAAAACAACGGAGAGACGAAATCTCTGAGCATTTTTTCCCCCGTACCTTTAACTCTACCCTAGCAATAACTCTGCGACGTTTCTTTCGAGGGACCTGTTTTATGCTTGTTTATTGCAATATCCATCGCCCTCTCTATTCTCCGTTCTTCCTGCTCTTTGCCCAAATATTTGGCTACGTTTTCGTTCCCAAACGTGTTTGAATCTTCCACCTTGCTTGTCATCGCCACCTCCAACTTTTGTACAGGATCTTCGAGAGAGAAAAGCTCGTTTTTGTAACCCGCCGCAAATTTCTATCGCGATTACCAATTCACACGCGCTCGTTCTTTCTTTCCAGAATAAGATGGTTGCTAAAGCTCTTCGTTACTTATTAAGCGGAGATCGCCTGCCACCGAATGCCTGCTCAGCCTTGTAAGTATATACCTTTGGAATAATTTCAATTGTCGGGAGTCAAAAAAGCCCGATATTATTCGCCCCCCAAAAAAAACTGAACAAAATCGAGTGGATTCTCCAACAGTTCTGCTGCCCGTCAATGTTTATGTTAGACCAGTCACATCGAACTTCTAACAACTCCTCGCGTTAGTCGCGTCTTTTTCCAGTTTTGGTTTGACGACGCTGTCGACGTCTCGGGTTATCCGGTCAGTCGCTTCAGCATCTTCATATACGAAGCACCTGCCTTCTCGTAATAGTACAATCACTCTCGTTCAAAATATAGCTACGAATATAAAACTATTACTTGGTATAAAACTTTATTTAACACTCTTTCAACATTCTTTTTTTTAACTAAAATTTGTTCTCAAAACGTTGCACAAAAAACGTAAAATTTGTACACCAACATTTTTTTCCGACGCAAATGTATCGCAATACACCAAAAAAAATTGAAAATGTCTCAGTAGACGTGTAACTACGGCGTCGAAGCTCCAAAAAAATCACAGAAAGTCCATCCAACGCGTAGAAAAGTATAGAATTTTTCAGAATTTGGAAAAATGACATGGAAAAGGATGGGTGGCAGGATCGAGGAAACATTTCAGTAAAGTTGGAACTAGACGATCTGTTTTACGGTATAGTAGTAGGTTTAGATGAATGTCCCCACGCAGAATAAATACGTATGAACAAACCGAGAATTAGATGAAATTTGGACGCAGACGGCAACAGATCTTCGTGGCTCGGCAAATTGATCAGCGGGGAGGTACATTATTTTTTCTTCGACGATGTCGCCGATCCGTTTGTCGATGGCGTGAATCAGCCCGTTATTTCGCATCGCGTCCCTCGATTTTCAGCAGAGCGAACAAGCATCGCGTATGACGCGAAGCAGGCCGTTTCGCTCGGGACGTTTCCGGAATATCGAGTGGAAATGATATTTGGAACTGCCAAGTATTGGCGAACGTCCGTCGCGACCCAAGGTCGCGCGAGCGACTTCAAGATCCACAAATGGGATCGACCCACGTCTCCGACGAAAAGTCGCGTTAAGAAAGAACCGCGTAACAGCGGAAAGTGACGTGACCGAAACAAACCGCTGAAACTGTAATCGATAATGTTTGATAAAAAATTTAATTTTCCAACAATAGTCCTGTCTATATAAACCTGATTTTTTCACTTCATTACAGACACAAGTTACTGGACGATCGCAGATCCGAGCTGCGCTACAACCTTGTTGAAGATATTTACAACACGTTGATCGACTTCCCTGGTAAGTTTCTGGCTATATCTTGATATTCTTCCTGATCCGTGTCAAAATCGCTCGTCATCCCACCGCTCGTCACTGAGCTTCCTATGTTTAGTGTTTCTGAACTTTGTATACATCGATCGAAGTTGTGTTTTCAGCAGAATATTTAGAAACATCAGTTTTCGAATAAATGAACGCGTACATTATAACATTGCGATACGAGAGAAAATAATCGACAAATATTTCAGTAGCATCAATATTCTCCCTTGCGAAATCAGAGAGAGACCACGATTTTTCGAACAATTGCGTCGATGTAGGCGAATTGTACGAACTTTAGGATAGGTTGTTGAAGAATGTTCCATGCTACAGGATTTATCACAAAGTTTATGTTCTCCACCGTACAAATGAAATTCTCATGGAAATAAAATTTTCAATAATATGTAAAGGGATTTGCTGCGGAATATTTTCACATGGTAAATTATCACTTCTCACCTCGCGTGCAGAAAAGCTTTCCGGATTTCTTGCCGTGATGATCATCGTCGCACGCACGCAACGTAATTCTTATCTCGCGCGGTGATGACAACGCGTTGGAATCAGAGTTGGGGAAATGGTAATGTAAAAGTAATGCGTTACCCATTACCTTGAACAATGCGTTTCGGATACGTTCTCCATTACAAATCACAAAAGTGACGTGTAATAAACGAGTGGTCCATTACAATTTGAAAAAGGTGATGTATAATGGATGAGTGCTGCATTACAAATTTAAAAAAATAACGTACAATTGACGAGTACCCGATTACAGATTACAAACGAAAAGAAAAAAGGAATTTCAAGTGGACATTACAAATAGAAAAATTGCCATGCTCGCGTAACGATAAAAGCATGCAAATCAGAAACCTGCGCATTGCTACCTCATTATTTTATTTCGCGCAAATCGTTACGCCAGCGCGGCAATTTTTCTATTTGTAGCCGAATAATCTCCATTACAGATTACTTTTTTTGTTCATTCATAATTTGTAATAGGTCACTTATCAATGGCACGTTACTTCTGTTTAATTTATAATGCAGCACTCATTCATTATACATTACTTTTTTTAATTTGTAACGAAGTATTCATTCATTACACGTTACTTTTTTCATTTGTAACGGAGCACTCATCCATTCTACATTATGCAGTGTAATGTGCAATTAATACACTACTGCGTTAGCAAAGTAATGCATTATTCACAACTCTGGTTGAAATCGACGGTGAAATTTCAAGAAACGAAGGTCGATGCGTCGAATTCATGCGGCTCTCAACGGTGTGGAATCTTTTGATCGATATTTTATCACATCGCTACTCGTGTATTCGGCGTGTTTGTGAATGCTGACAAGGGTCGAATGATTGCCGAGCGTAAACACAACGCTTCCGTGACTCGTATCGTCGCGTACCTATCGCAGTGTCGCGCTTCAATGAAATAATGATGCGTTTATTTGATGAATTTAGCGTTCGAATAAACCGATTCAATTATCGGGGGGGTATGTCGAGTCAACTGGGTGGGAAGCTCGCGCGCATTGTTTTTCGATTCCGGCCAACTGAGTCGTTTTAATGAAATCGTGTCGCGGATTTACCGGGTGAACGAGGATCAGACACCTAATTGCCGCTGTTTCCCGACGAATGATTACAGTTCTTCGGCGAAAGACGCGCGTGAGAACAAAAACACGTTTCCTAATTGCAGCTCGCTACGTACCAACAACGCGAGCTGCCGTCACGTAGGCGTCATTTTGCCAGAAAATTATTAACGCTCGATCGCGGATCCTGCTGCGTTGATTCGTTGAGTTTCAAGTTTGAAACGAATTCGGCCGGATTTGAAGAAATTTCGAGGTCCGAGAATTCAACTCATTTGGAACAAGTTTGCGGTTGCTCGTCCGTAATGGTTGCGAAAAAGCGCCACTTGACTACGCGGCGAGGCGGTATAAACAATCGGATAATTTGATAGATCGTACTCTTCCGGTCGTGGGTGAAAGTAATCGGTGATATCATGGGAGTCGAGCCAAGTCGGACGATGAATACGATTATTTCGGCAGCAGGCTTCGCAGGGGGAAAGCTCGACTCGTTTATTACGATCGTTCTCTTCATTAATATCGTTAATGTAGTTATTATCTGGCTCAATATCTGTCCTTGTTACGGACGCCTCTCCAAGGCATGCCGAAGCTTATCGTCCAATTTTCCCGCCTCAGCGTGAGACCCCGATAGAAGCCTGAAGATCGAGCACCGCTCAGCGTGAAATTTTGCATCACACGAGCTTCGACCAATGAATTACCAATTCCTCGTCGTAACCTCTTTTTCTCTGACAACTCTCAGCTACAAATTAACGCTAATCGTAAAACAATTTATACCAAAACTGAGTTCTTACGGGCAGAAGGGGGGGAGGCGAAGGATTGCTCCTTTTTTCAATCAATAATTTGCTCAAATCTGGAAACTTCCTCAAAATCCGACTGCAGGCTGCAAGGCATCACGACCCCAAGATTTCGACGAGTGGCAAAGTATTGGACAATAGAAAGAGACAAGTGGAGAGAATATAGATCATACGGGGAATTCCATGCCAACTCACCAAACTCGTGACCTTGACCAATTTAGATTTTGCGAATTCTTTTGTAAACGATCAACCTTCCTCCAAAAACAGCAACACCTTTTTTTCAATTTTGCCCTTTCGATTGCCCCACAATTTGCCACGCGCCTACCTCTTCACGTTGCGCTGCCTTACAGGCCGCTGTTAAATTGTGAGCAAGTCTCCTGATTTGGGCAAATTATTAATTGACACAAATTTTTTTATATCCCCCCCCCCCCCCCCCCCGCCGTAAAAACTCACCTTCCGTATAGACTGTAATATGATTATCAAGAAGTATACGCGAAAATTCACAATTCATTGCGTGAATTTTTTCATATTCACAATTTATTTGCTAATACATTCGTATTCACAGAACTTTTCGTGAATATTCACTTTTTTGTGAATAATCACAATGTTTTCTGTGAATTTATTTATATGTACAGAAAACTTTGGGAATACAATTGTATTCGATATAAATAAATTCCTATCCACGCTTATTAATGCGAACTTATTCGTATTCGTATTTACAAATGAGTGACGTATGAATAAATTTGTATTCATGTTCACATCAAAATCACGATGCGAATGAATTCGTATACGTATTTATTAATGGAATCATACCCGACTCTACCTGAACTCGGTAGTCAGATACTATTACTATTATTATTGGTATTATTATTACTTATTACATATTCATATAATTTCACGATCACAAGGTAATTGTATGATAATGATAGTAATTCCGCAGAGATGAACGGCGAACGAGTAATAATTTCCTGAAACATTTCTCAGCCGCCGCCCTCGCTCGTCTGGTTCATACATAAAAAGTTCCAGGTTCTCGCTTCGGAAATAGTTCTTTCTTTCCAACTTTACGGAAAACTTACACGATTTCCTTTGGCAAAGGGGCGAGGAACGATCAGGGCCGTAAAAAATGTAGTTTATGTTTCCAACCGACTTTATGTAACCGAAAATTCGGCGAGATTTTATCGTATCAGGAAGGATTTCACTTCGTGGCTTTAGGCAAACTCGGGATAGATGCTTGGAACGAATACGAACGAGTTTTACGTAAAGTGGCGAAATTGAAAACAGATTTTATAACCGACGAGAAGATTCTGACGAATTTCCGTTCATCGATTCGTTGGCGAATGGTTTTTTTATAAGCTAAGTTTTCTCGGAAGCAGAATCATTTACTCGTCGGCGGTGGACGGGATCGACGCTGAAGGAGGAAGAAAAGCCGTAACTTTTCATTTTTTGCCGATGTTACGTTTAAATATGATTCGAACGTTAAATCGCTCCTTTGAGCGCCTTTTACTGCTATGCGTCCAGCAATATTTCAATGTTTACGACAAAGCTGCCGTTTCGAATCGAGAAACGGTGAATTATAAGTTGGTTGGAATTCGCGAGAAGCCGCGAGGAATGGAAATGAAAGGAGCTACGCGTAAAAAGAAATATCCGAGAAGGACTGAATTCTAATGAAGTTGACATGCCAAACTACTTCCGTTTCCGTATTATAATAAAAGGCTCGACGAGAGTAGATATATCTACTTTCGTATATATACGCTGTCAAAAACATCTTAGCGACACGAAACTGCAGCCAGAGAAAAAGTTACGGGCAATAAAACGAAATTTCCAGTCTTTTGAGCGAGTCGTCAAGAAAGTCTTACGATTTTCCGGGAAGATTTTTTCGGAGGTTCAAGAAAATGTGATAAAAAATTGAGGAAATCAAAAATATTTTTCCTCAAACTGTCCGATTCGGCGTGGAATGCCCCATGTACGGATAGACGTACGCTTGTAAATGCGCACATAACTGCGCCGTAATACATGCATAGCTGGTTTCACCTCGATTCAAGATGCAAAACAAAGCGCTTTGGTACGATTTTCCGAAATTGTTTTTTCCACGGGCCTAAGAAACGGAGGGGTTTGTCCGCTATTGACTATCATCGATCATCCGACGTGTAAATATTCATCCCTTTCAGACGTATCGTAAGGAATACGGATGAATTTATGACTATTTATTCGTCCTTCACCTCGCGCATACGTATCTCTTGGCGGGGTGGAAATCGGGACAGCGAGTCAATCGCGCATCCGGCCTGTCGGAATATGAAAATAAATACCCTTCACCATCCCCTGTTGGTTACCTGCGTCCCAGCCGATTCATTTATTCTTATCGCCGCTTCTCTCGCCGTCAAATTCGTTTTCCTCTTCGCCGACAGTTTCCTGTGCCAAGCTTCATGCGCGCTGACGGCCACGGGGTTGACTTCATTGGCGCGCGCGGTGAAGCGAAGCGACCGGAAATTAATTGCAAGGCGAAGCTGCGAGTAGATCTCACGTGCCGAAAGATTAATTAACGGACTATCTATCTAGCGCTTCAACTCTGCAAAATATACAGGCATGTCGCACTTTGCAAAGGCTGCATAGACGGTCGCAGCATACATTTCACGCGGCGTGATGTGTGGCGTCTCGCGCGCGACGTATTTCTTGATTAAAATCAAAAGCTCCGAAACGCCTGCGAGAAGCTTTGGTCGTCAAACAAGATAGTTGGCGACTCTGACTGTTTTTCGATGGAATTGTTTTTGATACGAAGGTATTTATCAAATGTTATAAAATGATAAAGTTATAGCTTCGCTCTACTGTTTTTAATCTATTGATTGGAAAAACCGCGATCGTTGTGAAGCGAATGTTACATCAAATAAACGGATTTAGGTGACAATAAGTCAGCTTTTGAACTTCCCGTGATTTGTGCTCGAATAAATAGGAATTATTCATCATTACAATTTTTAGCTACCCAAAATTCCTAAGTATACTATTTTTTTTCAAACTCTTAACATTTTTAGACGTTTAGATTTTTTATACCATATGGGATTCGCCATTTTGAATTTTCTGAATCTGATTTTAGATTCCTGATTGATTGAAAATGAAATCCGTGCCGAAAATGAGAACGATCCAGCGAGGAAGAATCAGCAATTCGTGGTGCTTCAATCTCTAATTCCAAGTTTGACATGAAAAAATGGCGATTTCAACTCGTATGTTCGGTGTCCGTAATGTAAACGGACACGTTTACGAGCTGATCTGAATCATGGTGTTACATCCGCGCATCTCCGTAGCCGTGACGTTTCCTCCATTTTGTCTTTTCATTTCATTTTATCCGAGCTACTCTGCGCGAAACAGGGCGAGAGAAGTGTAATAAATTTTCTCGAAATGAAATTTTCGCGGAAAGTACGTTCCGAGCGTACGATACGAGCTCGAAATGAAATGAGATTACGAATAGGTGCTCGGTATAGGTTGGCTGGTTCCGAGGAACCCAGGCACGTGACAGCCGAGGTCGAATTTCTATACACCTGAGGTCTCGTCCACCGGCACGTAGCTGCTGGATACGTGTAAATAATCAGCGGTGACCTTGAGATTTCCGTGCCAGATTTACGCGAAAACCATGAAAAAAATAACCTACGTAACAAAAATAAATAGTTACATCGATTTAAATGAGGCTACACAATAGAAAAATTTCCATAGCACAAAAATGTGTGTCAGCGACTTTCTTTACACAAAATTAGTGTTACATCAACACGCTCCGTATGCAGCGATAAAGCATCACAACTCTGCGTTAAGCGTAACATTCGAAAATTGTTATTACTAGTGACAAATGAATTCTCAATGACTCGAAGACAGTAGGTCGGTTATGAAACGGATCGCTGATACTCGTTGATCTGTTCCTTTTTCGAAAGAATATTTCGCTCTTCGTTCACCTCTGATGCTCGCACAGTTCAATATCGTCGGGTTAGCGGAATGAAGAAGCACGCCGTTTTCCTTTTGGAGGAAAAAAAGAGTTGACCGATCGATTCTTCGCAGAATCGGAATCGGACCAGTTTATCGACGAATTGGGCCAAGAACTAATCAGGATTGCTGCCGACCAGGGAGTTTTGGAAAGAGCTTTTCGTTGCATGGGCCACGATCTGTCCGCATTTTTGACAACCCTCGACGGAGTGAAAGACATCGTCCCAACCGGCTGGGGTGGCTCTGGGTTATCTTGCGTGCCCGAATTCGTCTCTATCATGAACAAAGGAAAAGAACTGGAGCTACGTGTTTACAGCCCACACCCATCCGCCGCTTACTTGATGGTGGGATGCTTGAGGGCGATCGCGAGACTATTTCACGACGACGACAGAGTCGCAGTTTACGCATCGATAGAACCGATTGGTACGAAAAATTACACGTGAGTTATAGTCAACAGTTATTTCACCTGACAACTTTCACCCTCGCATCGTCATTGATCATTGTCTTACGGAACAACGAGCGACCACGGATTCGCGCCGTTCAAGGAATTACATGGATTTGGAAATTTCAACAAATGTAATTTTTTTCCATCTGATAGTACGATATGTCTAGAATAATCTCCCAACCTTTCGAGTCAATTGGACTCAAACTGTTGGAGACAGAGCTTTCGGGAATTCCCCCGTTTGTACGGCGTGGTCACGTTGATTCGCTACGATGCTGGAAAAGTTTTTGACGCGTTTGGGTAATAGTGCAGAGGCGGCGCACAATTTCGATACCAAAATTTCCTTGTTGTCACGAACGTCTTTAGTAGGTATGTTACCACCAGAGGTGCCGCATCGCATGCGCGCGCGCTCACGTCCGCACCTACCAAGACGTGCATTTTCGACGAATGCTACCAAAAACACCATTTTATTTTAGCACGAGTATCATACCTATGTTTCTGTAGGAATTTGCCCTATGTATAGGTAGGTAGATTGAAATAACTCCTATGTTATCATAGGAATTTTTCCTATACTAACGTAGAAATTATTCCCGTGCGAAAATATTTAAAAATCACAATACCATATTGGTTTTTCCAATGACAGTGATGAGTAAAAAATATTATTAGCAAATGAGGTATTGGGCGCCTGAATTTTTTTAAATGAAAAAGTATAATGTGAGTGTAGGTTGAAAAAAAGTATGGAAATAAATGAAAAATATTATTTACCATTACACGAGCGTTAGGGGCGTGCAATTTTTGTATTTTATAAAATTTTGGGTCGAAAACTCGCATGAGAAGTACGCCAATCACTCGGAAAATGGTTCTGGACAAAATTGGATTCCATAATCCTAGAGTGCTTGAAAGGGTTAAATATGATGCAAAGTGTGCAGTCATAAAAATCACATTCAAATTATAGAATTAGACGTACAAAATATTAATGTTTCAACGGCATACGCTTACGATGGTGTTCAGATTTGGGGAATTTTCAGCGGAGCGTCATTATTTTTTTTGTTGTTCCTCCAAGTTTTAAACGTGTGCCAGAAACGAATGGATACGCGCACGTTACCATAGTCGGACAGATAAAAAATTTACCCGGAAACCCCTCGCGGAAAATGTATAAATTGTCCGTGGATGGTAAATACACGTTGGAAGGTCATGGTTATCTTCGAACTTCACAGGCTCGCGATCTTTTCGGCAAAGTACAGGAATTTCTACGACAAGAAGGAAGACGGGTCTCAAACCGTTGCCGATGGCTCTCCGAACTCGTCGACTGCAGCGATCGACCTTCCCATGAACGTCGCGAGCTTCTGCGAGGCATTCCCTTGGCACTTCGTCGTTGACCGTCGCCTGGAATTCGTGCAATTGGGTACCGGTCTCGTGCGAATATTTGGCAATCTTTTGGACAAACTTGGCAAGAAAATATCAACGTATTTCAAGTTCACGCGACCACGGTTGCAAAAAGATCGGACGCCGGAATTTCAGGCCATCGTGATGTATGCGAACACAACGTTTGTTCTTACGCTGCAGAAGCCTCCGGGCGTCGAGCACTACCCAGCAGAGGTTTGCGATTTTCATTACCGAGCAAAATACGCGGAAAGCGAATAAGAGCAGAAACGATTTCACATTTTATTCGAAATCAGGATAGGAAATCCAATGTTAGCTCGAGCTTCTCGCGGTCGTTTCGAAAGTTTCAAGGTTAAAGCGGGACGTGGAAAAGTTTCTCCTCGGCGGAAGCTCATCTCTTGACGTTGATTAGTCGTCAAACTTTTTCCTACCCTGCACCTTATCGGCAACGCAATTCAGTTTGTACGATAAATCGTCTTAATTAATAGCCGTAGTCTTGGGATCTCGCAGTTCTCCCTACGCTGCTTTACAAATCGAACCAACTCGTGCTGCATTCAAACGAATCTCTCTCCTGGTAAATTTTAATTTCCAATGTCTCGACCTAAAAATATTAATCCATATGTATAAATATAAATCCCTATTTTCCTGGGTCACGGCAATACGTGTGAACCTCTGGACCAATTTCGCTACTTCTTTTTTGCTGTATATTTGTTAATGTCAGAAAAAGGCTCTTATGTGAGAAAAAATTACGAAAGGTGCACGGAACAATAGAAATCTTAAGAAATCTTAACGACCATAAATAAATAAATAAATGAATTAATTTATTTGTATAGATAAATAGATAGATGGATGAATTGATAGAAAGATAGATAGCTAGATTCACTCGGTCGCGTTTCTCTGAAAACTGTATTTCTGGATATTAATAAAATCTCTTGCACATTGGTTTTCTTCTTTGGATTTGGGAGAATTCATTTCATCTAGTCCGAATCTTGCCTCTGAAATATTGGGAATCTGAAAAAAGCGTCCAGCTAATTCCGTGTCTTTTATTTACAGGGCCTCGAATTGAAAGGCCAAATGGTCCACTGTCCCGAATCTGATTCCATTTTATTCGTCAGCTCGCCTTTTCTCTTAAACCTCGAGGATCTCACGAGTCGTGGACTCTTCATCTCGGATATCCCCCTCCACGATGCCACCCGAGACGTCATATTGGTTGGGGAACAAGCCAGAGCTCAGGTAACAACACTTTCGACACGTCGAATATCCTCATCGAGACCAAAAAAGCAACAAAATTTCAAGACAGCCCACTTCACAAAAGTGTAAAACCGGTAGTTTTTTTTTTAATACGGTTAACCTGTAGCCTACCCCAGTCTAAAAACTGCAATGTGCTAGATTTTTAACTGCAGGGAATCCGAAAAAAATATTTTTAGCGGTCCAAAATCATGGGCTTATATTGGGCAAAAAGAAGATTTTTGAATGTTTTTTCGCGTTTTTCAATGCTTTTCCGAAGATGAATTGGATTGGAAATATTTCCATTGCAAAGCTGAGGTTTGCTCACGCAAAAAATAATGTACCCGACATTTTTTTATCGGCGATCACATACTGAAGAACCCATTTTTAAATCAAATTCCAAAAAATTGCCAAAGTTCCATAAGTAGACCAGAGACGGAAATGGTAATTTAAAAATCTGAAGAAAAAATTAGTGTGGTATACGTAAACGAACTCATATATTTTTTTTATCGAAACGCAGTGAAACAGGCTTTCGTATCCCTTGTTCCTGTCACTTTTACGAGCTTGCAGTCGAGCACCACGTATTTTTATCGCAACGTTTTTTAAAAAAATCGTCAATCCAACGACTAAGAATGAGAATGGCGTGAAAGATTTGAACAATTTGCGTGTAATTCGAACGTTCTCATGCACGAATAGGACGGTCTCCGGCGACGTATGGATAAATTGAAGAGTTCCATCGAGGAAGCGAATCGGGCAGTTGAAGCGGAAAGGGAGAAAAATATCAATCTCCTTTACTCTATCTTTCCTCCAGGCATCGCGAAGTGCCTTTGGCTCGGTGAGTACTCAAGTATCATCGTCTCGACTCGTCGACGGAGAAGTTTTTCGAACTGGAGCGGAAATGCGGGTCTCGTTGTCAGTCTTCGATTAATCGCGAGGCGATTCTCTGTGCTTTTCAGGCATACCGATCAAAGCCAAGACTTACGCGGACGTCACGATGTTGTTCAGCGATATCGTTGGCTTCACGGAGATCTGTTCTACCGCGACGCCAATGGAAGTGATTAACATGCTTCAGAATCTCTACGAAAAGTTTGACATCTTTTGCGGCCGAATCGACGTTTACAAGGTAAACGATATTGTACTTCAAAATGGCACTCGAACCAGATTTTCTCTCCGATCGATAAAATCCCTAATCGATTCGTCACAAATCTCAAATTTTTTCGTTATTCGTATTTTTCGTTTACACATTTCTCGTCGCGTTGCGATCTCCTGCCGCAAAAATGCGCACAGAAAACGTGAATCAACTTTTTTTTGCGCGTACAGCTTCGAGTCCATCTCTGCTTCCTGCCTCTACGCTTCACCTAAAAACGTCGATTGGAATTTTTTAGCCTTTTTGGATCGATTATCGAGTAGATATACCCAAAAGTCTGGCAACAGTTGAATACATCAAAAAATACGCATCAAATCGAAAAATGCAAAAATACGTGTTCCATGGTTTTGAAAAATCCATCCAACCCCATCAAAAAGAACCCCCTGCCACCCTTATCGCTTACGAATTTTTTTAACGGAAAATCGTAATGGAAATCGACAAGGGTGGGGGATTGTTCTATGATGGGGATGAATAGCTTGACAAGTAAGACTAGATACGTATTTTTCGGTTTAACGACGAAGTGGATATCTTCTGATGTAAAAAAAATGTTAAATTCTTAACCCTTAACTGTCACGCTTGAGAATAATAACGTAAATGTCCAGGGGCTATTTTGGGCCCCAGCGTTTTCAAATAGCTGTAAGAACTTATTAATTCATATTTGTGTTTCAACAAATGAAAATGACGCGGAGAAACAAATTTTTACGTTACTTAAAACGCAGCTGTACTCCCTGGGGAAAAATATTCTACTTTAGTCCCAACATTCAGGTCCATAAAGTACTCGTGACAGTGGAGTGGGGAGTAAAAATTTTTCCACCACGGTTCTAATACTTACAACTTGATCCTAAAACTGCAATGAAGAAAGAGGAAAAAATTTGCTCCGATTTAAACGAAAAACAACGTTAACGTCACGCTGGGGGATTCTAGTTTTTTCATCGACTTGTTTCTATTCCGTTTAAGGTAGAAACTATCGGCGATGCTTACTGCGTCGCCTGCGGTCTTCCCAGAAACACGACGACTCACGCTCAGCAAATCGCCTGGATGGCATTAAAAATGATCGAGACGTGTTCCAGACATTCGACACACGACGGTAGGCCAATCAAGGTGAGAGATCACGGCGCAATGATTATTCAGTAATTTCGTCAATGCCTTTTTCCAATGTAACAGCTGCGACTACGTAGATTTGTTTGGTCTTGGAATTATCTGTAGATATACTTCTCGCTCGTGGCTACTGCGTTTTATCGACGACAAAAGATCCCCCTGGAAATTTCTGATCGTATCTCACTTTTGTCGCCTTCGTCGAAGCGATTCACGTTTTACTGCTCGCTGACAATGGACAACCAATCGCAACTCGCGTAGCGCTGACAGTTTTAGTTCTAATATCATATTTTTAGTCGCCCAGCTTCTCGACCGCGACGATGTTATGTAACGACGATCAATATAGCGACAATAAATTTAAACTACGTATCCCAGACGTTCGGAGAAAACCAAGTCTGGTTTTCACATTTCCACTTTTGAATATTTTTGAGCCGCTAACCACCTCTAAATATTCTCAATTTATTAATTTTTTTTTCAAACGTGACTCTCTAAATGATAAACGTTTTATGAAAAACTGCATTACTACTTAGACTGGATTTCCGAGGTCAACAACATTCATTATTTATATTTAAGAGATCCACTATTCTCAGTTTTGTTCTTCGGTATCTAATTACATTAATTTATTTGGCTATTTCAATTACACTTTGTAATTTTTTATTTCGAGAAATATATTTCGCTAGTTATTCTATACATTCGCACAGTGCTTGTACATGTCGCCTTAACCCTTGGCTGCCACACTCCGGGCGCCAGCCACACCGGGACGTTTTTGACCCCAGGCACATATTCATTTATTCATAGTAAACTAATTCATTTTGAGCAATGAAAAGAATTGTATTCCGTCTTCAACTATTGTTTCATAAGGTGGTATATGTCGCGCGCAAAAAATGTAGAATTTAATATGTTAAAAAACATGTAATTTGCAAAAAACTTCTAAAAGTGTCTTGTTCTACTTGAGAACACGTATTTTTTACAATTTTGACAATTGGAAGCTAAAATTTTGTCGACATATTACCGAAACATAGTACTTTGAATAAAAAAATAGTGGAATAGCGGGCGCAGTGAAAAAAAGGTATTTATTTTGAGAAAAGAAAGGTAGGTTTTTAGCTGCTTTCGAAGAAAATTAGATTCCTTTAATCTTCGATCAATTTTGACGAGTAGAAGGGAAAAGTTTTTTAAAATGAAATTATCGAGGAAGGCGCGTAGCTAGGTGAAACTTATCGGTGCGGTCAGCATGATTCGATACACGTTGGATTCCCGGTTAACTGGCATCGGAAATACGATTACGACGCGCCGATCAGAGAATTGCGGTGTAATCGAGGACAATTGTATTTCCGGAGTTGGTAAAATCAGACACCGAGGTCACCGTCCGACGTGTTTCGCTGAGATCGCGGATCCAATTATCCATTTCATACGAAGCTGCGGGACTTGGATTGATCCGAAACGGAATCTGGTGGGCGATAACTCGATAAGTATCCATGGTAGCGGTGTCCTTTGGTGCTCGTCGCGGTTGTTTACTTGGGAGAAACAGCAGCGTCGAGAAGTCTGAGAAAATGACGAGTTCTTTGTGTTTTCGCCACGTGCCGTGATTCGATAAGCGCACGTAGTTTTTTTTTCCTCGCATTGTCGCGGTATATCAAGAGAAGCAGAGACGTTTTCATCCACTTCCTTGTTATTTTGCAGTTGTCAACTTTTTTTCTCAAATAAACGAGTCACGTGGTAGACTTCGGGACCAGTGAGGCTGATAATCATTGCTATCATTTGTCGTGGGCTGGTCATCGCGTGTCACGATTTAAAAAATTAAAAATTTTTTTTAATGTGGCTCGAGGTGCTCTTCGAGGTGGTTGAAAAAAAAGTAGCATTCCATTTAAAAAAGGGCCGGTGACCTTCACGGTGCGAATCAACCAAAAAAAAATGATTGTACTCGATGACCTTCACACCATACAACCTTTGTCTCAAATAGTTTTTTGTGACGTCGATTTATTTCGAGTGGCAGAGATAAATGGGACACCCTGTTTATGTCTTTGGCCACTCTCGGAAAAGTGATCCCTTCGTTTCTGCTCTGATCTCGAAGCTCGCGTCCCCCTCCATCGACGACTGGTCCATCTCCGGTCGCGCTTTTATCACCCATTCGCCTTCGCCGATTTGTTACAGCCCGTTGAGCTTGGCGTTCTCTCATATTTATATCGTTACTGTTATTACAGATGCGAATAGGCATTCATACGGGGACTGTGCTTGCCGGGGTCGTCGGAAAGAAGATGCCACGATACTGCCTATTTGGCCACAACGTCACCGTCGCCAATAAATTCGAGTCCACGAGCGAACCGCTGAGAATCAACGTCAGTCCAACGACGCATTCGTAAGTGATACGAAGATTACCTCTCTTCCACCGCATATCCCTATCATCTCTTTCGTACAAATCGAGTCGGATCATCATCGCCCGAAGAGGCGAACGCGCGTTAATGTTGACGACTTCCGCGTACAGGCATCTGATTCAGAGGCCTGGATTTATACTGGAGGAACGACCCATAGACGAGCTTCCCAAAGAAATGCCATCCGGCATCCCGGGAAGTTGTTATTTCCTAAATGGATATCGACACCCGGACGTCGCCGAGGAATCACCGCTGGACGATCACATCGAATCGGCACTCAACGAACTCGGAATCACCGGCAGCGCGTAGACATTCTCGACACCTTATGAAAATACGATTTATAGTTAATCCACGACTATCGTCCATTCTACGTCGAACAACAATTTCCTACCGAGTCGACGTGCACAAAACGAGTCATGCAGTTGTTGCCAGACTGTTAATTCATTCGCTATCAACGCGAAACTTCAGATATTATTTTTAGATTTCGTTGTTAGTTGAGGAATGTTGAACATCCGACGCGGTAAATATTTATTACAGATTAAATATTTGTGCGTTGAATTCGTATCGTGAGAGTTTGTAGTCGAGGTGACTAACCGCGAGATAATAACGCTTGGTAAAATCGCGAATGGAATACCTACTTCTGGAGAACGAGTACCCGCTATTCGTTGTCTTTCACACTACGTTAGAGGCTTCGCGATTTCGCTGTTATATCTTGGGCACGGTCAACCCTCTGAGAAAAATGTTGAAATGTTTCTGCGAAAAAAAATGTTTTCGCTGGAAAGTTGAGCAATGATTGCTTTTATCTAAGAATCGAGTGCCTCGGCATACGAATGACGACAAACTGATCATCGCGCAATATCTAGCAGGAGTAGCGTAATACTAAAAATAGTAGTTAAGCTCAAGTGTGAAGTGAAAAATAGAGATTTAGGTAACACTTGAAACGGTAATATTAGCGATAAACGACTAGTTACGTAAACACGATGTACGCAATCGTAATAGTTGACGAATCTGCGAAAGCGCTGATAATAATACAAAATAGATATACAGGGTGCATTTTTTCGGTACTATTGATCGACAGGCATCGCTGATGAACGAATAATAAAATGTAAGCAATGTCCTAACTAAATACCATTCGAAGCTTACTCGTCGCGTTGCAAGACTGTATTATCACGAAGTGAAACTGGAACACGTCCTAAAATACTGGAACCCCTTCAAATACTCGAGTGCAGATCTCGGGAAGCGAGAGCTAGAGTGAAAATCGAGTTTCGACTTGGAGTCATCAAATTCCTGGTCCATCTCAACGGCGTAAATTTATCTTTCGAAGCCAGGAATCGATTGATTCTTTTGCCTGGATATATTTAACCATAAGAACCGAGGAGAGTATATTTTCACGGTTTAAGGAGCGATAGTTTCGTGGTTATTCGTCAGTTCCACGAAACTAGCGGGTATTTGTGTTTCCAATTCATGTCTCGAATTCTTTTTAGCATTATTGTACGTCAGGTTGATATCTCATCCCTGTATATATTTCGTATGTAAAATGATACACGTTCGATCAACAACTGGATTTCGAACGTAGAACAGACAAAGGAGACAGGTGTCACGATTTCCCGACGTATCCGTCGATATGCTATTATCACAAAGTAGATAAATATGAAGCGAGTGAGATGCAATTTATAGCTCGATCGATCTCTGTTTGCAAGCACGATATTCCCTCGAATTTCAAAGCTTCGATTCTTTCTCCTCGGTCCGTTCGCGTATATTTATGTTTGCATTGGGGTGATGCGAAAAAAAAAATCTTCTCGGAACCAAGTTTAAAAGTTTTGTCCGAGTACTAAAATAAGCTTGTTAACATACAAGCTCTCAATATTAATATTGAAGGGGGGACAGTGGTCTAGAACTTGTAAGTTTAAGGCATGTTCGGTATTTTTTCTAAGGTGAGAATAATAAACAACAATATTGAAACTTCTGAAGTATATTATACCACTCAAATAGCATACAAAATCATTTTTACAATCATAAACTTCTTTAGAACCTCGTTTGAAAATAGTGCTGAAGATGTCTCTCTCAAAACATTGGCGCAGGTGATTTCGGCTCTTCTACTCACCTGAAAAGAAAAAACCAAGAAAATTATTAATCTGCATGAGAGTGTAGCTATAGCCCGTACCAAAACAAATGAGAAAAAATCTTTTTTGACAGAATGGCGCATTTTTTAAATTTAATTACCGAAAATAGGCTTATTTTTGATCAGTTCTTTGACGTAAAAAAATAAGAAGTTATTTTCCAGACGAGTAGAAGAGCCAGAGTTTCGAGCCTTCAAGCTCAAAATGTTGATAGTTGTGTTGTTTCGAGTTCTCGGAGCTCAAAAATACGTTTTGAGCTTTCCAAATCCAAAAATCCATGACCAATTCGACGAAAACGTTATCTTTAACGGCGAACGTAACTCTGATCTTGAATAACTTTTGACAGAGTTGAATTACCAAAAAATGACTCTAGACCTTTTACGTAGAACATTCAATGTTCTAAAAAAAACATGTGAATCACTTTACTGTACAACGTATCGTTCGTTAGTTACAAAAATCAGAAGGAACAAAATTAATTTTTCCTGTGTTATTTTTATGAGAAATTGAAAAGCGCGAGGCAGATCATCTTAACATTAATACTCGGAGCGTGTATTTCAACAGGCCTCTTTTAGCACCAAGACGAAGCTATCAAACTTGGTTGCTGAAAGAAAAGAAAAATGATTTTTTCGCGTCACTCTAATCCACGTTTATGTGCACGTTTCTATATACACAGATGTTATTCATACGCAGAGTCTGAAATGGATCCTGCACGCTAACACGAGAAAATAAACAATAGTAAAGGAAAATCCCACTCGTCCGCGTAAAATTCTTCATCCCCTTCCATCATCACGCGATTTGATCGTAACTTCGCAGCGACAGGTAAATATTTTACGTACACTTTTACACTCCAACCGACACACCCTCGCGCGTAGAATTTATCCTTCGCGACCGGATGTATAATACGTGTCGCGTGTATATCTACCCGCGAGATCGAGCGTAGAGTCCAGAATTCAGTAGCGCAGGTCAGCGCTGCGTCGGACGCGAACTGCGTCCCAATTTTACCGACAGACAGAAATTTTCTACCTTACCAAACCTCGATGCTCCGGACGCTGCGAAGTCACTTCCGCGAAAAGCTCACGGAATCGCGTTTTTCCCGCGACTCGATCGAACAGCCCAGTCGCGACGGGCTGAAGGCTCCGGCGTTATCGACGGGACCGGAAGTAGCTTACCCCACGAGTAGGTTACACTGCGCGAGGCTGGTAACCGGATTCGCGGAAGTCGACGGTACATTTGTTATCATCACGCATCGTAATTAAAATACATAGCCGTAAAATTTTAATAATACACCGCAGCGATGCCTCGCGTGATATTTCATTGCTGACATGTCGCGCAGTTGTTTATTTTGCTTTTTCCTTTTTCACCTGTTTTTTCTCTCGTCTCGGCGAGACTCTTTTCATGGGAACAATTATTTATCCGAGACAGTTATGGAATGGGCTGGAAACTCTGCCGAATAACTGCTCCCCGTTGAACGACGACTTAGGGGAGCTTTTTACACCCTGGAGGCTCGAAATGGAACTTTTCCGCATCGTTTTATCAAAACTATTTGACACGTCGCTTCCAATGCGAAATAATCCTCCGCGACCTTCCAAAAAAAAAATACAATTCGCGCCAACGAAATTCGACGATTTCCAAAGTAGTAGTCCTTCCGGTCAAGCGTGCGCACCAGTGCGGCTGCAGCGTACAACCGTTAGATAATTAGTCACGCAGATTCGTCCGCATCGCGATTGAGAGTCGCGCTCTTCTCGTGTCCCAATGTTCCGCTCTCTTTTTCGCAACTCGTCTCCCTCGTTGTATTATCATTCGCAACAGGTTCGAAAATGTATTCCTGATCGAATTCAACGGAATACTTATTCGGCAACGAACCCACGTTTCGCAAAATTGGCATAAATTTCGTCTCACTCGTCGGCTCCCGAATTTTTGTTTCCCTCGAGTATGGAGCATTTTTTCGCGAGAGCCGCGCCTCGCGAAGAAGCATTTAAATTTTCGGCTAATTGTAACGTACGAAACCAGTCTCAGTAGGTAAAAACATCCAGACGATGTGCAAAAAAATTTCGCGGTACGACCTTCAGACCGAAAAGCTGCTCGAGCAGTGCAGGTTGAGTAAAAAGTCAGGGGTTGAATTTTATAGGGGAGAAAATTACGAATGAAAAAACTCCCTATCTCCACCGTTGATGCTCGACAACGAATCTCGGAGAATACATGACGCGAATTTACGTTTTTCGTATAAATTGATATTTCGAATTTGGCGAGCAAATAAAATTAAAAATTGTCCGTTCGTGGCGGCGCAGATTTGTGGTATTTATATGCATAGGGGCCGCTTCGCGTGAAATTCTATTCGTTTGAAACTAGATACGGGATATAAATTTCACGGCGGTAACGCGCAGTGACGTTGAGTATGAATTTTTATTATCTACCTATGCGATAGCTCGTTCGTACAGCATTATGAATTACTTATGTAGTGCGAAACAAACCGCGTATCTAGCCCACGACCAGCGCAGTCCACGTTCGTGCGCGCGTATCCACGAGCATTTTTTCCGACACGTAACAACGGCGAGCGTAAATCGTACCGACCGGCCACCGTATCTGATCGGGTATGTAATAATTCGGCCGAAGAAAACAGATTTCCAAGCTGCCGTCGGAGACAAAGCGTGGATTTTCTCCCTTTTTTCTCTCCCCACGCCTTTTGCAAATTATGAAATATGGATTTTGCGAGCGGTGTTTCGTGCGTGGACGACTCAACGCGTGTGCGGCGAGAGCCACCCTCCGGGTACTTCGGTACCTTGTTGCGAAAATGGGCCACGCGGTGTTGCGGAACACAAACAACTCCGGCATCGTTGGATGATCTTTTTTTTGCTTCTCATTCGAGTAACCTTGATGTGGCGGTAAAAAAGTAACGATAATGGTCGAAGAATCGTCGAGTTTTTTATCCGTAAACTCGATGCTGGGAAATCGAACGCATCGGGTAACATGGAGTTGTGCTATTTACAAAACGCGATGAATCCATTTCGTTTTCTTTTGACAAAAGTGTTGGTGTTCTCTCCTGGCTATTTGATCGAGGCCTTAGATACGACCTTCGAGATCAAGACCATTTTTTTGAATAGAAACTCATGATTTTTATCATAGATTCGTATTTTCCAAAAAATAATCGCATTTTCCGCATCGCAAGAAATGAGAAGGCTTATAGCTTTCAGAAATCTCAGATTTTCGACGCATCTCAGAATCGATCGCCGCTTTGTTCCTTGACGTATTTTGAGGCGTAGAATCGATTCCCCTTGGATTCAGATCCATATCTAGACCAGAAAAGAAGTTACGACGAAAAAACCGACTTTTCGAAATCGCAAAAAATGAGAAGGCTATAGCCTTTAGAAGTTTCAGATTTCCGACGCATCCTACAATCGATCGCCTCTTTATTTTTTGACGTATTTACTCCGTCACAACCAGGTTGGTCGTGACATCGAAACTTTGGTCACCGTACCCGTTGTTTAATTTTACTCAGCATTCTGTTCATTTCCATTCTATTCTGACCGCGAAGGTCAGGATAAAGATCGTATCCACGGTCCCGATCAGATAACCTTTTCGAAAGAATCCCCAAACTTTTGCCACACCTTGTATATCTGCTGGAAGCTGTCGCGTGTAGATTGTCACGTTACGAGGGCATCCGCGATGCTTTTTCATCTGAGATAGTCTGGATGGAAGGAAAAACGCGTGACACAGCGTATCAACAATTATTAGATAGTTGTTTGTTTCCATTTATCACGTTGACTGATGATGCGAAGGTCAGTTTTCTACAAAAACTTGTAGCGCGACCACGGTCGACGTATCGTTGGACAAAAAATGCGATTTGTAAAGTTTGAAATTGATTTATTATCTCGGCTAACATCGATTCTTAATCTGAATCACGCGACGAACCGACGAAACGTTCTGGTAAAAAAGTTCGAAGTGCGAAAAGCCAGGAATTAATAATGTCGCGGGAGTAAAAAATGCGAATCCAATCTACTTGAAAGTTTGACCAGACTCGATTCGTGGTATTCCTCAGGAATTATTGGCAATGACCAAAAATGCCGAGGAATCTAAGCGTAATAAATACAAAATAACAAATGACGTTGATCTCACATTTTTCCACACGCGAAAAAAAATAATTCCAGGACGAAGACAGAGTTAACATTTTTGGATTTGGAAGTACATCTCATCGATACGTTATTTCCTCTGCATTCGTGATTTTATCACCGGAATTCTACGCGAAATAGACAAAAATACGATCGAGCCGATAATTATTCGCAGCATCTTCGTCATTCGAAAAATAAGCAGAGGAATTTCGAAGATGAATCGACTCTGTAAAAAGTCGTCTTCGCATTCATCTTCGTATTCGATGAGTCGTGTGATCACGTTTAAAAAAATGAGTGTAAAAAATTACACTCAGCGGCGGGCGCTGGATCATGGTGTGACGGGGGAAAAGAATGATTAGCGGAGAGAGATGCGTGGTGGATGTAGGTACGAAAAAATATTTCCTCGTTCTTTAATCGACCTGTTTTCCACGACTAGCTCCGCTGCCAATATCAAGCGCGAATAATTAATCTATTAAGATTTTCATCAACATGCTTCGACGGTCCTTTACAACGATCGCATGACTCGCCATCGTAATTGTTATTGCGGAAGTAATCAGGTATGAACAACATTTGCTTAACGATTTAAAGCTTCAGCCGCCGGTCTTCGCGAGGTGCAATTAAAAGAGCGTTGAAACCCAAGAAGAAAAGGTAGATCAACGCGAGTAGTTTTTACTCGTAGCAAGAGCGATTATATCGGCGAAGAACTTACCCCGCAAGCTATCTCGTGCTTTCCATTCCCTGAGGTTGTAAAAAAGCGAGATCCACGCGGAATATTTGATCGAAGAAAATGAGAGGAGAAAAACGTAGCTGAATCGGAAGATAAATTGTCTTAGGCTCCATTTTTCATGTATTGTAGTTGCGTGGGTATTGGGATTTTTAGAAGGTACGTAAGAGTTTCTCATCGATCCGGCGGCTGGTGCGTTGATTGCGCGACGCGAAAGGTCGTGGAACACGGTTCGTCGCGAATATCTCGGGAATGATGGATTTTTGGATAAAATGGTTCATCAACGAAGTTATGGCTGACGTAATATGCTGCGAAATTGATTTTGTCGTCGGGGTGCCGGATCGCGAGTCGTAACATTTTAAAAAACGATATAACGCGGCGTAATGCGGTACGCAATGCGGTAATATCCAATTATCACCACGCTGGAATTGTCATTTTTATGCTGATCGAACGCGAATAGTACTCACGATGGAACCTGATTGAGACATAGGCGAAATCCACTCTTCGTGACCAGGCCGCGTTAATTTCATATCTGTATGGTCATCGGATAATACTCACGAATTAGCTGACTCTCACCTAGATTAACATACATAATCGATGCCTGATCATTTCAATTTACATCGCCATCGAGAATTACCCTACATTTTCGACACTGTATTATTATAATATTTGTTCTGGCTGTAATCCAACGAATCTTACAACATTCGTAACGTTATCAGCGTAAACATATGAATTTCGTTAAATTAAGTAATCGATGCGCGTTCAATTTACCTGCCTTTAGGCATATCCGCTTTAAATTTCAGACTCTTGAAGCCGAGTCCAATTTTTCTTCGATTTCTCGTAAAATACATAAACTTTGTCCAACACAGTCGAAGTTTTGCTGAACATGACATTTTGAAAATGAGAATTATTCGCGCTTTGAATTCAGTAAAAAATAATTTTTCGATTGGTATTTTTTAAAAAGGCTGTTATCGACAAAAATAACAATAAATTCCGTTCTAATCTTAAACAAATGGACAACATCGCATATAACTTTGTTTTTCCGACAAAACAGCTAGATGGCTAGCACATACTTGATAGGAATTGCTCATTTTCTTAGTAAAATGATGAACGATTCCTTGGAGCAAACGCAAGCAGGCTGCTGAAAATGTAGGTGACGAACGGTTTTGAAAAAAGTGACGTGAAAATGCGAAAGATATGATCTGGATGTAGTATAAATTAGGTTGTAAAAAAATAGATAAATTACGGTTATTAAAATTTATTTTCTTTGAATTGTTGATTTCTGCGTAGTAGTTCTCGAGAAGTACCCGAGATTAGATTTCCCTTGAAATTGTCCATACCGTTCAATCTTCCGAGTCGAGTCCGCCATCCGACGATTCAAGGCCCAACTAATTTTTTTCCGTTGATGGTTCTTTCAAATTTCTGACAGTTGGGAAAACATCGCGGATTATTCCCCCCGAATATGTAATACTTTTTCGGGGGTTTAAACTTTTTTAAGATCGTTTCATCCCTTCCGCGCTACGAACTTCTCGACCGAAGCAATTTCAACCATCTGCATGTCATTCGATATTTCGATATGGAATAGGTGCGGATATATCGCGCGCTTATTTTCGCGACTGGCGCGCGCGAAGAAAAGGGGGAAGAAAAATGTGGAGGAAAAACTACGCGTCGTTCGAAGCATCGTTTGATGCCGTATATTTATCGACGTTGATAAAATCTAACGGGGTGAAAAGCGGTTCGGCTCGGGATTACTTTCGAGTCGTGTTCTATATCTCGCCTCGTTACCACCTCGGACGCCGAATAGAAGCTGTAGCGAGAACGAAGAGCACGTATAGTGCTCGTATATACTATATGGACGATGGACGATGGACGATGGACGATGGACGGTTCTACACCTGTCGTAAAAGACAAACAATCGTCGGCGGCACGCGGGTTATGATGATCCGAGGTCGATTTTCTCTCGTGCCTCTTCCTACACCCCCGAAAGCCGAGATTGCCTATGTCGCGTACGTCGCCTCTTTTTTATACATTTATACGAAAAACCGACACACCTGCGAATTTTTTCATCCCGAGTCTATCCCAATCGACGGGCCTAAATTTATTACCAGCCAATTGACCTGCCTCGATTCCTCGAGAGATCGCCGCTCCTTTGCTATGCCCTCGCAATTCTTTCTCCCCTCGTCGAATCTCCTTTCCCCATCGTACCTTCACGTTTGCCGAACAACGCGCCGAGTATCCTGTTAAGGATCATTCGCCTATCGACTCGTAGCCACCTTCGATTTCCTGAAGTCGAGAAAATGCATTTCTCGGACTTGTCATCGAGCATTTGACCTACTGGAAAGTAGCTTTTAGCCATCGAATATCCTGTACACCCTCAACGGACAGCGATCGTTGAAAGAAGCAGTTTTTCGTCTCGTCAAATCTGATATTTGATACGAGCCCAATTTGACGTGAATAAACAGCCTTGAAGGCTATTTCAAGGTCGTAGTGATTTTCTGAAAAGGGGACCCCTTTTTTCGCAGGTTCGTATTTTTCGCGTGAAAACAAGTGACTTTTATCCCAAACGATTTTCCCACGACACCGAGACAATAAACACATAACAGATTTCAGGAAATACCGACGACTTCCATTTTTTATTGACGTTCTTCATCGTACGAGAAGCATTCGAGAAGTGTGCTGATTCAACAATAATTTTGGAATCCTGTTGCTAGTCATTTTGTTGTGCGTGCTAGTGTTTCTATTGTCTCGATATCGTGGGTTGCAATTCAGGGTTGCGTCCAATGAAAAATTGTTTTGTGGACCGAAGTTACTTGTTTTCACGCGAAAAATACGAAAATATCAAAAAATAGGGGTCCGATTTTAAAAAATCACCATGACCTTGAAATAACCCGGATAATCATCGTCAAGGTCAGCATTATTTAAACCCCTCTGTATCCTACAAATTTTGTAGAGGTCGATTTATTATATGATAGGTAGGATCGATAAGAATGGGACACCTTGTATATGATCTCCTTTTCTCGGGCACCTATAGTATACCTATTTTCACGTGAACTTTCTTTTCCCGCGAGTAGCGCGAATACGGGCAGATAACATCGATTTCATCGCGTGAAAATGCAGAAAAAAAATACGGACGGAAATAAACTGTTAGCTTGGAAAAGTGAGATTTGCAAAATATTTGGGCGAATTACGAGTCAACCGTTATCAATGCGAGATGAAGAATATGACATCTGCGCGTTGATTTGGAGGTCGTTCTGCAGAGTACCATCCTTTTGAGAGTTTCTTATCTGCTCCTTCGTAAGCTCAGATGCCGTGAATTTAATTTCCGAGTTTCAAGATACCAGACTCTACTTTGAGCAAAAACTGGCGACGTTATTTCGCCAGTCGGGTGCGCCGGTTTGTCTAACAACGAGGACAAATAAACGAGTAAGCGCGGCGTCGAAGATGAAATATATTATCAAGGTCGTATCGCACGATGAATAACGGGGAACGAAGAAAAGCAAAGGTCTGAAAGAGACTCGATTTCAATTAAGGATTCGCGTGTTTCGACGAGGCTTGCTTTTTTCCTTTCGTTCGCGCGCAAAAAGCAAATTGCGTCCCGCGCCGAGGGCGGGAACGAGCTGAAATGAGAATAACGAACATGCTTTGGAAGCTTCGTTAAATGGAGTCGGACGGATCGATCGAACTTTGCATCTTCGACACGCGTAAACCGCCTAGCGGCACTTCGCAACGGCAATCGTCGGATGTTCGTAGTTTCAGGTTGCATATAAATTCAGCTGACCGGATGCGCAGACGATGCGATCGTGGTCAAGAATATCCTCGGCTCGCATTGCCGACGAATTCAGATATCCTCGGCGTTTACTATCACCTGCTATCACGCAACGGGCAAAATATGACGAATTGATAGCCACTCGCAAAGCTGGATATGGGGAGCCTGCTTGTACGTTTCATACCTCTCACCGATCCCAAGGCCCGAGGAAGACGATCGAGAATACACCATTCGCTCGCGGATGATACGTTTCCAGCTAATATTCCGCAAACGCGTACCGTCGCACATATTTGATGCGAATTTCCTCCCTCCGACACTTCGCGTCTCCCTCCTAGCGTTAGTTTCTTTTCCGGATCTTCGCTCAGAAACGTTCGGCAGTCGTCGATCTTCCAGCGAAATTCCGACGGCATTTTTTATAAATTCCGTTCTCCAAACTTCGATGCATCATCGTTTTCCTCCTCTACGACGTCGAATGCTCCGGAAACGAAACGTCCTCAATTTGCGATCACTCGGGAGATAGAATCCTATTTTTTCGTCCCATTTAACATATTATAGTTCGGCAGAAGCGTAGTCGACGATCGTCAGCATCTCCGAAGGAAAATCTTTTCAATCTTCCCGCACAAAAGCTCACTCGGCAACCAAAACTCGCTATTCGCGCATTGTTTTCGTCAAAGTGCGGAGCTTTTGTGAGAACATCCCTTAGAAAAAACCAATTAGCCGAATCGATTCTCGGATTTGAGGATAAATTGGAAAATAGATAAGTGAATAAATATCTCAATAAATAAATAAATAACTGAATAAACAAATTTCTTCCTTCCAAAACGAATTTGCGACCAACTCTTTTGCTTACGTATTTCGTCGTACCAACGCAAGTTTCTCGGGATGCAACGAATGTCTGTTCGCTGTAACGAAATCAGCAAAGAATTCGGGGTAAGTCCTTTGTGATCGCAAAAAAAAACAATTGACAAACGACTGAGAAGATTTCTGTGCTGTCGATAAACGAGCGATGGATATTTTTATGCAAAGATGAAATTCAACGAGCGTAACCCATTTCCAAGGCGTAATACGATCGCGCTCCGTCAGAATTCAACGATGGTTTCGCGCCTGAATAGACTGCATCTCGATCCCGGATGAAATTCCCCGCACGGACAACGGTAGTCGCAGGATACCGTGTTCCAAATATACTCTAAGCTCGTGTAAGGTCTCATTACGTCCATACGTATATAAAAGCTCTTGCGCTATCTATTCGTGTGCCTACGGACCTTACGAACTACGTACGTAGGTGTATACGCGGGGATAGAGAAGCGAATCTCGAGAATACGGATCGTCGAACACCTCCTCGCGTAGTTTCTGCGCTTAATACCATTGCAATGTTGTTTCATCCCGACGTGGATACGCAAATCCGTCCTCTATAAAATTCCACTGGCGCGGAACGACCGTCGTTTCGATGCTAGTTACGCTTGTGCATCAAACATTCGGTGTTCGACGTGTGTATTCGTGTGCGCGTGTGCGCGTGTATCTATGCAGGGTGCACGAAGAGTCCCGGAACGGTCAATTATGTCGAATACTACACGAAGAAACCCGTGTTCAATAACTTTCAAAGAGATATTCAGTCGCACCAAATCCGACTCTCACCCCCACCCCGTCTTTGTGGGGGAGTTGAGAACTTTGATATCTCAAACGCAAACCCCCATTTTTCATTGCAGATTCGGATTCTACATCGAAAAATACGACTTTCTTGCGTGAAACATTTTTAATATCTGAGGCAGATGGCGCTATGGTCAGAAAATATAAAAAATTTCGCAAACTTGTAGGTACTACATTTAGCGTGAGCCAGGAACAACGAGGTGGACGTATTAGTCCACCCCTTGAATCAGATATCGAGGAATTGAAAGGGAGAATTGTGCCTGTTTCAAATAGTATCGCTCCAGAGGTACTACAAAGTGTCTCCAATGAAGTAAACCTTCGGTTAGCACTTTGCCAGAAAAAGGGGGGTTATCAATTCGAGCATGAAGAAAGTCAAAGTCTTGTGGGAATTTTGGACTAATTTTCAAAAATTGAGGAGAAGCAAGGGGACTCGTCTGAATCAATCACTCCTACAGGGGCTGGCGTTAAGTGTCCAATTTTTATACGGCTGAATAGCTTTTTCAAAAATTATCGAACGCGTGTTTCTTCATTTTTCTATACGTCGCGTGGTATCCGAATTAATTGAGAGTTTCGGGATTTACAGTGCGCGCTGTATGAATTCACATGAATACATATGAATCATATACACCGATCAGATCTGGCGTAAATACGCTCGCGCACCCTGCGAGGCTAGGGGATATTTGTGGGAGAACCGTACGAAATTCTTCACGCCCGAACAGCTCGAAAGCGTCGCGACAATGGATGATGTTCGTTTTTCTATCTCCCCTGGTTTCTTACTTCTTTCGCTAATACGCGAGGAAAAGTTTTCTAGATCATTCGACCGTCGCGACGTTCGGCTCGTTTTACCGAAAATGGCTGCCATTTCGAAAGCATTTGTCTCGCGCCACAGCCGCGGTATCATAACTCGTCCAGCTACGCATATCCAACGTCGTTGTAAAAGATGAATCCAAATTACCGATTTATACAAAAATCTCGTGAACTTAACCGCCCGCGTACTTCGTCTCGATTACTTCACAGTCGAGGAGCAGCCCTTGTTTTTCAGACGATCGAAAATTCCGAATAATTATTCTCGTCAGCACCGAAGAGTATGAGTGGAAGTTTGTAAAGTTATTTATTCGTGCCCTTGTTCGAATATTTTTCTCGGGGAGAAATTTTCGATAAGTCAAATCGAAATATAGAAAAGAGACGATACGAGAAGAGCGGAATTCTCGTGACGAACGAGAAAAGATGAACAGATTATTCCCATCGAACTGAATGAGAAGCATTCAAAAGCAGGACCTATGCACTACGAACGAAATATGAGAGACGATCGACGATTTTAGTCAGAGCGATGCGACTAATTTATCTTCATTATTCCAGGACTTTTCCATACCGGAAACAGGAATCCGCTGGGTCGTGTGAAAAACGATATAATCCGATATTAATTGGTCGAGTGATTTCCCTTAACGATTCTCAAGCGTTCATCGCCCAACGAGGAGTTTTTGAAAAAATGAGACCCGGAGAATTTCATCGTCGAGTCCGTTTGAACAGGAATTTCTCGCACTCACCTGCGAGCTTGATATCAATGCGTACGAGTAGAGGTTGAATCCGATATCCGCGAGCAAGCCGTTTATAAACAGATGAACAGTGCGTTTATCCTTTAGATCGATTGACTTAGAAACGATGCCACAGCTGATAATCCGACCGTGTGAGTCGTAGCTAGTGAAACATTCGGAAACCACGTATTTACTTGCCAAATGTCTCATTTAGCTGGAGACTCTGCGAAAAAAGGGAAATATGAGAGCAAGAAAAATATCAATTCGACGAACACACTCTTCGACTTGTAGGTTGCAAACACACGAAACATCCGCGATTGAATCGCTATTTCATTTCATCGCATAAAAGCTTCACACCTCTGCGGAGAAAAGCCTGTTTTTTCTTGAAAAAATCCTACGCTAAACGGAATCTAGACTCGATCTGCTCGCGACTTCTTCATTTCCTGATTTCAAACTACCAAACTTAAGCATATTTTGGCGAGAATAATTCTTATCACATTTTTAGCATCAACAATGATGGAATCTGCGTCATGAGAGTGGTGTCCTCGGAGAAATCTATTGTCAGCCGAGTCATTTGATCTAAAATCCACGATTTCGAATGGAGGTTGTCTCGGTTCTGCGAGATAATGCGATCGGAAGATGTTCCCAGAAATAGATGAGTTCACGTGAGAAGATTAACGAGAACGCGGTGTTAATTTGTCGCAAAGCGTGAAAATGGAGGTTTCAGAGCTCAGGAGCTTAGCCCCCCCCCCTCGGCTGCGTTCGAGTGCTCACTTTGATCTTGGTCACGAGCTTAGCACCAGCAATTTCTGCAAATGGTTTTGGACCAATTAATACTACGGCAATGGCGTAGCTGCTCTGCCTGCTCTACCCGCAATGTATACCGACGGAAATCAAAATTCCCCCACGGAAATTCACCAATGATCGAATCGAAGGTCACCGATCGTTCCCAAAAATTACTCCACGATTGCGGCAAAATCATATCACTAAAACTATTCAACTATTTTTCGCGAATTATTCTCGTTGCCGCTGCGTCCCGCGGAACCGCAGTACGCGCAAAAGCTCGATGCTCGTGAGAGTCCCGCGTGTCGATCATCACTGCTCGAACGACTTCGTCCGAAGCAGAGAAATCTTTCGTTATCTATAAATCGTTCCGAGAATTCCACGAAGTTTTATGCCAGGTATTCTTGCTCAAACCAGCCACCTATTTTTTCTGATGCTTCCGAAAATTCTGAAAAAAATGTCCTAGAAGTCAAACGGCGTGGAGGATCTATAAAAAAAATTTGATATCGATGACAAGTTAAAAAAAAAAGTTGTTTGGTGTCTTGGTCACACGGTCACGTTGTAAAAATTGTCGGTAGTGTTCGATGTCGCCGAGTCAGGTGTTTGGGATAGGAAAAAAACAAGGTCTTTCCTAGGAGCGACGTTTCGATAGCCACGCTGTCCTCGTCCGGCTTTGGTTCGAAGAGAGAGAGAAGAGTATAAATATTACGATAAAATACAGGTGGCCGGAGAACATACGGAAATGTGTATGAGAGCTGTTAGTCGGTGAGTTTGCATCCCTTGTGTGGCCAGTATCGGAAAAAGATACGCGTGATTTTTATAAAATGTAAATTTGACAGTTGTCATGTCGCTGTTCGTTCGCCAGAAGTCTCTGGTTCGTGGGTTTTTCGTGACGGCCCGCTGTCGTGCTTCCTATCAGCTGTGTTGTTCGTATCGTGCGAATCGACCCGCCGCTCGATCGGAAGGAAAGGTAATTCGAATTTTAAAGTCTATTTTATTTGTGGAACAGCTGTGTGTATATTTTGTTGACTTTATTTGTGTCCTCGATTTTGTTTATTGAGTCGTATTGCAGATTGATGTGGATCATTTCGGACGATAATCTTTTGCTAACGGAATATTTTCCCTGAAGCTTACTCTTGTCCCACTATCACATTTAACCGAAAAACTTCTACTTGTCACATAATTGAACCTGACCTTTCTTCAAGAAAAAAACCCGTCGAAATGACAAACGTTAGTATACATGTAACTTCCACGTCGAAGTTACAAAAAATCCAACAAAAAAATCACAGAGCTCCAACTAGCGCATAGAAGAGTATAGAATTTTTTTCAGAATTTTCAGACATCGAACAAAATTGGTGGCTCGATCGAGGAAGAATGCTGGATGCCTGGTCGATATAAAAATATATGTATAAATTTATATAAGAATATATGTAAAAGCTTCTATAAAAATATATATATACAATATTTATTTAAATGTATGTAAAAACTTATATGAAACTATTCATGGACATATTTATAAAACTGTCTATAAAAATATGCACAAAAATATTGTCGGACTCGTTTTCACCGTTCGATTATTTCCTCGTAGGCAGTTATTTACGCACGAAATAGATCGAGCGGGGAAGACAAGCACGCGAAATACCTCGGTCTCGCGATGACAAAGCGTTCGAGTCGAATGCAACTCCTCCTGAAAGCAGCGTGCCTCTCTGTTTATTCAGAGTTATTGTTTTTCCGCTGATAATTTCGATAGTTCGCCTCGTCTATTCCTGTGAGATAGTTACCAGCTGTCTCTTGCGAATGTCGGCGTTCGTTCCTGGCGAATTTCGTTCGGCACAACAAAACGCTCTACGTGTTACGACTCGGAAATTCTCGCGTAGGTCATTACACCTCGCGCAAACTTCGAGTTTCAGTTTGATAGTGAACGTCGTCGGTCGAGTCAGTTCGGTGTACGGATTACAGAAACTACCAGAACGCCCAGGGCGATATGGTATGGAAGGAAGGAAATGAAGGCGAGGGGGTCAGTTCCACAAAGGGAACGTGCCCCCGTCCCCCGTGCTACCTCTCGTTGGTCGCGTCTCCGCAGGACTGACAATGAGTCGTGAGAGTCGCATGTCCGTTGTGCGATCCCCATTCGGTGATGCGAGTTCACGCTACATTTCTAGGTACGCGCGGGTGAATTTCTCCGTAGGTTACGCTGCGCTTACACGTGGGTGGGTGGGTACCCACCTACCCCGTCGCCGCTGTACGCGGAGATCCGAGAACCGGGTACCTACCGTCTCCATTCCTCCACCTACGTATCCACCTCGACGAAGAACAAAGAAATTAAACATCGGCCCCGAGGGCTGTACGCCGTAATCAAACGGCCCTGCACGGGGCGGGATTCCGGTTGAGATATCAAAACACGAAAGAAATACACTGTACCGTGTCTACCGGTAGGTACGCGTGGTACCGACCCGATATACCACGTACGTACGCGCACGTCGTTTCTATACCGGCGAGTAATAAACTCGACCCTACCAATCAACGCTAACGTTAGCAACGAGACAGTCGAGGAACGCGCTAGCTGGACGCCACCCTCTACATCGTGCTGCTACGTTCCGCAGACTTTTATATCAATCCCTACCTACAGGGCGTCCCAGACCATCCACAATGGAAAAAATATTACAACCCCCACCGGCAAAGTCATTATCATAATGAAACAACTATCCTGACTGGAGAACAACCTTGCCTTACGGGAACAGATACCCACGCGTAAAAGGTCGCTCTGCGTAGTCGTTAACGAAACCATTGCCAGTGGTCCAGCGCCCGAAAATTTGAAGTATTTTCAGATTATTTTTTTTCGAAGTTGAAATAATGACTAATAAAGATATTTGAGCTATGCGTATTATATAACCCTCGTACTTCCTGCATGAGAACCTATTTTTTTACTGAATAAAATATTCGAATATATTAAAAATCGTGATAAGACGCCTGTCAAAAATGGACCTGGGTGACGTGTCGACTTCGACTGTTGCGTTTGACCGAAAAATAGTGATGTAATGAATCGTAAACTCGCAGATGAGTCCGTTCCGTCGAAAAAGAAAATAAATATCTCTCTGTCGATTTCTATTGTATTTTGTCGTTTCTCTCGTTATTTCAGTTATCTCTTGCTGCTGTAACATGCCACTTGTATCCGTGCAAAACATGCGAACCATCATCGTCATCGGAGGAGATTTGAGTACAACGATTTTCTTGGCTTAAACTTCAGGCCTGGAAGTGAACCATCTTCGTTCTGTTTCGAATCGACTTATCGTGCTTAACTCCGAGATGAGTATTCTGTTTTAACGTATAAACACTTGCATCTTACACGGTTAGGCGAGATCAAAAGAAACGAGAGAATTGAAAACAACGAAATACCTTCAGATCCATGATCAGCTTGGAAAAGAGAGAGAGATTCTTATTGTTTTTACATCGTGTCAAATTTTTTTCTCAAAACAATTTCCTTGTTAATTCAATGTTTGGTGTTATTTTGTGTTGTGTTATATATTCCGTCTATAATGCGTTACTTCAACGTGCCCAATCAAGTGATGTAATGATTCCTCATCTCGCGAGGATCATTTTTGTTGTTCTGTTAATTATATACATTCGCCAATCATTGGAATTCAGCGTTTTTATATTTTTCCACCCGAAGCCTCCTGTATAACGTTTTTGGAAAAAATCTCCGAGTTGTTCGTCGTCACTGGAGAAAATATTCGTTGCCATAACTCGAATTGGGAGGATGGTTAGATGTATCAGATAATAAGCTTCTCACGCTAGCACGAAATAAAAATCAAGAAAATTAGTACGAGTGCAGTTAGAGCTGAAACAGGATAAAATTCGGATTAACATTTACTACTTCCAATTGCTGAAATACCGTCAACATTCTTAGAAAAAAGTAACCGTATGTTTTCCAAAGAATATACTTGCTGAATATGAAATAGAAAAAACGATTATCTTGAGGCTGAAAAACGCGTTACTATACGAAACTGAAGGGTTCGAGTTCAACCTCTAAGAACAAGTCGCTGTATCATTTTCTTTCTTGTTAACGAATTGCACACCCGAAGCGATTTTTGCACCTGGAATAGGGGCATCGGAAGCTGATTGTTCACTCTTGTCATTGCGGACGTCGTAGGTTTGAGAAACAGAAATTTATCTCTTTCAATCAACGCCGTCGTAGCCGAGAAAGCCGGATCGATGCGTGCGTCGCATTATGCGTTGTCTGTCCAACATTGTAAGCCACTACCGTGCGGAAGCAATTTCGGAAGATTAGGCAATCGCCCTCCGAACTCTATGCCCATTGCTCACCCACGACTGCCGAGTTCCCTTCCCATCGTAACATATTCGAGTTCGGAAATGCTCAAATTTTCGTAACTTGCTCGCTTACTGATACTCAATCGTCTCGACGTTGCCAACGACTATCCAAAGTAATCAAGATAACAACGCCACTGGGCTACACTTTTCCGCGAGAATTTCCCTTCTTGCGTTCATTTCTCCGGAAAAACACGCATCCGGGCCCTGAAATCGTGAAATATTCACGTGAAATCCGAATCAATCTCCCGCGATCCCCATCAAACGTTAGGAATCAGCCTCTCCGGGGACCAACAGAGTCGCGATGCCTCAACGTCACCGGGATCACGTTTTGTCACCAGTGTTTTTTCAATGGTAATCGAAACCTTCGTTTTACTTTGAAACGGGTTCCCCAGTTTTGTCACTTCTTGTTAGTGCCCATGAATCTATACGTTCGAAATGCAGCGTGCATGTACGGAATTCGTGCTCCGGCACGTAATAAGCGTGGGTAAAAGAGCTCGCGCGAGGTAAGCCTAAATATAACACGGGGGTGCGTAACCAACCCCTCGCCGGACTATTTCAGGCACCGGTGACTTTTGATCCGGACTTTAATCAAATTGGACGTGTTTCTTTCTCGGCGTTTCTCGGCGTTTCTTTGCGTTTCTTTCGCTCCTTTCTACTTTTATTTCTCCTCGTTTGCCTTTTTCCTTCATTTCCTTCCTCCGTTTCCTTCCATCTCGACGCTTTGCCGCCGGCAAAGAACGTGCTAAGTCGCAGGCGGGCGACCTCCTTTGGCCTTTGGCAGGCAACGCCCCTGAAACAGTTCACAGGAGGCAATTGTATAAAGCATCACCGAAGAGCTGTGTCCACAGACTTGGCACGTGTACATACGAGGACGCGGAGGTACCTTTGCGAAGGCTGCTCGCTCGTGCGTCTGTACACAAGCCGACGCGGTCGATTTGCTACTAGCTCGCAGAAAGGAAACCAAATATCTCCCCAATTACCGTTGTCGCCCCGATGACTGGGGATAATTTTTTCCCATCGAGCTGTCACGTCGCGATGCCAGGAAACCAATTACTCTTCTTCAATGTCGCACGTCTGCGTGGCATAAATTTCACGTCTCCTCTCGAATTAGTTCCGCTCCGGGATTAGCGTTTAATACCATGGCACGTCTCCTCTCGCTTAACCTTCATGCCACTTCACTCCTCACGTATCCGTGAGCGGAAGAACGAAAAGTAGCAGTAACTAAAAGGGTTCCGTTTACGTGGAACTAACAACCTATTTAATAACAACAACAATCACAAACCCTCGTCTATTTCCACCAAAAAATGAAAATCATTACCTCACAAAAATACGCCTCCCACCCTCCTCGACGCGCGACGATCCCCAGTTGACGATGCGCACGATTCTGCAACGAAAACCCCAAAAATGTTACTTCACGCTCACGCAGCTATCGTTCGGTGAAGCTACACAATTTTTTTTTAATAAGGATTCGGTGATGTTTTGATCGCAAAATATTGATTGAGCCAGCAAAATATATCGATCTTTTTGTTACAAACAGGAGAATATTCAACGTATTACTTTTTTCATTCGTCGAACGTTAGAAACACGTCGACTGAGCAGGCTGTACAAATGCGAAGGCAATCTGCTGAATGGTTTTTTATATATTGCGCATACAAGTTGCGAGAAAAGCTGTTTAGAGAAAAAAGCTTTCAACGTTACAAGCACGGTTTATGGGGACATATGGAGGAACATGTTGTACTTACGGTATTTGTGCGCTATCCCGATATGCCAGGGCCGTAAAGTATGCCTTCCTCTGCTTCGTACAATTCGTTTCAACCCTTTGAAGAATATGAGACAGCGGTCGTTAAGAAATCGAATTTTTTAACAACAAAAAAAGCTCTTCTTTTTCTTCTTTCACAGATTTTTTGCACAAAATGTTGAACCATATTTTCGCTGGAGCATAAATATGTTTCACACGATTTCCACTGAGCCCACTACCGAGATCCATCAAACCGGCTAATATATTTCTACTTGCTCCGCGCGCGGCCGCTCAGTTCTCCTGCCACAGCATCGAAAGTATTCGTAACATCGCAACAACATTTTCAGAGAATATTCGTAAGACGTTGAACTATCGGTTCGTGGAATGAAAAAAAAATTTTTTTTGGGTAGACAATCTGTATGGGGTTCCTCCCTTAACGTTGTTGCTGTAAGAAGTAACGTAGGTACGATGCTGTGGCACGCTTTATATGGAATGGCATTTCCCATTGGGAGACATAATCACGTGTATCTCTGATAGAGGAAAGCACATTTCAATTGCAAAGGTACTCCCCGATCGATGGATTAAATAAATTAGAAATTCAACCGAATTATACATTCATATATACGACTTGGAGAACCTGACAGGGCTTTAAGAGATTCGAAATTACAAGATAAATTTTCCGTATGGTCGACCCCGAGGCTTGAGTCTAATTCCACCGCGTAAATTACATAATCCTCAACGAATTCGGTTCAAACGTAACGCTCGACGACTCTGAGAACGATAATAGTCGGGAGAAAAATGTTATTTTATAGATTATCGACGAGGCTGATACGTCGCTTGCTATATCGGGGACTTTCATCGAAAATCGCGCAATCCGGATGTTGGAACGTGCACGAAAAAAAGAATGTTGGTCCAACGTTAAAAATTGCAACGTCGAATGGCAAAATTTTACCATTTTACGTAGCTTATTTTTCCACATCTCCGCTCGTTAATTTCCGTACTCCGCTCTCGCTTCCCCCTGCTTTTCATTTTTTCGCTTCCTGTTGAATTAAGATCGAAAATCTTGCCGCTGCACGATTTCCCACGGGCCGCGCGCGCGTGATACATGTTCGCGCGAGGATACGACGTCGGCGTCAGGAACGAAGTCGGAAAACATCCTGTCTATCATAACCGAAACCCCGTTTATCCCAGACCTTCGACGACCTATCGAAAAATTTTCATGCTCTTCCTCCGCGATCCGTAGGATAAACTGGGACAATTCGAAGAATTTCGAGTTCCCCAAAATGGGCGATTTTCGCGCTGTTGGTATCGAAATTAGTATCATATTTATTCTAAACAAATGTCGACGTGCTATTTTCGTTTGGTGAGCTTATCTGGAATTATTTGACCTCGAAGACGAGGATATTGAACGAGTTTGGGCGGTTTGGAGGTAAAACTACGAATTTAAGAGCAGAGAGAAATTAACGTGCGGGCCAAAAAATGTCAGCGGAAGAATTCTGGTTTTCAAGGACACAGAAATTCTCGCGTGCTAAACGATTCCTCTGGCAAATTATTATGACGAAACGTTCGGGGACTCGTGAATTACGGTATCAGTTTCGACCCTGCTCCGCTCTGTATACGTCGAATATGCGAGGGCCGAAGTGAGCTGCATGTTTGAGGTCGGTAAGGTTCTCGAATCGTATTGAAGTGTTTAATCATTTAACGCGAAGGAGCCGCGGTGCCATCAATTTCGCGAACGGTGGCGAAAGCAAAAGGGAATTAACCCAGTTTGATGATCCATTGGTCTGGATTTTGGATAATAATTAGCACGAACCGACGAACAGATTTCCAGACAACAATTCGACGGTACATTCGCGAATCGTTGTCTACCGCTTCGAAAAAGCTTCGTACGTTCGCCGACGTCATCAGGCTTCGTTAAATTCGAGGTGTGGATAATATTTGTCGAAAGCAAGATTTGCGAGAGCTTCTCCGTTGTCAAAAAAGCTGTGTTTTCAAAATTTGCGAATTAATTAAAATCTATGAGGTATCATTTTGCCAAAAAACATGAAGTAATCGACTCGTTCGGAGAGAACTTAAGAATAACCGTCCGAAAAAAATGTCGTTAAACACATCATACATGTTGGTAGGTAATTGTCATCCGATGATATTTTTTGTTCGAAGCTTTCAAGCTTGTCAAAATGCAAATCCCTGAAGTTATGGATTCGGCGCGATAGACTGGGAATAGCAAAATAGCGGGCTGATTCGAGAGGAAATCTGTACGTTTTTCCGGGATTTCTGGCCGAAACAGAAAGTTCGGATCGAGACAAAGAGCGAAGCAGCGTCGTTGGCGAATAATTCCGCGACAATGGATCGACGGATTCGGAGCAAAGTTCCCCCGTAGCGCCGCGGCGTACTCGAGGTCTAGGTAAGACCACGCGTCGCGCGAGCCAGATTTTTTTCCATTTGAGACTGGTAGAGTGGTGCGTTGCCGTTGACAATGGGCTGTACGTAAAATGGTACAACCTTTCCTTCTTCAACCTCGAAGAAGAGGTGCGAGACGACCGTGGAATTCGACAGCAGTTCACAATGGCTCGAGGGTGGTTCTCGCCACGAGAGATCCCGCGAGGTGTACCGCTGAAACGCGACGTTGGTTTTATCCTATGCTTCGAAGTAGAGCTGGCACAACGATCCTCGTCCTTTTTATTCTCACCAAACGAGGGATCAAACGAACGCGACGCGAAGACGATTCGCCGGACGCGAAAGCTGGTCAAAGGACGCGATCGAATGAGCATGTTTTTTTAGAGGGACTACAGAATTTTGATTGCCCCGCGGTAACGAATCACGTCAATGGCTTGCAAATTGGAAAAGCGTAATTTCCCAAAATGCCACTTAACCTCCTAAGCACATCCGTCGTCCGTTAGCCGTTATTGGAAATCACTGGTAGGCACGCGCATCCGTGTGCGGATGCACGTATACGTCGGTGTTTGAATAGCCTGTGACGTGCAAAAAGACAATCCGTCGTTGATTGGTTCAAACTGATGCGAGACCAGTAATTAAAAATTGATTGTGTCCCTCGACGATAGATTCTATCACTACTATGCCCGGTCTTTATTATCGTTTGTCGTCAATTTCCGCCCAACGCGCCGGGGGCAAAATGTATGGAGAAAAATCCACAAAATATTACCGTACGTCGCGCGAATATTCTATTCGAATGTCCGTACTGTTTGACGGTCTGAAAGTCCGTTACGCCAAACATATTACCGGGGAAAATCCATTCGGACCGTACGTAGTTTGAAATTTGATCGATCTGTCATCAGCTCGCGAATCCAGTTGTGACGTACTCCTTTGTAACGTGCTTTGACGTCTCGTTGTAAAAAGCTCGGTGTTCCAGGAGGCAAAAAAATTATGATTTATTTTTACACGTAGCACGAATTCGCGACAATCGCGACGTCGATGCTGACGATTCGCTGTTACTGGCGAATGGATATTCGAAAGCTTTTGACATCATAAGTCACCAATGTTGTCCTACAATTAGAATCCCGCGGAAAAATGAACCGAAGATCGTGATTTAGTAGGGGTGCGCGAATATTCGAATTAACGAATTAACCCTGACGAATCGAATCGAATTAGTCGAATCATTAAAAACAACGGTTTACTCGGGTCGACGACGTAGCTTCTCTCGTTGGACGGAGAGTCGTGACGTCAGCGTCAGCAGCGGGTCGGCGCCGAAGGAGACTTCGCGGAATAGCAGAGGGCGGCATCAGTGCTGGTGGAAGCATGTCCGCCGCGGCGCACGGTGGCTGAAGAGACAATATCGGTGGGAAAATTAGTTAGGGCCCCGTAATTGTCAACGGATTTTGATAGTCTTTCATAGATTTGCTCGTTACGAATTGCTCTGCAACTTTGTCGAATCACTTTTTCGAATTGGAGCTTCAAATCAAAATGGCGGACTCGAAATGGTTATCGTTATACGGGAATATGAGATATTAGATATTTTTGCATCGGAAAAATACGAATACGTGTTTCAGGAATCCCCAATAACGTGTCTGACGTAGAAATATGCATAGTTAGCTACATATCGGCCGACGACGTCTTTTCAAGATGACGCGTTACGCGCAACCGGGATCTGCTAGCATTTTGTGATTTTACGTCGGATAAAGAAAGAAAACCTTGTTCGTAACTTCGTGTAAGAATCACAAGAGTACAAAATTCCCCGTTGACTAGCCGAGTACTCTCCCGACCGTGTTGGTCCCTCTGGGCCTCCATCCGGGCTTCCCTCGGCGGTAGCGAGTGATGACGGTGGTGGCGGCGAGGACGACGATGACAGATTCACGGGGACGAAAACGGGAAGAGAGAAGGGAAACAGGAACGTGAAACTTACTCTGAATACTCAAAAAGGTACTATCGGGCATTGCGTGCGAGTGGCGGAGGACGAGCCGCGAAGGGGGAGTGGAGGATATTGTGACGATTTTTACAGCTTATTCTACATTTTTAAGTAAAAAGATAAAGTAGAAATCTGTTTCTGTTTTTTGGAGGGGAGGGGGGGGGGGAATTTTGTTTTTCATTATTTATCAAATTGTAATCTATTATCTTTGCAGTTATTTTTAATAATTTACAGTAACTCAGAACTTTTTGTACCTTCAAATTACATTTTGTCATACCGAAGCTAAAATTTAGCAGTCTTGCGGTAAAGTTAGCTCATAAGGCGTAATTGTTGCCAAACTAAGTCTAATAGAACGAAATTTTGTTTTTTTACCACTTTTTTCACTCATTAACGATCGACAACTCATATAAAAAAATGCATTTCGTAAAGAAACTTCGTTTTATTGATCTTCATCGTAGTTTCAGATTGCTATTTTTTCATTAATTATTCAACAACAAAATCAGTTATTTGGAAAAGTGGGAATAATTTAAACTATTCGAAAATTTCAAATAATTCAAATAATTTACATTATTCAAATGATTCGAATAATTTGAATAACTCGAATTATTCGAAGAATTCGAACTATTCGAATATTGAATTCGAACCCCATTTGCACACCCCTATAATTATAAATTCATAGATTTAAAATTGTCAATTTAATTTGGCGGCAGTAAATTTCGTAAGGCAATCGAATTCTCGTGAAAATGAGTAGCATCGGTGGATAATAAAATTGAAAAATCGAGATATGAAAGTAAGTTTTGTCGTTAGCTCGATTTCGACAGAATTACTCGGAGTTCTTCCATCCAAAAAAATAAATAAATCTGACGTTTTGTGCGAGCGACGTGAAAAATAATCTCACGACCGGGGACAGTGCATCGTGAAAGAATTCCAACGTAATTCCATCATTCCGGAGTCGCATTCGCGACCCCGACGAACCAAGAGACGACGCCGAGACTCGTGTACCGCTGGCATCGTTTGAACTGGACGGTGTCGTCGAGAGATACTTCACATCTCGCCTCGCGGCATGACATCGCGGCGCAGTATATCCGTATAACTAATGCAGCTTCGTCGTCTGTAAAAATAATTCCAGCTCTCGTTCCAAGAGTCACCGAATTATTAAACTTTCGTTGAAACCATTTCTTCCAAAAATTCGATTCTCTTCGGAAAAGCTCGGCAAAATGTGACTCGATCTACCAACGCTTGTTGTCTCTAGAAACGAACGTGAATAACGATGATAACGATGCTTTTTCATATCGATAAAACATTCGTCTACACGAATTTTATCACCGAATTCACAGTAATACGAAGAATAAATATCTATGTAGATTGTTTTTGTCATAAACAATGGTTTTCTAGCCGCGTAGCACGCATAAACGTAAACCATCATTTCAAAATCACTTTCACACTAATTTCACTGCGATCCATAAAATTCCAAGGCCATCATTTCTAAATTTTTCGTAAATTTATCTACACAGTAAAAAGTTTTCCATCAACACAAAAATTTGTGTCAACGACTTTTTTTTCACACAAAAATAGTGATAGTTCAATATTCCGGTCGTAGTGATAGAGTCACACAGCTCCCTGTTGTAAGTAATACAAAGCAATGTTGTTCTACACGCTGAAGTGTTATTTGTAACCCGTAAACAATGCTAACTTTAAAATTGTCTGTGCATTACTCTGATGAGCTAATAAATATATATATATATATATATATATATATATATATATATATATATATATATATATATATGTATATACATGTAAATGTCATCTAAAAAATGGAGGCGCACGTTGAAAATAGCACCGGGCGTCTTTGGTTCCCATGAGATACAGTAACTGTAAGTAGGTACCCTTTTATCGCGCAAGTAATGACTAGTGGGTTCACATTTAACACACAAATTGTGTAAATTCAACACATTTGTCGCGTAGATTCGAGAGTAATATTTAAAAAGTGTTACTTAAGTATCAAGTAACACTTTTGTGCGTTGAAGTACGGAGCGATCAAGCAACATCACGATTGTGATAAATCAACGCACCGAAATGTTCGATATTTTACACAAAAATTTCTACACCTTTCACAATAACGAAAAAATGTTTACTGCGTATATTTTTTCACACCGATGTGTGAATTCACGCTCGAGTTGGTAATTATTCAGAGTTGTGGCGAAAGATCATTGCGCAAAAAATATGTCAGCCTCGCGACGTGGGATCGATTCGGGGATCGACGAGCAGATTTTGGCGAAATTTGCCCATTTAGATGAACTTTGATGATGGTAAACTTGAGGTAAAATGACGAGACTCGAAAGGATCTCTAAACGTCCAATAAATCTCGTGGAATAACGACAAAGTGAGAGGAAATACCTTTCGGACAAGTGGTAATTAAATGCCTCGAGGGGATAAGCGCGAAGCATTAAGTTTAACTAATTGATCCCCGGCCAATGCGCTATAATCTTTGAAAATTAAAATACTTTCAGGTAAGTGTGTAATTAGAAACAGGGCCTGCATCACTCGCGTCGAATTCTACCACGCGTATCCGAATCAGTGACCGAAGATAATCGCAAAGCGTCAAACATTTCTCGCTCATCGCGTTCCACAACCGAATTTTATCCCTACTCGTCAATATCCACGCGTTTCAAAATTCTAAGAAGAGATAAATTTCAAGGTTTGCGCACAATTCCACTCGCAAGGTGACAATCTGAAAAACTCAGCTCTTTTATGTTACTTTAATTTTTTATAGTCTGCATCAGGCGAATGTGTTTGGCAAACCTCGTGCAGAAATTCTGCGAGTCGAAGATTCGCTTGCTCACGGAAATCCTTTCTTAAACGTATGACGAGAATATTTTTTCTAATAAAATATGATTGTATTTGAAAAAAAATTATTATTCTCATCTGTGTAAGAATTTATGTTACATGTTTTGGTAATTGTGCAGAACAAGGGCACCGCATCAATTTCGATGCCAACATTTCTCTCTCGTTGTAAACGTATTTAGTATGTTATGAGTTATGGGGTTTCGGAAGTAAGTCTATTTTAAATAAAATAAGGCATTTTACGCTTTGAAACAGCTCCAATTTTTTTTTTAGTGTTTCTTATAGGCCAGTAACGGTGTAACATGCAACATTATCGAAAACACACGTGTCGTGTGTTCTGTGTGCGTTACAGCACTCAATCCAACACCACGAAGCTCCCATAAAGAAATCGGCACCGAAAAAATAAAAACACCATACACCCTATTTCTTATGGGGTTAGATTGGGTGCCGTAACAAGTACGTACGCCCACCACCTGTATTTTGGACGAATATTACCGAAAACACCATTTGATTGTGTTTTTATTTTCTCATGGTGCGCCACCATAATATTGCACGTGACACCATTGCTGTGTAATACGAGACATAAGAACAAAATGTAGAGCTGTTTCAAGGCGGAAACTGTCCGTTTTTATTACGCGTCACCTCGACCTTCAAAACCCCATAACTTATGGAAATAATAAAAAATGTCGGCCCCCGCCGACTCAAGTTGACCAGTGGTAACATAATAGACACGTTCATGACGAAAAAAAGAAATGTTGGCATCGAAATTGGTGTGGTGTCCCTGTTCTGCACAATTACCCATTTTTTACTCGCAATCTTGAAAGCATTTTCTACAGATCTACGTAATTGTGAAATTAAAAGAGAGAAAAAAGCCTAGAAAATTCTGACAAAATTATTTTCTCCGCATCGTTGTGGTTCTTTCCGGGTGAAATAAATGGTACTTATTCGATAGCCACGGACGAGTGGACGAGGATGGCTATTTATTTAGGACGACGTTTTGGACGCCAAACAACATTCTTCGAAGGCATCTCAGAGATGCGGAGAAACCCTGCGTCTGTCACCTTAAACGTACGAGCATCAAATTACCGGGGGGTCGATGTCGCGCGAGTAATTACACGCACGTGTTCCTCGGCAAAGTTACGAAAAGTAGAGGAACGAGACGGAAAAATATCAGCGAACGAGGAAACGAAAGACAAGGGCGCGGGGGTAAGCAAGCACGCGTGCGTTCCTCGCGAGCCGTGGGATGGCGACGCGAATGGCGTAGTAGCGTCAAATTTCACGCTCGACGAAGGAAATAATAACGCGAACGTTGTCCAAAACGATGAAAAGCAACAAGAAAAATTCTACTCGGGCGACGAGCTGAGAAATTGCGGAGACACGAAGTGAATTCCTGATGGGAATTCGCGTTACCCTCGCATTGATGAGTCGAGGCAGCCTCTCGCAACGAGCATGGAATCGCATTCGACTGAATATTCAACTTTTTCCCTCTCTTTCTCTCTCTCTCTCTCTCTTTCTCGCCCGACGAATTCTCTCGCCTCGCCCTCGATAAGCGCACTTCAACGGCAAGTCTCATCCTAATCGCGCAAATATTTGGTAGGATATGCGGCGGGATGTCGCCGGCTTACGCGTTGTTATACGAAACTGTTCCAACGCCGCGGCTCCGAATACATTACTGGCATTCGTACACACCCAAATGACGCCTACCTGCTCGCATTCTTCGCCCGATGAGACATAACATCTTGACAGTCCTGGAAATACGTTGACGCGATGATGGAACGACAGGAGAACACAGCTTTTTCGCTGGCACGCGAAGATCAGCTGAAACGTCGAAAATACGTAGCAAAGCGTTTCGAAAAGCATCCTGATCCGAAAATATATCGCTGCAGCGATTTTCCACCCTCGAAACTACATATTTATCGACCGAAAGCACTCGTGCCAATGAAAACGCTCGACGTAGACGAAAAATCGAACCACTCCAATATTTATAATTAATTTTGATTTTAGCAAACAGTACGAGAAAATAAAAAACAAATAAGCAAATACGCTCGCGCATTTTTTTATCTTCCCAGGAAAGAGGTCAAGGAGAACCCACTTGATAATCGGTTGTAAAACATTCACACGACGAATCGTTGAAAAGTAAATCGATAAGTCGAACGAATACAATAGGAAAAAAAGGCTGGAAAAATACGGGAAAGCGTGTAGCGGAATAGATATGGAGAACCGCTCCCAACGAATTTCGAATCCCCAATTTTTTTCCGTAGTTTATCCTATATTTCTGATTTTTCAGAATTTTCCCAGATTTTTCGAAGGATTTGTACGGATCAAAAACGATGAAAATGAAAAAAAACACGTTTTTTGGCCGTTAAACCGGCACATGGGGGGGGGGGGGGGTGGGGTGGAGAGCTGTAAATTTGGATAGAAGCGTCTTTGGTTGTTACAAGCTGTGGAAAAAATTGGGGACTCGAAATTGGTGAGGGCAGATTCGCCGTATCTGTTCCGCTGGATCCTTTGTAGTTTTTGGGTTACTCGTCGACGGCGATGTAATTCGGGTGGGGAATGACGAATCACACGGTTGAAATGCATTCAGGTATGCGACGAATGAAAGATTGATCTTCGGAGACGATGCAGGGAATTCCAACAGAGCCAAATTCACAGGCATCACGATCGGCCCGCGCTAGGTAGGTACTGCGAATGCGGGAGTCGAGAATACGCGATACGTGGAGCGAAGTAGCTGGGCTCGGTGTATACGGATGCCGCTGACCGAGCAGCTATGCGACCCCTAATCGCGAACGAGTCAATTCGCAATTCGGTTCGTAGGGGAAGAAGGTAAAGCAGGAAATGCTAGATATCTCGCTCGGACACGGTCGCGCGCGCGGGTATCCGCGGATGTACGACGCGTACATCCAAGTACACGCGTATGATCCTCGTACGTGCACGGAGCTACGATCGGACCGACCGTGATTTACTCCAGGCTTAACAGCTTATCTATCTATACCCTATATACCCAACAAGTTGCTCGCGAGTCGCGCGACGACCGCGTGCGCGATACCGAGAGTGTGCGAGATCGAGCCACGGAGTATCTGGAAACTCGAGAGGTCTCGAGGATTCCCTCTCGAGAAAGGCGTTGCTTTCTACCGCTTTGTTTTCACGTCGAGAACAGAGTCGAGCGTAGAATTCCCGCGCGTATAATAGGCGCACACCGAGGGCATTGATCGATCGATGATTGCACACTTTTGTCCCGAGTGTTTCTTGCACGGTGTCTATCTCGACCCAGCGCTTACAATCGTCGAGCCTCTGTTCCACGCTCACCGTGCGGTGCCCGGCGCCACGGATCTTTCAGCGTCGTTAAGAGATCCGGAGCTGCGACGGACAAGCTCGTATTCTCTCGGAGCTCGGGTTCTTCGACGTTTCGGCGTTCGCCACGATGAAGACCCCCTTCGACAATTCGTAGTGCCGACTGATTCGAGGAATACGCGTGTACGCTAACCAAGTTTTTTTCTTCCAAGTCCTATCATCTCAAAAGTTTCTCCAAGGTATAAAAGAAAGACCAGCCTGATATTTCAATTCTACGATTTTTCAATTCAACCATTTTTCGTTTTTTTCCGGTTAAAACCTCCCACATTCTCCGGTTAAGACTGACATTTTTTCCCCTATTTTGATGCACGTGTTCTTGTGGGAAATTTAATTCTTTACAAAAAAGCTCCGAATAGTTTTATCGCAACTCGTTGGCGACACACGCAATCTTACGTTGAGAACCGCTGTTGAAATCAGACTTATCACGCTAGCTATTGTTGTTTGAATTCACTACAGTAAGTTTTGAGACGTCACGAGGTGTGAATTAGTGCCGACGTGTTTTCTCGTGGGGTCCGGTAGACCCCGCGCGACCTTGGCATGGCGAAAGATCAATTTTTGGTTGATCGTTCGACAGTGTTAGACTGTGTTTATTGACGTAAGTATTCATGTACAGATTAATTTTTCCCGGCAGTAAATAATATATATTATGTATATGCATACATCGTGCATAGATTATAAATAGATGGCTCGTAATCTTCGACCTCGATCCAATGATGGTGGTCGCGATTGATTTACTATTTTTCCCTGGAAATATTTCTACTCACATATTGTTATCGAGATAATAAACGATTTTCCAAATGAAAAAATACTTTCCTTACCTGAATTTTTCTCGTATAAATGTACCATTTCCATTTTACGAGATTGATCCAAACACGTAAATTCAAACTTCAAAATAAATATACTATTTTCAGAGTTCGTTATATATCTATTTTGATAAATAGTTTGTTAAATTTCTACGAATATAAAATAATTTTTACCTTTCTGGACAGATTTTTAAATGAGTGAAAATATTTATTTATAAATATTTTAAATTCTAGACTATTTATCAAATAGGTGCTCTATAACTCTCCTCCATACAATTTACTTAGTTACGAGTATTCAAAGCCTGATGAATTTCTACCCGTAACGATTACGATGAAACTAGTCGGAGCTTTTTTGTAGAGAATTAAATTTCCTACAAGAATTTGTACATCGAAGTAGAAAAAAAAATTCCTATGCTATTTATATGGGACAACAATAAATGACTGGGTGTCTCGTAGAATTAAAATATCAAGCTGGCCATTGGAGAGAATGTTCTTTATATCTTGGAGAAAGTTTTGCGATGACAGGAAAAAGACTTTTTTTTTATTGCCTAAATTTAAATCTAAATTTTCAATCCACAAAAATGCTATTTCATACTGACGTAACGCTTTTTTAATGTTACTGTAAAATTGCTTCGTCTTGCTTTCAGCACAGAGCTGTGTGACTTTATCACTACACGTGGAGTGTGTAGAAATAACACTAATTTTGTTTTAAAAAAACAAGTCGTTGGTACACATTTTTGTGATTGTGATGGACATTTTTTTACTGTGTACTGGAAACAAAGTTGAGAGAAAAAGATGGCTCGAGACTTTTTGGAGAACATGCGATCAGATTTTGGGCATCCATTAGATTGACGTTGAATTTTCGGGTCGGAAATGAATATTTTAACGGCTAGGCTGAACACGTCAGCCCCGATTCGTTCACCTCGTTCGCTTTGCCGTATGCTCTGATTCGTCTACGTTAACCGATGCGAGATTCTGTCGTTCCGTTTGACGTGCAGATGTTAGGCAACCCCGATATAACTAGATATAGAGTAGACAATGGACATTCTAATATCATTATCGAACGGCACTTGCTACGTTAGGTGAGTCAGCGAAGATCGGTAAGATTAGCGGCGGCGTTTCGTTCCGGATTATTTTTTATTCAGTATCAGACGAAACGTCGGTCGATATTTCTCCATTTTTTATCACGCGACAATCGTACTTCCCAAAGAAAAGTAAGCTGCCTGCAAAGTACATTACGCTACTAGGGAGGAAAGTGCGCGATTGTCGCCGAGCGCGAGGTGAAAATCCGCTCCTCTCGCGCAGCATGAGCTACTTTGGCCGCGACTACAATATCGCAAACAATAACTAGGTTATTAAATATATGTTATAATTGAAAATACTTCGAAAATACAGAAATCCTCCCCAAATTAACAAATATCTTCGCTAACATCTTCCAATTTGACTCCGCGATGATTCTTATTTTGAAATGAATTTTATTCCTCCTCCCAATGGTTCTAATTTTATTCTAGGACCATCAGGAGTTGAGATAATGACTCGTAGGTAATTTTTTTTCGCCCATTACCGTAAAAGTTTTGCTTGGAAATTCTCAAGAAGAGCATGCAACTTGGGTCTGCCGAGCAGACTACTTCTCTGACCCTCCGCTATCTGGTATCAGGCCAATACCAATCGAGAAGTCTCAACCACTCTTGACAGAAACTTTAGAAACGCTACTTCCAGCTGAACGTATCATCTGCATCTGATCGGTCTTCGGATAACGAGCCGCACTCGTCACGTGAAGTAGAAGTGTCGTCCGACGAGGAGCCATGACAGTCGTGATCTCCCAGTTGTTATATATACGTATCAACTACATCGATATATAAATGTTGATGTAAATAAATAAATGATAACATATCAATATCTAATTATTCAACGAACAGTTCGAAGCAAAATACACGTTTCGTTGAGTTTCCCGCGCGATATACTTGCCGATTAATTAATATGACCTCCTCGTAGCTCCATAACCTGATTCGGATCGATTAAACGACGTAAATAATTTTGGCCAGCTAGATCGTCGAAATACCCCTACGCGCGTCGTAACAGAATCGGTTAAACGAGCTCGTTTGGAGCGAACGAGGTGGCGGAAAAGTGCCGGTTAGAGGGAAACGTTTGTCTATTAGGTATGCGATTCCGTTTATTCGAGTACAGTAGATCGCGCGAGCGTTGTTAGGAGTGGTGCTGGAATTCTTATTGCCGAAGTTAATATCGACGCTACAGCGATATCCGACCGTTCCGAGGCGTTGGCGATAGCCAAGTCGGGAAGAAGGATAAGACAGGATTGAAAAATAGCCCCGAAGCGTTCGCCATCGCTGTTGTTGCTGCCTCGCAAAGGTTTCATTAAGAAACTGTTCGTAATTTATTTATCCGGCGTGCTCGAGGCGTCCCGGAGTATTCGCCTGGCGAGGCGAAGCCGCAAAGCCCGAGACGGCATGCGGCTGAGGGTGATCCGGAACTAGGAGCGCGTGTCCATCGACCTATGCAAGACCGGTTGATTAATTGATTAGTCGCCGACGACGACGACGACGACGACGACGATGACGGGGCAGAGGCGTAGCGGCGATAAGGGAGCCGACAGATTCAAAACGACGGGCGAAAATTAAGCACGTTTAATTAGGGGTGGAACGCGCGGCGTTGACTGAGCAGAGACTTCCGGTCGTTTGCCCGTGTTAACGAGATTGGCTATTGGAAGCTGCACCTGCGATGCCTCGTTCGACAAAGATTCGCGGACCTAGCGAACGATATTTTAATCATATTTTCATCTAATCTAACGAAGTGTTTCGCGAAAGGTGCAGCTGAAAGGATAATTGTTTTTCTTTATTTTTATCGCTAGTCTATTGAGGTGGCGGTGAGAACAAGCGAAACGCGTTCGTAGTTTACGTTTGAAGAGGAGATTAGGGCTGCATGTTACCTATTTACGTGCCGCAGATTTTTTATCCTAATCGAAAAGCACGCCGTGGTTTTATCGGAGGAGCAATAAAGCTCGCGGTGAGCTTTCCGGAATGATGAATACGATCGAAGTTTGACACACTCGGTTCTTGTTTCGCCGACCAACGTGCTTTTGGAATCATTTCGTTGGTCTCCGTTTGCTTTATGCGGAAATTTCAACCCTTCGTTCAAGTTCGCGGCACTCATTCACTCACCGCCGACCCATTTCGTTCATTCGCGATGTAAATTCACGGTTTATTATTATTCCAAAAGTACGACTCGTTTCCAAAAGTTGTTATTCCATTTTTGTTTCTCCACTTGTGCGCCCAAACAAAATAATCGCGACGAATATCAGCACGAGATTTATGTCAGATGATTATAGTTCTCCGTGGTTAGAGTTAGAGCTCCTCGAAAATCGAAACACTCGACGCCTGGTATATTCTCTGCGTATTATATGAAAATATGTCTAAGCGGATGAGCATTCGAAACAGAAATATCCTACATTTGACGATTCTCCGTTCGTAATGCTCTAAGCTGTAAATCGCCAGAACCTTCCCCTTTATAGGGGCGGTGGGAGATACGTGAGCCATTTTAAGTGATCTTCCCTCAAATATGTTCCAAAATAATAGAGGTAAAAAAATTGTTCCTACAAAAGTTGTTACAAATTTCTGTTTTGCTAGATTTGACCTTGAATTAAATTGTCAAGGTTGTTTGACGGTCGACGTGATTTTTTTTAATGGAACCCCCTGTTTTGGACACCAGATTCTGATGCAGCAGAAAATTATGCGTTTAATTTAATCCCCTTAGTCTGCGACTTTGATGACAAACATCTGATAACACACATCTGCAAATAACGAGGTTCCGATCGTTGTTGAGTAACTGGAGGTCATTTTCGAGGTAATCTTCTGCCAGGAATCCGAATCTGAGCTCAGAATTATCCTATCGCGTCTGCATTTGGGGATATTTGAGGTTAGGTACTAGAAAAATGGATATTTTGGCTATTTTTGAGGTTAGATACAGACTACACAAAAATTGTCTACATAACCTCAAATATCTCAGAATCTAGACGTGATAGAATATTTCTGAGCTTGGACTCAGATTCGGCGCAGAAAATTACTTGGGAAATGACCTCCGGTTGCTCAACGACAAAACCTTGCAGGTCTGTGTAATTGAAGATTCGTAAGGTTCGAAGGAAGTCTAGGTATCAGTCCTAGCATTGGGCAGTAGTCATAATTTGAAAGGTGTAAAGAATGAATTGCTGACTCCCGCGCGTATCGATGATTCGATGACGGTAGGAGAGAATTTCCGCATCTTGGAACGACAATTTTTCTTGGGGGGTGAAAATAGAAAGCTTCAGGAATCAGCTTCAGAACAGAGAAACGAAGTACCAAAAATCCTTCATCTATCGTACACGCTATTCTAAAACTATCTCGCGGTTTTTCCGATCACGGAATAGATCTCTAATGCGAGAACGTCCGACCAGCCGAGCGAAAGTTATGATCGCCGCTAAGCAGGCCTCCGCTCGAGGCTACCAAAACACTCTTTAGGGGCCTGTTGAACCTCCAATCTACTAAAATCAAATCCCAAATAGAATCGAGAAGCCAACTTGACCTGAAACGTAGCGAAGGACCGTTCGAGCGCTCTCAGGATTGAAATCAGACCCGATACGATAAATCTGACGACCCATTCGGAAGTTATAGGGTCACCGAGAACACCGGCGGATCTGCCTATGCGAGGCGAAACGACCACGCGTACTTAAATTTGTTGACACGCGTGTGGCAGCGAGCCTTGGACTACTGTAAGCCTATTTTTCGCTCGCCTGAATTAATTAGACGTCGAATCAATCAACGTTTCGCTTCGATATCGATCAATCGCCTCCATCACCGAGCTTCTTACCGCGTTGATCGTAACCTTTTCTCCACTATTGACGAAGGAAGCAGCGAAGAAATTTTTCACTCGCAGCACGAGAAACCCGAGCAACGTTTTCAAAGTCCAGGATACCGACGAGCATAATTAAATGAAGCTTGCATAATTGCCCAGGAAATTGCTGCAACGCGATCGAGTACCTCGTTCCAAAACTTTGACAAGACTTCGCATCGTTGCACGCTCCTCGCGAATAGCCAAAAAAAATATGGCCGAATTCTCTATCCGTACGATCGGAGAACAGATCTTTTGTCAACGTTTCTGCGACGAAGGTCCAAGCGCATATTTCGCATTGATCGATAACAAATTGTTACTTTTCAACCGGAGTGTGAAACTCGTTCTCAAATTAACCCTCCATCGGCACCTTCTTTCTCGAGAAGAGGCTCGAGCGTGCTTATTTATCGTCACTCCTGTTTCGTGTTCTCCAAGCTTCGAAAGATACAATACTTTGCATTATACACGAAGCTAAATTAACTTGCTCGCCTTCGAGTCGGCGGAGCGCCTCGCCCACCAGGCTTTCCATTCGTAATTCCAGGCACTTTCTTGCAAATGCTCGCCATAATGTTATCATTTTTCATCGGGCCGCGATGTTTATTTCTGATCCGACATCATCGTCCCTCTGATTGCCAAAGCAGACGAGCTTTTTGTGACCTTGATAACGATTCTCCCCTTCGCCAATGAACGTCGATCAATCAGATGATGATAATCTCGAATCTACAGATCGGCGTGACCTCGCAAAGTTGAACGAAAATTTACGATCACTCGGCACGAGATCGCGGAAGCATTTCGGAATATATTTCATTCGGCGGAGAGATACTCGGAGCGAGTAACGTTCCCCGGAAGCTCGGGGACAAAAAATGCAACAGTCTCGTTTAGCGAAAACGACCGGTTGAGCTCGATTTTTGCGAAAATGTCAATGTTTTTCCTGTTCTCTCGCCACAACTCGAGGAGTATTGATTTTTGAGAAAAACACATCTGCGACAAAAAGTGAAGGAAAAAAGGATGATGGAAAAAAAGGAAAATTCTGAGTAACATTGAATTATCAGCTGCTACGAAAGTGTAGCATTATTCGTCTCTCATCTCCCGCAGTGTTCAGGATGCGAGGAGAAGAGAAGAATGTAAAGAAATCCGAAGGAAAATCAAGTTCAGCGATAATTTGATATCCAGCTGAATATCAGCTTGATACGTCGAATCTCGAATTACGTACGTAATTCGCTTGCTCACCTGGTTTCGATTCGAGGTAATTGCGTGTACATTTCTTTACGTAAGCATCTCCAGGTACGCAGATACGCGAGACGCGTTGTTACCTGCCCTTACGAGTCGGACGCGTCGTAATTGATACGAGCGCGAGAGGAACAATCCGAGCTTGCCGATGGAACGGAACGGGAAAAAAAGAGATGACGCGATAACGGAATTATTATCAGGAACACGCGAATAGTATACAACGAATGATTCGCTCGATTAAACAACGGCAATATTTTTTCAGCGCGTCGCGTTTTGTTTTTCAATCGGTGCCGCTCGATGGCAAGATTCGACGGCACTTTGGTCTAGGGAAAATCGGTTAATGGAATAAAGTCAGGCGGGGTCTTTTGTTGTCGATTGGTGAGGAGAAATCGATGCGGCATCATTATAATATGAAAAGATCTCGCGTCAATTAACGCGAAACGTTCGTTGAATTAATGAACAGGAAAGAAGATTCGAAGTTTGAAAGGGCTTTTGTCTTTATTGTTAGTTACGGATAAGCTGGGAGAAATGCTGTCAGGTCATTATCAAAGATATAAATGAATCCCCTCGCTTCGAAATTCTCGCGAATCACGCAGCGATTCAAGATCGAGGGAAAAACAGACATTTCTCTGTCGCCATCGCCTATCCATTCGCCTGGAGCGCGTTACGTTTTACGCATACGTCGACGCACCTCTCGCCTCTCCGTCCTTCGGTTTCGGCGTCGAACCCGATTTCCTGTAAAACTTCGACGAAACACAATTTCGAGAAGAAACGTTGGAAATAACCGGATGCACGCTGACAGGAAATATTCTCGTGTCCCGAAAAGGATCGAGTTTTTTTCCTCACAAAGAATGATAAAAATACGGAGCGCGAGTCGTGATAAAAAAGATATAAAAAAATTAAAGAAAGCAATTCAATTTTTTCGATACAAGCTGATCCAAAAATGTGTGCAAAATAAATTACAGCTTACGGACAACCGAGAATTTCAGATTTAAAAAGCTCAGATTTAAGAAAGTGAAAGATCGTAAGAGACAATTTATACAATCGATTTCGAAATTCGCGCACGATAAAAACAAATTCCGTTAAATTGAGCACAAAAATTTGTGTCAACGACTTTTCTGTGGCGAAAAATTAGTGTTATTTCAACACATTCCGCGTAGAGTAGTACAGTAACACGGCTTTGGGAAAAGGTAATGCAAACCAATGTGAAAATTCTCTAGAACCGGTGCGTCGAATTCTACATGCTGAAGTGTCAGGGCGAGTGTGGGTATTACCGCGGTTTTTTGTAGGTCCTACTCCAAAAGCATATTTATGAGATTTATTCCAAGATACCAATACATTTTTTTTGTATATCAAAGTTTCATTCATTTTGAACTTCAAAAAACACGAATAACGAGATGAACTAATTTTTTCTCGAGATACCAGTCATTTAAAAAAAAGTGCATATGCATACGTAACTGCGGGTCTGAAAGTACACTTCGGGATCAGATAAGAAATTGAATAAAACAAGTATGAAAGATAATAATTACGAGTTAATGGATCATCACAGTGCGACTGCCCAGAAAATAAACGATTTTCGCGTGTTTTTTTCTTAGATAGATAGGTTAAGCTGATTGGTCTGATTTTTTTGTACAAATAAAAGCATTATTGAAGAATAAAAGATGATTTTCTGAAAATTTTTGTATTTATTTTTTCACACTGTTTTTATTTTTTGAAAAATGGCGTAAAAAAATCATCGTCCCATGGCCCCCGAAATGGTGACGGCAAATTTCATCCGAGACAGGAATTGCAAAATGATCGTTGATCTGCATAAAACCCGCTAGGTCCCCATGGAATTTGTTTTTTAAAGTTAAATTTGTCAAAATGGCGTCGGTTTGAAAAAAACGTCGCCTTTTTTTGACAATTTTCCGTAGATAAAAATAGGAAGATTTTTTAAACAAAAGCTTCCATGGGGACAACACTAATCAATGTACTAAAATGTTGAACATTCTGCCCAACAATTTCTACACTTCGCGCAACGACGACTATTTGTTTACCGTGCAGGCAACTTTTCATGAAAATGTCACACTCGTCGGAAGCTTTATCACAGAGGTGCGAGAAATGTTGTGCCGTGGGTCGGAAAAAAAACGTTGTTCTTACGCACGTCCGAGAGTTAGCAACGAGTGGAAAGTATTCCCTGTTTTTCGTTCGTAATTTTGACGACACGTAACTCCTTAATGGTCGGAGTCGGTTGAAACATCGCGAAATTTCGTCCTCGCGCATCGCGTCGTCACACTCGACTCAGCTCGGCAAAGTTGGGACGAGTATCGTTCTTCGTTAGTTGAAAATTATCGTCGGCTTACATATTTCGCTGCCGAAGCAGAATTATCGCTGCGCGAGTCGCGACGGCGGCGAAGTTGATACGTTCGTACGTCGTCAATTTAATCCTCGGGGTAAAATTAGTTCGCGACGTACATCGGCGAGTCGATACACGATTAGCGCGTTTGTTTTGGGCTAAAATGCTCCGCGGCGCGATACCAAAACGGCGACCGTGAATGGGAAAAGTTTCGGTAAGCTCGCCCTTCGTAAGCTCGCTGTCGGCGCGTCGCATCGTCTGGTCGTTCGTCGTCGAACGATAACTCAATCGCCGCTCCGTTACAATCGCAGTCCTGACGTAAGATTTAATTACTCCGTGCGTCAGCCAATTTCCAATCGGAATTCCGCCGCCCGCTCCGAAAGCGTCCGTCAGGAATCTCGCGACGATTCCAACTCGTTCCCAAAGTATAACTTCCCCTCGTCTCCGCGGCGTCGTTTTTACCCTTGTTTTTCCCACCCGAACGAGATCGGCGACGTTGACGAGCAGAAACGAAGAAATACCACGGATCTCATCTCCGAAGCCAAACGTTCCTTTCAACAAAACATTTCCCTCTCCTCCCATTCCTTTCTCTCATCTTTGCCCCGTTTTTTCCACCCTCTCTCTCTCTCTCTCTTCCCCTCGTTTCTTTCTCCTTTCCAATCACGCGACAATCGATACATTTTTTATCACTCGCGCGTTATTCTCCGACGGATAAATCACCCACAATTCGATTACGCATCGCGACGACGCCTCGTCGCTTCCATGAATTTCAAAAGAATCTGCCGCAGGCACTTAAACCAGCCTCCTGTCACAAGATCGATAGTAAAAAACTCTCCGTCGGATCAAATATTCCGACGGACTCGATAAAACAAACATTCCCAGCTGTAAACAAAATTCTTTTTCCAAAAAAAAATCGTCCGCACATTTTTTTTAGATTACTTACTAAGAAAAAATCCCCACAGACGCAGACTCAGGATCATTCTCCGACCGTGGTTTCTTACAGTTTGTATTTTCAGCTTTCAACGGTTCACCGTGCGAATATTCGAATCAGCGAATCGAATAATTCTATTCAAATTTCAAATCGAATATTCAATAATCCAAACGTTGCGAATTATTTAAAAACAATTATTATTCGTAGAATAATAAAGTCCTTCGTGGAACAGGGACGCAATTTTATGTTGTAAATATTTGTTCTAAATGTTCTATAGAATTTGTGTAATTTAAACTATTCGAAAAGTTGAGATTATTCAAATAGTTGGAATCATTCGAATGGTTCGAATTATTGGAATTTTCCCGCACCCCTGGTACCTACCCTAAAAACTTGTGGCGGGGGCCTCTTTCAGTATTGCGAATAGGAAAATAAGTTTCGCTATTTCCAACCCACGTATCGTTATAATTGTCACTTTCGACAACCAACATTCACGACGTCGAGTACGAATTTCGTCATTTTGTATCGTACGTTTTGTAGTCAACGCGAGGATCCGGATCGTGTATATTCTATTTGATTTCCGCCGAACATCCCATCTACGAGATCCCTACCGGCTCGGTGAAGTCGAAAAGTTAATTAACTTCTGAATCTTTATTGCAACATCTGTTCGTTGGCTCGTCCTCTCTCGATACGATCGAACGCGATAGGCTAAGCATCCCCCGATGGAAATATCATCCCCCAAAGTCGAGAACGCGCGACGCGACTGACCCACCGTTGATCCAATCAAACGATTCGATCGACGAGATCTAATTTCGTAATTCCAGAAATAGAAATTGCAAGAACCTACCAATCAAAAAAAATAACTCGTTACTTATTACTGCACGAGTCCGTAATGAGATCAACTGCGATTCCCACTTACCGAAAAAGTGGTCGATGAATTTTTTTCCAAATGCAAAATTTACACGAAAATGATACCCGGTGGAAAATTAGTACTGGAATATGCTTATTTTGCGCCATGATCTTAAGTTTCTCTGTCTTCTTCGCGTTTCGTGCCGCGTGCTCCGTTTTCCAATGCAACCGCGGAATAATCTTGTTTCGCCAGATTTCTCTCTTCTCTCGTCTCCGCGACAAAAACTCGGCGTCGCAGAACTTTTCGCGTCAGCGTTGGATTTTTTTTCTTCTCCGCGTCGGTTAAAATTCAGATCGTTTCAGAGATCTGAGGCGAAACTTGAACGATCCTCCAAGTCTTGCTCGTCGGACTTTTGCAAATCTTTATCCTTCGTCCCCGGCAAAGACGACGTCGTCGAGTACGCCTACGGCTTTGACGACTCTTGGAAGCCGCGACCTTGGAGTCAGCAGGAAATCTCGTTGGCCTCGCCTCGACCCTAGCGGAAACCGGTGTAAAGTATAAACTCTGAACGTTTTATGAGGAATACCTCTCTACGAAGTTACGAAACTCCCGCTCCATAACCAGAGCGCGGCAAGCTTTATTGTCGATGTATATTGCATTCTCCCGGCTAAGACATGCTTTACACTCCCCTCTTTGCTTTCACCTTAATAAAGTCGTAAAAGGTAAAACGAAACTCGATCAAAAAATCCGTACTAGGCTGTTGGAAAAAGCAATTTGTATTTCGATTTCCATTATCACAACTCGTTACGTTCATCGACTTCTCGAGCCAACAACATTTCGCGCACAGCACACATTTTTGCTCTCTCGCGACGAGTAACGGCCACAATAAATCTACAATTTTTCACTCCGCGATTAAATATTAACAATCCTTTCTTACTCCTCATTTTTGTCTCAAGGTCATTTCGCCAAAATTATTAAAAAAATACGTTTTCTTGTCACAACTGCAAAAATCCGTAATACCCTCGCTACTTTTAACACGCTTTTATTATCTTGGTTCGTACCCGTATACGCAACAAAATCTTCGACCGCTCGTGCATTTTTCTATGCGTCCATCAAATTTTTTTATTCACCTATCTTCGAACTATTCATCTTTCAGTACAAGAATAAAGCGATTGACGAGAAAATGTCATTCTAAAAATGCGCGGGGTGCTCGATATTAATTGTTATCTTACTATGTTTATTTCGAAGTGTAGAATGCACAAAGCACCTCACGCTAATAAAAATCAAACTTAGTAAAAAAAAACATTCTAACTTCTAATGTTCTAAAAAATGATCCAAATTACAGAAATTACAATTCAGAAAATCAAAAACGCGATTTAATGACTACTGACAGGATCAACCAGCGAGTTTTGTAGGTTTCGCAATTATATATATGATCTAATTCGGCGAATTAAATGAACAATTCACGAAGGGATCTAAATTCAAAATTTGGAAGAAAACATTGATTCGAATAATGTTGAAGCCAATTTGAATGAAATAAAGAAGTTTCACCTCAACAATTTGGAAAAACCAAAAAATTCAAATTTTCAACCAAAAATTGATGGAAATTCCTGAATTCCTAAAAAGACATCTCGTATTAGAGGCAATTGTAAGATATTATAACAATTGATATCGAGCAGCCCACGCTTTTTTTTACAATGTCTTTGATTTTATCGTTAAACATTTCATTTTTTAACTTTTTAGTTCCATCTATTATAAAAGCATGTTTTCTGAGGTTTCTTAAACTATAACTTTATCGAATTATACTTCTATCAGTTGAACTCTCAGATTTATAATTACACTGATATCGTAGGAGTAAGGTTCATTGTCGACGAATAACGCATATTTACGATCATTTTTTTTAACGACACAGTTGATTTATGTGCATTTATGTAATGAGCGTGTAATAAAAGAACCTTTGAAGAATGTTCTGTAAAATTTTCATTAGTAATTATGGAGAAACGAGCGATTAACAGCAAATCGTCGCAAGCGTTTTGAAAAAAGGCTACCGCATGATTCATCGCTGAATCGTGTGAAACCAACAATCCAAAATTATTTCCTTAGCTGGAAAGTTTCTTGGGTTAGCGCAGTAGTTTTTTTTATCGGTTTCTCAAATTTTGGTTAGACTGAGAGGTCAAAATACCGATTTGCACCACAAAAAAAGATATTTTTTTTCTTACAGAAAAAAAATCACGAAGAGGTAAAATGCAAAAAAAAAAGGTTTTTCGCTTAAAAAATGATAACCTTGTCAATTTTTAATATTTTCAAGCCAAACTCGCACGTTATATTTTTGAAAAACGCCACTTTCAGAAAAAAAAATTTTAAGCACGTAAGAAATATATTTTTTTTCCAGAGCGAGCAAGAATAAATAGAATAATAAATAAATAACAAAAATAGGAAGTTAAAGGTGTAAAATATCGCTGGTGCTCTTTTCTACGGGTCGCTCGCTCGTCCCGCAAAATTTTCCAATTTTCCGGACGAACGAAACAATTCGATTACAAAGCAATGCCGCGGGAATGCGAATGAGTTCGGAAAATGATTATTCTAATTACCTACTCGCGTACGGTACTGATTTGGTTGACGTATTATGTTTGTCATTTCATTTGCGATTTTACGCCCCAACGGCCCGCGGTCCGATTATGCATATCACGCGAATATCGGACGAGTCTCGGCCACGAAGTTTCGCGAGTCGAAAACCCTCGTCATAGACGCGAGTTCCGCGTTTCCCGATCATTCTATTACCTGCTCCTTTTTCCATCGAACTTTCGACGTTGATGGATTTCCCCGATTCCGAAAAACGTTCTCGGCACGAGAAAAGTGCAAAGGACCCATCTGCGGCCGATCCCTGTCGCGGCAGCATTAATTAAACGACCGAGGACGCGTCGGCGCGAATCTACCTGACAACTGCCAACGACGCACCGACGACGTTCGGCGGGGTGGGGAAATCTGGCCTGAAAATCTGCACGACGTCGGTCTTGAATCGAATTTATGCGAGGCGAATTAACGACGAGAAAAACACATCTACCTACTTCGCTGAAAAAACACCCCGGCCGGCGCGAAATTCATTAGCGATGCGAGCGAACAAGCGCTGTTTAATTTTTTCCTATTTTTTTCCCCCCTCGCGACTTGGATATTTCAAGTCCGTCTGCCTAGACGCCACGAGTAATCGTAGGTAATCGCCAGTAGGCTGGACTAGGGAGTCGTAAAATGATCCAGCCTCGATGATAAGCTGACAAAAAATGTAGCTTCCGGTGCCTGCGTTTCTCTTCGCCTTTTTCATCTGCTCGTCAAATCATTAGGAATCCTTCGCATCTGCTCCGCTTGTTGCAACCTTTTATTCTCGTAGACCTCGCGCTCCTGCTATTTCGAATTGCCGACGCCGAAAGGCAGGAGGCTTCCTGCAGGAACGAGCAACACCTGCCGCCGAACACGAAGTATTTCTAGCTGGCTACCGTATTTCACGGCTACATCTTAGATCCGTATAATATAACCCGAGCATCGCGTTCAAACTCGATAATCTCATCGTCGAAAATTCCCCAAAAAAACAAAAACAAAAAATGTATATAAAAATGTCGCGTGCCGGTATTCGCATTTTTATAAAAAAATGTCTGTTTAATTGGTAGATCTTAAAGTATATTTCATACCGCTAGATGATTAGCGTGTCCCTATCCAGAATTTTTTTTTAAATATTTTTTTGATCACAAAAAAATTCTATTCATCATCAAAAAATACCTGTAACGCCAAATTTTCGCCCTCCCATTTTTTAATCGCGATTTTAGTATTCTTGTACGAACAATAGCCAAATAATTGAACCGTAGTTCGTATTTCAAACACGACGAAGTGGTTGGTGTTTTATTGTTTTTTGGTTTTTCTCGGCGGTCATCCTCTACAGCGCTCCATTCCTCTTTCTGTCATAGATCCCATCCCCGCTTACTTGCAATACATTCGTTGTTTTTTACTCAACAAGCAAAATATTCACTAGAAATGATTTATATGGCAGAACAACGTTTGCCGGGTTAGACAGAAATCGTAAAAAGTATTTACGTACATTGATCGCTACGATAAAATGTTGAATGAAAAGTAATAATAATGAAACAAAATTATTGAATAACATTATAGCAACGTGAAGAATAGTCTTTGATAGAAAAATATCAGATAATTTATTCCCCCGTGCACAGTCAACGCACGAGTATAGGCGGCGCGTATCGCGCATTGATCTTCTGCACGAAGGGCGCATCATCCTAGTTTTTTATCAGCTTTACGCTTGCATAAACCACATCTTGCTTATCAAACTTATTTTGGTCTGTCGATTTCTTCTTCTTCTTGCTCCTCAACTTATCTTCTTCTTCCAAAGATGCTTCATCAACAACCTCTTTGTGGGCATTATCTTCGAGCAATACATCTCTAACGGAACGACTCCGAAAATTGTCACCGTTAATTATTTAAGAAAAAAAACTATTCACGATTGAAGGAAACATTTGTGCCATTGTAGTTCGAATACTTAAGACTTCATTTTCAAACTGCAACAAAACAAGCGGGTTTGGGCTGACAGTGAGCCAGCTTTGAATCAATATTATTCAACATTAAAATTTATTACTCACCTGAAATTTCTATTTGTACTATTTTTTCTACAAATTCTCAACATTTTTAGATTTTTTTTCATACCTTGTAGGATTCTCCATTTTAAATTTTCCAAATCTGACTTCAGATTCGTGATCAGCGATCCCAAAAACCTTCGGATGCAAATTTTGATGCCAATCCGTTCGTCCGTTCCGAAGACATCAGCAACTTTATTTTATTTTTGGGAATTTCGTTGTTCAAATTATCGAAAAACTACTCCTTCGATCAACGCCAAAATCTAATCAGTTCGAAGTCGAGAAAAGCCGAGGCCATTGAGTTACAATAACTTGCCGTTATCTCTGAAATCATAGAAAAGGGAAGTTGAAAAAGTCCAACAATGTTTGTTCCAATTTACACAAAAATCAACGTCAACGTCTCACCGGGGTATTCTGGACCCTGTCCTCACTTTGATGCGTTTTCTACAACAGCCAACGCTATACTGACCCGCTCCTTCTGTACCTACTAGTAGTTAGATACCTAAACCATCACTAGATGGGACTACAGGTCCCAATTTCGCGTACATCATATTCAAATACTCTTTCAAAGAAACGCTGGGGTCTTCGGGACCCGTGGTGACATTTAAGGGTTAACATTAATTTTTAATAGTACTATTGACATTAAATAATGTAATATGAATTTAATGCGAATTTGATTGCATCCCGAATACCAAATATTTGTTAGTGATCCGAGTTGTTTAGATCGGAATAATCGATACTGACCTTGAATGACCTCAAACGACCTCGACCACCGAATGTTTTTTCACTGTTCGTCGGTGCCTCCACCGAAATACAAAAAAAAAGGGTCGCATTTGATGAACCCCTTCACACCGTACAACTTTTGTTCAGAACACTTTTTTGCAACGTCGATAATTGCCGAGTTATTTCGGGTGGCCAAGACAAATGGAACACCCTGTATATCGTACTAAACAAACATTGATTTGTTGCTTGCTCGCAGCATCGATAATCGCCTGAATGCGTTCACAAAATATATTTACCGTTCCAGAATAGTGCTCGCTACTTTTTTTATCTCCGTGTACTCGCTACACTTTTCCACGCGGATGAGACGCTCGTTGCTTCGGAGATTTTTGAAAATTAATGGCTCGTGGCTTTATATTTCTCGCGTATTTATGTAAATCAGCCTTTCGTGTACGAAGTAATGAATTCGGCGTTGTTGTGGTTGTTGTTATTTTTCTCCTGCACCGAGTTGAGTTTTGCATACGTAATACGGGGCCCCCGAGGCCTAAGTGCATGGGAATAAATTAATACGTAGTCATGCGACGTCGAGGAGGAGGAGGAGGAGGCGAGGAGGACGAAGAGGAGGTGAATATATTTACGGTTGGAGAGCGACCCGCAACGGGGCTTGGGAACTCTCTTACAATCACGGAGCCTTTTATTCGACGTAACTAGTGGGTACCAATAAATAGTATTTATTAGCGCCAATTGAGTTAAATTACGTTTTATTCATCACGCCCCAGTGCGAAGCACGGATAACGGTGCCGAGCGCGTTGCTCGCTGGCGATGCTAGAGCACGCCGCCGCGATGCATTGTCCGCTGAAAGCTCCGGCGCGACCCTCGCGGAACCCCGTGTTTTCGCCGGTACCGTGAATCAAGCAACAACGCTTCGCGCACGTTACGTATTGTTGGACGCGCGTCGCCGCTGTACCTCTATTGTCCTCGCTTTCCTTTTTCCTACCCACCACGTTTCGTTTTTGTCAATTCTCTCTTTTTTCGCCACTGCCAGCCACCTCGCGATGCACGCGCGGATCTACGAATATGCACGCGACAGCGCCCACAGCTGTGAATTCCGCTTCTGCCAAGTTCACGGAGCTTGCGCCCACGGAAGAACGATCCTCGTACGTCGCGTGCTAACGGTTTTCTTTTTGTTCCAGTTTTTTTTTCTCCGCCAAAAATCGCGTCCGTTCCGATCAGAAATTTTTACTTCGCTCGCATTTCATTCCAGAAATGAAAGAGCGGAATTGGGTTGGGTTGGCATTTTTTGTTTTTCTGTATACATGTATCAGGCTTACCAGTCGGACTATTTATTCTCATTCGAGCCACTCAAAAATACTTGTGGCAATTCAAATTATTGAACAATATTAAAAAAAAAAATTCTTCCCCAAATTTTTTAAATAATTGTCTTCTGCCGCTCGAATCTTGTACCGCAGAGAAGACGCTGCAGAAATCTCGCAATATTCTAACGAGAAATTATTGTATCCCGCGCTTTCTCGCGAGTATCTTACGAGGGATAATAAATCGTTTGATAAGTCTCGCAAGTTCGTCGAGTGCTCTCGTGAGTTCGTGCAAGTTTCTCGCATCACTCTTACGTGATCCTACGTGAAAACCCGTAAGAATTTTCGGCAGGGATTTCGGCGGTATAAAACGACCGTCGAAACTACACCGTGTAATTTATAAACAGTTACGAGAATTAACATTTGAGACGAGTGTAGCGTGCAGAGCTGAAATTGGACCTTTGTAAACAGCTCGCTCCTCCCAGCAATTGCGTAATGCTCGTAATAATCGACATCGCGACGGCTACTCGATACAATATCTGTCATCTCATCGCCAGTTTTCATCTCGCGACGAAATTCCTTGTGCACTCGTCATTCTTTGTCAGTCGGGAACCTTCAAAGATCATGATCGATTCGACGATGGCTCGATCTCTTCTGAAAATTATTTCTCGCCTCAAATTCACGTCTCATCATTCAAATAGAGTAAACGCACCAATAGATGCACAGATTCGAATTTTTCTTCTTCTCGAAATGTCACTATGAAAAAAAATCAAGTGACAATAAAATGGATTATACTTATGAAAAATATTCAATTTCCTCGAAAAAAAATAATGAAAATCGTATACTCCGTAGTAGTTTATCGAAAAAAAGAAAAATTTGAGAAGCAGCTCGTTGACCAGTAGATGGACATTTTTTAGAATAATAAAACTTTCAAATTTCGTAAGTAACAGCTTGAGATTGGTAAAATTAAGTAATAAATAAATAGTGGGTGGGATAGTAATTATCCAAATAAATAGAAAAGTAATTTTCATATCTCAACCAAGTTGCCTGTAAATTTGGCATGTAACGTTGGTCTGGCAATGTTATATTTTCTCCAGAAAAATGTCGATAATGTCGTCCAATTATCTTCAACCAGCGAAAACTCGCTCCCACGTCGATAAATATTCATCGTCTCATTTCGATTGGTACGCGAGAGCAAATATTTTTCGCTCAACGACGGTGAAAGTCCGAAGAAATGGATTTTTGCGCGCATCCCGAGAGAGAAATGAGATCTAGGAGCTGCTTTTTCTGTTCGATCGGTGTTTCGATTTCCGAAAAAACGCGTCGTCCGGTCATAACGAAGATGGAGTGTCAAGGAGAACTTATACGACGGTATACTTTTATTCCGGTGCCTGATGGTCGAAGCTGCGAGGAAGATGTGAGCTGCCGAGCTGAAAAAGAAGCTAGGCGCGCGGTTTGGCCCGAGAGACAAGGACGACGATTGTTTGCTCCGTGGTGAGGACGAGGCGAAATTAGATTACCTGTAAAACCAAGTAAGAACCGAGCAGGTAAGCGGAGAAAGTTAATTGTCGAGCGATATTAACTCTAAATTTGGAGTGCCATTGTGCGAGTTATTTTATCTCTGCCCCGAGGCGAATAATTTTCATTTCCACGTTCTAAAAGCATTGTACACTTGAATTCTCTAATGCCGCTCGTAATTCTCGGATTGCCGTGAACAATGCTTCCCCTAATTCCAGAAGATCAAAATATCGCGCGAATATTTCGATTACTTGTCCAAAAAACTCTCACGCTTAAACAAAAAGTAGTATCCGATCGAATCTCGTGAAGTTTGCTTGAGAAAAAATGTTCATCGGGAACCTATGACAATAAGATAATTAGAGACAAATTTATTTTTTTTAAATGTATAAAAAAATTCAAATTAAAAAATGGAAAATAATTCCTAAATATAAGGAGTTTGTATTTGATTGTAAAAAATCGCGTCATGCTATAAATAATAACAGGGTCGTCATAAAAATATAGCAACAAACAGCCCACGCTTTTTTGTACTCAAATATAAACTCTTTATATATATATAACAATTATTTTTTATTTTTCAATTTGTATTGCGTGTTTTTTCTACTCTCTTTTAACTATAATCTATTTTTGAACTCGGGTTTCGCTGAGAAATATTAAATATCATGTCTATTATGACTTATCTTCGAACGACATGTGAAAATTTCAAGTTTTGGATCACGAGGCGAAAACGAATAATAATAATAATTAATAGCCGCTCAATTATTAATTATCAATCGTTATTAACTATTATTATTGATTAGTAATTATTAACCACTGGGCAGCGCGGCGTTGTATACGCAGTTAACCGCAACAACGCCGCTTCCGGTCGACGAATTCATTTCCAAAAAATTCTATATATACCTCGATGTACACATTTTTCAATAAAAAAAAACAGGATTCGATCGAAAGGTTAGTTTTTGAGATGAAAATTCCCGAAGCTTACCCGTTTTTTCGCCGTTTACTCAGGTACCTCCCCTCAACACCTCTCATCTCAACATCCATTAGCGGTTAATTGACCGTTATCACTGTTAAGCACGACGTGCGGTGTGATTCGTATGATTAATCCGTGGCAGCATAGGCTAGTTCATGTACAATGAAATTCCCGTTAAGAATACTCCCAACTTTTCATGTAGGATCACGTGGGAGTGATGTAAGAAACTTGCAGGAACTTACGAGAGTACTCGCGAAACTTGTGAAACTTCTGAGACGATTTATTATTTCTCGTGAGATATTTACGGAAAACTGTCGAAATTCTATTGGACTAGATATTTCATTTATCGCACGAAATTCCTGTGACTTGGAAATTTCATTCGCTGAATCAGACTCGATTGTGATGTAACGTTGATACGTCGATTTCTTTCATACCTTTCGAGTTTAATGAATATTATAACGAAAACCTGAGGTAAACGTGTCGAAAATCAAGAAGTTATTCGGTCGAGAGCGAGAATCCGAGCTCAGAAATGTTCTATCACGTATGGATTTTAGGATATTTGAGGTTATGTTAACGAAAAATGGATGTTTTTGAGGTTAGATACAGGTTGCATGACATTTTTCTAATTTTTTCTACATATTGCATCGTCGAGTACCGCTCTTTTCCTTCAGAATGGGACCTCGAATGATACTGAACGATGTTTCATTCGAAAGTTTTGGCGGAAATGGGTCAATTGTCAAAAATCTCGTCTGCCATATTAGAGTTGCCGTATTAAATTTTTGGAATCTGACCTGAGATTCGTAATTACCATGCTTGAATGTAACTCTATCTATACGGTACTGTTGTGTCTAACGAAAACGAATCGCGGCCGTTTCGGCGGGATTTGCTTGTGCACCACCATGAAAACTCGCGCAGTTGTTATCAAAGAAATATCAAGATCGGAAGTTTGGAAAGTTATTACCTGCGAGATCATGGGACTGCAACGGCTAAAGAATGCTAAAGAAAAATATGGTATCGTCAATTCGACGAACCAACACAATAAAGACTCGACGGCCATGTTCGTTTTTAAGCCACGTGTAGCACATAAATTAAGTGTGAATGTACTTTCAAATTTTCAGGGGTTCGTCAGGTATCTTTTCCCTGTTTTCCGGATTTCTCGACTTCTAGTGATCGTAGATGCGTTGTCAGGTACTGTTTGAAATCCGCGAGGGTAGACTTTGATCGACTGCGCATAGTCTTGATGGCGTCCGATGGCCAGAACACACTGAAAATGGCAAAACGGGAATTTTCAGGGATTCGTCAGGTATCTTTTCCGTGTTTTCCAGATTTCTCGACTTCTAGTGAGCGTAGATGCATTGTCGGGTACTGTTTGGAATCCGCAAGGGTCGACTTTGATCGACTGCGCATAATCCTGATGGCATCCGATGGCTAGAACACACTGAAAATGGCAAAAAGTGAATTTTCAGGGGTTCGTTGTCACGTCCGCCGCCAAACGAATGTAATTTTATACATACGAAACTATTTTGTCCAACGAAATGGGATCGCAAGCGCTTAGGCGGCATTTGCTCGTGCACCACCATGAGAACTCGCGCAGTTTGTTTCGGCATAGCCCGATTCCAATATCAAATAAATATCAAACGTTCTAGAAAGGAAGTTTAGAAATACAATTCTTGCAAGATCATGCGACAGTACTCGGTAGAAAATCCCAATGAAAATAACAATGAGATCAGCTTACTCGAGAACTCAAGGGCAGCAATATGCATCGGGTGATCCGAACATATACATTCTTTCTCTCTCTTGCGACACGTGTCATCTGATTCATTTGCGAACGAACCATCTAGAATCTCCCAGAGTTCAGCCACTAAGAATCTTTCTTCTAAAGTACGAAATGATCTGGTATGGACACGCACGAGAGGTACGAAGAGTCAGTTGAAACCTCGCGCATTGAAACGAAAAACAGCCCGAGCCGTAACACTCTTCAAGGCTGACTCGGAACACGGGCAGTTCTTACATTAGTAAACATAACTCGGGAAACTATTACCAAACATTCAAGGGATCAAGTGAAGTGACGATCTCACGCTCAGGAGAATTTCCATCGAATGTCGAGTGAAACTCTTTGTCTCGTGCCTGACTAGTAAAACCACATCGATTAAAATAAGATATAGCTATTCATACAACCCCACGATATTAAAACTAGTATAATGAAATTTGACGTAAGGGCAAAGTATAATTAAGTATAATTAAGACTATTCATAAGAGACAACTATGAGAATAATGCAACGGAGAGAATTCACAATCTATTATACTATTACCATAAAAGAATAATATTAAAATCAAGCAACTCGCTAAAACGACGCGAGTATGATCGTTGAATCGGAGTGGGGAGTCTTCTAAGGAATTTGAGTCCCTTGGACGCACGGTTGTTGCCGTGCCAGCCAAGGCGGTCCATTTAGGCTCCATGAAAGTTCATTGGTGACGAAACGTAAATATGAGATAGCAAAAATAATTGAGTGGGAGAACATCGACCGACCCTACGAGGACGGACAATGCAACCGAAAATCAGTCTCGGGCCATCCTCCGATCTTAACTCTAAATCCAGACTCAAGCAACACACATCATTTTCATTCATTCAATCGCGATTCACTTCTGGCTCACCGTCAGCCAACTAGTTCAATTACACTCAGTCGCAAGTTCCACAAGTTTTGCTATTTCATGCAACTCTCATAAGAGTAACTACCAATATCAATCGGAGAACGATAGAAGCAACTAATTAAATTCAATTATTTAAAATCATTTATATTCATCACCATCGCGGAAGTATCTTGATCTCACTAATTTTACGCTATATACACACCCTTCAATCTCGGTTGAGTATGGTCAAACCCCAACCGAATTGTAGGTCTCACAACATACGCAAACAAATCCCTTAATCAATTTTATCCCAAACCTTCGATGTATCATTGCAGTTCGCACTTGGGATCTGTAGTATGGTCTAACCCTTAGTGAAATTGTGCGTTGGACACGGATATTCCATGCATCCTTGATCCTATTCATTAACACCAATGATAAGAAACATTTAACGACCATTTCATTTGGTGGAGAATAGTAGAATTTCCCCTACATCAGACATCATTATTTAAACCAGTCTACATCATTTTGAACAGTGTCATCGGGATCAACCAGTTTTGTTTTACCAGTGTCGACGAACTTTTCCATTTCGAATTATTACCCGCCGTGTGAGTGCGTGTGTTCCGAGTGAACTTCATACGAACTGAAACCTTTTTTTGCCAATCACTCTCTACGATTCAACTTAATTTGCGTAAGTTTTTGAATAATTATTCTGCCTCATTATTATTATTTCCGGACGACTCATTCCGATTTCCCCAAATCGATCACATACCCGCCATGAGAATCCTCATCGAATTGCGTTTATTGTAATCATCATGTTCAGTCAATGTTTATTTGTTCTCTTTATTATATCCTTAAGTCATTGAAATTTGAAAGGAAAAAAACAATTTCCAAGGAATTTTCGTAGTCCGGAAATCCTGTACGAATTACGTCGCGTCGAGCAGCAGTAGTACCGCGAGAACGCGTGTCGTTTTAATGGATTTGCGACGAAGTGGAATTTAGTTATATTCCATAGATCCCTACCAACTACGAGAACGAGAGAGAGATGGAAATTCAGAATTATATTAACCGCGTGTACGTTTACGGTGCGTGTGTACGGATGAAGTATCTCGAAAGGTAAAGACGTTGAACCTCGAGCCGTATAATTCGAGATCGTACCCAAGTTTCCGATTCTTGTTTCCGGTATTGTTACACCCAAGCGACTGACACGATAAACTTCACGAGATTCCGTAAAGAAATCGCATCGTTAGGCGGCATGTTCCAATTTCAGTTCAACCGAATAGCAGATATCATTGACTCGCAATAATTTGTTTTGTTTCTATCGAACCGGTGATAATAAACCGTTGACCCAGTTTTTGGCTCTGCGAGGAGACACGTGTTTCGTCTGCCCTCGAAAATGCATCTGATATCCTCCAGTTGTCTCGTCAGTCCGGACCAAATGACTGCCTTAAGAGGATATTCTGATCTAAAATATTGAAAAAAAATCGTCAAAGTGAAAAAAAGTTAAATCGATGTTCGGTTATTCGCCTAGCCCGAAATTTTGATCCTTTAGCTACATTTTCGCGTAAACTTGACTCGAAAATTCCAAAAATTGTGGCCAGGAGAGCAAACATAAGAAAGTGATGCGTGTCTGGCCGAACATAGGCAGGCGCGCGACGAGTCACCTCGGCGAATGCTGTTGCCCCGATATTCTATATCACAGTGCAGGAAAATGGCCAGAATTAAAGAAAATAAACGTGGGTAACTTTTAAATACGGTAAGTGTAACCGGAGCACGAGAAATGATAGCAAAACTTTGAACGCGATTATCTCGAAACTACATTTTCAAGTGGTTTTGCCACGATATCTCAAGAACCCTTCAAGATATCGACTTCAATTTTGAACAGGATTGTAGAAAACACCTCTACGCATTTATTGAACCTCGATTTATATGGAAAAATAATTTTGTTCGCGTTTTATAACAACAAATAACCTCACCTCAAATCGTGGTAAAACTGGGTTTTGCACTTTTTTGGTTGATGCGCTGGATGGTCTTTACCGAGGTTCGAAAAATTTTGGAAAAATATTTTTGTACTCTCAAATGATGCAATAAATGTGCCCTGAAAAGACGTAGGTCTATTTTAATCCGTATCCTCGTACCACGCAATCAAAAACTACGAACCTTTCAGACGAGATAGATATTATGGTCCCCTCAAGCGTTTTCATCAGAATATACCCAAAGCACTGTACAATTCAAACGTTTTTCAACGTATTTTGGGTGCCCGCTTCTACATAGTCGTGTTCACCCGCGATTGGTGTAACAACGCGGATGAAACGGGTTAAAACTCGTTAGCGTGATAAAAATGAGTTAGGCGTTTGGAAGAAGAGAAAAGGGCCCTAGTCGTGTTGAATGAAATCTTAAGGCGAGTTATCGCCACGATAAGAGCCTTTTGTAGGTATAGTTGTCAAAGTCACGTTCCTGATGATCGATGAACCGCACCGTTTGCTGACGCCATCTGAACCAGTGTAAAGAAAACGAATATAGGGGAGGCCCCTTAAGTCTTTAAATTATTTTTTGTGGTTACTAACCACCGAATACAAATTGAACCAATCTATAATTGGTTTGCGATAATTCAACAACAAAAATCCACGGCACAACGGACCCCTTTCCAAAAAGGTTTTTTTTCAAATAACTTTGCACTCTCTACTTTTACAAAAATGATAAATTGAGAGCTATAAGCATGATCGAGTTCAATGTTGTTTTCAAGTTGAATAAACAGAATACTTGTATTTTTCAAAACGTTGAAGGGGTTCCAGCTTATTGTTTTAAAAACTTTGAAGTATAAATAAATTTGGGAAAAATAAATTTTTTAGCAAATTTTTGAGGAGGTCCGGCGGGCTCCAGTCTCCCCTAAATTGTATCACGACTCGAATATTACGAGGTATTCGAATAATTCAAACTTTTTTGGTTCTCATGTCGATCCGAGGTTCCGCAAATCCGGGAGCTTTACGAGCTCGTGACCTCTATCCGCTCGTCGTGATTCCATCTAACGAGCGACGAGGATGTACATTGCTGATCCATCTCGCGGGTCATCAAACTCGTGACGTTTCGAGTCCTGCAGAACTTGCAGCAAGACGCGACTTCCGAACTAGTCGGCGATACCGTTGCTATTACCGTTCGGATACGTACATCTGGTGTAATCAGCAGCGATCCATATCACTGGGAGATTGGATATTATCGAAGATGCAGCGAAGTTACGAAGTTACGATAATCGCGAAGAATATTCAGATCGTTGAAGAGGGATAGCGTGGAATAAAAGGGCGTCGCCGTGAAAAATATAAATATTCATTCGAATTATTAGAAAAATGAAAGAAGCTCGTTATTATTCAATCGAAAGGATGAGAAATTCGTGAAAATGAACCGACTAAAGATTCTACTTAAAATACCCTCATTTTAAGGGTCTTAAAGTTTGCGGAATCATCATAACCGCGGTGCTTTGCCATCTCCAAAAATTTCTCGACATTCTGCTCACAGCGAACACGAGAAACGTTGTTCAAAGATGGAAGGTGCTGCGAATTTTGTTAACTCTCGACAAGAATTTTACGACGTTAAATAATCAAAATTACTTCCATTGTCGCGAAAAATTGTTCTTTCAATAGCACGCGCGTGTTACGTATTGCGAGAATGATAATCGTCGTAATTGAACCTTTCGCTCAAAACTCCGATAGCCCACCCCGATTTTTTTTTTGCACGCGACACGTCTGAAAAAGCTCAATAACTCTGCGAAACTTTCGTGCTTAAAGAGAATCGCCCGGAAGTAGGTTGACCAACGTGCTAACTATCCTGCTGGAATATGCACAATTTTACACCGGAGCTTTTTAAAGAGCCCGACTTTCATTTGACGCAGAAATCAACTTTGACTTGGGACCAAAATATATTGAACATTTTTTTGAATGGTTTTTCCGTCAATTTTTGACAACGTTAAACGGAGTATCGTGGTCGTAGATCACCGGGATTTTTCTAGTGGTAAAAACATTTTCATTCGCAGTCCTCGTATACCGATTAATAACATTGTTCGCGATAACATTTTTCTCGCGATCGTTTCTCACCTACTTCCAATGAATTCTCATTAATTATGGTAAGTCGTGATCATCGCTCAGCCGACGGCGAACCGAGCTTTCCGGCATCCTGTTTTTTTTTTGTTTTCGGCTTTTAATTTTTTCAACGTTCCATCGGGACCCGCTGCATCCTCGCGGAGATTACACGCCGGAAAATTTTCGGAGGTTCGTTCGACGTTGGACGAGCGAGTTGTATTTCATTGTAAAATGTATACGAGAATCCTCGTACTCGTGTACCAACGTATTAAGCACTCGAGATTAACATTTTAATTGGCTGACCGTAATTCACGGATTTTCCTACGGATTCATGCATATCATTCGGCACAGAGAAAGAGAGGGACAAAGAGAGAGGGGGGAGAGGGGGAGATGCGTGCGCGAATCGATGAAGTGTGCCTACTTTTGGCACCCCGCCGCAGCGCCGGGAATTCAGAATTCCGAAAGTTCCCGATCGGGTGAGAATTTTCAAAGACAGATAACTTCTCTTCGGCTCCGGTCGCCAATAACGAATCGCCCGAGCGAGAATTTAAACTATGCGGCAAAGACTCGGGAGCACGATTGCCAATAACTTCGACATCCTCGAGTACCGGGCGGCATCTTCTTCGCGGCGGGGGCTCGGAGTACCAAGCGTATCTCTGTTAACGGGTATCAACCATTTCCGGTGACCGCGACGTCGACGTTTCAACGTCGTATATGAAACTACGGCGGAAAGGAAGCAGCCGGAGCGAAACTTTGCCACTGCGAGTGATTCTCGTTGTAAACATCCGACACGTTTCCGTATACACGATACGCGCGCATCAAAAGCTGACTCGGGGAAAAAAAAGCTTTCGTTTCATTCCAACCCGCTTAAAGTATCGAGTACGTTACTGTACATCTCTCGAAGGTCATCTTTGCCCGAGAAATATTCCTCGATTCGGCCGCAGCGATGCTCTTCAAACGATTTTCCCAACCCTTCGCCACTTGTAAGTCGTAAATGATTCATTGGCTCGAAACAAGTCCGACGAAATATCATAAACGACCCGTTGGATATTCCTCAAAATGATACGAGCTCAAAGAAATATGCTCCCATGCAAGTTCTTCGGCTTTCAACAGAAAAATTGCTCAAATATTTCATTTTCGTCGGGTAAAACACTCCAAAGTTTAACGGGGTTGGCAAGTAATTTCGTAAGTTGGAAACATCAATAATAAACATTTTATCATTATTATTATTACTATTATTATTGTTATTATTTTTGTTACTATTATTATTGTTATTATTAACTTTAAAAAAATCGTCGCACTTGCTTTTGTGGTTTCGAAAATATGTTATACTAAAGCATGATGGGCTGCAATAAATAATTGACTAAAAGTGCATGTCTGTTGTCTGCCCTCGTCGAAACTTTGCCGGACCATTCGAAATATAGACCAGACTGCCGGTCAATGCGCGATACATTTATTATACGAAGTTCTGCGACAGTGACGGTTCCCAAATTGACCCGCACAAACTTTATTAGCTGTCAGTTCGCACGATTGGCGAGATTCGCGAAACTATAGTGATCCTCAATTGCAGTTGGACTGTTTTGTCTAATTTATTTATACCACGAACTACCATCTGAGGTATTTCTAGCTCTGGAAAAAAAGGAATGCCCGGCTCCGCGAGGGCAGACCAAACTTATTCCAACCATGAGAAAATCCTCCGGTAAAATTCTGGTTATGCCGGGTGGAAGCCAGGCGTTGTCTTTGCAAGTTTTATCACCGAGATTATTACGCAACACATTTTTCGAGTCGATGCAACGATTTCCTCGTGTAGTGGAAACATGTTGCTGTTCGTTTGGCGCAATCGAATGTCGGACGCTGAATTTTATTTTATTTTTCTCGCGACAAAGTTGATAAAGGTGATCAAAAATTGTCGACCGCGAAGAATGAGCATTGTTTTGTCACCGAATTTTCGTGGTACGTATAATATCGTATTACTCGTTGGTTTTTTAACGTAGGTTGTTAGGATCCGAGCATAAATATTGATCGACCGAGAAAATGCATTCCAAGAAAAGTTTACACGCTCGTAGCGTTCAATATCTCGAAGTTGACCCAGCGCTCGAAGTGGCGCGAATGACAAATAGGCTCATTTTCCGAACACCTGTTTTAAATTATTTATACGGATATGTATAGTGTACGAGAGCAAAATACATGTAGGCGTGTATATTACGAACACGTGTGGGAAACGCGGTTGGATAGGTAAACAGTGAAACGACTTTGTTTTGAAAACATAACGGGAGCAGCATTTGAAGATTTCATTTCATTGCAACGGAAGGTCTTCCAGACGCGCGAAGGAATGTCGCGTGATGCGCGCGTATGTGCATGGATTTTTCTCCCGACCCCGTTTCGTTTCATCTATTCCACTCGCACGTCGCGTTCTCGTAAAATAAACAGAACGCGTTACTTTCATAAGTGTCCCGGGGCAGATATGAGCGGTAAATAAAATTCATACGACTAACGCCACGCATCGTAAAAATAAACTTTTCAAAAGTGCGCGCAATTTCGCGACGTCAACGCGGGGCGCACGTGGGGCAGATCTGAGAATGACTCGACCGAGTCAAGCGCGATGATATCGGACAAACGTCGAGTTCTCGGCTCGCTTTTCCCCCGTCTGTTCCTGCCCTCTTATCTACGCGAAATCCTGACAAAGGTACCTACGCGAAAACGAAGGAAAAAAGTTGTAACTGTTCATAAATCTGCGTAATTCGAGTTGAAGCGGCATTAAATGTCCGCTCGCAGTCGTAGTAGCAGCAAACCTTCGTCTTCGACAATCGAACGAGTCGAAGGACGAGGCAAAGGAGAAGAGACGAAGGAAATAAAAGAAACGCGAGCAATAGAACGGGGAAGGCCAAGGAGCAGCAGCGCACGGACACACGACACTTCGAAGCTTCGCCGCGGCGCCGCTAGACGGCAGCCGCGTCGCCGCGTCGTCGTATCGCCGTGAGTTTCAGTCTGCTGGAGTCTGCGCTACGTGCTACACTCGACGGCGTTAGCTCCGCGTTTACCGCGCTGTACGAAAACTCGCGTGCGTTATATCGAAGTTTGGTGAGTCATGTGACGAGCGTGGTGGCGGTATCAAGGTGTTTTTCCAGTGAAGATCACATGATACGCGAGAGCGAAGGAATCACTCGCGACGCGTGTGCATCGTTCTTTTGTTTTCATCCACCATATAGTGTCCGTATATCACCGATATCCGACCGGTCCTACCCCCAATCAACGCTTGTTACAACTCTCACGGTGTTGTCAGTGCGTCGGAACGAGAATATCGCGTATATGCGGTGTGTTCCGCGAATGTTGTATTGAAATCTAGGTAGTTCGCGTTAACATCGCTCGCGACGCATCGTTCCTACGAGAGTGTCTGGTTTGGTTAACGAGGAGTTTGTGTGAAAAGGTAAAAAAAATCAAAAGTGGCAGAGTGACGAAACACGGTTCTTGGTGAGAACGACGATTTGTCGCGAAACTGAGGAAACAACAGGAATGCGCTGTCGTCGATAATAGTCGGCTACCCGGAGACACGATCATCTTATATGGAAGTAAGTGTTGATCCTTGCTCTCTCTATCTCTCTCTCTCTCTCTCTCTCTCTTTCTCGCGCGCGCTCTCTCCCTCTCCCGTGTTTTCTTTCGTATACCCTCCGCTTTTTTTGTTGCCCCTGTTCTCGTTCCGGCTCCTCGAGGCTCGCGGCTTCGGCCCGTACTACACAAACCTTCCCGTGTAACATGGAGTCACGTGGAATCTCAATGCTCCAGAGAGCACGGCGAGCGTGCGACGCGCCAGTATGTTATTATTTTCAAGAGATCTGCCGGGATACTCGCCCGGTCCACGTTATACTACCGGCAAGTCGTTGCGTTCCGACGCTTACCTGACGCAGCAGCGTTGCTTTATTTATTTCACTCCGGCATAGAGCAAACCTAGCTGAATAGCTGACGAGAAACGTTACTCGACCTCCTCTTCTACCTAGCGTTTCTCTTTCCGCTGTTTCCTCGTCGTATACCCTCGCGTTTCAACGTTTCTCGTATCATTCGTACACCACGTTCTATTCCTATTCTCCGCTTATTCTTACCCCACCACCGACGACGATCGGTTAATCGTATCAACGTCGCCGTTTCCAAAGGTCTCGCTTCCCAACAGTTTCGATGTGGCAAATCTACATGTGAAAAAAACCCACGCAAAGCTTGTCTGTGCACCTGTAACGGTACACCGTACACCAGCAATGCATTTTTTGCCCTGTCCTCGCTACGTTCATATTCTAGTCGTATTAGCAAGCTACGAAATATTTGTAAACTACGTAACATCTGTAAAAGTATGGACATTCGTGGAAGGACGGTGTTTGAAACGTCCTGTAGGAAGTTCAATGCTTCCTTCACGTAAATGTAGTACATAAGTGTCGCATCATGGCTATTCAGTCGCGTGAAAATGAGACGCATGGTACCGAGAGAAAAAAGTGTGTTGAGAAAATTATAAAGTATTTAATTGGTAGCCACTTAACGTGTAGGAGTTGATTCACGCTTTGATTGTTGTGCGTCATTTTGTACCCAGCACTTCTCGCGTAATGTTTGTATTGTGCATTGTTTGATACGGATTCAAATACAATTTAGACCCAGTAGTCTACAATTGAATCAGTTGTACCATCAATCTGGAAAGTTCGCTATAATTAATTAAACTTCGAATGGCAGCTAAAAGGTACAGAGATTTGTTGAGAAAATTGCTAGCTGTTATCTAAAACCTGCTAGCTTGTTATTTCGAGCATTTTTTGTGGGGAGTTTCGAAAGGGTCGTTTTTCTCCTACCACGTTTTGTCTTCAGCATTGAATCCTTGAGACTTCGGAAATGACGAAGGCTGTAGCAGGCTTGGGTGTTTTTTTTTGCGCCTAGAACTTGGGAATTTTTCTTAAATTCGAAACTGACCAAATTAGTACAGAGATTTCTTCTCCCCATTTGAAACGTAGCTCTGGAAAGCAGATCCGACGAAATTTGCCAATGCGCTGACAGTAACAAAGATCACGTTGTATCAATATGTAATTCTGTGCAACTATCGCGCGAATCGAAGTACAGAACGAATCTCTGTGCTTGCGAAGTCGAAAAATCGTCGACTATTTATCGAACTCGGTGCGAATTCCATTTATCAAAAAGAGACTTGTTCTCTGAACACTATCGGGAAAAATCTAATCATCATTCTGCGCGCTTCAATTTTATTTATCAGCCGCCGCAGAATTTCAGCGTTCCGTTCAACATATCTGCGTTCCGTTTCTCCGAGTAAACTCCAAAATACAACTGATCACAATTTTCCTTCTCGCTACTCATCGACTCTCGCAGTATCCGATTCTTTCCAAATAAAGATTCACAGTCTGCTACTGATTCCCTGAAAACCCCGAATTCACAGCCTCCGTCGACCCATCAGCATATCTCGCATGAAACATGCAGGTCACTTTCCTCCTTCGAACGTGATTTTCATTTTTCCCTTTTTCTCCGTGAAAAAAGTTACCACGGACACCGAGAGCTAATTCTGGACAAACGAATTAGACTACTTACGAGGACTTTGTCTGTCCATATTTATTTCCTTGTCCGCAGAATCATCAAAACATTATTTTAACGTCGTGAATCATCAATTATCGTTCTGTTTCGCGAGGATAACGCGGTTCGGATGACAAATCAATGTAATGCGTTACTTGAAATGGTGACATAAATTGCGTAGGCATCGAGAAATAACTCGACGTTGATGTCACGACTTACGACGACGTATAACATTATCAGAAAATACATTGCACAATCAACGTAGTGTGTAAAAAAATGTCGGCATTGCTTTTTGATGACTATTTAATTCCCTCCCCCCTGTTTTCCATACTTTTACTCGACTTCGGAGCTTTTCTTGGTATGCAAAAAAACACGTTCTATTGTTCGTCCAATTGTAAGGTATACTACTCTCAGGGCAAACAAAAGGCCCGAAGTTTCGACTGCTTAATCGCTTGCGAGCGAAATTCTCCTTTATGATTTCTTTTCCAAATATTCGTCGAGAATTTACCGCAAAGAAAGATTTCACGCAACAAAATCATAACACGCCATAAAATTATTCCAACTTCGCAGATAAGTTGCACAATAGATTTTCAACCTTGTCGAGCGAAACTCGCTCACGATAAAAAGATCTCAAACGAGCTATTTACCAAGCCTCGCACCGCCGAATGAATGGCGAATTGAATTAAATATTTTTATCAACTCCTCGCCTTTGGAACCGTTTATATATTCCTCAAAGGTTTCCTTCATCCAGCTACGAGCATATCAATAAGATTGAAATTAAATTTCCAGCAATCTGATTCTCTTATTATTATTTGTCTATTGAAACTTGTCGTTCCGCGGAATTTCTCATACGTCGTGATTTATCGTCGCGATGTACGGTCTTGAATCGATAGTCCGTATCATCGAAACCTTCTTGGTTACAACAGTTGGAGTGAGAACGAGGAAATTGTTGAGATTGAGATTAGTGGCGTCGGGCAAACAAACAGGAGGGATACCGGAAAACGACGAATCGCTGCGTCCGCGGAAATTTCGCTGTCGCAGCTACAAGAATTGCCAACACGTGACATCATCAGAACGATAAACCGCTGCGATTCGCGTTTTTTTCTCACAAGTATTTGTTATCAAATAGTCGAGTTCATTTTTTGAGTCTTTCTCTTGGGCCAAATCGATTTCGTTGACCGATTCTAACTTCGCCATAGAATTTCCCCTTTCAACTGACAATATTCTTGGTGGCACTAGTGTATCGTCTAACGTTCTAACGCGCGTTATTCTACAATTTCGTATCCGAACGTATTTTTTCCCCAAATTCTATCCGTCTTCGTTTTTGCATCAAGATGCTGGCTGCACGTTTAAAAAAAATTGTCATTATCGAATGGATATGCTCGCTCGTATCATCGTTACAACCAACAGCGTTAGTCATTGTTACGTACTGTATTTATATACGTCTCTTAGAGGAGACGGAGAAAAACTCGCGATAAGTCACAGAGATCACTAGCGTCACTCACGACTCACGATGCGGGGTATTAGATATGCACGACGCGCGCGTATCTACTATCCGTATATAGATTACGGTGTTTCATTCTTAGCCCATTTCTTTTTGGTTCCACCCGAAAATCTGATAATTTATTTTTGAAAACCAAACCCTTTCAAAAATTCTATTTCCCACGTAAATAACAAGGGTATTATTTTTTTTTTTTTGATTCAACTCGATTTTCCGGTATTCGACAAATTTTTGTACAAAAAAATGAGTACGCAGCTTTTGTAGGGCATCGAATTTGCTACAAAAAAGTTCCTTCGAGCAAACGCTGTTCGACCAACAGTTCGTGAGTTATAGAGCTGGAAAGGTGAATGTCAATGATAATTGACAACACATTTTCTTCAAATTGGAATTTTTTGATCTCACGTTAAATATTATCTTACAACAGACGCTATAAACCTATTAAATTGGTAATTTCAGAAATTACTTTTTGTATTTAGTAAATAAAGATACATACATTTTATACTTATTTATAACTTTTTGTAGCAAATTTAATGCCCTTCAAGTTTCAAATCTCATTTTGATCGGATGATTAATTCTTGAGAGATATTAACAATCAAAATAAATGTAAAAAATTGAAATAAATATACAAAATTGAAGTGAATAAAATCAAAATAAATATGAAAAATTTAAATAAATATGAAAAAATTAAAATAAATGTAAAAAAAATTGAAATAGATATAAAAAATTAAAATGAATAAAATGAAAATAAATATGAAAACTTGAAATAAATATAAAACAGCTCGTAGCTTTGTTTCGCATTTCCCAGCCGGCTGATGAGAATAGTGTTTCGAATAGATTTCTGTTTTTTTTTTTTTTTCAAATGCCTAGAAAAATGAGGCGCATTTTGGAATCGACTCGAGTCGAAAGGTGATACGAAACGCGTATGAAATTGTATATCGCGGTCCGAATCATTCGCGCGATGGGAAAGAAAAGGTACCGTTGAAAATGTGAAAGGGCTGATAAAAACCGTTCGTTTTTATCGCATCGTACCTAATACGGCGAGCGTAACAGTAAAACAAGAGTATCACTCGATGTTTCCACGTCCAGAAACTGTTCGTTAAATTTAATTCGACGCAGTTGCGCGAACTTGCCGTTTTATCAAAAAGCTTGATAATGTTCGAGGGAGGGTAATTTACCCGACGAATAACTTGAAATTGCTCCTCTCGTCATGCATATCAACGAGGAATATAATTCGAAAAAAATGACAGCAGCCCGTACCAACATTTCGATGAACGACGCCGCTCGCCAATTTTCTCCGTCACCCTCGCCCTCCGTCCGCTGCGAGCGAAACCTTGACCCTCTCGTTTCGGACATCGTTATTTTTCCATCCGCGCCGCGGATTATATTCGCGGCAATTGAAACTGCCAAAGGCGTAAATTCGTCGAATTGACAACGCATACCCGATACATCTGACACATTCGGCTCTCTTTCTCTTCGCGTTTTCAATTTTTTCTACTTCACCCCTCGCCATTTGTAAAATTGGGCCGAGTCGTTAGCCCAACAAATTTATTGCACCGAACGGGCGCAACTGGACCTCCGCCCGCGAGAAAATCGAAAACGCGGAGCGGAAAAAATGAATTCTTACCAAAATGTATGTGTGTATATATATATATGTATATATACACACGCGCGCGCCAAACAATTGTCCCCGATTGCCAGGCAAGAGAGACGAAAGGTAACGCGAGAAAATTGGAAAAAATACGACAATGTGGACGGAAATGAGAATGAAATCTGGAAGAAACAAATAAACAACTAAACTCGGCTACGAACGAAACAATAGAAATTGAGCTACAATGATGGCTCGTTCGGGTTATCCCTAGAAATTTTTCTTCTACTTTTTTCCATTAGTTTTTCATACCTAGTCTACAAAATACTACCTTTCATGTAATTAATACTAGTTCAAATTGTTTTCGTAAAACCTAGCTCGCAATTTAAAATTGCTAAATTTGTCTTTTCAAAGTAGAAAATATTTATTTAGGAGGAAAATGTTGGGATAAACTTCCGAATAGCCCGTACCTCCGATTAATCTCAAGTTTCGTATACAGATGTATTTCAACGCGCTGAAAACGAATGTGATAGGTAAAATACCCGCAAATTTCATTTCCAAGGTCAAATCTAGCGAGGAGAATGAATTTGGAAAAAATGTTTTCACCTTTATTGTGATAAATATCGATTCTAGCGAAAAATAGTTCGAACAAAAGTTGTAGGCCATAAAAATATTGACATTTTTTGTTTCATACGATTTTCATTTAGAGGCAGTCGTTTGTGAGAAAAAAGCGATAATGCTCCGAAATAGGTATATTCTGCTTTACCCCATTAGTTTCGATATTGAACCCAACCCAAGCCAACCCACACGTGCATTTTCGGCAAATGCCCGAAATTCTTATTGCCGACGACGTATACACATCTTGGAGCATTATCGCATTTTTCTCACAAGCGACTGGCTCTACATAAGAATTGTATTGAAAAAAGAATGTCAATATTTTTATGGTCTACAACTTTTGTTGCAACTATTTTCCTCTAGAATCAATATTTATCACAATAAACGTGAAAAACCTTTTGAAAAATCATTTTTTCCAGATTTGACCTTGAAAATGCAATTTGCGGGTATTTTGCCTATCATATTCGTTCTCAGCGCGTTGAAAATTACGTGTAAACGAAACTTTAGATTATTCGGAGGTATGGGCTATTCGGAAGTACACCCAAATGATGTAATACGTACTTTTAACATGAGTATTTGCCATAAATGAAAATGTGTTGTTCGGATAATCGTGTAGCATATATCTGCTTTATAACGTATTTACGCTGAGATATGTACGTTGTAAGGACGTGGTGAAAGGAGTTACGTTTTAACGTTGCTTTTAGCAACGTGCCTACAATGTATTGCATGGAATATATTTAGAACGCCTAAAACTTGTTAAACAAGGCAAAGCCAGCGTTTTAAAAGGCTTAAAAATGTTTTCTAAAAAATCGGGTACGCGAATTCGAACACTGAAACGATTTAAGACGACACGTTCGGACGTGTTAAATTAAAACAGCGGTATTTACACACTGGACGGACGATGATGCGGTAGCGAAGGTCGGGAAAGAAGGGAAAAATGTAAAAAGAAGGCGGATAAAAGGGTCAAGCGGTGGCAGGAATGAAAGAAGGATGTTGGAAGGAGGAATAAAAAATGGGGCGAAAGTACGCCGCGACCGAGAGACAATCGAGTAGCGGATGAAAGGGTGAAATATTAAATGGGTTCCGTTCGTATTAGCGTACGCGAGTCACTGCAAACTTGCGGAGACGCGAAACTCGGTGACTTTAGCGTGGCACGGATCGACCAAGTGCGCGAGGCAATCTATTCGTTATCGTGCCGGTGTGGGATAATGATAACAATGGCGGGCAGGTAGATAAAGAACGACGTATTCGCGGCCAACTATTATTATACAATCTTTCGACGACGATGAATAAAATCGGCTTTTTTCCTCTTCGTCGGTGTCGTCGCTGCTCCCGGAATACGTCTTCCGATTTGTCTCCTTGCACGCATTTATTTACACGCAGAACAATTAGACGAACGATGGATAATTATTTTATATATTTTATATTATATATATATATATATATATATATATATATATATATATATATATATATTATATAATTATTTTATATAATTATTTTATATTATTTTATAATATATATATTTATATATGTTTAAATATGTATATATTTTATAATTTGTTGATATTTTCAATTACCCTTCCAAAAACTATTTCCGGTGAAGTTTGCCATTTTTTTTATCACCGGTCCAAAAGACGCTCTTTTTTGGTTTTTCGCTCGTAACTTCTTGAAAAATGGTCCGTATTCCACATGTTTTTGGTTGAAACTCTTGTTTCCTTACGTACTTTTTAGAAAATGATACAAAAAAAAATATTCAAAGTATTTTTATACGCGATTTTCGAGTTAGTAAGTTTCAATCTTGTTTTTCAACCTGTCGTACTCTTCGATTTTTCATCTCAAACTTTCGTTCATTCTACGAATTTTAAGACCGAGTCGATAGTGGGCCTACGATAATTACTATTCTGGTTCTATTTTTTTAAATTCTGAAGAATAAATGTCTGCCATCGCTCATTATCAAAACTGCTTGTAAAATAGAAGAAGATTAGTAATCATCACAGGTCCGTTACCGACTTGGTCTTAAAATTCGTAGAATGAACGAAAATTTGAAATAAAAGGTCGTTAAAAAAATCGAGAAGTAGGTAAAATTTTAAAAACAAGATTAGACTACGTAAACTCAAAAAATGCATTTGATAACCATTTTTTTGTATTTTTTCTCAAAAGTATGCAAGGAAACGAGAACTTGAAGAAGAACGAATTTGAATTTGGATCATTTTTGAAGAAGTTACTAGGGAAAAACCGAAAAAAAGTCTTTTGAGTCGGTGATAAAAAAAAATGTAACACTTCGCTAGAAATGGTTTCTGGGTGGGTAATTGAAAATATCAACAAACGAAGGAGATCAAAAATCGGAATGATTCGAACCGTCCGATTTGGCGTGACATGCCATACACGCGCCATTAGTATTTATTTTATATTCGGAGAGGCAATTTTTGCGCCAAAAAAACGGGTCGCAAAGAATTTTAATTCACTTCGGGGATCGAACCCTTTCATTTATAAATTCCTGCGCTCTTTCCATACCGAAATTCAAAGCTTCGTCCCCTCTATCGCGCCTCTCGCTAGCGATTCAGCTCGGCACGAAAGAATTCGACGTCTCGAACGCCAGCCGTTCTTATTAACGTTACAATTATTATTTTTCATCTAAATATTTCCCGTTATCGTCGAACTTCTTCTGCGTCGACGTCTAGGAAAAACGGTAACAGAGTCATTTTTAACTATCCCACCAGACCAGGAAAAATTATTTGGACGAGAACAGCGTAACAACATTCGGAGAAAACGGACGGACCAAAATATTTGCAATTTTATTTATCTTTCCCAGAAATTAATAATCCCAAAGATTCATATTATGAGTAGCAAAAACAACGACAACGCGTTTCTACTAAAACGAGAAATTTACGTGGTACGCAATTGGATTGAAAAAAAAAAGATTCGCTCGCGACTAATCAACGAGATGAAAGGTCGACGAAATTGAAAGATTGCCTATTTTCCACGAATATGTATATTTTCACGCCATTTTTTCCCATCGAGCAGATGAAACAGCGACGCGAATTCGAAACTATTAGCCTTTACGGTTTACCACGAAAAAATCGTGGTAGCTCTTCGAATCTTCAGAAACGCAGCGAACCGACAATAATTGTTATTACGAATCTCAAGGAAAAATTAGGTAATAATTTAAGATTCGTGCAATCTTGGCGAAAATAAATACGAACTCGGGAAATGAAATCGAAAAAAACGTAAAAAATCGCGGCAAATATCAAATTCTTGTTCGGTTTCGTGAAAAAATAATATTCCAGGTCAAATCCCCAGTCTCAAGAGTCGAGCCGCGTGGCTAACAATTTGGAAACAGATGCGTTTCGCGTGGCATCGTTGGAAAAAAAATCCGAAAATTCCTCTTCCTTGAAAATGAGTTTTAGTAGTCATTTTTCTCCCAGAGTAGACCTGAAATAAGCGTGTTTTTTTGTTTTTTTTTTAGAAAAAAATACCCCAACGCTCTCGGAATATTCTCGTAAAATAGATTATCGAGAATCAGAGGGCTATTCATTGTAGGCTCAATATTTTCTCGAAAATGTGCTGGAAAAATCGACAAGGTAGGAGTAAAAAAAAAAAGATAGGAAGCAACCGGAATTTCGGTATTGTATCTTCTAACGCGCACAGAAATCGGAGATCGGAGTAAAAGCGAGAATACAGTCGCGTGCGTCTGACGGATACCGATGTCCCGGATCCTCGCCGCGCTGCTCCGTCTCGAGGAGTCTGCGGCGACGAAACCGAACGAAAGAGGAGCGGTTTTGTATAGCGGAGAGCCGAGGGAAACGGGAGACGAGGAGGGAAACGTGGTTACCGATGACCCGACTTACGTTATCCGTCGGTCCCCTCGCCGCAGCGGCGCTCAACTTGGCAAGATAATTGGAAAAATAAATACGAGATACGTGGGTCGCGCGCGCATTTACGAGGACGATGATACGTCGGCAAACACCGCGCGAGATGATAAAGAGGGAGAATCGAGCCGAGTGATTACCGATTATTCACCGAAAGGTGAGACGCGTATCGTTTTTCCCACACTTTTCTTCGCCCTTATCTTATCCAACGGCCCAAAGTCAAGCCAGCTATTCAAATATCGATATCATTCGTGTCCGTCGACTAATCTTTGGCAGACGTACGATGCGTAATATCCGATGCACCAACTGTCGCGTATTAGCCGCCTCGCTGCGATCGCGCGTTTATTTCTTCGCATCCCATAAATTGCTTCTCCGCTCTAATTACAATCGCAGATTTATTACGTCTATTATCAAACGATCGCGCTTGTCCCTCCGCGTTGTCGCGCCTCCCACGCGAAAAATGAACGAGAAAATTGGAAAATAATTCCGCTCGTTGTAACAACACCCCCCCCCCCCCCCCCGTTCGAACCGCGTCGAAATTGATACTCGACAAATTCCGGGGACACGAGTGAAACGGGATTTCGGAACGAGATCGAAAATGGTCGGAGACGATGTCGAAGTACTCGCGCGAAGAAAACCGAGACAAGGTTGGAAAATTAAGGAAGACCGATGAAGAGAATATATTATTGAATATATATCGATTGTATCTACGTTTAACATATGTTAATATATCAAGTGACACGGGATTTCGGAACGAGATACGTAGAACGGATCTACGTTTAACATGTATTAATATATCAAGTATACATGTTGGGATGCTTCGTTCCGAACGACTCATTTTTTTTCGCCCTCCATTGACGGAATACTACTGTAAACTTGTAAAAAAGAGTTCTCACCAAAGATCAGCTCCTAATTTTAATTCCGAATACTCGCCAAATGTGATTAAAATTTTCCCAACTGAGATTTCAATTTCTTTTCTAAAATTATTTTTAACTGCGCGGCACTTTACGTTATTCGATTGGTCACTGGCGGAAATTGTAGAGGAATCTCCGCTCTCCAAAATGTACGTTCCGCGCACCGTGTCACCAATGTAAAATCTTCATAAAACAAAAATGTTCCAAATTTTCGTATCTTTAATTGTATTTATCTCCCAAACTATCAGCTCTACGGTTTGACGTCCTTCGATCTCTTTTGTACAAAATCGAATTTCCAACAAAAAAGCACTGATGCAATCTCGCTGTAAAGTTGATGGTTCGTGAGCAAAAACGAATATACCATAAAAGTTGGTAAAAAAATCGAGTTTAAGGTTTTTTATCGCTAACACGGGTCGAAGAACGTGTATCAGCTTTAAGCACTTCCTAACAGCAAACATTCCTCTACAATTTTCGCCTATGACCAATCGAATAACGCGAAACGCCGCGCAGTTATAGATAATTTTTAAAAAAACTTAATATTTACGTGTTAATCAAATGAGAAAATTTCAAATACGTTCAGCCAGTACTCAGAATTCAAATTACCAGCTGATCTTTGGCGAGAACTCTTTTTTACACGCTCAGAGTAATATTCCGTCAATGGAGCGAGAAAAAAATGAGTCACAAAAATGAGATGAAACACCCCAATTATATTATACCTATACATACAATTTTGATGAAGATAATAATAACAATAATAATGATATAATAATAATGTAACGTCATATTCGCGATTGAAAATCGGGATACGCGAGGCGAACGTGGTAGCCGCGTGGTTTTTGGAGAAATCCGGCTGCAAATTCAACTGCTCGGAGGAATAAATTGCTCGCGAATAGTTGAAGAAACGTACGTGCGCAGAACTCCCAGAAGGCATTAAATTGCGAGTGATTCAGAGGGCGTCACGCGGATGTCTTACGCTTCGATTCTATTGCTCGTATGTTCCAAATGACTCAGAGTTCTTCTTCTGCTGCTGTCGCGCGCATGCGATATGGAAGGTGTAGCGAAATCCAGCGTGGACAGGATGTACTCGAGATATTTCGCAATTTTACGCAACTTGGTCGAGCCTCGTTCGTCGGGAATAATTAGCATTACGCGTCTGCGTTTTTTTGAACGAGAGTTTCGCAACAGCACATTTCTGTTTCTTTTTTTTTTTTTTTTTTTTATATAAATAAAAAAGAAAAACTTCTTTTTCGACGCAAGAGTATAAAATACATTTATTTTCGATGCGCGTATTTATTATTATAAATCGTATTTACATCCGGTTATCCGATTTCGGTTGATAAAAATTCACTCGTTTCGATCATTCTACCGCCTCGATTAATGGAATATTATAAATAGCTCGTAGCTATAACGTGGCGCAACTTCGTTGCTTGAAGCTGTTTAATTACACGGAATTCCCATAAAAAACACGGCGAATAATTCTTTCGGCAAACGAATGTTTTGTGTTCTTTGCGTTGATCACCGAACGCACAATTTTTCCTCGTCCCGATTCCTCGAAACGGAGTCAATTTATTTTTGCTCTTGATGAGTGAATTCTCACGCGATACGCCTTGTTTCCGCTCCGGTACCTGAGACCATCGTTGATTCGCAAATCAGCCCTACGCGTCCTCTATTTATACCGCTTGAATATCAAATCAGTACCATTCATCGACATTGATCACGATGCCCGGCGATATACTCGTTCGCAATTTGTTTCTCCCTACAGCGAATGGGAAATTGAAAAAACGTGCGTTGCAGAGGAATTCACGCGCCAATTACGCGAAAGATACAAAAATAGAGATGCTTCGAGAAAAAATTGAATGAAATAAAATAAATAAACGATCAACGCGCTTTTTCCCAACTCGCATTTTATTCCGGAAATTTCGTCGTTCTTTCCAAACGGAAATATCTTCATCGCCAATCGCGCATTGCTTCAGCATTTTCACCGTTTTTTTGCGACTTGATTTTTGGATAAAAAAGTGGATAAAAAACGTGGATTAAAAAAAATAGAATATCTACCATCGATGCAAACGGATCGTTTTTATGAAAATAACTGTAACCGACAATTATTGTCGTGTGTTGTGAAGAGTTCTCTGCGGTTTTTTCAAAACCACGAGAATCCAATTTGACGTTACGAGACATCAAAAAATTTGCAATTATTTACAAAAATTAATGCCAGTAGCGCGCGAAGCGATAAAGCTGTATCGGTGTCTCAAAGATGAGAGGAAAATTTCCCGGAGAGCTACGAAATTTGGGTGGAAAAATAATAGATGCTGCAAATAATACCGAATTGCTGTATTCTCGTGTAATCGACATCCCAATTTCCATTTCAACGAACCCTGCCGGTAAGACAAAGGTTTTCCGTGTAACGAAATCAATGGTTACCATCGTAACAAGTAAAGTAAACGTAACAAGAACAATCTCATCGAATAGTCCGCGTGAAAAAAGTGTAAACGATTCATTTTTCGTCTCGTACTTATTTTTTGGCAACTTCAATTTTTCGGAAGCCAACGAGATTGAGCGAATTTAGGGGAGTTCGGGGAATGCAATTTGGGAATTCGAAGGATGCACGGTGGTTCGTGCGCGCGAGGAGCTGCAGCGACTCGCGTCGCGCGTAATTTAAATGTCAATTGAAACGAGACGAGGTTGTTTGTCTCGGCGAACGGAAATGCGCCGCGCACACGCGGATTCGGGAACACGTACGTGGGAAGCGACGATGGATTACGACGGAAGTGGGGACGCCGCGAAGAATAAACCGCGGCGTGTATCGTTACCCGACGAAATCATTCGTCGGCTTCGCGTACGACGAGAAGCTTTTAGCTGCAGCTTAAACGGCCCGGTCGGTCCCTCCTGCTTACGTTCTCGTCCATTAGCACCGACTAGAGAGAACAGTGCGTAGCAATTTGATGGCAAGAGAACGACGCCGTATCGCGACAACGCGCGGCCGATCTCTTTGCCAACCAAGTATGCGTCGTTTCGCAATCATGGTGGTCCAAACATCACGATTTAATTGCCACTCGCCGTTCACGACGGGCTTCTGTCGCGCTACTCGACCATTTCTCTCGCCTTGCCACGCCGAAACAATCTTTCACCAAATTTTGCTCTTCAATCCGACAAAAAAATAGTCTACAATAATCTTAGAACGTGTAACGCAACGTTATCATTGTTATCATTTGTGGTTAACGCACCCACCGTTTGAAGCTCGTACTACCATATTTTACCGCAGGCTACCATCAAATTTACCAAGATCAAATGCATCGATCGGACGATGCTAGCATTTTTTGCTCGAGCGGCCCATTTTGCCCCGCCTGCCGTTTTATAATAAATATAAACGAAACTTCTGGCTTTCAGAAATTTCCCTATCGTCTCTATTTAGATGCTGATAAAGATCGAATTCTGGCAATGGTACGAGTGGCAGCTTCTTTGCGTCGTCTTCGGAAAAATATGACGAAGTAGATTCGTTTGTGTTTTCACGAGTCGAGAGCAATCGCAGCACCGCCACGAATCCGGTGGACGATACCGGTATTTTCACCAGTTATTACCATAGACTACGGTAAATTTTGCTACGACTACGGTAAAAGTCTGTCAGGTTTATCAATTTTAACCGTGAGGCTGCAGTGAAAGTAAGCGATCTTTTTCGTCATTTTTTACACACCGTTTACGTGAATTATTCGATAAAATAAGGTAATTAGATCCGGAATTTCCTGAAGGTAGTTTTGAAAGAAAATTTCTTGCGTCTGGGTAGATTAAGATTTATTTAAAAAGTAAAGTTGAATTCTATAGGTGGCAAGCAATACTAGGGTTATCGGAAACCTTGGAGAAATGTTTCACGATAAAGTAACGAAAGTAACGTTTGTTTGTCTAATTCATAATTACCGAGTACAATATTATTGGTAGCGCGTTTATAGCTCATATTCGTATCGGTTTAGTGTTAATTATGCGTATATTCACGTTTGGCACTCGTGTAATACGCTTCGCAGCAGAAGAAATATTTGTCCGTTTATTGTTCCAAATGGGTGAGAGAAATTTTAGTAGGTTTGCGAGTATATCGGATTCAGTACAAAACGGAGAGGGTCGATAAAGGCCGGTTTTCGGACACCGACAATTCTGGTCAAAAAACGACGAATGAAATATTTTTATATTCTGCGACAAATAACTGAAGGATTCCACCACAAACGGAATCAGGGCAGTTAGGTCGAGAATAAATTGCGAAAAAAACGAGAAATAGATCACGTGTTTCCACGGTAAGAAAAGGCGTGACATTCATTCCAGTGGCCACTGTAATTGTTGTTCGTGCTGCTGAGTACGGATCCAAGGTCGGTATAACCTTATGTCTTAATCGAGGTTAATTCAAGGAGATTTCAAGGTCGAAGCAAAAGAAATTAAGCCTAAACCCAATGTTAGAAATGATCAGAACCGCGTCTTTTCGTTCGTGGACCTCGAAATGATCTCGAACTAACCATGATTGTGACCTCATGAGTAGGGGATGGTGTTCGAATCGAATATTCGAATAACTCGAACCATTTGAATAATTTGAACCTCTCGAATAGTTTGCTTTAATCAAATAACTTCAAATAATTAATTAAAGAAAAAAGTTCTGAAATTTCGATGGAAATAAATTTCTTTACAAAATCCATTTTTTCAAAAAATGATTAAAAACAATTGCGTTCCATTTAACTTACTTTGGCAAGAATCAGTAGAAGTAGAAACAAATTCAATTCAAACGTACAGAAAATTCGAAGTTACCGTAACTCATTAAAAATAAATAAACTCATTAAAGATAATAAATTACAATTTGATAAATAATTAAAAACCAAATTTTCCCCCCAATTAAAAAATAAAAATACGCAGTTTCCCACCTGATTTTCTTACATAACAATTTAGAGTAAACTTCATCTAATAAAGGTGATATTTGAAACATAAAGGTGCGTTTCTTTTCCATAAAGGACTTTACTATTCGACAAATATTATATTTTTTTTCAATAATTCGAATGATTCGAGGTATTGGAGTATTCGAATCATTGGAATTATTCGATTCGATTCGTCACGAATAATTCGTCAATTCGAATATTCGCACAGCCTTACTCGTAACGTTGTAGGACCTTGGATGTGTATTCAGCAGCACCATTAAAGTGATCATTGGAATTGATTTCACGCCTTTATTTACCTTTCTTCTCAACTTGACCTAGAATCGATCTACAGCCTGGCCGGAGGGGGGTCAGGGCTGGTTTGCGGTGAAATCGTTTAAGTATTCGTTGCGGATGGTGAAAATAATTGTTTTTTATTTTTTTCGGGGGAAAAATTTTTCTCCCTCAATCGGAAGAATAAAAATAAAAATTCTCGTCTCTCCCAACGGCGACGTTTTGTTGACGATCCGAAATAAAAATCGGGAAGCGTTGAATTTTGTCTCCAGTTTAATGCGAGTACGCGTCGAGCAGCGCGGACGGGAAGCGTGATTTTTCGAAAAGTAAGAACGATTCGAGGAGCAGGGCGAAATGAAATCGGCGCCTGAACGTCTGGTCGTCGAAAACGGAGAGAAAATATCGTTTTCGGTGAGGCAGCGAGGAAAGCTTTGAGTATCACTGCCCTTGGGTCGCGTCGTTCCGGCTGTTCGCCGCAGAGTTGCCTGCTGGTTGCTCGGTGGCCTCTTTCTTCCTTCTCCCACCGCCACGGCCGAAAAAATCCCGGTGTTCACCTCCGCGGCTCGGTTCGCTGGGCGCCCCGCTTACCTGGAGAATTAACAAAGGCGAAAGCTTCGCCCGAGAAAGGAAACGTACCGGCGCGACGAAAATACATCGGACCCTATAAACAAAATCCGAGCCGTCTTTGTGCCCCACTGGATTAATGCCACGGTCCTTTTCGAGCGAGGATGAAGAAAAACGACGAACGATATTTCTTCGATTAACCACTCTACGTATATAAAAGCTCGTCGAGGCTTCTTTCGCGCCCGGGAAAAAACAACGTTGGGAAAAATAACCCCGTTTCACGCTCTATCTGCGTGGATCAATCAACTCTACGCCCCGATTCGATTCACATTTCAAACTATTCTAAGAACGTTGATCTTCGTGGAATAATAAAGTCACCGTAAATTTACGTTTACCTTTCAAATATTCATCGCATCAGGTCAAGTTTATTCTAAATACTTACGTAAAAAAATCGAGTGGGAAACCGTTTCTGTTTTTTTTTTTGTAGCTAATTTTGGTTTTAATTATCAGTAATTTATGATTGCAGTTATTTTCGATAACTTGCTGTAACTTAGAATTTTCAATTGAATTTTTTTATACCGAATCTAAAATTCAGCAGACGTGCTGTAAAGTTAGAAACTGAAACGAAATTGTTGGCAAAGCAAGATATAGAACAAAATTTTGTTCCTAACCATTTTTTTCACTCGTCAAGAATTGAAAACTCTTTTTAAAAAATGAATTTTGTAAAGAAACGTCGTTTTAGTGATTTTCATCGAAGTTTCAGATTTTTATCAAACTAATCGTTTGACAACAAAATTAGTTATTGGAACAAATTTTAATCATTCACGCCGTTCGAAAAGTGGGATCGAATATTTGAATAATTCGAACCATTCGAGATTTCAATCTTCCGATTATTCGCACCTTATTTTTTCCATGCATCATAAAACGTGCGAAATACGTTTGAGGTTGAGGAACTTAAAACGATTTTAATGGACCGAGATCAAATGACTACGAACGGCTGATTCGCGTGAAGCGAGCGAAAACCACTCTCACGTTAATTCGGGGCACTGCTCAATCTGGACACTGACGAATCAGGCATTCTCGAGGATGTTTTTCCAACTTATCAACGAACTCGAATTGTTCGCCGTTCTCCTCGTGAAATTACTCACCTTTCGGCACGAAAAATGTATCAGCAGTTTTTTTTTATAATTAACTAGATTCTCAGAGATATTTGCACGCCGCTGCGAACGAACCTGAGTCCAACGACCCCACGGCCAAGCGAAAATTTGGTCGAAAAGTTTAAATGGAACAAGCAACAAAATATTTATTACATTGCCAACAAAAAAATTATTACTCGCTCGGTCTTATTACTCAAATCATTACTGTTACTCGCGAAGAGTGAAATGTAAATTCTCTCTGCTTTTCGAACCGTTTCTCACGGAAATAATCGGGAGGAGGGGAAAAAATCGGTTTTTGTCCACTTTTTACATAGAGCGAAGTGCTTCAAGCGAATCGCGACTTCGTAAGAATGCCGAAGCCGGAATTCGATTTTGATGCCAAACGCAAAATCGCGCACATCTGGGTGAAAAACGTAGCTCATTCCCCGGTGACCATTATTTGGAGTCTAAAAAATTCTAGATAAATCCAACAAATGTAATAATTTTCATAGCGAATTGTGATAAGAAGAAAGATAGAAATTTGTCTGTATATTTTGGATTTTTTTTTACCAAGTTCCAGTTTTTTTCTGAATGCTTTTTCTCGTCAGAGTGTAATTAGAGATATACAGAGATTTAACAAACGGATTCGTTAGCCGCGACGTTGTTAATATCCAAAGATCGCAGAGTTCTCCGCAAAACTGGTTGTGAAAAAAAAAAAAATCGATAGATGGCCGAAAAATTCGGAGAGACGGTGTCGACCGCGCGCGACAGGATATCGATAATGAGCGTGCGCTAAAGCGAGAGGTGACGTGAAATTTGTTGATCGGGAGAAATTTTAATTACTCCGAACAAATAATCTCGATGGCAAACATCCCGAAAAAAGTATCACGAGCTCCGAGGGCGTGGTTGCGCGCGGCTGCGAACAAAGCCGCGCGTTAGTCAGCCGGCCAAGCGAGGCGCGCGAGTGTTTAGCGATACACCTACGTGGCTGCCTCGCGATTTTTGCCTGCTACGCGTCCCACATCCCCCGAGGCTGGACCTCGCCTCGCTCTCCCGAGACGATCTTCCCGATTTCCGGCGAAAGTATTCGCCCCGCGTACCTCCGCCGCGTCAACTAATTCGAAAAACTGAAACAAAACACTGATAAGTATATGAATCACGGGTCACGTTTGTGCGGGAAGGCACGCGATACGTATCCTTTATTTGTCCGTCCGCGGCATACAAAAATCGCGAAACGCTACAAAAAACCGCCAAATCTCATCTCGATGGGCTTTCCTTCAGCCTCCCATCCAGAAAAAATCTTTCCTTCGGGAATGTCGGATCGCCATATTTTGATAGTGCCTTTGTCTCTAGAAATACTCTGGCGATTTTCTGTGTTCTTCGAAAAAAAAATCCATCGATTTTGTTTCAAACACTCCAACAAACATGCAAAACAGTTATCCGAGAAAACGTTTCCATTTATTGCAATCTCGTATTAAAAGTAGGTACAATACAATTTTCTTCGTAAACAAATATTTGTAACTCTGAGCAAAAAAAACACCACGTCAATTTTACCGAGTTGCCTTTTTATAGGAGAACAATTTAAGTTCATATTAATTACAACGTGCTCCCATTTGATCGAGCCACTCGATACGATTGCGACGATGCAAGGTAAAGAAAACTGCTCTCATCCGGCAGACCGGTTAACCGGCAACCTACATATCATAAAAAAGATTCTACTTACGTATAATTCACGATCAAGTTAAATACCCGTTTTCATTTTCCAACAACTTCAACCGAACTTAGTAGCTATATAGTAGTTTTTGGAGTCACGAAACACCAATTCGGCATCCGGTGAGAAATTTGACCAGTTTATGGTCAAGACTGGTCGGTTTTTATCGCAACTGGCCAGTTTATGGTGGGGTTGCTGGTTGGAAAAACCGCTCGCTGGGCGCCGTAAAGTGGCCCAGTTTATGGCGTAAAAAATGGTGAAATGTTGGGCATACGCTACGTGGTGGCAAAGTATGGTACTGATTATGGGGAAAATTAACGCGCGTTTGTGGGTTGTTAACGCAAAAAAATTAAAGAAGTGGATTCAGAAATGAAAGTGTGCTCGCTTCATTTTCGTGCATCACTAATCGTACACCCAGGTTAATGAAAAATGGGCGAACGAATGATATTCACACCTATATTTTCATTCGCCTCTTCGCCAAAAAACACCTATTATTGAAAAAAAAATTTGTCGATACTGTTCATATCTATTCATTTCTATGATTACTATGTTATAAAGTGACATTCTAAGAATATTCTGTGTAATTTTCATTAATTTTTATGAAGAAATGAGTCGCTGACAGCGAATCTCCTACGACGTCTCAGAAAAAGTGTCCATTGCGGTGACACCCGTAACTCGTCTCTGGATTATCTGAAATGAAAAAACCAAATTGAATTTATTAGTTGATAAGTTTCTTCAGGTAACCCTGTCGAGTTTTTATTTTTTTTATCAATTTTTCAATTTTTCACAGAGCTTAGAAGTCAAAACACCGGTTTTTCATCATAAACGTCAGATGTTTTGTTATTTGAATATATGTTGAAATTGAAAAACAAAAAAAACTCGACAGCGTTACCTCGCGATTTATGTAAAGAAAGCTTGTGCAAAATTTCAAAAGAATCGGTGCAGTAGATTTTAAGTAAGAGAAGTCACCGACTCTGAAAAAGCTAAGTGTGAGAAAAACGCGGTTAAAGTTTCAAAGATTTTTACGCCACAAAATGGATGCTTTTTTTTCATAAACTTAAACTGAATCGTCGATCCCGGCTCCATAAAGCGATGGGCTTTCAGACAAGATGTCCAAGGCATCTTTTTGCTGTTGTCGATGTCGAATCCTGCCTTCTTTGCTTTCTTTAGCAGCTTCGTGCTCCGCTCGGCTACGCGCGGGCGAAAATTACAACACGAGACTTACAGCTCCACATCTCTGTTAGCTTAATTCCAATCGACTTGAAATTCTCACAGAATATTCTCAACATGTTGTACATTAATAAAAAAATATAATAAAAAAATATAATCAAAAAAAATGTAATAAAAAAAATGTAAAATAAAAAAAAAATACCTTACTCCCCCCTTAACGTAATACCGATGCTACTCGTCGCCGGAGGACGGAGGAGTCGGCGGCATCGCGCGTAGAGTAAATTCGAAAGATTCGCCTCGGATGGTACGGAGATAGGAGTGAAAAGGAAAGTATCACGTACGCGGTATGAAAATAGATCAGGCTTTCGGCGTCACCGTGAAATTGAGCCGTTGATATACGGAGACGACGCGATACTTTAACGCCGCGTCGTTTTCGTCGTAGGTGAACACGCGGGGCGCCGAACGGGCCTCGCGCAAGTGACTCACGGAGATAATGTGACCGCGTGCGGTTAAAATATTCATTTCTCCTAAGAGGTTGCGGAGAGACTCGGAACTGCGGGAGCGCGCAGCCTCCACGACGGACTCGAACTCTCGTTACCTGTACGTAGCAGCGGCTTCTGGACGGAGACGCGGGCAGGAAAACCGCACGCGTGCGTAAAGTAACGCGTGCCTCGCGCTCTCCTCGCGTAACTTTATCGCCGCGCTCGAGAGACGTTTTTATACGAGGCGGTTAAACGCGTTACGAACAAAAGTTACCGCCGTACTCCGAACGTGGTTCGGGTGTATACGGGTGATTCCACGCTAACTCGCAAAATTGGAACAATCCTCATTTTTGATTTCCTCCATCTTCTCTCGCACATTTTTTGTACCCTCCAACACACTCTGCAGGCAAATGTTGAGGTCGCTCCGATCACCCGTCCGAAAGATACGCGCTCACCTTGCAAAACAAAATATGCAAAAATTCCAAATCCAGCACGGGTAAAAATATTTTGAAAAAATGTGTCTTTTTTTTCAAAAGCACGTAAAAAGACAAAAGATTTCAAAAGTTATGGGCAGAGAGCCGAAATTTGATATTTTACGATAGAAAAATTTCAAAATCGACCTGATGATGCTAGACAGGGGAAGAAAAATGTCGAAAGATTGGGCAAATCGAAAATGAAGATTTTTCAAGTCGGTCGATTCGGCGTGGAATGTCTCGTATACGTATTTCTATATTGTTGGTAATTATTTTTTACCACTTTTTGCCAACGCGTCGAGGTGACGCTGCGTCAGATACGAAGACCCAGCGATACCTGCGCGAGTTTGTCATCCTCGCGTTGAATCACGACCAGGTTTCATCGGAATTCACGCGTAACGTCGCGAATACCGACGAAGCTGCAGTGACTGCGACGCAGAGACCACATTATGAAAGGACCGCTCTGGTTTAATATTAAAGTTCGTTTTCTCGGCGACCCTCGCATTTGTCCACTCACGCGGCAAGAAAAAAAAACAGACGCTCGATCGGTGGCAAGATACTAGTTCGCGAGAAATAATTATTGTACGGCGATTATCGAGTTCGCCGAGTGATTTTCTTCCTGATAGAGAATTCCGTGTGGAGTCCGTGAGTCAAATTTCAGTCGACGACAAACAAGGCCATTTTTTGGCTCGAAAGTAGTATTTTCTGCTCAAAATTCCACTCGTCTGTTTCCAATGTTAGGATTCCTTGTGTCGACTCAAAAATGCATTCCGTCTGAAACGAGGAGTAATAATTTTCAATATCGTTTGTTGTACGTTCTGAATGACGTTGGACGTAGTGGGCAAAAATGGAGACAATTCCAACCCTGCGCCAATGCTTATCATATAAGTACAGATTTTGTTGTTTAAGTATCTTAAAACGTCATAAATTCTGAGCTGGAGGTGCGAAACTTGTCAAGGATTTTTTTTAAACGAGCCTCAACGAACCGTTAAATCTAATAATCCACAAAACCAATAAACTCGTGAGCCCATTAACCTAACGACCAAAAATCGTAAACCCGTCAACTCGCACGTAAATTCTGTAGATTCTAAGATCATGCATTTGCTTACAAATCGGTTAGTATCAACTAATAAAGTTCCGACTTATGCTTCGACCAATTTTCATTTCTTAGGTATTTCCTACTCCCACATTTATCGATATTAGGATTTGAATCGAAATTCACTAACGTTCAACATTTTTTTGCCACACTTTACACCAGCAGTTGTGAAATTTAAATTGTACGTACACACAGAAATTAACCGATCGCAGTGGACATGTAGATTTTCTCAAAAACAAAATATATATTTCCATAAAAACAGAATAGTATTTACTTAGGCATCGAAAAATGTGCTGAAAGTATAAATTCATTGAACAGGTGAACAAGTTTTATATTTAACGTTTAACACTCGTGTTCGTGTGAATTTAAAAATATGGCTGACAAATTTTTTGATTTTCGCACCTCCGGCTCAAAATTTATGGCATTTTGCGGAAATTACAAAAAAATTATGCCTATGCGATCGAGATTGGCGGTTGGCTGGAATTGTTTCTATTTTTGTCCACTTTGTGTGGCGAGCGTTTTGAAAATCAGTTTCTTCGCGAGCCAATTCTAATTATTTTCCCGTTCCTAAGATCCTATCGTTTCTCGAGAATGCTGCTCCGCGTTTCGTCGACTCATGTTCCCGTTTGTACAGGGCCGAAATTTCTACTCGGGTACGTCGACCTGCCAAAGGTTAACTGTTGTGTGTCGATTTATTTGAAACCCTGTCGCGCGTAGATTTATCTAACGATAAACCATGCTGCGCGTTGATTTATTTGAAAGCCCTTCGGTTGTTGATTTAACTGAAACGCCGTTGCTTTTTTTCTCCTCGTTTGCCTGGGCTCACGGGAATAATCGTTCGACGAAATCCCTGTTTTTTCCCATTCAAAAAAAAATTCCATTTCGAGTTTCGAATGCCATTTTTAAAAAAAAATGAATTTTTTCGAGCGAATTTTTCCACAACATTTTTTGCAAGCTCAACGCTGAGAATTTTTTCCCGCGTCTCCGCGAAATTTCCTTCTTCTTCCCCAAATTTTATTTCATTGGTTGACGCTTTGCGATTTTATTCGCCGCTCGTTTCGTCGCGAGTCGAGTCAAAATTCAGGCCCGATTTTATAATCCAGCATTCTATATCGGGGCGAGCGCGAGAGACTCTGAAAAGCGAAATTTCCCATTTAATTAAAGCCGTACTTAACGACCCAGAAGTGGTAGGTATTTACGTCTTTTTATAATCGGACGTCTAAAATTGGATGTGTTCAGAGCTCGCGATGATCTTCAGCGTTGTAGGATTAAACAGTTTACAAAATCCTCACCCAACTCGGGCTTTCGAACCCTCAACGTGATTCGTCCAAGTCGGAATTAGCCCCCCGAATTCTCCATCTCGCAAACGATGGAGTAACAATTTGATCGAGGAGCAAACTTTCTCTCTCTCCGTTATCTCTAGCAGCGAACTCGTGCCTTTTCCATTCCAATGGGAAAAAAATACAGGGGACATTTTTTATGTCATTCTTTTTTCTGTCATATTTCGTAAAACGAGGCGACAACTGAATTTATTTTTTCACACAAGTAGGGGTGTGCGAATAGTGCTAACTTCAACTTTTTGAATAGTTTGATTTGTTCAAATTTTTTCAAACAACTAATTTTGTCGCTACATGATTAATTTCAAAAACGAATTCTGAAATTTCGGGGAAAATCAATAAAACGAGGTTTCTTTCCGAAATTCATTTTTAAAACGAGTTTTCAATTGCTAATAAGTGAAAAAATTGGTTGAAAACAAAATTTCGTTCCACGTAACTTACTTTGGCAACAATTACGTTTTAATAACTAACTTTACAGCAAGTCTACCGAATTTTAGATTCGATGTAAAAATTTAATTTAAGCGTACAAAAAAATAATGTGTTGCAGTAAATCAATAAAAATAACTGCAAAGATGATAGATGACTATTTAATATATTGAAAAAATCAACAAAAAAAAAAACACAAACAGTTTTCCACTTAATTTTTTGGGATAAAAATTTAGAATGGCGTAACCTGAAAAGATGAATATTTAAACCATCGAATCGCGTTTCTTTTTCGCAAATGATGTTATTTGCACGATCAGAGGACGTACGAAAGAAAGATGTATTTGTGAAGGGGAAAGAAAAGGAGAAAAGCAAGGAGAATGAGACAAGTTCGTTCCCTCGTGTAATTATCGCGTGGGAAGATCCATTTTGCAGGTAACAAACGAAGAGTAACGTATAGATTGTTCCTCTCTCACGCGACTTTGCACCGATCGGGAAACGAAGTTATCGGTCTTTCGGGAGCGAAATGGACAAACGGGCGGAGGGTGGAACCGCGGCCTACCAGTTGCCACTGATAATTCTTGTTGCGTATCTTCGGAATGGGCAGAGGCCATTAAGCTTTGGCATTAGTTTGTCGTATCCAAGGGTGGCTGCTTTATAGAATACCAATCTGAAGAATTTCCCAAGAGGGTGCAGCAGACATTGGCTGGTGATCGGGACTTCGACCCGACGACTCCGCATTCGCACGCGAGACGAAACCCTGAGGCCCCGTTCACACCCTCACGTATGGTTTTCCCACTGCGTCGCCCATCGAAAATTCGACGGGGCTTTCCTCGGATATACGAACGCGAACACGTACGGATTCATATTTATACTCGTCCCGAATCCCAGAACTCTCTGGATCCAGCCCCTCCCCCAAAAAAAGAACCAAAAAAAAATTACCGACTGCGGTAATAATTCGTGGTTGATCTGCACCGAGGAAACGAGCGCCGAAAAGCCGGAAAAACCTCGAACTGTGAATCCTATTTCGATAATAACGTCTCGAATATCGATGCACCCAGAAATTTGCGGCAGCTGGCGCCGTACAAAAGAATTGTTCCGACAAAAGTTGTTCGGGACAACGGGGGACAGTTCTTTTGTCACAACAGTGTCGACCTTGAGATTGATTTTCAAGGTCACTTGAAGGTCGCAGTGATTTGTTAGAACGGAACCCCTATTTCTGGCACCGGATTCCCAAAGAACGGGAAATTGTGCTTCCAAAATGATATTAAGGTCAGGTACCAAGGTCAAATCCAGAGAGAGAGAAGGGCACTTCCAAAAACTTACGTATTTTCTCACTGAAATACGAAACTGTAATAATAAATACGGGTCCCCGTTAGAAAAACTGAATCAGCTTTGGTTCGACCTTGAAAGTCAACCCGAAGGTCGAACTCAAGGTCACTGTCTTTTGACCCTACAACTTTCGTCCGACAATTTTCCGTACACCCCCCAACTTCCAGTGTCTTGGGGTTAAGTTAATCAATCAAGAGCAGACATTCTGAAAACTACTCTGACCTTTGGATGCCCTTTCAAAGTGGCAATGGCCAAGGTCGTTAGTCCCAAGTCTTTTCTGGTATTTTTTGCACCAAGGTCGTGAAAAAAAACAGTTTTAAATATTTGTTTCGCACGTTGACCTTGATTTGACCTTGATATCATTTTGGACGTAAAATTTCCCGTTCTTTCCGAATTTAGTGCCAGGAATAGGGATTCCGATATAAAAAATCGGTTTGACCTTCAAACAACTTCGAAGATCAATCTCAAGATCGCAACTATCGTCATCGAAAATTGACCCCTATCATGCTGTACAACTTTTGTCGGAACAACTTTTTTGTACTTCGCCATCTGCCAGAAAATTTCTGGGAGGTTCGAAAAAAATTGAACGAAAAAGTGCGGGAAGTCACGTTGAAACGAAAATTCGTACGGCTTCCAAAATAATTGAGAGATGAAGAGTTGACGCATTCGTTGTATATTCTCGAGAGCCTTGTAAATAATTTAATACGTGATATAACCAACAATAATTACTGGCTCCTCTTGTTTTATCGCGGCCCGCGCTGATTACGATAATAAGCATTAATTGGACGAATCAGAGGGACGGAAGGCCGCGTCGTTAGGGATGAAAACGCCCCGTGCTCTCCAAAATTTGCTACGAACCTGGCAAATGGACAGCAGATATTCGCTGCTAGTCCGACCTCCGCGTCCGATACAACTTTTCGTTATTTTTTGCTCCCGTACTTTTTTAACTTCCAGAAACAGCGCGTAACAATTAGACGACGACGACGGTCTTTCCTATCATACAACTCCGAGTGACATTAGCCTGATTAAATTCGTCATCGGCCGTCGTGTTCGTTTCGTTTCAGAAACTTTGGCCGTTTAGAAAGTTGAACGTTTTCTATCATCGATTCCATTTTAGTTTTTTAATAATTTTTTTGGTTCTGAAAATTTAATCAATCGTTTCTGTCGGGCTGAGTTTCGAAAGTGTCATTTTTTACGAAGCGAAAAACCACTGAAATCCATTTAGGCACTAACCATCAAACGATTAAGGGGACCCGGTGGTCTAGAGCACAAAAATTTCACCTATTTTCACGATATTTTTTTTGCCATTAAAAATTTAAAAAACGATGTTGCAAATTCTCGGGCTTATCACTACGTTTATTGAGTATACAACAAATTTTTTATTCTATTTTAAAAGCAATATTTATTATTATAAAAATGCCGCTGAAGATGACCCTCTCGAAAAATCGGAGCCGGACGGCGGAGGTGATTTCGACACTTCTACTCATCTGAAACACAAAATTTAAGATGATTCCTAATCAGAAAGAGTGTAGTTATGGCCGGTACTAGAACAAATCGAAAAAATTAAAAATTGACAAAATGGCGCGCTTTTGAAGAAAAAAAGTTCGTAAAATCGGGTCCTTTTTCACTAGTTTTTTAGTGTAAACAATAGGAAATTATTTGAATAAAATTATGATTCTAATACCGGCGATAGCCATACATGTTGTGAACAACATATCCAAATTTCAAGTGATTCGGTTGAATAGTTTTTTTGTTTTCACCCCCACCGTGCCGAAAAAAGTCGATTCGAGATAAATGAGTTTAAAGTTTGAGGTACAGATATTTTAAAAAATTGAGCAATTTTTGAATGCTTACAGTTAATCCGCGATTCCGGCACCATATAGGATCCTCTGTACATGTACCTACATGTCAACGCGAATATCGATGCACGCGAATATTCGTGAAAATATTGATTTTAGGGGAAAAAAGTTTCGGACGGAAAAAAGGGCATGAAAAAGGTTCGGTAAGTTTTTCAACCAAACGTCATATTTTTGTAGTTATACGATAAAAAGTATCGCGCACGCGAATCAGCTATGAGCGTAAAAGACAATAGTACATCGATCAACGTTAAACGTCGTATCCGTGCTCTCGCGCATTGTTACCCGAGTTTTAACCAACTTAAAAGGACCAATTATTCTTCAACCGAGTATTGTCTTTTTCCAACGTTCGTATTTCGCCAATTATTTTGCGGGTCGTTTTTTTTTTTGGAATCGCGTCTAAAATATACCTGCGAAGAAAAAAAACATGCGGTACTTTTCGCGCAGATTTCCGAGATCAGAAATGGAAACATGGAAAAACTTCAACTCCGTAACGAGGATGTATTTTCGTCGTCGTGGAATCGTGCTGGAAATTCTCGCGTGAAACCGCGTCGGAATTTCCATTGACGAAAGAGCGGGGCGTTCTTTTATTAATACATCGAAGGTAAAGAGGGATGGATTCACTTCTGCGGAATCATTGACGCAGCTGCCGCGACTCCGGCCGCGTTCGACTCATCTCGACGGAACGATGGTCGCAGCCGCCGACGAAAGTTCCTCTCACCTCGTCGCGCGACAAAGCGGCTGTCTCATATTTTCCATACATTGGCAGCGCCGAGAAAAATTCACAGAACAGTGATAAAACCGCGGGCGAATGAATTCGGATGGTTTCGAGCCTCCAGCGCGAATAATTATAACTGCGAATAAAATACTACCTAGTTTCGATTTCGAAGAGCAAAGCACTTTGCGTACTCGATCGAACATTGTGGATCGACCGAACCGCGGGATAAATAATATTTCTCCAAATTTCGTCGAGCAGATACTTCGAGATACGTGAAAAATCCACGTCAACTCCAACGAGAGGGAGAAATCGGGCAGAAAGTGACGAAAGAAAAAAAAGGACGGGATGGTAAAATACTTCGTCATTGTTCTCCGACTCGTCGAAGTCATCTTTTTTTATTGGCTCGGCAGAGATCGGTTACTGCATCGTCGAATCCGGGTAATGGACACGAGGACAATGGGTCGTTAATAACCGCGAAGCGCGATAAGAGAAGACGCGGTACCTACTGTGCGGCGCTTCATCGAGTAATCTGAACAGTTATCGGAGCCGGGTCACGATTTGACCATTCGAGCTGTCAATTTACACGATAATACGTGAAAAAACCTCTTCTAAAACGCTCGCTCGCTCGATGTTTTTTTTCTTGCGTAACGAATCGATAAAGGTATGAGCAGGTGAAGACAAATTTGCCTGGGTCAACAATAATCGTATCAGAATCACCGAAGAAGCAAATCAAACCTTAAAATATTCGTAACCCCCTAAAAAAATATAGATAGATAGATAGATCGACGGACAGATCGATAGATATAGATAGATAGATACATAGATCTATACATAGATAGATAGATAGACAGACAGATAGATACATAGATACATACATAGATAGATAGATAGACAGATAGACAGATAGACAGGCAGACCAGCAGACAGACAGGCAGATAGGTAGACAGGCAGATAGGCAGACAGACAGACAGACAGATTGGTAAGCAAGCAGACAGACAAGCAGACAGACAGACAGACAGACAGACAGACAGATAGGCAGGCAAGCAGGCAGGCAGGCAGGCAGACAAGCAGACAGATAGGCAGATAGACAGACAGGCAGATAGGTAGACAGGCAGACAGACAGACAGACAGACAGACAGACAGGCAGGCAAACAGGCAGACAGACAGACAGACAGACAGACAGACAGACAGACAGACAGATAGGCAGGCGAGCAGGCAGGCAGGCAGGCAGGCAGGCAGGCAGGCAGGCAGGCAGGCAGGCAGGCAGGCAGGCAGGCAGGCAGGCAGGCAGGCAAGCAGGCAGATAGACAGACAGACAGACAGACAGACAGACAGACAGACAGACAGGCAGATAGGTAGACAGGCAGACAGGCAGACAGACAGACAGACAGACAGACAGACAGGCAGGCAAACAGGCAGACAGACAGACAGACAGACAGATAGGCAGGCGAGCAGGCAGGCAGGCAGGCAGGCAGGCAGGCAGGCAGGCAGGCAGGCAGGCAGGCAGGCAGGCAGGCAGGCAGGCAGGCAGGCAGGCAGGCAGGCAGGCAGGCAGGCAGGCAGGCAGGCAGGCAGGCAGGCAGGCAGGCAAGCAGGCAGATAGACAGACAGACAGACAGACAGACAGACAGACAGACAAACGGACAGACAGACAGACAGACAGACCAACAGATAGACACATACATAGACAGACAAACAGATAGATAGATAGATAAAAAGATGGATAAGCGTTCGAAGATTTTGTTACATACGAACCAAGCTAATAAAAACGTATTAAAAATGTCCGCCAAGTTTGAGGTTGAAGAAAGTGCGAAAAAATGTGGCAACTCGGTGATCGTTCCATCAGTGAAAATTGTAGTACTTTTTCTTGGAACTGCTGACTTGCGGATTACCGTAGGATTTTTGTGGAATGAGTTGTCAGTTGGTGAACGAAAAAACCACAATTTTCTGCTTCATAATTCGTGACATTCGATCAAACGACTCGTATAAAAATGTGGTTCGATTAAAAGCTGGCAGATGATCGAGTTCGTTTTCTTCTTACTCGCGGGATTCGATTTTCAAGCGCGGGGTTTCTTCTTACATCTCTTTCAGGGATAAATACAATGTTCCGACGTTTGCTAGCGAAAGACAGATCGTGGTAATGACAAACGAGCCCTGTTTTTCCTTGACACGTCGCGCATGTAATATTCCCTTTTTTTCGACGACGCGCAAGCAAGGATACGGGATACCTAATTCGCGGCTCTATATCGACGCATAAAAGCTGCTCCCATTCCGCGCGCTCGTTCGTCTTTGTACCCGGCATTACGACACCCCTGACATTAATTATTTAAATGATTATTAAAACTGTAACACCGGTGATGTACCACGCGGTGGTTTTCGAGCTCGGGACCAGATGCTCCGTTCCTACGCGCGAGATGAGGCGGCGAGGTAAAGAGAGAACGGAGGGCGGAGGGCCTACCTGCGGCAAGTATTTCAAGAAGAAAGGGATTTCCGCCAAGACGAAGCACCTACCACACCGCTCGCCGAATTTATGAAGCTTCCCGCTTCGGAATTCTCAGACGCGAGGTAGATTCCAGGCCTCGTTTACTCTGCTAGATTGTTTCTATCCTAGATTTATAATTATTTTCCGTGACCATCGCCGTCGATTCGAAGATTCGGACGAACGGCGAACCTGAAGAATACGATAAAACGGGCGAACAACGCGAAACGAAAACGACGAAGTGGCAAGGTAAAAAAACTGAAGGTCGGACAATTATTAAAACAATTGAAAAAATCATCAAAGCGATAAAAAAATATTAAAAGGAAAGAAAAAACAATTATGCAAAGAAATAAAATTATTGGATTATTAAAACTCGCGAAAATTTCTTCTCGTTCGCTCGACGGCTATGTTGCGTTTTGATAAGGCGCAAATTATTATAGGAGCTTCAGAAACGGAGAGCAACTCTCACTCTCGTCGAACGACTTTTCGCGCTATCGGATCCGCCACCTTGAATTTGCTAATTTTGAGCGCAGATTCGTTACAGCAGCCGGCGAACACGAAATTTCAGGTCGATTGCGCGCAAAGAAAAATTCGTGCTCGAAAGGGCTGATGATTAAGCTTGACAATTTGTTTGACGAGGAGAAATAGAGCGATTCCTGGCGACGTGCGGTAGTACCTCCGTCGCGTGTTCCGAAAATGGTAGGTACGCGTTCGGGGTCGGTGTCTGGAGTGAAAATTTGATATGGCAGATTGGAATTCTAATGCAATTGAAGTTGGTCCGCTGCAGCGACGATCGCGCGCGTTACTTGGCGTCAGATTCGTGGGCACGAGCGAATCGCCCGTCAGCTCCGCGCGCATACCGCGAATACTCGCTCGCGCGTTATCCGGGAACTTGCGGCGAAGTTCGGCTGCCACATTCGTGTCCGAGAGTTTGCCGGAATCGGGGAATGAAAAATGATTGGAAATCCGAGCGACGTTGCGGCCAACGTTCAAAGAAGAAGCGACGAGCAGCGCAGCGAAAGCTGAAAACGAAAACGAAAACGAAAACGAAAACGAAAACGAAAACGAAACCGGAAAAATAGGCGAGAAAGGAGGCGTTCATCGAGTCTCTTCTTCGCGGTCGACCTTCGATTTCCCCGACAGTGATTGATACTCGGGCTGATAAAAGAGCCGAGCGAAAAGTTGACGAGAAGAACGGATCGACGAAGTAAAATTGGCGTGAAAAAAGAGAAGAGCTAACGAGAAATGCGGGACAAGGAAAAAAGAGGAGAACGACGGAAACGGAACCTTCGAATACGTTTTTTATTTTATTCTTTTCATCCGCTTATTACGCTGCTCTCTCGAGGGACGTCGCCCTTCTCGCCGCGACCTAAAACCTGCCAGTCGGCGAAACGTGATTATTTGATTATTTGTCTTCGCGGCGACTCGTCCGTCCTCGTTCTTCGCATTCGTCACATTTTTCACCCACGGATCGGAAATTGCTTTGTGAATTAAAATTATTTTATTCAATTTTACCGCTCGATATCTGTTTCCGGTAGAAGTGTGAGTATATTCGAATTAACGAATTTACAAAATTCAATATTTGTACAATAATAAAGTTCTTCATGGAAAACAAACATTGTATATTTTAAACATTGATTTTGTCAGGTCCAGTATATTCTAAATTGTTATGTAAAAAAAAAATCAAGTGGAAAACTGATTTTTTTGGGGGAAAGTTTTGTTTTTAATTAATTATTAAATTATTATCTATTATCTTTGCTTTTTTTTTAATGATTTACAGTACCGTCGAATTTTTTGTATCTCTCAATTCAGTTTTTTTATACCGAAGTTAAAATTCAGTAGACTTGCCGTATGCTTCGCTGCTGAAAAATAAATAAATACGTAATAGAAAAATAAAAATAAAATCGCCCCCCGAATTTCCTGTGTGCTTCCACCGGAGGAAACGTGAAGGGTAAAATGCTACCCCTTCGAAGCCGAGCAACATTTGTCCGGCCAATTTTTCCACGCTACGAATAATAACTGATTTATTTCGGGTGGCGGAAATAAAAGGGATGACCACTGATGTAAAAGCATTAATATAAATCATATTTGAAGAGTGAAAATTATTAAGCTGAGAAAATCTAATTGAAAAACGGGTAATCCGAAGAAGAGTCGAGCAGGGTCGCCGCGAAAAATTGCGAGCTTTTTGTCACACGGAAAATTAGTCGACCGCGAGGGATAAATCCTGAATTTCTTCCACCTCGATCACGAGTTTCAACATTTTTTCGCCCGATATCGCGGCGTAACTAGAAAAATTGACGCAGCTGTGAAATTTTCGGCCACGAATGTCCCAGTTTTTTTTTTTGCGAATTCATGCTCGAAAAAAAAATGATTTCCGATTATCGAGATTACGACAGAAAAAATCTGCGCGTTATTTTCGAGTTTTTACGAAAATGGGGGTGAAGATGTGGAAAATGCGGAGCTTTTTTATGCGGGTTTTATGCAAGAAAAAATTGTGGCTCGAAACATCGCCGATCTCCGGAGCAAAGGCCACGATCTTCGCTGATAACGCGACGCGTTCAGCCAACACGCGTCGCGATAAAAAACGCGAGCGTAAAACGGCTGACGACTCCGAACGTTATGACATCCGCGATGGTGATAAAAAAAGGAGGGAAAAAAAGGAAAGTGGATACATTTTTAATCAGAGAACGTTTCTCCGGAGCGTGCGAAGCGAGGCTGCGAGATTAATAATTCTATTTACTCGAGATAACGCGGGTCGTGACAGCGAGACGTCGATGCAGAATTAATTAATTAGACGATCGCGGGCAAAGATCGCGAAAACGTCGTGGCGAATGGCGAGAAAACGGAGAGCCGTGGGAAAAAGTGAGTAAAAAAGAGAAAAGTTCAAATGCGTCGCCGATCGACGGGTGAACTTAGCATCTCGCGTGCTAGCATTTCTCGAAAACACCCAATTCTCATAGCATCCTCTAAAGTTCTCTCATTCCTAATAGTTTTTATCCGTAGCTCTGCTAAATTAATACGCAAAAACTGATTTAAAAAAAATGCAATGCTCCCAGCATTTCACGAGTCAAAATAACGATCTCCGTGTATCCCAAACGAGATGAAACACATCTTCCAACTGCGAGGCGAAGAGTTCCAGCCTGCTGAATTATTCGTGTCTATTTTTTCTTGCCATCTCAAACATTTTTTCATTCAAAACTTCAACTAGCATAGGAAAAAGCTACAGAAAACTAAAATTAGTTAATTTGTTTCTTTAGTTTCAATTTTTTAATTAAATTTTGTTCGATTAAAGTTTGAAAAATGATGTAAACTTTTTTCTTATTCATTTGAAAATTTTCTTTTATTGTTAAAACGATTTTCACTTTCTTTCGCTGTTTCCTATCTAAAATAAATCACCAATCGAGGTTTCGAATGAAAAAAGGTTTGGGACGGCCAAAAAAAATGTACAAAAATAGACACGAATAATTCAGCAGGAAAAATCGAGTTTACCGCAATATTGTCCGTGCTTACCTCTCGAGCTGGCATCCCATTTTTTTAAAACCAGTTTTCTCGTACTAATTCGCCAGAAGTATCGACAAAAAAAGGTAGGAACTAGAGAATTTTCGAGGATGCTATGGGAATCACCGTGTTTTCGTGAAATGCTAGCACGTGAGATGCTAAGTGCACACTCGTGCTGTTCCTCGAAAATGGAAGACGGACCGCGGAAAAGCTGTCTCATTAGAAAGGTTCGGACAACGGGAAAGTAAAGAAGTCGGGAACAGATCTTCGGGAGGAAACGATTCGAGGATTTGTTGAACCGTGTCGAAAATTATCAGTCTTCGTTGGTCGGTATTGGAGCACGAAATCATTCCTCGCACCAATTCGCGGCTCGGCATCCCGTCGATACATATATGTTCTGCTGATCTATCGTTCGATACGATTCCAAGATTCGTAAGAAGAGATTTGATCGATCGAATTGTCCTTCGGCTGTATTAAGCATTTTTCGTTTTCGCGGAAGGCATTTTTTGGAACGATGTTCTTCAACCCTTTTTTTTAACGTCTCCTGCGCTCTGGGTCAATTCGACCCTATCCACTCTTTGGTACGATTTCTCCCTGTGCGCAACAAAGTTGAGTGAATGGTTCACTTCTAAACGTTGAAAGTCCACACAACGCACAAATTCCAAAATGCACTGTTTTATTGCACATTTCTGGGAACTTCGAAACCCCATAACTTATGGAACTAAAGGGAAATGCCAGCCCCCCGATGGAATATCACTTATTATAATGGAATTACCGATTCTGCGGAGAAAAAAAAATTCGAATAATTTTGTTAACCCTTAATGATCACACCTCCGGATTCTGACGTGATGGTCACATGGGGTGTCATCAACCCCACTCACTTTAGAAAGTGATGAATAACTAAAAAATTGAAAAAAATTATATCAAAATACTACAATGTAATGTCAACCTTTATGCGTAAGGCCATGTCAGTTATTTTCAAGTCGTGTAATTTTTAATACCAAAAAGGAATAGTCGAAAAAAATCGTAAAATCTGACTTTTTTCATGAAAAGCCTTGCAGAGACTTCAATTTTCAACCAAAAAAAAATTAAAAAATCGTTTCATAAATCTGAAATAGCATACTTTCAGATGGGTGAGAATAAATTAGTGGCCGTTCCAAAAACTATATTTATTTGAACATCTGAAGTGCGAAAAAATGATACGCCAGATTTGTTATAACGAACGATATTTTATGATGAAAAATGGTTCAAACTACCCACAGATGGCGACACATGTCCCATTTTCACAAATACTCTAAAAGGTAGCGCAGTTCGAAAAACCGCTGGGGTTGAATCAACCCCGAGTGGCCAGTAAGGGTTGAACTTTTTTCTTAAACGTTTGTAAAGAAACGAAAATTTCGATGAAAATAAATTGGAATTTGGACCATTTTTGCAGAAGTTGCGAAGGAAAAACCGAAAAAAGCGTCTTGCGGACCGGTGAGGAAAAAAATGTCAAAGAGTCGACAGCTCTCCGCGTCTGTGAGTTTTCAACGAGATTCCGATCCGTGGAACCGGAATATCAACGATTCGCCGCGGATCTCGAATTATTTTGCAGATTGTCAGATTATTTCCGAGCGAGTCGCATAATTCGAGCGTCGCAAAACGTAAAGTGCAGTTCACGCGCTCGATCGTTGGATGAGGTTCGATGCTGGGAAAAAAATAATTGATACCGCAAATACGACGCCAACAATTCTGGATTTCTTTTTGTCGAGTGCGACGATAACAAAGGAAATGTTGGATAACAAAGGATTTTTTCGTAATGCTTATTCGATTTCGTTTCCGTACACCGCGAACAAATTGGAAATCGCAGCTCGCGCGAAGCGTCAGCGTCGTTCGTGAGAAATCGCCGTCGCAACGTCTTTGAAACGTCCGAAAAGTCCGCTCTATTCGACGAATTTGCGCTAACAAGTTTGTTGCTCGAAACATTCGGAGTGGCTGCAGCTGCGCGGAGAGAATGCCGTTGAAAAAAGCTCGTAGCTCGGCGCATAAATTAATGGACACTTGACGAATTTTCTGTTTCCATTGTTGCGACTGAATTTCGCCGGCGCAATTTTGTGTCAAGTCCGGAATTCTGCGCCGCGTAGCGAGAAGTCCGCGCGACATTTTTCAACCGTTGTTTCATGAAAGTTTGGCCACGACAAATCTCGCGACAAGCCTCGACGGCTAACGAACTCTGAAACGCGGATTGCGCGCGGATGTTTATTTTGGTGAAAAATAAAATTCCTACCATTTTTAACGCCGCGAATGTATTTCGCCGCGAAAGTATACGTTGTACAGTACGCATGCCGGCGAAAATGGGTGGATGTACCATTTGACCCGGAATCGTATCGATGCCACCGTCGCGCGACGAGCAGAACGAGGAAACACGCGTTCCCATGCATATTTGAAAAAGCAATCTACGCGATGTTTGAAAGCGGGTATAATTAGCTGTGACCGAGAACTTCCATTCGCGGGCCAATAGAATTTCCACGAAATACATTGATACGAACAACGGACCTAAATTGCATGACTAATATAATACTAACTATTATTCGAGCTGCTCGTTTGTTCGACGCGTCGCGGCTGCGATACGATAACGAAATAGAAGTTGAAAAAACACGCTTTAATGGTAAACCGAACTGAACGGTGAAAAATAAATTACAATCTAAGAATAAAGTGACCAACGAGAAAATTAATGTCATTGTAAAAAGGCGTGGATTCATGGTTTTTATATTATTTGTTGTTTATTATTTATTTTATTTATTATTTAGAACGCTTGGCATCGAGCAGCCCACGCTTTTTTAATTTTCCCATCGACATCAATTTTCCCGTTTCTTTACTTTTTTTATACCGTCATTTATTTTCTAATTTTTTAGTTTTACATTTTTAAATTTGGATTTGAAAAAAATATTTTTCTCTGTCTTACACGTTATTGTATTGTCATCGGGCCTATTGATAGGTGGGCAAAGTTTCAATTTAATTCGACGTTTTTAAGTGGGTATCAAAATCACGTTCGAAAATTTTGTTCCAAACTAACATACCAAGCTAATAAAAGCGTGTTAACGAATTCCATCACCTGTCGCTTTATCGCATTTGCCATAACGTATCTCGTAACCAATCATCATTTTTTAACCGTACATTCGGCCTAAACGTTTTCTATAGTAATAATTAATGGTCAAATTTTTACGTATTACGATATTTTTCCTTGTCTTTTTTCTTTCAAATTTATACTTCCTCCACGTTACGAAATTTAGTTTAATACTTACCTACCGGAGGAATTCGTTTTGAATTTGATAAAAACGCCAACTGCACTGAGAGACGATTCGTGTCATTTGAAAATATATATTTATATATTGAGCAAATATTATGTATATTTTTTTGTTCGATTTTCAGTTTGCCATTTCGAGTCTTGAATTCGATAAATCAGATAATGACGCAGCGACTTCGAGGAACTTAAGGTATTTATCATTACGTTAGATATCTATGTTTCTTCTCTTCCTCAAACATTGGAAACTCTTTCGCAGATTTGCCTTTCATCTCTCTTCTTTCCGACTCCATCTCGGTGGGAAAAAATGGACCAATTTCCAGCAACGCGCCAATTTTGGTCACCCAAGCACAATTTTTTCTACTCTTTACAAGGCCATCATAAATTTTGGGTCGAAGGTGCTGAGATCCATAAATTCGACAACAATGAAAATGATTTGAAATTGGAAAAAATGTAGAAAAATTGAAGAAAAAAAATATTATATCGGCACTTCCGGCTCAAAATGGAGGACATTTCGTAGACATTCGAAACACTGTGCTCGCGCGATCAAAATTTGCGCGTGGCTGGAATTGTTTCCATTTTTATTCACTTCGCAGCGACTGTTTGGCACGTCGCGCCGATCTCTCTCGATCGGTACGCGAGAAAAGTCCTTGGAAATTCGCCGTTCCTCCGGATAAGAGGAGAACTGTGCTTGGCTAATCCAGAGTTATATTTCCATTCTCCGTGGCGGTCGATTAGTGGGACTTTTTTTCCGCGGCGGTCACTCCTGGTCGTTCGACCAGGTTTCCATTCTGCGTTGTACGCTCGTCCGTTTCCGCAGAAAAATTTCCAATCTTTCTCCCCCTTCCTCGTTTCGATTAACGAGCATGGGAAATACGATTATATCGGTCAGCATCCGATGGCATCTCGCGGCTCACAGTCGGCGTGATTAATTCGAAACAATTGCGAAACGGCGTGGTCCGCGCGCAGCATCCATCTACGTTTGAAGTACGTACCAAAGTTGCAGAGTATTACGCGCGACTCCCGGCGTCGGCTTGTTACTACTCTCTCGCTCGTTACCTATACCCACCTTTGAGCGTCGAAAGTTTCGCATGATACCTGGATCCTCGCGCGCTCTAGGTTTCCCGAATGCACGCGTCTCGCCTCGACACCGGTGCAACTTCCGCCGCGGAAGAGATCGGCAAAGGCCCGCAGATTTTCGCGAATAAAGCTCCGAAAAGCTTCCACCGCCGCAAAATTCCATACGCGGATTCCATTCTAACGCGAAGGAATCTCTCTTCCGTGCGCGCTCGCGCGTACGTTTGTACCTCCGTACAACTCGGGGAACAACAGTAAAGTTGCGAATAATGCAATGCTACGATAATCAATAGCTGAGCTCGCGGGAAATTGCAGGTACGTCGCAAAAATCTACTGGCTCGCCAAATTCGGAATACAGACGATGATCTTTGCGGAAAATAGTTCTTTTGATTTTACCTTTATTAACTCTTCGAGCCACACGTTTTAAAAAAAATGAATACTCTAATTACAGATAATTTTTTTTATTATAAAAAAATATAAATAAACGTTCAATTCGAGTGTACAACACGAATCATGGCTCAAAATAAGATAAAAATGATAACATTTCAATAAGTCATTTCTGCTCTAATAACGTCTTCAATATCATCTGTAGACAGCAATTTTCAAAGGGCAAAAAACGTTGTATAAACAGCAAATAAAAAATGTATAGGTTGAATGAATCGAGAAAAAAATTATTTAATAGAATTTATAATTTATTTATTGATTGTTATAAGTCCAATTTTTTGGCTCATAACTGCCAAAAAGACATTGCATTTTTTTTCTCGCGATTGTTGATATTTTCACAAAAAAGTACATTGGAAAACAAAAGAAGTAACGATTATTTCAGGAATATTTTTCAAAAAATTAATAACTTCGGTAGGGATTGAGACAGAGAGCTACAGATTGGCACGTATACTTATTTCTGCACGTATGATGAGGTGTAAAAAATGTAGCAAAAATCGAAGGGGGTCAGCGACAAAACGTCGTTGAATTGACATGGAACGACGCGTATATTTTTTTGGTACGGTACTTTCTATTTTCCCAACGGCTTTAGTCCCCGAGACAATGGAGCAACCATTTCGAAAAATGATATTTCGGCGAAAATGAGAAAACGATTTGCAATACACGCGAATAACGCGCAGTTTTTTCGATAACGGATCGGTTCGAAATGATATTTTGGAGGATGGAAAGAAAAACGAATTCCCGTCACGTATCGCCGAAGCTTTTCACGTCTGAGGAATTCGCACGAGGATGGGGGCTGATTTGAATCGTCGAATATTATTTCTGTTCTCGCGCACGTGACGGCACAGTTGTCGCGCCCACGCAGCAGACTCGGCGCTCGCCGCATCGTTGCATGCATGGTAATTGTCGAGAATTTCAATTCTCGATTCAACTTCCGACACGTTCGCGATGAAAAAAATTCGCTACGCGCGAAAGTAGAGCGGAAAATTAACCATCTTTTTACCGTGAGACCGCCGCGAGGTAAAAGTTAATTTGAATAACTCCAAACACGTCTCGACGACGCATCCCACGAGTTCGGCTCTCCCTGTTTACCCCGGTCACTTTGGCCCGGAAATCTTTCGTCGATGAGCGATTTTATTGGGCGAAAAAACTTCGGACGATGGTTTTTTCCCGACACTTCTCCCTTTCGCAATTTTGACAATTAATTTATTTAAGGCCGAAAGTGGTTGCAAAATTTAAAAAAAATTCTAATCAACTAAAAGACTACGCAACGTTAAGTGAAACTAAAAGAATCTCAAGCTTTCGACCCGAATTTGGGTCCTCTTCAGGAGAAAAGAAATTTTAAGTTAAACGTTTAACTTTTTAAGTTTTCGTTTACCTTTTCACTTAAAATTTCTTTTCTCCTGAAAAAAACCCAAATTCGGGTCGAAAGCTTGAGATTCTTTTAGTTTCACTTAACGTTGCGTAGTCTTTTAGTTGATTGGAATCTTTTTAAAATTTTGAAACCACTTTCGGCCTTAAATAAATTAATTGTCAAAATTGCGAAAGGGAAAAGTGCGAGGAGGTTTTGGTTGACTTCCCCCTTTCCATAAACAAAAGCTAGTAAGAGAAGAAGTCCGTTGGACTCCGACTCTAACTAATAACATTATAACTTCAAATCTCCTATGATAGTGAAACTCAAAGAACAAATTTATTGGCTCCTAGTGACCGTTTTTATCAATATATCACATTCAGAGGAGCGGTTTATATTGAAATTTGTGCCTATTTTTACACCCTGTATATCCCTAGCCAGTGAAAACCATGGACATTGGAGATCTACGGTAATGGAAAAATGTCAACGATACAATTCACTCGTCGCCACGTAATCGGAGTAAAAAATGGCGTCGAGACTTCGATACCCGAAATTTATAAACTCGTAGTTATCCCTAATATTGAAGTATGAAAACAAAGACGAAGCTACGCGAATAACAATTCTATGAAAATTATAGTTAGACTTAAGTTTCTCGGAACGAGCGAAGGTATGTCGTTTCATGCGTGTACGGGCACCACATACCTCGTATCGTTTTATGCCTATCATATTGCCTGATAACGAACCGAAAGAATCACCGTGTCGTCGTGTAATATTTCGTTTAATTTCGACCCTCCATTTATAATATTCCGATTACAAAGCTCTTCGTCAAACAACGTTCTATACAACGTAAAAAAATTTTGCAGTGATTTGCGGAGTGGAGATTTTTTCATTGATTTAAACTTCCGGAAGTGGAATTCGCTCCGAGAGGGATGTTATTCTTCATCGTTAAAAAAATTTTAGAAAAAAAAGTTGGAAAACATCTAACTATTTTCCTTAGTTGTCCTCGACACGTAAATCATTGCCGAGACAACATTAAAAAAACTAGATTAGTAGTTTCTGCAAATTTCACGTTTACGTACTGTTTTTTATTTTGACTCCGGAACGCCGGGGGAAAATTCACTCCCGATTTTTTACAGCGTAATAATTTCTACTCGCAATAAAAGAAGCCGAGCGTTACGATTCTAATACGAAAATAGCCAACGTTTCCTACCTTGGCGTACCGTGAAACAATATTCCGTTGTCTCGTTTCGCAAGAAAAAAATTGCGAGTCTCGCCACGAGTAATTCGTGCAACAGGGCGTTAAATGAAGACGGATACACTTGAGTAGCGTGGATACGAAGTAACTAGAAAATGAAGTGATAACCTACGAAGTAGCTAGAAAATAAAGTGATAACCTATTCCGGAATAATTTTTCTCCGGGAATCGAGGGGCGATATCAGATTTTGGGTCCGACGAGGCCCAACTTTGAAATTTTGAACGGACACCACCATTTTTTTTATTCGGATTCGGACTCGGAAGCCACATGAAAAAATGGTGGATTCGATGTAAAATTTCAAAGTTGGGTTGGGTTGGACCCAAAATCCCGTAGCACCCCTCGACTCCCGGGGAACAATTATTCGGGAATACGTTATCGCTCCAATTTTGAGTTACTTCGACTCCACGCGTAGTACTAACCGACAGCGAGTAAATATACGAACCTCGGAGCGCAATTGAATACCTAGTTTTCGACGGAGGGAGAGAAAGATGGCGAAACATACGAGGCAGGGTCGTTCTCTCCCCGTGGAGTGGTCGGGAGGTAAGACCGTCGCGGATCGAGGTACGCATCGACCACTCTTCGCAGCGAGGAGGCCATAGACATTCTCGTTCGTTGCCGTTGTTTATTGCGCAAAGTACGGGTCGTTAAGTTGGATTAACGCAAGCAGCCAATTTGGGAAATGTTCGACGTCGCCCTCGAGTGCACCGCGGTATTCCCTGTAGTTTGTCTCGCGAAGTCTGGAATCTCGCGTCCTCGTCGTCGCCGAGCACCGCCACCCTGCCGCGCTGCTCTACCGCCACTCGCCACTCGTCTCCTCCTCGTACTTCGCGCTCTCGCACTTGCACCGCGATAATTGCCGTCTTCCAGTTCTCGTGCTCGTTGTCCGCAGATTTTTCTCTTCTCTTCGCCCTCGCCTCCGCCGGAACGGCTTGCCGCGATAAAAAAAAGGTTAATCCGCTGCTCCAGATTTGCCGTTTCATCAAAATCGCTGTCCGAAATGCTTCGTCTTCTCGGAGCTCGCGATCGATCTCTGAAAAACTACCGTCGCGCACGTCGACTTCTTCCCAAAGCCTCTCTTACACTACCAATCAATTTCGCCGTTCATTCTTTACACCTCGGTACCACAACCGGATTCCCAATTTTTTAGTCACATTTCTAGTTTTTTTTTAATTGGAATTAATAAACTGCTACAAACACGACACAAGCAGATACTCTTCGCGTTAATGATCCGAACTTTGGTACCGTTTATCTCCAGTTACATATGGTCAAGCGTCTTCGAATTTTAATGGCCGGTGTATTTCTGCCATTTGGACTGCACTCCAAATTTAAAAATTCAAAATGGCGGACCCAATTTCGAATCTTATAATTTTGAGTGTAGATTCGTTATCAGTGACCCCCAAAAAATCCTGATACAACGTTTCAGGTCGAATACAAGTGAAGAAAAATGTGTGCTCGAGGAGGTCGAAGAATCTATTCGCGGTGTACATATATCTATAAAAATGTACATTATTTGTGAATAAAATATCATAAATCAACGACGCGATAAACCGAATCGAATCGAATAGCGATAATGCGCGACTCGATACGTGTAACTCGTAAATTCGAAGGATTCGTACACCCCTACGCGGCTGATTCTCGTCGCATCGTCGAGAAAAATCGGATGCAACGAAATTTGACTTTTCGTTTTCTTCCTCCTCGCCGACGAGTCTGCTCGAGCGCGATCCCGATGATTTTCCGCACGGCGAAAGTCCTTTCCCCGACGGTGTCTGCGGTCGCTTTTCTCGCCACGCGAGTCGGGAATAGCTCAAGCAATGACCCCCTACGCTTACGTAAGCACTTTTCAACGGCGACGCTGCACTCTGACCCGGTCAGATTCTAGAGACGCAGCTGCATCTGATCCAACCGCGAGCGATCATTACGCCGCCGCCGCCTCGCGCTCGCATCCGTGCTCGTAGGAACGCTTATCACGATCACTGTCCGTCCATAGTAAAAACATATCCATCTGGATAATTGTCGTTCATCAAAACGCTCTGTAAAACCACCGACCGAAAGTCGTCACGATTTCCGTTTCTTTCACGCGAGCGCGGATCTGCTGCTGCGACATGCGTAACTACCGAGAAGCGTTGGAGAACTCGTTCTCGAAATTTCGAAATTCGGTGGGAAAAACGACGCGTTATCGAGCTCCATTTTTGTAGAAATAATTGTAGAAAGTGCTGATAACGACTCCGCTGTCATAATTGCAAAATCAGCGACCTCAAAAACCAAAATTCAAACAAAAATTACCATATTTCTAAATTTTCACAAACCATATTGACTCCGCCATTTTGTATTTTAAGAATTCGACAGCAGATTCGTAATCACTGACCTCGGAAACCCTCATATACCAGATTCCAGAAAAAAACTTACCATATTCCTAAAATTTCATCGGCCATATTGAGTCCGCCATTTTGAATTTTACAAATTTCCCAGCGGATTCATGAATTTATTCGAAACATTCTGCTTTTTTGAAACTAAGTTTTAATACCAATATTCTTTTTTTTTCAATACTTGTTGGATTCTTGGGAAGATGGGGAGCAAAAAAGCGCAACGGAATTCGCAGCAAACTGTTGGCGAACGTTGAAAAATCGGTAGTGTCCCGCTGTGACTGGAAGTACTGATTATTAAATGCGTAGAGGGGTGGAGTTCGTTTGGAGAAGACGCTTTTGAAAAAAAGACAGGTGTATGTAGACAGGCGAATGCAGCGAGAGAGAAATGTTCGAAAATGCGATTCGCAACGACGAGTAAAGTTCCTTGCAAATCCAATCGCTGGTTCCATTTTACTTTCAATAATTGGTCAATCTTCGTAATCTCTCATCCGCATTACGAAGTAACGACGTGTTGCGGCGGAATTACGCTCACGCGATAATAACGAACGTGATCGAATTGACAAACTCTGCTATAAATGGCCGTGACGCTCGCGTGGTTCCCTCGGCGCTGCGCAGCATCGCGGACAACGAAAGTGCTGACTCGGATGGAGTTCGCGACCGAAGAAATATGGCGATTTTGCGGCGCGTGCCTCAGAAACAAAACTGCGTTTCGCCCCAGTCGGACTGTAACCTACGTAACTACGCGTTTCTCTACAAATGCCACCGAATCGACGTTTTCAAATCGAGCCATTCGCCCAACATTACAATTTTGTACCGACGCGAAAATTTGCCCGAACGTTTTGAATAAGCTGGCGAGAAATAATCTCTCGAATTATTTGGAAAATAAAACCGCGGCTGAGTTTTCGTTTTCATTGGCATATCGCGAAATTCGTGAGAATATACGTTGCGAACGAATGGTTTTATCATCAAATAACGAATATTTCTACTCGTTTCGTTCCTAGCGCGCTCAGGTGGAATCATTCGTCGGGAATAATGGGCTAGAAAATGGAGAAATTCCGTTCGTTTTTATGACCACTTCGCCGGATGTATTTTTGTTTTGATGGAACACAAAATACGTTCTCCACGATGGCAAACAGCTTTGTTGTAAATTATTTCTCTCCGCTTTTTCACTTCTCCGAGAAATCGATTGAGAATTGCCAGCCAACGAAAGCCCAGTTACTCACTGCCAGTTACTCGCTAGGGTGCGTCATTTTTGGGCAACTTTTTTTTTTTAATATTAAAAAAAGCCGAATATTCACCAATTTCGAACTTGGAATTTGAATATCATTCGAAGGGCAACGTTTATCGAAAAAGTCTAAGAGACCTTTTTCGTACAGCGTTGAATTCTCTGTACAAACATGTCGGGATTTATTTTTACAACACGCCATTGTCCAGATACAAAATTCCCAACGTGAACACTTTTTTCAATTTCTCATCAATTATTCTACGCGACGAGTTCGCTGTTGGGGAGGAGAACTTACAGAACGGTCGTGTAGTTTGGCGAAGGGTTAACGTTAAGTTGGGAACAAAATGGTGGAAAGTTCGCGACGAAGCATTGAAATGGACTGTTCCCTTGCTACTTTGTTGGCCAATTTGGATAACCAATTCGAGTCGATTCACATCTCACGATGACGATTTACTCGGCTCCTATTTTTTACCCCGCAATTATTCCTTGTCGAATAATACGATCTTTCTTGGGCTGCCGCGTGGGTCGAGCCGCGGTCACGCATCTCGCTCGCTTCGAAACTCGCGAAGGGTCGAGAAGGTTCGTCGACCACTTCCTCCCCGATTTATTTCGAAATTACCCGCGAATGTACTTGTATACCGCGACCCGCGTGCTCTCTCCGCTCTCGTGCAAATACGAGCGTACAGCCTTGCGAAAAAAGCGCTTCGCTCTTAACGTCGACGATGACAAAGCTCTCGAGTCGCGATATTTTCGCTCGTCGAGGACCCCTAGCAAAGTCTTTCCTCGAGCCGAATTTCGCACCTCGTTGCTCCGTTCGCGTCCAAAAAATCCTTCGCCACGCGGACAACGAAGGTCCGCGTGAAAAAACGCGTAGATGGTTACGGTCGAAAGCTCGAGCCTTCCGGACAATTGAAACATACGATCGTGAAATTTGGAATGACGGTTCAATTGTACGGACGGAGTACTTACTCCTCCGCTTCGTATTCATCCGCAAATCAACACTCGCCGCCACTCGTTTAGCTGTTTGGACAAGCCTCGACATACGCGCACGCGGACGAGCAACGCAATCTCGGACTAAGCGCGGAGCAGTCGATGCCAGGAATTTACCGATACCCGAAAACGCTAATTTCGACGATGAACAACTCGAACCGCTGTTTGCCCAAAAACCTATATCGGCTCCGCGTCGATTCGCGATTGCAGCGCTGCATAAATACCTCCTCCGACGTTTCGGTGAAAATTGAATCGATTGTTTGCGTGAAAGTCGAGGCGATTGTTTGCATGCGAAAATTGAATCACTTTTTTCCATGAAAATTGAGTCCATCGTTCGCGCGAAAGTTGCTTCAGTTGCGTGCAGCAATATCGAAGTAACCGTTTTCGTGACAATCGCGTCGATTTATCGCATGGAAATTGAACCGATCGTTCGCACGAGAATTAAATCAATTTTTTTGGATGAAAATCGAATCAATCGCGCGTGCGAAAATTGAGCCGACTGCTTGCGCGAAAATTGAATCGATTGTTTGTATGAAAATTCATATAAATGTTGCTCCAGCCTCGGGAAATTTCGAGTCCAAGAAACCATCCTCGTGCCAACGAGCACTCCCAACCTCTGGAAAATTACAAGACCCATACGTTTCGCATATCTTGGTAAAAAATGATTGCTCAACGCTGCGAAAATATTCTTCTTCCGGGAGAACTCGGAAATCGCGCCTGGCTGCGATAAAAAAAATTCGAGACCGTTTTTCCAAAAATTATGTCAGCGCGCAAAACGATTGTATGTAGGAGTTGTGGAAGTAGCATAGAGACGATCGGTCGCGGTCCTAGAAGAACGAAAGGAGAGATCCGTCTAACAGGACAGGACGCCACATAATCATGACCCGAGAGGGGAATATCCTGGGCCTACACGGCGGCGGACTGCGAGAAGGACCAACATCCACTAAAAGATCTGTCGAGCTTCCCTCCGCAGCAGACCAAGATCAGCGCCTCTATCTCTCTCTCTCTCTCCTGATACCGAGAAGTGTGCCGGCGTGTGTGCGTGCGTGTGAGTTCATGGATCTGTGTTGTCTTTAATTTCAGATTGATTAGGTATCTCTTTTCTACAAAGCTTAGCATAGTATCGTCTGTCCTAATCCATAGTGTCCATTATTAACATAGATGTCATAAATAAAAAGAAAATCATTAGGGGGAAGTCCCCCAGTATCGGACACCTAAGGTTAGTCGTTAATAAAATCGTCATTTAAGTGAAAACATAATTATTTTTATTTTCATTATAATCTTTGAAGTATTTTTAACAATATAGGAATGTTTGGAATTGGTATACAACGTTAAACTAAGAATAAAATACTATTTTATTTAGTAACAAAAACTAGGCAGTCAGAAAAGTGCCACCTAGTACCGGACACCAATAGTACGGATGGAAAAAATATTAAAAAATTCAATGAATTTTGCAGTGGTCACAAATATATCGATCGGAGTACATTCGCCTCTACTTTTCATAATCTTAACGCGATCGCACGAGGTACTTTTTGGTATTTCATATTTCACCGCAGCTTCTCTAGCCGTCATATTACCACTCAAGACTCTTTGAACTGGCTGCTTCATATTTTTTTCGGACCATTTTCCTCTCTTGAGTATTTTTGATTTTTCAGCCATGGGAGAACAACACTAAAACACGTCAGAATAAGTTTTGTATAAATAGTCAAATTCAGACAAAAAATTGGATGTCCGTTACCGAGGGACAAATCGGGTGTCCGATATTGGGGACCCGTAATGCACAACTAAATAATGAAATATGTGCTTGTTCGCAAATACATTAACTTTCATTGACCATTATCGGGAAGAATACATACCAACAAAGATTCCAGACCAAAAACAGAACAACAGAATCAAGAGTTGTTTGATATAAACAAATGCGAAACTTAGGCAGGACGTAAATTTATGCAGGCCCAAACGTGAACTGTATCTCGGCGACACACGGGCGCTCATTGAAACGTGCGGCGCAATCCCTCCGCTACTTCCGTTGTGCAGGCTCGAACCACGCAAGAAAACTATGGATACTTTATCTACATTCGGATATACGGCGTGTGTCCGGTACTAGGTGCCGTCCGGCGTTACGGGACTTTCCCCTACAGAGTAAACGACGATTCGTGGTTCTGCATCGTGTGTTGATCGTTCTACTGGAAAAAGTTGGCGGGATGCGCAATACTCTGGAGTCGCGGTTTGGAATCGATCGTTAGGTTTTCCCTCGGTGCGCGGTGATATCGATTCTATCGATTGAGCTTGCGCCGAGTAGCAGCTTCGCTTCGTTTCCATTATGGATGCGATTCGTGATCGCGGTCGGTTCACCTTATCAATCCTTCTTGCCCCGTCGAATGACGCGGTATTTCTGTTAATTATTCGTTAAGGGCTTCCTCCTTTCGCGGACCACCGATCGATCATTCTCACTTGATTGCCCGGTAGACCGGCGACGAGGGGCGAATCGATCGGCGCGCGAGCCGAAGCTGAACTCGATTAAATCCGTGTTTTCTTTCGACAAATCTTACCTCGCTGCCGCGAGATGTACGTTGCTCGACCGCCCTACCTGCCTCCCGGCTCTTGGCTCGAACGCGAGAGGAACGGAGAGGGGCGCTTACCTCCGCGAAACTTTTCCGCACTTCGACCTCACGCAGCTGCTGTTCATCTCACCGCGAAATATGCTCCCTTCGGGACGCGAACGTACCTCGCCGTTTGTACGTACACCGCGCTGCGTACTCGGATTCGTCCGAGATACCGGCTGATTCATCGCCCGGGCGCGACGACCCGATAGAATAAGAATCCTCATCTCCGTGTCCGCGTCTTCTGCAATAAAGAAGTAACGCTGAGAGAAACGCTTCGCGGAAACCTCCGATTGGGCTTTCGAGTTTTCGAACGAAGCTTCTTTCTAGCTTGAGAATAAAGACCCTCAAAGGATTTTTGGCGAGACAGTCCCGTTCACCCCCCAACCTTCCTCGAAATTTTCCTCTTTTTTCACCCTATCTTGGTAGGTATTGAGTTTCGAGAAAAATGTTTCCGACAAAAGATGAAGCTCTCGAAAAGCTTCGCAAGAAAGGTGGTATACTGTTTTAACGTAAATGCGAAATTTCAGCTGGTAATTTGAAAAACCTGGCTCTATCTACGATAAGGAACAAATGTTCCATTTTCTTGGAAAATATCCATCTTGGAGAAAAATATTCCAAACAAAAAATAAAGCTCCTGGAAAGTTCTGCAACTAGTTTGATAGTTAATCTACGTTTTCGTAGACTGATGAACGTGGAAAATGTGGATTTTTTGCACGTGCGTTTTCCAGCGTTGAAGAAATGTGGAAGGAGCCTCGATTATGGGTTTCTCAGGCTCGACATGAGAACGCGTATCGAGCTCTTCATCTTAATGATGTTGACCCGGGAAACTCCATTTTATCTCCATCTTATTACTGAATCTACATGTTGAAACAACATCTTATTACAGTCGACCCGCGGTAGGTACTCACATCTCGTCGTTGTCGAAAAAAGGCCATTCTCGACCTTAGAAACGCGCAGACGGAATTTTCCACGGAGAGTGCTCAGTGCAAACGTGCAGTGGGGCTTCTTCGTGCTTCAAACAATATTAAGACTCGGAGTTTTTCAAGTTTGCTGTATCTCTACGAACGTAGCAATCGTACCGACATCGTTGTTTGTTCTGCGTCCCGCATTTTTGCGGAGATAATGCTGCCAGACGAGAAAACTGATGGTTTTCCCACGATTTCAGATTCTACGCCGAAAGGATAACGAACGATCTTCGATCTAGATCCGAGCTCACTCGGAGTTCGATGAAGTTGCTCGTTGTAATTTTGAAAATTGAGTATGGATCGGGAAAATCTCGGAAAATGAGGGGGCATCGAAAGAGTTGGGAACGATGCGTTCTTCCGGCGTTAACTAGAACTGCGAAGGGCGACGCGCATCGAGCTTAAAAGCCCGATGCACGTGTTTCTGAGGGATTCGCGGCGCACGGAGCCGGAGAACAGAAGAGCACGACTCGGCGAACAAAAGATCTCGGGTCACATCTCTCTTCCTCCGCCCCAAGTTTCTCTCCGTAGAAAGCCGAAGAGATGGAAGCTGCGATAAAAAATTTGTCGTATTCCACTCTCGCGATTTGAATCAAAAGCTCATATTTCTCGCTGCGCGACGTTTCCTAGCTGAAAGTTCCGAGAATTCGGGACACCAAATTACAGCATTCCCTGATCCTTTTCCCGAGTGCGAGCAGACTCTGGATGAAATCCGCTTTTCGTAGTCGAACGACTATTTCTTGCTTTTCCCATCGGGTTTACCCCTTAAAGGAAGGCTCCGTCGTGGAAGTCCTGAAAACGCTGTTTTTCGGGAATTTTCTTCAACTGAAAAGAAATAACTCACCACGGCGAACTTTTTGGTATAGTTTCCTCTATATTTCTAGAGTACAAATTCATTTTTTTAATGCAAAAATATTGATAGGGGAGACCGGGGCTGAAAGATTTATTTTTCTCAAAGTTATTTATGATCCAGAGATTTTAAGCGATTTCAGAACGAAATAAAGTATTTCGCGAAAAGCATCAGATAGAATACCTCCAACGTTTTAAAATACATAAGTATTTTGTTTGTTTAACCCGAATGTTGCGTTGTTTTCCTTCTAGTCTTACCCATCAAATCCCGGGAAAATTTCAAAATTCTATATTTCTAGCTAGTTTGACAAAAACTCACTTCAACGTACTGTAAAAATTGTTCAGACCAACTTGTGAATAATTTTTAGGCTTGACTAGAAGAGAATTGAATTCTCAACATGGAAAACTTTCATTCGTTTCGATCGGTCGTACAGTTTTCTTGCACTCTATCTCGCGAATTTGAACGAATGGTAAGAACGAGTTTTCAGAGTTTCAAATCGCGCTTCAAAGTTTTCGGTAGAAGAAAGTATCAATTTTGTATTAATTACAGTAATGATCGAGTAATCAGGTATTCTTGATCCCTACAGCACCACTTCAGCTTCTTCATTAAACTGGTTTTGCTGCATTAGCTCCAATCGTGTGGCTGTACGAGCTGCCTTGCTCGATAATGAATGGCGCCTGTTCTTCCTCCTCTTAAGCGTTGCTCGTCGATGTTACGCGCAAACATCTTACATTGCTGGTGGGTTTTGAGGTCCAGTAGCTCCGTAGTCTTCGAAACCGTAGAACAGCCCTCGTTAAATATGCCTGCAGCCATAAACGCGGCGATTTCCACTATTTTTTGGCCCCAATGCAGATGTTCGGGTCCGTGCGCCAGACTGTAGCATTGAACGACAGGAGTTTGATCTTTTTTCTTAAAGTGAGTATTTGAAATGTTGTGGTCGCAAACTGGCATCTTTGTAACAACTCTCAAGACTGATTCGGCTTGGAATTCCCTATTTATAGGTCTAATGCTCACTACAATTTCCAAACATTGTCCCGAAAGACCTTTGAACCGTTTCCAGGTAGGAAATTCTGATTTGTAGAGCCAGGGAGACGCGCGGGCTCGAGGGTGGCCGAGCGCTCGTATACCTGCTCGATGCCGCACCGCTTCCGCGTGTATATATTCCGAAATACTTCAAATTCGCCTCCAAAACTTCGGGAATACAAATTTTAAAAAATCGATTTTTTTGACCTTCTAAAGCTGGACGCCCCTTAAGAGTAGCAATAACACCGCAGATTTGAGCCGATCGAGTTGCCCTCGCGTGGAAAGACGAAAATTGGTAAACGAATCGATCGAAAAAAACTGACGAGAAACAGCCAAAGCCATTTATTTTCCCTGAGTGAAGAGAACGAAAATGCGAACGTCGATGTAAATGTAGTAAAATGTACCGGTAAAATGAAAGCAGCGCGAGTAGATTCTACCAAAAATAGCAAAAACGGATCATTTTATCTCGTCCTCCGTACCGAAGTCCACAAAACGAAGCATCAATAAAATCACAATTTTTCTCCAAGTAAGATCGATGCATCCGCAGAGTTGAAAATTGACGTGCTTGTAGAGGTAGCGGTGCCTCGAAATAGAGGCAGAATTTGACAAGGTTATCAGTAATTGTCTAATTATAGATAGTCGCGAATAATCGATTCGGCCTGGACCGGTTTTTGTTTTTTTTTTCATAAATCGCGTTTATCCGGTTTCCACCGAGAAGTCGTTGGCTGCGAGTGAAATAACGGAAATGCGAATTCACCGAGCTCGCCTTTTATTTATGCACGTCGCAGCTTCGGCCGAATCAACTTTGCGCAAAGTTCATACCTTTGGCAATATTTGAATATCGAAGTTGATGCACCAGAGGAACCGGCGTGATATACTTATACGATGCTCGGCGAACGCTGCGAAGCCTGAATATTCGATGCTCTCGAATGGTCGATTCTTCATCAGCAGACGCTTCGTAGGTCGACTCGTAGGTCGTGGCCTTTGCGAGATCGTCGTCGCATCGGAAAGGCTCGACCCTTCCGTCGCCCTCGCGTTTCTGCTTCGACGTCGTTTCTTTTCCTTCGATTCCGCTCGCTTCCATTTCCGTTCGCCTCGAATCGCACGCCGATTTCGAGCCGCGCAACTTCTCGCCAACTACGCGAACGCATTCGCGGCATGCACCGGAAATGAATACTGAATTCGCCTGAAAAATTCATCGCGATCTTAAAAAAATTGCCAAGAGACGCCGCGTTCGGTTTGCTTCGCGATATTTACATTATTCGATCATTCGTACGTATCGAACGAGGTCTCCCCGTATCGCGCGCAGGACGACTATCAAGACCAAGGATACCGGCAAGATTTGTAAGATGAAAGACGCGAGCTTTGTTTCCGTTCGGAAACTTTTCTCTCGCCTCGATTCGCGAATAGTTTCACGCGTCGTTGCGTCAGTTTCACGCACAATTTAGTCTCCGACTAAATTTGGGCGGCGGTGAAGTCGGCCAATTTTTCATTATTACCAAACATTGCGAAACTCTTTCCTTACAGTTTTTTTCCTTCGAGTTGTCCAAGATAGATAGGAAGATAGATAGATACATAGATAGATAGATAGGAAGATAAATAGATAGATAGATGTATATATGGATAGATACACTGCCGACCAAAAGCTTGTACTCCCGAACAAGAGTGTAAAATCGTGAAAGACGAAGAAAACTGCAATCAATCATATAGAAAACGTAATGCACTTTGATGGGGATGAGTGCTGAATACCGAATCATGTAAACATTACTCTTTGAAAAGCCTTGTGAGGCGAAACTCAACCACACGCCACGAGTACGTTCGGCCGACTGTTATAATAACAAGAATGTTTCGTTCTTACTGTGAACTTGGTTAGTTTCGGAATGGTACGAGCATAAGAAAGAATATGTGAACATTTCATGGATATCGTTCGTTCGACCTCACCTTGAGAAACCTCGTGTTATCGTTCTACTACACTAAGTCCGAAAACTTTTGGACGGCGGTATAGATAGATAGATAAATAGAAAGATAGATAGGTGGATAGACGGATAAATTGATACATAGATGGATAGATAGATAAATAGATAGAAAGATATCCAGGTCGAATATCGTCTTAGTTGGATAGGTTTGAAACGCGAAACTAGCGTTAATTTAGTTTACCGTCCAAGACTCGCTTTGTAAGCTCAGTTCTCGGTTGTTATGACAATGGAATACATTACAGGACTCGGATGCAATTATAACCTCCAAATTTAATTTTTTAATATGCTTTCCGATGTTGTCTGTCTTTTATGGAATCTATTTAAGGTATAATTAGTTAACTTGATAGACAGTTGACTGTGTATCATTATCGAGGTGGTAAAACTTTCCAAAGACCGAAGATTCTCGCTATAGAAGCTTCAGTTTCTATCTTGTTATTAGCCAGTTTATCAATGTGTATGCAAGCTAAATCTGTTAGCTTAATTAGCGATTTCGAGCGTTACCAACCATGCTTGCAATTAGCTAGGTTAGTTAGCTAGTTTCAGGCTAAGACTTACAGAACTAGCTTAATACGAGCTGATTTCATCGCTCACTTGCTACCTGGGTAGATAGACAGATAAATAGATAAATAGATGGGTAGGTAGTCGGATAGATGGACGGATGTATGCATCGTGGACAAACGTGGATTGTGCTTGTCGAAAATTCGTGCAACTTTGACTTTACCGACATCTCAGCTTTTCTTTATACTGACTCTCCGTGGAATATTGTTCCCGGTATCCAAATCCCTGAAAAAAAAGTAAACAACAAAACAAGACTGAAGAATAAAATTATAAAATTGTATACAATTGTTCAAAGGATTTCGTCAATTAAATAAAAAATGATCAACGAGAAATTATTCTGTACAGATTTGAACGGAGTTTTTCGAGATCTTTAGTCAAAGAATTTATCCTTCCATACCCTACGTACAGATTTCTACCGAGCAACTTTTTGGGGGCAAAATTAACGCTGAAGCTGAAATTTTCTACCCTTTTTCGAACTTATATTCGCTTTTTTATATTGGCGCAAACTTAGCCTAGTACGAGACATGAATTCAATGCTAAGGCATCAAGTGAGTCGCAATATGCAAGCTGGATCAGCAGATAGGAATAAGGAGGCGCTGTGCCCCTCTTTTTTCATATCTGGTACCCTGGACAGTTGCCCCAGCACGCACCTTACCCCAACACCACTACTGTTTACAGGAAATGGGTCATTTAAGAAATAATACTTTGATCTATATTCGCATCCTCAACACTTGGAAATCATGTTTTGCTCCTAGAACATACATATTCGTCGAGAGTAAAGAGGAGCTAATCCAAGGACAAGAATAAGAGTCCGTTATTCGTCTGCACTTATCGCTCTGAACCTACTCGAGCATAATATAGACGTAAAACTAAACAGTCTACATTCTACGCACATCGCTCTCTCTCTTTCTGTATAATAGATCAGTTTTTGTAGATGAACCAACATGTCGAATCCGTCTAGAAACACCCACCGATATCCTGTCGAAATGATACCTCACATCTTTCGTATATTTTCAATACATTTCCGAATAATATTCGCGGTAGTGATATGTGAGAAGTGCAATGGGGACTCTTTCATTACAATTCTTCCACCTGGACGAGCTACCGTAACGCGTAATTAGCCTCTCGCCAATCAACGCATCGGAGGAAGCACTCTACCGTAATTACCGCGCGACACGCTCGATAACCACGCTTCATAACAACCACCGTAGGATCATTCGTTCGCGTGACGATTGGAAAAAAATTGAAGAAAAAACAACTGAAAAATGAAACACCGGCATCAGCGATACGTTCTTCGGCTCGTATTTTCGGAATTTTTGGACCTTTGAAAAAATCTGTATCGCACGAGTGACGGAGGAACGAGCCTTTGGAAATTGGTAGAGGTACGACCGCGCGCGGCATCTGGTTTGCTTTACATCCGCTCGCTGTTCTCTTCCTTCTCACGCTCTGCTCCTTGGCCTAGCCTGTTCCACGCGACCATCTCGTCCGTATACGACCTTACCAGCTCCTCGGGCTTCTGATGTCACCGAAAGACGGCTGCTTATTTCCACAACTTTATATCCGCACGCGATCCCGATGTCTTCCCCGCGCTGAATACCGTATCTGTCTTACCTCGCTCGGCTCTATCCGTACCTTCGTTTATCAATCTCCCCGTATCGCCGCATTCTTAGGACTGCCACGTGCTCGAAAATCGAAGAAAATCTAGGGCGCGAGAACTTGGCATTTCGTTGAGAGTAAACAGCGTTGGAAATAATACCACGTTGCGGTTTCGTTTGTGGAGTTTTGTTCGACTCGAAAATTGGGGTAATTACGTACTTTGAGTACTTTCCCGAAAGACGCTGGCAAAAATTTCTTCTCAGTACGAGCTACTTCAATTGGTCACTACTAATAATATTCCGTCAGGGGAGGCTGATATTGTTTGTTAATTGGCTTTTTGTTGACAAGAAATAGCTGTATTCTGAAGAAATGCGAGGAAAGAGAAACAAAAGCGTCGATTTCTATTCTTTTTCCATGCCTGAGAGCACTTTGAAAAACACGTGGAATCGATCACGATGATCTAGATATTGCGGCTTGACGACAAATTCTGCGAAATATTCATCCATGCGGTATTTGCGACGACGATATCGTGGGACGTTAGCTCGAACCTCCCTCCATGTGCGCTCGATGTTTCGAGTGCGTGCACCGCTGTCGGGATCAACAGAATTAAGTGAACGGTTCGCGTTATTTATACGTAAGAGTTTTGGGCATAAGTTGGTTTTTGCTTATTTTACTAGGGGACTCGTGAAAAGATTCGCGGATACAATTCAACTGATTACGCGAAGGAAGCTTAGAAAACAACAAAGCTTCGACCGAAGGTTCTTGCTAGTAAAAGATAACTCTTTGAGGGATCGAGTGACGAGACGATCTGAAGCGCGATACAACGCTCGACAAACGTCGCGTATAAATCCTCCTCCAAACCATTTCAGTTAAGGATGAGGATTATCGGTTTAGCAACCTGATTCCTTGATGATATGGCAACTCATTCGTAGAAAATTCGTTGATTGGAAGGTTCTCTTTTCGTGTCGTGGCGCGAGCGGTGAACCAGATTTAAGGAGGTCCCACTAGGAGAGCGATTATTAAATGAAAATCTAGAAAGGAGATGGATGTGCCCTTGTTCAGGGGGCAACCTATATAACGTTGAAAATCCACCCTAGGTCAACGAAGTTTTGAAGCACATCTTCTAGGTCGAAAGTCGGCGCATTTAGCATTGATCTTAAGGAAATTCCTTACCTTTATGGAATCGGAAAAATGTTAAAAATATTTCCCGATTAGATGAACCAAGTATTGAAAGCTTGATTCATAGAAAAAGCTTCAAGGCTTCGGAATTAATCCCAAAAATTGGGGTCCACGGATGTTTGGAGGAGATATTCGTAGTTAAAATCGGTAGAACGAACGGAACATCCGATTTCGCGTAGTTTTCAAGAGGTTTGACAACGCATCGCTGGTGGATTGTCACTTTTTAGCTATCGTACCTAACCATAGCTATTTTGCCGCATAACGACTCTTGAAATCCTACAAACTTGGGCATATCACCGTAAATCTAGAAACATCTCGATTGTTGTCGTGCGAAGAGTATACAGGGTGAATCCTTTAACTCTGTCAACACGTCACGGGTATGTTGGGGCTGCTCAGACAAGCATTTTCAGGTAACACACTTATGGTCGGAAACTCCTCCTAACGGCTGTGGAGGGCTTTGAAGATTTTTTTCCCTGGTACCCAGGGGTTGCTCGTAGGGAAATGAATCAGAGGTGATTACTCGCGACCCAAAGTCTCATTCAGGCGTGAACGACTTACAAAGTTGTTACGTGAAATCAACAAGTCAGTGTTTAGTATTACTGAGAAGTCGAGTATTACCTCGACGAGTAGTACCCAGGTAGATGGATCGGAAGAGGTGGGCCCATTGCACGGCCTGCTAGATCCCCGGATCTGAATCTCTTGGATTTTTATTTTTGGGGCAGAATGAAAGATCTGGTGTACCCCGAAAACGGTAGACCTGTAGCCACGGAGATGGATTTGGTGGCAAGGATTATGGCTGCAAGCGATGCCGTTCGAGACGAGCTCGCTAGAATACCCGAGGAAATGACCAGACGTTCCACGGAGTGTCTTCTCCAAGGTGGCGGACACTTTGAACATCGACTGTGAAAGATCAGTTTAATAATGTGAAATTTCCGTAGCACAAGAATTGTTTTTGTTAGTTTTTTCATTGTTATAAAAGTTCTTCAAAGTTTATCATTTTGTTGATATCACGTAACAAATTTGTAAATCGATCACGCCCGAATGAAACGTTGGGTCGCGAGTAATCACCTCTGATTCATTTCCCTACGAGCAACCCCTGGGTACCAGGGAAAAAAAATCTTCAAAGCCCTCCACAGCCGTTAGGAGGAGTTTCCGACCATAAGTGTGTTACTTGAAAATGCTTGTCTGAGCAGCCCCAACATACCCGTGACGTGTTGACAGAGTTAAAGGATCCACCCTGTAGATTTCTTCCCACATCGAAGCGGGCGTTTGGGTCGAAAAGTCTTGATATCGGTCGTAGGAATCGTGGTCGAGTTTCCGCGACGAGTGTATTAAAAAACGTAGGTCTCGGTGAATCGCGTTTGCTTAGATTAAAGTCGGACTTGGGTTGACGGTAAGCGAAACGTTGGCTCGGCGCGTGGAAGTAGATGCAGCAACAATAGAAATCTCCTTCTTTTCTTCGATCAAAAACGTTCCATTCGGAAAGTTTCGCGCCGGCATTAGTGTACCCAGCTCCGACAATTTAAACTCCGGATAAGTCGAAACAGCTGTTGAATTCATCGGGGATTCCGTTTTGCTGTTGCACGGCGCAAAGTTAGACGCGATTCTCTCCGCGCAGAGCAGCCCGATGCACCCGGGTAACGTTGCTATTATATCACGTTAACCGACACGTGTGAACGACTTCGTCGGATGAACAGTCGTCACGTGAGATGCGCTCGTAATTTATGATCTATTTCATACCGATATTCGCGCGAGCGTTCGGCGAGTAAATGCAGCAGCGTCGTAACTCTTGTCAAACGTGCATTCAGCTCGCCTCGCGTATTATCTCGCAGTTGCATTGTTGTGCGCTAACGAACAACGCGATACTAGTTTAGGATCCAAAACGAAACGATACGGTCTACTTATCAGAGAAAATCTGTCAGCAAGTCTGCATACCTAAGTATTTCGCAGATTTTTTTTGACACGCTGTTTCACGCGTGTCAACGCGCTTTTATTAGCTTCATATGCATGTATGTTTGTTTGTCTGTACGTAGAAAAATGGCAACAACAAAAAAACGCGGGTTCCCAAATAAAAAAAGTGGTCCGTAATTTTTTTTTAATTCAAGTTCAAAAATTTTGAAAAACTGAAACATAAAAAATAAATTATAGTTAAAAAAAAAAAAGAAAAAACACGCTTTTATAATAAATTGAACTAAAAAATGGGAAATGAATTATAGTTTAAAAAAACTAAAGAACTGGCTTTAATGGTAAACCGGACTAAAAAGTTGAAAATAAATCTCAATATAAGAATAAAGTGATCAACGAGAAAATTAATGTCAATTGTTACAAATATAAGTAGTAAGCAATACGTAATATAAAAGCAATAAACCCAGGCTTTTTGACAATGACAGTAATTTTATCATTTCTACTTTATTCTTATATTGGAATTTATTTTTTAATTTTTATTTCTATTTGTCTTTGGTCTTTGGACAGCAACAACGATGAACGTATATCGTTGATTCCGTTATCGCATACGAATCGTATCGATCGGTCGGTGTAGGCTTTCTCAGCGGAGTTAGTTAATTTTTCAACTCCCTCGCATCACGTCGCTGCAACTAGCTAGCGGTGGGAACTCGTTCGATAAACCGTTTTCGAAGAGAAACGTGATATCATTCCCGGCACATTCATCGATCAGAGAGTCCTGAAAATGTACTCGTGGCAGCCAGGATTGTAGTTCCTTTCTCCGATGCGAGAGTCGCCCGTCAAGCACCGTCCTTCGGATATAGATTCGTGTCGACGTCCCATCAAACGTTTCTCCATTCGCTTCCACCCCACGCGTCTCGCATCAAGTTTTTGCCGACATCGGAAAAAACATAATTTGTCAACTTTCTACTCGATGTAAACGAATCTGGCTTCGATCGATCGAATATAAATACTATAATTTATTGTCGGTCTACTGAAATTAGATGGATTTGGGTTAACTGGAACGAACCGAAATGACAGTGGATAGACGATGAGATTGGTGCAAAATAAAATACGCTCCACGACCGGCAAATCGAAATTTCAAATTTCAGATTTTGTCGAGTTTCAAAATTCATTCGCAACATTTTCGAAAACCCGCTCTTCGGAGAAATACCAGAAATCCTATAATTTGCAACATCCAGCGCTGCGTGAACAATTACTAGCCGCGAAGTACTCGAAAGACGATCTTGCGTATGTTATTTTATACTTTTTTCTCGTTCTCACAGCGTTTCTGATGCATTAATACCAATAAATTGATTTGAATGTAAGAAAATTTCGCGTTCAATCCCATCATATACAGTTGATTTTTCACTTGCCGTAAGAAACATCCTTTTTGGTAGCATCACTATTGCATTAATTGTTTTCCCTGCAGAATAGTACCTCAAGAACATACTACTAAAATTTTAAGCAAAAAATATTAAAAATTGCGTGAGTTACGAACTTTTGAGTGAAAAAATTCAATTCTTCCGTTTTTCCTCTACAAACAATGTTTTTAAAAAGATGTTATTCCAATAAATAGTTAGCACTGTTCGAAACACGTCTGAACACTCTGGGGTGTCAAACACTCGCGTGATTTTTTCGAGGTGTACAGTAGGGTGTTTCATTCTCAAGCGATAATTTTTTTGGTCGTGCCTGAAAATCTGTAATTTAGTTTAGTAAAAAAATATATTTCCGCTGGAAAAAAATTCTCAGTTAATTAGAGGTTTCACTCTTTCCAAAATTCGATTTCCCATATGAATAACAGAGGAATCTTTTTTTTCCGTTTCAACTCGATTTCTCGGTATTCAAAAAATTGTTGCGGAAATAATGAGTATGCATCTTTTGTGGGGCGTTAAATTTGCTGCAAAAAAGTTCCTCGGAGCAGACGCTGTTTACGAGTTCTAGAGCTGGAAAGGCGAATGCTCATAATAATACATTAATAGAAAAAAGTGGAAATATATTGATAAAAAAAATTATCAGATTTCTAGGTAGGGAAAAAATATATTATATATGGTATATATATATATATATATATATATATATATATATATATATATATATATATATATATATATTGCCTAACAACGAAACATCGTAGCGTGCAGTTTAAGGGTTAAAGACTACGCGATTGATCGTAGCTGGTTCTCCACGCTGACTCGAGCTCTCGCTAGATTTTTCGTTGGAAGCGTTACGATTAGTCGTTCTGCGCGTTGTATTGGAGAAAATTTGCACAAGAATAGCAGAGATCGCGGAGGTGGATTAACGCAAAATCATTTGGATCTCTTAATGCACGTGGGGCGCGGTGGTTTCCAGGCCAAGACTATATTCATTACCCAGCCTGATATGACTCTGCTCTCGCCGGATCGCCTGGCCAATTTACCCGAGTTTCAAGTGTGACGTAATTTTCCAGCTAAATCAAACTTCGCCCCGGATAAGTTGTTATCGCCGGGTTCGCGCGGTGGCTGAGCTCGCCCCTCGTGTCGCTTCTTGACGCGATGCCTCTTGACGTATCGATGATTCCTACGCGTCGTTCCCGAAGGAATATATGCGAATCGACGCGATCGAACGAGACGAGTTATGATCCCGGCGTAACGGGATTCCCGGAGGAAAAAAGGCGTTAAAAACAGAAACTCGAACGGCATCCAATCATATTATTTTATCGAAATTTCATCCTGAATTCGCTCCGTACATTCGCAATTCCGACTTGAACCGTCGAAACTCACCCAATGCAATTAGTTTTCGACGAAACAATTCAGCTAGAAGGAGTATCGTCTCAAAAACCAATAAAGCATGAAAAATAAATCGACGTGATTTTTAGAAACGTTCAACAACGTTGAGCTGCCCTCAAAAATGGAGTAGACGCGCTATTCCCGTACTTCAAACGTCCCGCACCTAAATTTTCACATGTTCGAGACATTTCTTTACTTGTAAAATTTAAATCTGACGTACAGAATAATTCCGCACAATCGTCGTAAACCTGCAATTTGGAAGTGTTTTTTTTTTATACAGCAACTCTAACCCTAGTCATTTACTTGGGGTCCGGATGACCCCGACTTCAGCTTCTCCCCAACATTTCGCGTAGAAGATGGATACAAAAAATGTTCAAGCGTTATATCACGTAGAACGCTATTTCGTGAATCAAGAAAACCCTCACTGACGATGTCCAAAAATGTGTAACCAAAAATATCGAGAATCTCGAGAGTTATGATTTTTTCCGTGAAACGAGTCAATTGTTCCTAGTTTCTCGCCTTGCGAATTTTTTACGAGGCTCGAATTCGATAATTTTTCATAAAATTTCAAATTCGGGCTAATTGTAGAGATCCTAAAGCACCTTCAGAAATTTTTGGGTGGTAAAATTGTCAGCAGAATCGAGGTGACCACGTTTCTAAGTGGGTTGGGGTCAGGATGACCCTTTGCGAGTAACGCGAAAGTCTCGAGAAGCGCCAGTTGACATTTTGGAAGGATGGATTTTTTCGAATTTCGAGTCCGACAGTCGTAGGGAGATCGAATAGTGGTGGATTTTACGCACAAGCGCGATTAACGCTTGAAAAAAAAATTGTTCGTTCTGACAAATATTTTTCCTACCGCGATGTATGCAATCTCGTTCGGAATTATAGGAGTTGTAAATCAAGGAGATTTAGTACCGCGTTGCGACGCATTCGTCGGCTGAACGCGTGTTCGATCACTGGACAAACGGAAGTACCCCGGCGACGTTAAGCGAGGCCATGGGACGGGGAAGTCCCGGTCCTCTCTCTCTGGCTCCATTCATATCGACACGCATATAGGCACGCGCACACGCGAGTCTCCACAATTTTCCCATTAGTGCTGCGATTCCGTGCCCAATTTTTCTTCGTATTCTTTGGGGTGAAATTCGGGTTCGGCGTTCTTTTAGCAAACAATGTTTCGTAATTGAGCGACGTGGCAAACCGACGACAGAGAGGACGACGAATATTACGAATTATTTAACCAAAAATGCTTTCGAAGGGACAAAAGCAAATTTACTTTCGGTTCGCGGTTATTTCATAACTTGACGAAATGTTTGCGCGAAAACTGAACGATAAAGATGATAATTTTGACAAATTTACAATTGTTTTTTAAAAAAAAAGTACGCGAGCGCGCTTAATTTCGCAAATTTTTCAGCGACGGAATTTCAACTTTTTTCGCGAAACAAATACATTCACATTTTGATAAATTTCTCCACTGCTCGCGTAAAATATTTTCCAAAAGATTGCTTCTACAAATTTGCCGCCTTTTCAACATTTTTTTTCGTTTTTATTTCGCACGACTGCACGAAATTTCAAATTGTTTTTTGAAACGGCGTCGAAGTAAGAATTCGTAAAAAACGGTTGAGCGACGATTCGATGCGGAATATTCATTTCTATTTCCGTGAAATAATGGCTGGTCGAGTCGAATAGTCGCGTCGGCGCGATGCGAAGAATCAGTCTGTAGACTCGGCGAAGTTGAAATCGCGGAACTTCGCACTGCGAATAAATCAGGCGCGCGATGACAAATACTCGAGATAGGGTGCAGAAAAATAAAACAACGGTGAATCTACGCGTACGTGTCCGAGCGCGAGGAGAAATCAGTCGAGCGGCGCGGAGGAGTAAGGGAGGAAATTGTACCGAATCGGCAGAAATTGCTCGATATTTATGTATCTCCGTGCGCCTCTATCAGCCGTCACCTACTGTTATGGCTCGTGTTCCTTCGTGTGTATCGCGCGTGTAAGTTACATAGGATTCTGCAAGCTGGCAGCTGCGATCGGACGGAAGGTCTCGTGCAACGCGTTCCAGTTATCTGCTCGGTAAATCGGGCAATGAAATATAAGGTATCGGGGCGATAGTGAAATTGATAAGGGGGCACGTGATAGCGGGAAGTGAGAATTCTTATCTCGTCCGAGTAAATGGTCAGTGGGAATTGACCGGTTTCCGGTATTAGCGAACACCTATTTCGGTATACAGGGCGAATCGCCTCGAGCGTCGAGAATGGGAGGAGCTCGATTGCCACGAGGCCCCGCCCGTGCGGCCGATCAGCCACTAGAAGGATTTGGTCAACCGAAATTCTCACGAGAACGCGAGATAACAATTTCTGCGTGCGAAAAGAAATTTGAACAAGTACTTCACCGAGCTGTTAGGTATTTATTTATTTTGACGCGCGTAGAAGCGATCCGAATCGTTCGCCTCCTCTGCTGTGGCCGTCTCAGGTTTTCTCGTTTCTCGTTGGATCGCCTCGGTGAGCGGCGAAATAAATAAATGTCTAATAGACTGGTCGAGTCGTTGTCGATATTACTCTCCTGGACCAAGAAATCGTATCTTGCGTTCAGTTCTAGTTGCGAATTGGCCGAAGGGGCGGGACCGTGTGGCAGAAGAGTCCCTCCCAGTCTCGACACTCGAGGTGACCCACCCTGTACAACCTCCGAGGTATTTGCACAGCAGTGATATCCTGTCCCGATACGACGAATACGCGTGACTGACTGCATACAAAGCACCTATCACCGCAGACGACGTTTTCTCGATTATACGACGATTAAAAAAATTTCATAGTATCTCGATAGAATACTCTGCCACTAACTTGTTAGCTACTCTCGATAATCATCGCATGTATCCGAGAAAACTGAAGACGTTGCGAAGCTAATCGGTAAATAAGCAACCCTAACGATACAAAATTTATGGGGCGTCTCACTAAAACAATTTGAAAAACGTTGTATTTCCGATTTTCTCAATTTTGTAACATCTTTTGGTACCCTTCAAAAACGTCTTCCAGGTACATTTTGAGATTTTTTCCATCACCCGTTCAAGAAATATCAAATTTCGGTTTTTTGCCCAATTATTTCTCGAATAAGCGATCAAATTAGATCTTTTTTCCAAAACTTTTCTTTCTTCGTAGCTTAAAAAACAAAAAAGGAAGAACCTTTTCCATGCATTTTTACTTGTGATTCTGAAGTTTTAAATTCGAAATCTTTTTTGAAATCGAGTGAATATATTGATTTAAGATTTTTTTTTATAACAAGCTAGTATCTATTTAACAACTTTTCAGCCTGGTTCTGTAGAATTCAATTTTTTTTCGATTTTTGAAAATTAGGAACATTTTGTTTTCTCTATTAATCGTTATCAAGACCAATTTTTGTCACTGTAAAACAATAAATTGAAAATTATAAACAGAGCTAACGACTAAGTGTTAATTTCTATGAAATTTACAAAGCTCGCGTAAAAAAGTCTCGAATAAGACAAAAAAGTACTTGCAATGCTGTGTAAACAAATGGTGAACGTAACGTTTCGATCGATAAGGAAGAAAGTCTTTCGAATTAGTTTCGCATCTCCGCGAATAAATTTATAATTTGATCCGATTCCTTCCGGAATCTTGCCTTTTTTTCCACTGCAGCCCTCGGGGTCAGTTTCGATTCCATTTTTGCCGTTTTGCCGTAAATTTTGTTACGATTAAAAAAAAAAAATCATTTTTTTCGGAGGGGCCCGTCTTGCCCAAAAAAAAAAAAAAAAAAAAAAATTCAGAAGCTTCACCAAAATTTTGGTGAATTGAGTTAAAGTTGGACGAGAGTAAATCGACTTGATGGTTAAAAGCCACAAAGAATAATAATCGGCTTAGGTGGGCCGTCTTGCCCCGGTCGCCCCTACGTCCGTACCCACGTCGACTGCATCCACCGCCGCTCATCCAGCTCCGCTTTCTCGCTCGTATCTCCCGACATATTTCATTCGCCCGTTTCAAGCGTGCGCTCGGCTGAAACGCGCGTGTCCGCTTATAAGTTACCCGCGTCATTAAGATAAGCGAGTTTCTGGAAAATCGATTTCTGTATCGATAAGAGCGCTGCCCGTCGTCGCCCATCTCCAGAGACCGCGCGGTCGCCGCACGCGAGTCCCTCGAATTTTATTATCCCCGAAATTTTGTTTCCTCTCCGCTTTATTATCGCGTCGCCTATCCTCCTCCAACGTTTCCCCTTTTTTCTTCTCCTCTTTTTTACCAACTTTTTTAATCGCCGCGTGAAATAATTCACGCGGCGAAAAAGAGGGCGCCGTGACGGATGAAATATCGGTACGATAAATTCATTGAGACCAGCACAGCACCGCGACCGAGGGAAAGTATGGACAGTTTGAATATGTGGAGAGAAAAAAAAGGGAAATTAATTATAAAGATACGGTGATACGACGCGAGTAAAGTAATGGATTAATAGCTGGAGATTAGCTTTCTCGATCAGACTCGCGTTGGAATCGTTGCGGCTCGAAATTATTCCCCTCCGCCATAACGATCACCGCCAAACGACGATTTTCGTCCATCGTTACGCGGACGTAGGAAATTGAAAAAAACAAAAAAAAATACCCGAGTCGAGCGAATCGACGAAGGCAAACAAAACTTTCAACGGGTTGAATTTTCTCCCCTTCCCCTTTGTTTTTCACGGAAAGTTTTCAAACTCGCTTCACGCCTCTGCGCTATCCTACTTTTCGCTCGGTTAGCTACCGCCGCGGGGAGAATGCAGTTTTGGTACGTCGAGCGGTGACCTCCGCGTAGTCTCCAGCGTCCAAAAGCATCCACTTCCGGATGACAAATCTGAACCTCTTCTACCGCCCGCAGCACGAGACTTCTCGTTAGCATAAATCAATCGAAGACCTTCGGCACTCCGCGCGAATTACGCATTTTAGTCTCAGCTGCTGTGACCTTGATTTTCATTTTTCCGTCTTTTTTCTAGCACATCTGTCACGACGCTTCGTCACCTTTTAGCGTTTACCTCGTTCGCCGCTGTTGATAAACTCGAACATTATTTTTCTCATACAAGAGAAGTCGTCGATGTTGTATCGAAGGATTTCAAATACTTGGAACAAATTTGTTCGTTCTCCAACGTGCTCGAAGATATAGCAGCCTCATATATGGCATGTGCTCGACAGGGTGCATCGAAAAACCTCTTTTTTTTCGCGTGCCACCGAGAAGTATATTTGGAAATAGTTTATCGTGACCGAAGGGCCCTGGCAAACGATTCCGAAAGGTTCGCCGATAGCCAAAAACACCACGATCGCGAGGAACTCTCAGACTTGGATGTCGGAGCCCTCCTTTTTTGAGAAATAGTGAAAGCATTTATGCCCAAACCTTCGGCCACGCGAAAGCGCACCGCGCCTTTCTCGGAAATAAGACAACGCGTAACGTTGCCGTCAAAACTTCGTGTTCACTCCATTCCACGTTTTATAACCGTTACGCCACTGTCGCACTAAAACGTCCGCGATAAATCTTCCGAGTTTGTAGCAAAATAGGTAAAATCAAACCTCTCGCACACGTTTTCTACGCTCGAAGTTGAAAACTTTGATAGTAAAGCTCAACGTTGTTGAACTATGTATGTCGAGAAATCGCGATGATTCGACGCTTCGCTGATCGGTAGCCTATTTAGTTATTTTCGGTGCGTGGCGAGCCAAATCCTTAAAAAGCCCACAGTATTACACTAATTTTATTAGTATTACTCGTCAAAAAAAGAAAAGGGAAACAATTCTTTTCCCAAGTCTCAACGAAACTGACCTGCACGGTAAGAGCAACACAAAACAATTTTGGAGTAAGATTTAGGAAGTGTTACTTTGGTAAGAGAAATAACGCGCTTGCTGTTGAAAAACGGACTGTGAGAACGATACCAACGATTGTGTTGAATCGACACACCGAGATGTTGAATATTCTATGCAAAAAATTTTACGCTGCGCACAATGACGGATTTTTTTAGTGCGTACCACGCTCGCGGGGTAACCAATATTATCACTGCCCCACGAGTACCTATTTCTATGGATAAACATTTTGTGGTTGAGTTGAATAAATTTGTGAAGCAGCTTCGAACGTCGATTGACGAGGACTTGACTCGATCTTTCTTTTTTTCTCTCTCTCTCTCTCTCGATTTGATAACGAGCTGCGGGGATGTTTCTGAATCGTAATACCTAGACAATGCCAACTTGACGAATACGGGATCCAAATACGAGGAACGCAGCCACCCTCGTCGCCGTCGAACGACTAATCGGCGAGACACGTGCTTTTCTGGCAAGCTCCATTGAAAGTGTTTCCCCAGCTACTCGCCGAGCGCTGTAAAACCTCGCCTCATTTCCGTACTCCATCCGCCACTTTCAACGATTCGGTCGAAATAGTGCAGCATTTTTTCCCCGCGTTACGGTAATAGTCGTAATAAATCAGAACTTTTCGTATCTGTCAGCGTTACCAGCTGGTAAAATTACCCTATAAATCGGGAGTACGAGGGTCGTAAGAGTTCTTCGTACCAGCAGTCATAGACACGTGTCGTACGTAGCGAGATGTAATTGGCAAGGCGTCCTTCGAAGATCCGGCGGCGGCGGCGGCGGCGGCGATGGCTAATACCGTGATTTTCGCGTCCCGAGTCAAACGGGTGCCAGCGTGGGGTCTCGATTTCTCGTGGCCTCGGTTGGACAATGGTTTAGCGGAAATGTCCTCCCGGTCAGGGATCAACCACTCTCTCGCTCTCAACCTCGCTCGCGTCCCTCCGGAATATGGAAGTATAACCTGGCGTGGTCTAAATTAGGTCTCGTGATAGCTCCTTACTCGCGTCGTCGGTTGGCCGGGGTGTACCGATACGCGTGTTTTCACTCTCGCGCCCTTGCTTCTGTATCTACAGCAGAACCTCGAGTATGTCGTCGACGCGCCTTATCGGAGCGACGCTGCCCGAGCCCCTCGAGCATTTCGCAAAGCTCCGAAAAGGACTCTCTCTCTCTTACGAGGCATTCTTCCTCGAACCAGCCACACTTTTCTCCAATGTCTCTGAATATTCTGAAAAAATGGGAGGGGAGACCGGGGCAAGACGGCCCCCTGAGGCAAGAAGGCCCACCTCAAAAATTAACCAAACATTTTTAAAAATTTTAAATTAAAATCCAGTTGTTCAGTATTTGGTAATATGTTTGGAAAAAAATTAAAACACTCAATTTTTTTCTACAAAAGTGAACAAATTACTCGTATTATATTAAAAAAGGTTATTTCGAGTAATATAAAAGTAAATACAGTTGTTAAAGAGAAAAATATAAACATTTATAACGCGGGAAATTTTTTTGCAATTAAAAAAAAATCATTTTTTTCGGAGAGGGCCGGCTTGCCAAAAAAAAAAAAAAAAAATCAGGAGCTTCACCAAAATTTTGGTGAATTGAGTTAAAGTTGGACGAGAGTAAATCGACTTGATGGTTAAAAGCCACAAAGAATAATAATCGGCTTAGGTAAGCTGTCTTGCCCCGGTCTCCCCTACGCTTTTCTACGCGCTAGATAAACTCTTTTTCCAATTTTTTAAAAATCTTTTTGAGCTGCGATTCCGAAGTGTACGTCATACGTGTATGCTAACACTTTTTTTGTGGTGCACAACATTCAGGTTAAATTAGGTGACACATAGAAGTTTCTCCAGTTGCCTCAAATTTTACACAATTTCTTTGGTGTCGAAGCTGCAAAAAATCACTGAGAGTCCATCCAACACGTAGAAAAGTATAAATTTTTTCAGAATTTTCAGAGACATCGGAAAAAATAGGTGGCAGGATGGAGGAAGAATTCCATGCCTCTTGGGACTTCAGTTACAAAAGTGTCCATCAATTCGTTCAACGAGTTTTAAAATGTCGCTAGTAAGCCATGAGGGTACATCTGAACTTGGCGATTTCAAGCGTAGCGAACTATGCGGAAGAAAAATGGCAGAAGGCGAAAGGAATTGTGCTGATTAGAGCAGTAGATAAAAGTACGGAGAACCGATGGCGAACGGATGTCGTAGCCAAAGCTTAACGCGTGGTTGAGGTAGAGTAAACTCTAACAACTCGTGGCGTTTTATTACAAATTTGGAATTTTCGATGCAGCAGCGCCATCTTGAATTTACGAAATTCCACGAATATTTCTTATACCTACACAGGGCGAGTTCTTTTTCCTTACCTCTACTCGCCGTAGTCTCGAGCTACGAGGACAGAGGAAAAGAGGAAAGCTCGCGTCCGAGCTGAAATTTCGAATCCGTTGTCTCTCTGTAGAGAGACAATCGCGTTCCATCCGGACGATTGCGGGGCGCGGCAAATAAATGAGTGGAGCGAATAGAGGCACTCTCTTGCATGTAGGGAAATCGAGGTATAGAGAAGAGATAACGGCCAAAGTGCCGAGTTTGTTCTCACAGTCAGATAATCGCGTTATACCCGATGCGGCTTCTCGAATGTGATCATCGCTTACCTCTTCTCCTCCTCGACGAGGCACCGTAAAAGCTCTCCTCGCGCCCTTCTGGTGCACGAACCTGGCTGTACTCATTCATACGCGAATACGTCGTTGCGCGAAATAATTCACGTTGCATCGAAGAAAACCTTTTTTTTTGCTCGATATCGTTGTTATTACTTGAGATCGCCGGGATGCTTTGGGTATTTTGGGTCGATTGTTCCGTGTTTTTCTCGGTCTCATTTCAAAGGACAAGAACAGTACTAGATGATGGAATGCGTAGAAAAAATTAGAAAAATTTCGTGCAGTCTGTATGTAACCTCAGAAATGGCCAAAAAATTACTTCCGAAATGACCTCAAGTTGCTCGACAACGATCAGAATCCCATTATTTGCAGATCTGCGTAATATTCAAGCTATATATTCCAGCGAAGTCGACAACGCAAGCCAGTTCCCTCACTTTTTAAAGAGTTGCCTTTTTTGTAAATAATTATCGAGTAAAGCCAAAGAAAAAAAAAAATTTTCGACGTATTTATCAAGCCCCCAACTTCTATATCATTATCAATCGGAAAGTAATCACTTTGATAACGGCAAATCAAGCCATTCAAATAACCCAGCGATCGATGCTCGAGTATCGATCGTGTTTTGATCCACCTCGTTCGCGAATCGGGCTACTTGTAGCGCGCCACATCGAACCGTTGACACGCGTCGCATTCGGTAAATCTCAGAAAGGGCGAATCAAGCCCCTCACCCCTCCGATGAAAGGCGAGGAGCGACAGCGCTAAATCGAAGCCGCGGGCCGCACTCGCGCGAAGTGGATGTTAATTGAGCGTAAGAAATAATCGTACAGCTCGGTTTCCCCCTAGGTGCGCGGCGTCTAATTAGTCTCGGATGGTTCGACCGGATACATCGACGAAAGGGGTCGTAAACTATTTGTCTGCAAACTCCGAATCGAGGGCGCGGTCCGTGCCTGCCCATAAACGGAACTGTGATAGTCGTCCTTCACCGGGATAGAGTTTACGGAGCACAGGTACGGGACCGAGCCTGGGTCGCCCTTAACCCCTTGGAACCGTGATAGTCTCAGCCCTCGGGACACCGCCGTCGCGGCGTTGCGTAGTGGTTGGTACCACCGTCGACGCCTCCTTACTTCGTCGCCTTGGTGTTCGACTACCGCTGTTCCCGAACTTTACCCCTCAATTAGTTTTCTTTGTCCAATCTAATCCCTAATAGGGTCACCGCCGTCCTCGTCCTCCTCGTCCTCGTCGTCGTCGTCGTCGTCGTCGCGCAAAAAGGAAACGCCCGATCTTCGTGCCGACGCGGCTAACTCTGACCCTCCGACGACTCGTTACGCCGCACCCTGTCGCCTCTCCTCTCTCTCCTTTTCTCTTCTCTCCTTCGCATCCCTGTTTATATTCGCAAGGCCATCGAGCGCGCCCAACGCGACTTCGAGGGTTCCTACGGGACAATTTCCAATCGATGTCTATCGATATCGTTCTATACGTAACTCCATTTATCAACTACCCTCGCCCCGCCTCGGGATGGTAGGTGGTAGTACACGCGTGTCGTGGCTCGCATGTGTAAACCGCCACGTGCCACACGAGAACTTTCGACATCTGGATGTGTCGACGCTATTTGACTTCCCAGGATATTCGCGTACCTTTGTGTTCTACGTGTGCTATAAATGTACCACGATGCGATACGCGTAAACCGTGCCCAACCATAGTTTCAGCCTAAAGTTATCGCTCATGGCTGAGGTACTCGTCTCCAAACAAGGCTTTTTCCCGGGTTACCACGAATGCGGCTTTGATATTCAAACTGCTCCGAATCGCCTCCGTATTCTGCACTACACGGTGCCCCATTCTAATCCGCAGATACGTATCTTATCTCAAACTGACCTCAACAAAAAACTTGTAGGATGCAGACGGGGGCCAATAATGGTGACCTTAGATTTGACCTTGACGACGAGTATCGCGCTTATTTCAAGGTCATAGCGATGTTTTAAATGGAAACCCCTATTTTCCTTTGCAGGTTCGTTTTTTTCGCGTGAAAACAAGTAACTTCTGTCCCAAACAATGTTTTATTTGACGCAACCCCGAATCGGGACCCAAGTTTTGTAGAGACCAATTTTTGATATGATAAGCTTCTACGGCGTTATCGCCGTGGATCGATTAAAATGGGACACCCTGTATATTTAGGTGCAATTTATGCACGCACAAAAAGAGACATAGAAAATAGATTTTTGGAACCAGTTGCCCGGACCATCACCCCCGTGAAGCGAATTTTGCAAAGCGCGATAAAGATCAAACCAGGCAACGCGATTTTTTCATTTCTTCTGTCTTTCTATGCATATAAAGAGAAACATCGTTTTTTTCTGTTTCAGGAATGCAAAAAAACGGAACCTGGATTTGGCAATGGTAAGTCGTGAAATATTCTGCTTCTCGGCTTCAATATCTCACCTGCACGGTGAGAATATTCTACTAATTTTTCTTTGTCTCGCAAATCAGTTTTTATCGTGGTACATATCACTGGCAGACCTTGTTGTCATGCTACTAAATTTTGCAACTGCCCATAGTAATTTCAGTTGTGAGCGAAGTTAGCTATAGCACGTGAAAAAAAATTACAATGTCCCATAGCAAAATGAGTTGTAGCGCCATTTGAAAAATTACCTTGTACTTTCTCATTCTCATTTTTTTGATTATCTACCGATGACATCGATTTACGTTATTAATGCAAAAATCGTCCTCGCAATTAACTCGCAATATCTGATATTTGCGCTTATACTTTTTTCCTAGGTAGAAATATTCCTTTTGACCAAACGTAGAAACGTCACTTTCCCTGGCTCTCTTGAAACGAACGTGACACAAAGAAATAGCGCGCATCCGTTTACTATGGGACATACCAAAATTTGACCGCCACTATTGAAAATAAAAAAAAACCAATACATACGACAACGGACAAAACTCTTCTAGAAAACGTCTACGTCGACAGGTTAACAATTTACCCGTAATATTACGTATTTCCCGTCACTATGGGCGCATTCCAAGTTAACATTGAGCGCCCAACAAAATTTTGACCCGTAACAAATTTTACCCGAGGTGCTTTGGTGAAATTTGATAGGCAGATTTATAGTATTCATTTTTGAACACGCTAGAATTTTTGTGGTCGGTTTATTGGATTGCAACCGCGCTCAAACTACTATTGGTAAATATTCATAGGATCAATGTGATATTTTGTCGTTTGTATAGTAAAATTCTGAATAGTGTTATCAAAGTCGGACTCTAATACGCGACTATAGTAAATTTCGTCGGGAAAGGTGATGTACGCGAGGAAACGACTGACAAGCGTTTGAAAATCGTGATGGTATTTGTCGATGCTTGGGTTTTGTCAGCGTATGCACAACGCAGCAGCGCGAGGAAGAATACTCGCGGGTCGGCCGTGAAATGGTCCTAATTTTTTGCGTGGTTGGCCGACGCTTTTAGCGAGTCCCGAAATTCGTGGTTGGCAAATACCGTCTCGTCGCAGCACACGCCGCTGTTACCAGCTACCACCATCCCCGGCCGACGTACGCAAATTCTATATACTCCCCGAAGGCCCATGACTCGGTCTCGTCGAGCGTATCGCCGCCGCCGTTGTGATATTAGACGTCGAGAGTGCCGCGTGTTCCCATTACCGCGAAGAGATCGCCTCTCTCGTTCCGCTGATGGCGTCGGTGTTACGTCTTCGCGCGTCCTCGTTGGCCCTATATCCCTTACTCGTACCCGTAGCCTATCACCGAGCGATACGCTGATGGGACTCATCGTTAAGGAACTTTGTACGGGCGAGACAGTTGGTCCGACGTCGAATGCCCGACGCGCGGCTCAAACTTTTCCACCTTTTTTCCACTTTTTTCCACTTTTTTCCAACCCCTTTTCCAACCAGATTCGGGGACTTGGAAACCAGCGCTGCGCTGCGTAACATCGTCGAGCGATGGGTAGGGGAGACCGGGGCAAGACGGCCCCCCTGGGGCAAGAAGGCCCACCTCAAAAATTAACCAAAAATTTTTAAAATTTTAAAATTAAAATCCAGTTGTACAGTATTTGGTAATATGTTTGGAAAAAAATTAAAACACTCAATTTTTTTCTACAGAAGTGAACAAATTACTCGTATTATATCAAAAAAGGTTATTTCGAGTAATATAAAAGTAAATACAGTTGCTAAAGAGAAAAATATAAACATTTATAACGCGGGAAATTTTTTTACAATTAAAAAAAAATCATTTTTTTTCGGATGGGGCCGTCTTGCCAAAAAAAAAAAAAAATTTCAGGAGCTTCACCAAAATTTTGGTGAAATGAGTTAAAGTTGGACGAGAGTAAATCGACTTGATGGTTAAAAGCCACAAAGAATAATAATCGGCTTAGGTGGGCCGTCTTGCCTCGGTCTCCCCTATTCCAAAAACGATGGAGTTTCTCGTAAATTATAAAACTTTGGACTATTTCATCGCGCCTGTTTAGAGAGGCTCCCATCTCTTTTTTCTCTCGTCTCATTTTCGTACGGAACCAATACGAATTCTGATGCGAAAACGAAGCTACATCCTTTCGACGCTTCGAAAATTCTCCCGTCATTTTCCCATCGCTGAAACCCGTCCAGTTCGAAATTTCGAGCGACCAACGGGAACCTTTGTCTCGTACGTATCGGCCGACCAGAGCTAAATCGACGGTGAAAGCCGCGGATTTTTCCCTCGTGGCGATCACATCTCGATGGCCGTGGCTCAGCTGCCCTACGAATATATGTTCCCCGATTTATCTCCCTACAAAATCTGCGGTCCCTTCGTTCAGCAAATCTTTTCTATTTTCGCTGATTGCTATCGTCGTTTCGCGCCGTAGAGCTGAACAACGAAAATGTCTGCATTTCTCATTTCACCGCTTCTTCCTACGATTATTGTCCAAAGGGTGAGCACATCGCGTCATCGTTTTGTCGGCTATCGTGCCACCATAGATAACATGACGCCGATTTAAAAACTACTTACATCCACTTTTACGAATGTTACACAAAATAAACAATTTTTCACAAATAAACGATCTTATTTCGAAAGTAATAGAAAATTTGTCTGGCTAAATAACTTTTTTAATAGACCCTTCAAGGTCATTTTTTTCTCAAAATATTATATCTCGTTTTTAATCCTCAATGTTGAAAATTGAAAAAGTTATCGATTTTTTTTATTAAAAAAATCATATTTTGGAGTTTTCGATTTTTTGACCATCTTAAAATTTAAAATCGATGTCAGAAGATATTGCGATTCGTAAAAGAAACCAAAGAGCATAGCCAAAAAAATGTCGAGTCAATGTAATTAAATGTAATTTTTTGCTGCTAGTTTGGTCGACACACGTTTAGAAATTCAAAGAAAATTACCACTCGGCGGATCGTGCGGACGCGCGAAATCAAACCTGGGTGATATAAAAGTCGCGACGCGTAATTAATCATTTGGCCGTGGATGATTCGTGTGAAAATTCGGGAACGTCAGTTTATTGAGCTCATTTACATGAAGCGACGATAATTTTTGGCGTTGCTCGATTCACTCGATTCTCGATTAATTCGTATCGGTTTTCGCAGCGCCGCTGAAATTGACTCGAATGAGACGGCTTTTCGCCGCAGAAATATTTTCGTTCCCACAATAATTCGAGGAATATTCGTGTTTTTTTTTTTGCAAAATCATCGCTAGATCCGCGATCCACTTTTTTATATGCCTAAATTCTTGATGAGAACTAGCAGTTCTCATCGTTATCCTAAAATCAGGGCTCCACTCCTGGCATCCTGCAATCGTAACGATATTCAGGATTTATTCGGTATATTTGCAGTTGTTTGGAAATATTTCAAGATCATAGCAGCGCATTTGACCTGGGTTATTTATACTCGCAGCTCAATTTCCGAAAGAGTACAAATTGAATCTCTCAGGATTCAAAGTACTTCGCGCTAACATCATTCATCTCTCGCAAATCTCTGCTCGTAACACCCGCAAAATCCAATCTTGGCTTGATATATCTCGTTAGATGGAACAGCGTGTTATAGTGTCGCCTGGAACCGAACACAGTCGTAGCTCTAGCTCTCTCTCTCTCTATCTCTTCTGCTGAAAACTGTGCGCCTGATTTGCCTCGGAACATTGCTATCACCGCCCACATCTTCATCCCGGACCGAGGAATCCATTCCTCTGACTGTTTTTCTCAAACGCGTCTCATCTGCTATAAAATATTTCCAAATTTCGTTTTCTCAGCTCATATCCGACGAACTAGCTAACCGTGTCAGATTCTACGGAAGATTCGCGTCTCCTCTCAAATTAGCTTCGCTCCGGGATTAGCGTTTGACCTCTTTCCATAGCCGTAGCGAGCAAGGGATGAAAACAATTGTATCACACGGATATGACCGTTAGAATTTCTCCTGACCGGCATCTCCCATTTTTGCGGGGTCGTACGACGAGGACAAAAATATGGCAACATTTTTGCTAGAATTGGACAAGTGCGTTTGAATTGAAAAAAAAATCCCATACACAAATCCCTATTCGAGCTGAATAAAATGGCCGGGAAGAGGTTAATCCCATGGCCCGTCTCTTGTAGCCTTCGTGTCACGACTCCTCTCGAATATGAGTGAAGGGAAAATCGGAAAGTAGCAGTGACTGAAACTGTTTTGCTGAGGTTAGGTAGAACTCTGACAAACAGGGGCGTGGAGAGATGAGCCGAATGAAAAGACTTGGCTAGATGCATGTGAAAAGATTCAAGTGCTAGATACATGTGAAAAGATTCAAGGGCATTGGTTGGGTCGGGCTGGTAGTAACTGATAGTCGAACGGAGAGGAGCCAGGCTGTTGTTTTTATTAACAGCCGAATAAAAAGACTTGGCTTCATGCATGTGAAAAGATTCACGTGCATTGGTTGGGTTGGGTTGGTAGTAACTGATAGTGGAACGGGGAATTTTTAAACTCCATCGATTACTTAGCAGGTATGTAGAGGCTTAGATGGAAGTGCCACCGGACAATTCAACGTGCCCACTCCAAACATCTCCGTTGCCTTCGGAGTCCCGCAAAAACCGTCAGAAGGTGACTCGATTCAATATCGAATTTTGAAGGGCTGATAAAGCTGTGAAAAATCCATTTTTTTTTCAATATCACGGTTTTCGCGATCTCAAGGTCGTCGATGATTTTCCAACTGGTAACGTGGTATTTTTTGACCAAAACGTCGCAGCAGTTCTTCGGACGAATCCAACGACTTGTAATATCGTGACCTTGAAAGGATTTTCACCAGCATACACGTGTAAGAATCATTCATCCGACGTCTCCGAAAATGTGTCGGGGTTAATGGCTATCACTTCGCAAACTTGTTACGATTTCTGACAAAAAATTCAATTACTCGATTAGGATGATCTATTGTCAATACCATCGCGACTTCCCGTTGTTACTCGTGTATCTTGGCGAAAATTCATTTGGAAGTTGTAATATTATAGGTCGTTGGATTTGTCTGAATATCAGCTATACCCAACATCGTGAAGTAGTAACTCGATATCGAATGTTCCACGACAAAGTATTTCGACGTTTCTCTTTTTCTTCGCCCTTGGCGTAATATCGATCTTGGAAGAAAAGTTGTAGGTAACAAAGTTGTAGAAAATTACATTTTCTCCAAATTTGGTTCGCACAACTTTTCGTTAAAGTTCGAAATGGCCGATGTATTCGAGAAAAACGATTTTTTTCATAAAATTCAAACTAGCGAATACTCGCAGCTGCGCGATTTGGTCGCCATTTTGAATTTACGCTACCGGTAATCCCCGCAGGGAATAAAAAACAAGATGTGGCTGTGGCAGAGAGATGGAAATAGATCGTTGAATTGAGAGGAGTCAGGCTATCGTGTTATAAGCTCGTAAAATTATGTCTCGAGAGGGGACAGGCTTATTAATGAGAGGAGAACGCGCTATGTCCGAGCCACGCGCAATGGAACAACATCAAATCCCTGCTGCCTTTGATTTTTTCATACGAGCGCGCCACATTTGCAGTTGAGAGAAGAGCAAAATTTGCACTCCTGTTTTCTGTGCTCGATGAAGATGTGCTGCTAGATGAAAATATCGTTCTTCGGTATAAACAACGCGGTCGGGCGTAAAAAGCACCTCGCAGGATCATAAATTGGAGTAGACGTCGCGAGAAGACATCGACTAGTCGAAATGAAAGTCCCGTCACGTTCGGATTTCGATCGACGTCGGTGGGTTACACCGCGAGTAAAAAACTGACAAGTGAAACGAACGACCATCGAGTGTTTTTTACTCTCCCAATCACTTTGGCGAATCGATCGCGCGACGGATAGCGCAACGGACAGATCGTCATTCGCGAAACGAGTCCCTGGCTCTTGAGATTCGGACGGAATCGAAGAATATTGGGTCCGAATCGCAAGAAAAACGATGCGAGCCTCAGTTTTTCATACCTCGCGATCGGCGTACAGCTCGATCAGAGCTCGACGATTCCAATATTATCTCTCCCCTTCCCCGGATCCAGCCCGAGTCAAGGACAATTCTCCTCGGGCGTGTCTAATCCGGACTGAATTTTTAAAACCCACTCGAGATTTTGATACCTTCTACTCGGACGTTGGCACAAATACGCACGAAACAACGAAATGTTTTTCTTCTTTAACCCTTACTGATCACTCGGGGTTGATTCAACCCCAGCGGTTTTTCGAACTGCGCTACCTCCTAGAGTATTTGTGAAAAATGGGACATGTGTCGTCATCTGTGGGTAGTTTGAACCATTTTTCATCATAAAATATCGTTCGTTATAACAAATCTGGCGTATCATTTTTCCGCACTTCAGATGTTCAAATAAATATAGTTTTTGTAACGGCCACTAATTTATTCTCACCCACCTGAAAGTATGCTATTGCAGATTTATGAAACGATTTTTTTTATTTTTTTTTGGTTGAAAATTGAAGTCTCTACATGGCTGTTCATGAAAAAAGTCATATTTTACGAATTTTTTTTCGACTTTTCTTTTTTGGTATTAAAAATTACACGACTTGAAAATAACTGACATGGCCTTACGCATAAAGGTTGACATTACGTTGTAGTATTTTGATATAATTTTTTTTTCAATTTTTTAGTTATTTATCACTTTCCAAAGTGAGTGGGGTTGATGACACCCCATGTGACTATCACGTCAGAATCCGGAGGTGTGACCATTAAGGGTTAAGGAAAAAAAAATTGAACTTTTTTCCAACTGTCAAAAAGTATTAAAAAAATGGACAAAAAAGTGAAAAGTGAAGAACGAAGGCACGTAGGACAAACAAACGGGAATCGAAGGGGAAATGTGCTTATTCCTGCAATATCGCGAGGCAGATGCCGGTATATCGTGTCGTCAGTTTGTTCGATAAAAGTTACCATCGTCGGGCGACGATGCGATGTCGCGATTTACGATTCTCAGGTGAGGATACCCGAACTTTTAAACGGAAAAGTTGTACGTCGCGTTTCCATTCGATCCCCGCGAGATTCTTCCCAGTTTGCACCGCGGAATATTCATACATTTCAGTTCTCAAAACGGGGAAAAAGTCGCGGCTCTCCGGCTCGGCGAAGTTTGACGAAGCGAGAGGTGGAATATATAATTCAAGGAATCGACGACGTTTCTTCGCGGTGCACGTATTTCTCGTTATTGCGTCGTCCGCTTTACTACCCTCAAACTTTGCCCGCGGCGATTTCTTCTTATCCGCATCTCGGCGCAAAAAAAAAACCAGCGACACGGAGGAAAACCGCCACGCGTCGGTGTCGCGAACTTTTTTCATTCCCGGCACTTGTACCATCGTGATTCCCAATCTAACGAGCTCTTAAATTTATTTATTCGGTCCTCGTTACGATTCGTTACCGTACGATTACAGGGAGCGAGTCATCATTACCCGTTACGCAGACTTGTGACTCCCACGTGCTACAACGACAGTTCTCCGCGATCGATCCTCATCCATTTCTCTCCGTTGGCTGCTTACGATCTTGATCTCATCCCCGTCCTGTCCGAGTATCGCTGACCTCGGTGTCCTGTAAATCCGTACCACTGAAAATCGGTCCCACTGAAAATCAGTCCCACTGCGGAATTTCTGAGAACAGCCAAGGCGAGTTCTTTTGGGAATACCTACTAGTACCTGGCCCCGAGCTTCCCCGAGCCAATGCCCTTTGAACACTGCTTTGGGAATTCCTCCTAGTCAACCCCTACCAGCTTTCTCTCTACCACCCTCGTTGCTGTTCTAACTTCGCTAGTATTTAGTTCGCGAGCTCTTTGTTCGTGTATATATTACTTGTTCGGTATGGAAGTGACAACGACCAGCCACGGTAAGGCATGTGCTCACTTTGAAGGATATTCGTATGTCGTAAAAAGAAGAAATGTAGACCGAACTGTTGTTTGGCGCTGTTCGAAACAACAATCGACGAAGTGTCGAGGTTTACTTAAGACCAAAGACTCCAACGTACTTGCTTCGAAAGAACATCGGTGTGGAACTCCGGATGATAACCGCCTGGAAGTACAGAGGACTCTAGCCCGAGCGAAGAAGAGAACGCGGGCGAACTACAGAGTGGGACCGATTTTCACTGGTACAGATTTACCCTCACTCGCTGACGTCTTATCTTCGATCTACGATACAAAAAATCCCTTCGTTATCGATTTTCGAACGAATTATTTTCGTTCGTCGCACCAAATTTCCCCGTCCGGATGGGATGCCACGCGTATTGTTCGGTGAGCTTTACCAGCTTAGCAGATTCGTCCGAAGCTATTAAAACGCTAGGGGCGAACCGCTGAAAGCCAGCAAGCGAGTTCGATGCGTGTTGGAGAAACGTCGATTGCTCGTCGCTGAGTGGCGTATAAAAAAGTCTGCGACGAAAAACGAAGTTGAGTCTACGAATACCGTGTCTGGAAACACGAGACTAGATTAGCAAGCCTTTTGCGCGGTCTGGCTGTTGTAGAAGCGGGAAAAAAATAATTGCGACGTAATATGTTAAAATAGAGTTTATATTAGCAAAGAGCAAATCAAAATTTATGTATGTTATTATTCTACCTACGTGATTTTCCGATGAAGAATGCGACGACGATTGAGGATCATGGAACAACGAGTATCGAGGAGCGAAAAGTGATATTACTGTCGCGGGACTAATACCAAAATTGACTTTGTCTTCTCGTGTTTTTTTCGCTCGCCTGCCTTATATTTTATAATGGAGCCGAACTTCCGCTACCTACTGTCAAAATGCTTTCAGAGACAATTGCTTCCACCGTGATGATAAAAAAAAAGTTTGACGCGACATCCTGACGAGGAGAGAGGCTCGCTCCTGCGTGCGGCAAGTCGCGACACCGAATGTTGTATCTCGAGACTTTGGACGGCAGATTCGCGCCGTTTATTCGGTTCGCGAATGGAAAATGAATTTTCGCGTTAACTCTTATCGCCACTGGTCGTCCCATAATTCAATTCCTTTGTCTTCCCCCGGTCTGTTCCGTTTCTCTCGAGCATCTCTCGAGCAGTATAGAGAGAGGGGTGGGCTCCGTGGTCCACGAGAGTAGTCGGGTGGGAAAACGAAAGAGGAAAAAAAGGAGGAAAAAAAGAGGGTGCACAAAGCTCGCGGAAGGATTGTGAAATATGTAAAGAGGAGCCATCGTCCGCGTATGTTTCGCGTCGTATCCCCGCTTCTTTTCTCACCCCCGACTCTCGACTCGTCGTACTTCAACTTCGACCCCTTCAACTCTTCTCTCTCACCCCCCCCCCCCCCCCTCCCGTTCCCTTCGCCTCCTCTCGCCGGCTCGTCGAAGTGTAAAGCGGAGAGTGAGGATATTTTAATTACCACTTATCTGTAATACCATCTCGTGCTCTCTCGCTTTTCGGGGTCAGAGGATTCTCCAGCCTGCGCGAGTCTCGACTGCCTTGGATACCGCAGACGGTCGGGGGATGGATGAAGTTGGAAAAGATTTCGCGAGGCCGTCCTAGAGGATCCTATTCAGATCTTGGTCGTCGCTTCCACGAGAGTCGGAGCCTTGGCGAGTTAATCCCCCGCCACTTCCCGATCCTCCTCCTCCTCCTCCTTCCCTACTTCTCTCTTCTCGTTTTCTCGTTTTCTCTATTTGCTCCGCGGCTGCACGCGACGAACAAAGGGCTAGCGGATCCGCAGTCGAGACTTCGCCGCGGCGTCTCTATTCGTCGACTCGTACACCTCCAGATATCTTCTTCGATCGATCGATCCGCGAATGACGCGGAACCCGTGCAGCGAAGCATCCATCTCGATTCGGAGCTTTCGATAGAAGATAAACGTACCGCTAACTTTTTTCTTCCATTTTATTTTCATTTTTTTGCTCACCAAATTTCCCCGCGCAACAGCATTGTTCTTTCACTGCGCACCGGCAAAAGCAACTTCCGTTGCTGCAGCTTTATTTTCACCACGTTTGGCCAAACATCAGGCACTGCACTCTTTTATTGTTACGAACAACAGAAAATCTTTAACTTTGTTACAGTCTGTAAAGATGGCTTTTCCAAAAAAATAACATTTTTTTGCGTTGAAAAACAGATCGTGCGGAATGAACGCGCTAAAATGTTAAATATTCTACCCAAAAATTCTCATACTTCGCACAGTGATGGAAAGCTTTTTACCGTGCGCGAATATGCGTACGAGGGTCGAGGAGTTGAATGGAAAAATACGACTAAAAATATCCGATCTAGCATCTGGCTACCAAGCGCAGATTCGATTCCTAATAACGAAAGAGTAGTAAAACAATACCAATGCACGAATTATCTAGAAACAAGCTCGCGAAAGACAGCGACCTTGCGCTTTATCGATGATCAATGAAGATCGTTTGTACCCCACCCTTCGGTATAACGTGAATAATCACGGATATTTCCTATCAACGGTAGTCTTCGTTTCACTTGACATTCTCATCGAGGCTTCAAGTCCTGTTTGACTGTTTGCCAGTTCGCGATACGGTGTGTATACACGTGAGCTGAAGAATCTGATTGGAATTCGGGTGTCAAGACGGTTTGCTCGAGTGTCGTCGAAGCAGCAGCCGAGGAGCTTTGCAATTTGAGGGCAATTTTCGAAAAGATACAACGGTATCTCGTTGTTGCGGAATCGACAGACAGCGACAGCTCGCCGATGAAGAGATTGAGCGGGGGGGCCGTGGGAGCGAAGGAGAGAGAAGTGGAAGTGAAAGAAGGTGAAAATCTGTGCGACTTATCTCTGACCTGGTTCGTCCTTACTTGGTTGAAGTTGCTCGGGGTTACGTGTAGCTTTAGTTATTATGTATGGCGTGCAGACTCGCGCTAGAATCAGATTGCTCTCGTTCCCCCTTCGTTCGTCGGTCCTCGGAACGGAATGATAGAACGAGCAGCCGTAGGTAGCCGTGAAAACTGAATTACAGCAGGGTATAACGTTATTAAGTTATTATCCGACCATCCTCCCTACTGTTTGCGAGTCTGGAGCGGTAACCTTGTTTCTACAATGGTCAGTATTCGTTTGTGGCCTAATTATTATCCCCGTTCTCTAATCCTACACCAGCTACACGTGAGAGGTACAGATTATACGGATTACACCTCGTGATATACAACGTTAGACACCTGGGACGTCTCAGTTTCACGAAACGTGATTTATCCATACGCGTAGAGATTGTTTTCATTCGATCTGTAAAACACTCGCGCAGGGTAGGTGGTACCTACCCTTTAGAATCGAGGATCTTATACCGGTATTAAATACGTGCCTACGGTAAGCTAGGTCCTCCGGCATCAAACGACTCCATCCTATGGTCCTCGAATTTCCTGTATTCGAGAAATCTATTCTCATCGTACCTCTGATAAGAATTCTTCATCTTTTTCTCGTTTGATCGGTTTTCCACGTTTCCACGAAGATGAAACGCGTCTCATCGAACCTACTTCTTCAAACTTCTCTGACTTTCGAACCCCGAATTAAAAGTTGGCTTCGCTGTCGCGTACAATTTTTTCTCGCAGTTTCGTACTTTGCGTCGAATTTCACCGAAAATCCACTCTCGCTGGTATGGAATTCCACGTACAGGGTGTTGAAAAAAAATGGGTACACCGGAGCAGCGCGAATACGAAGTAACTCAAAAGTAAAGTCGCAATGTATTCCCGAATAACTTTTCCCTAGAAATCGAATGGTGATATTGGATTATGGGCCCGATCGCCCCAGAGGGGACCCAAACCGGAGACCCAACTTTGAAATTACAGACGCAAACTATCATGTCTTTTATTCGGATTCGAAATCAGCGGGAAATTTCACGTCCGAATGCGTATTGACTCTTTTTCTACACGTGGGGCCCCTCCTGCTGCCAGCGGGCCCTTATTGAAACTGAAGACAAATGAATACACCTGAGCAGCGCGAATATAAAGTAACTCAAAAGTAAATTGATTACGTATTATCGAATAATTTGATTCTTGGAATCGAGTGGTGATATTGGATTATGGGTCCGGTTGGGCCAGAGGGGCCTCCGGAGGCCTAACTTTGAAATTTCAGTCGCAAACCACCATAACTTTTATTCGGATTCGAAATCAGCGGGAGATTCCACGTCCGAATACGTATTGACTCTTGTTGCACACGTAGGGCCCTTCCTGCTGCCATCGGGCCCTTATTGAAACTGAAGATAGACGAATACACCTGAGCAGCGCGAATACGACGTAACTCGAAAGTAAAGTGACAATGTATTCTCAAGTAATTTTCGCCTAGAAATCGAATGGTGACATTGGATTTGGGTCCGATGGGCCCTACGTTTCCAAGAATAATCAATACGTATTCGGACGTAAAATTCCCCGCTGATTCCGAATCCGAATAAGAAAAGGGTGGTTCCCATGTCAAATTTCAAATTTCAAATTTGGGCCTCGTGACGTCTCTCTGGGCCGATCAGACCCGAAATCCAGTATCATCATTCGATTCCCAGAGCCGAATTATTCGGGAATACGTTATCGCTCCATTTTTCAGTTACCTCGTATCCACGCTACTCGATCGCATCCATCTTTTCTCAACGTCCTCCAGATACGTCGATGCGGAGATGAAAATACGTTTTCGGATTTCGAAAATCGTAATATAGAGCAGCGTCGTAAAATCTGATTTTGGTAGACATATTTTTTCCGAGTACCATTCTTCGACAGGAGACGAAATGAAACGTCGCTCCGGAAGGGAATATAGAATACGCGGAGGAATTTAATTTGGAAAATGATACGTGGATGTTTGAGATTTTTGCATCCAACCTCGTTTCGAACAAAAAATCCTTTCGACGAGCTCGCGTCACCGTCGCGTCAAATCGAACGTTGCCAAAAGTTGGCAAGTCCGATAATTCTTAAGTATCTCGTCAAATCTTGCCGCGCTCCGCCTTCGTAGTCGGTGGGTAGGAAAAACGTGGAAAAATCTGACGTTCGGTTTTTATCGACAGCGTTCCGAACGGTGGAACAGCTGACGCGCAGCTCGTCGCGAGGAGGAGGAGAAAACTCCGGCAAGAAATACATCTCTCGCGTCCGAGTTCTTCTCGCTTCCCCTCGGCTCGACGACGATCAAAAACCGGGCTCCGTCGATACTTCCGGTTCACCGCCTATCCTTACGCCTCTCGTCGTCGCCTCAATGAAAATCTCGTTACTCCCGAACTCTCTCTCTCTCAAAGATTACGACTGGCGCGCGGAAATTAGTTCGTCGCCCCTTCCGAATCACTTTTCGCGGAGATTGGATTTATCGTCCCTGATCTTCGGCTGTTAATTCGTCGAATTATAAAACGAATTTGCGGACATTTTTGTGCCGAAGAGCGCTCGATCGTTCGATAATTGCGATGCTACGTGCACGCGCACGTTTCATGGAGATGCATAGGATAAGCGATTCCGTGCTGGAACGTGGAAACGCAGTTTATCCGATTTGTTTATTTTTCATCCACACGGTTTGATCGATTCCAGATGAGATATGCGGAATATGCCAAATCTTGTGCGAGAATTCTTGTCAAATTTGGCATTTCTATCGCCACGAGATATCGGACTTTGTCAAGGTCACCGTTTTTATTTTTAACGTTCCCCAAATGGCGTCGTCAATTCGAAAATACTGACATTTTTCATTTTTCATACGGGTCTCGGTGGCAGCAGAGGAAACAGATTTGAATTTGTAGTATCTTCAACGGGCCCCGCCTAGGCGGAATTTTCGAAAAAATCGACTTTCCAAAAAGTCAAAAACATGTCCTTTGCTGCGAAATAAAAAAAAAAAATCGAAAAATATTGAAACGTTCGCGTAAAATCTGGAGTTTAGACAGAAAAAGCTTTCATCCGAAGGCGTTGTTTCGGCTTGAATTTAAAGAAGTAAATTCGTAACTGGAAAGCTCCCGCCTCGCTGAGATATTCGTCATTCGAATGCTCTGTCATTTTAAAGCAGCCAACAATATTTTTGTTTCAATTTAATTACGCTGTGCACGCAGACTCGTCGCAGGATCGTTTTAATTTCTGGCAAATCCTTCTGGCGACATTGCACGTTATTCTTAATTACTTCCAAGGACCGTTAAACTTATCTCGAGTATTACCCTCGATGTTTTTCTTTCTCGACATCTCGAATTTGCCCGACAAACAAATAATAAATTCGAAGCGAACCGACGGTTTCGTAGTTATGAAATTACGCATAGCCTGAAGAATTATCTTTGAAGCGCGTATAATAATCGTGGGAAGTCGAGCACGTCGTTACACGAATCATAATTAGGCAGGCGCAAAATGAAAATAAAATCAAACCGCGAAATAAAACAAACTCCGTTATCCGAAATACTCCGGGGCAGAAAACATCGAGCCCTTCTCTCCGTTCGTATTCCACAGCCGTTTCTTACGTTTGTTAATTTTTCTATCACAAATGTCGCCTGAAATCGCCGTCAACGCGCTATCCATTTATTTCGAGCGCTTCAAAAGCAATATCGCTGCCCGATCGGGAATAATTCGAAACCCGGTTCAAGGTCAATCTGCAGTCGTGCGATTTGTTATTAGCGACTCGACCGATCGCTTCGCGATTAACGAACAAAACTTCATAAATATTCATCGATTTCCCAATTACTGGATAATTTAAGTTGAACGTGCCTCCAATTAAAGGGCCTTCTCCTCGATCTCCCTTGATTAATCGACGTTGCCTTCGTTATAATTCGGAAACAAAAATTATACCTACGGAATTTACTCGTTCGCATCACGAATATCAGCTGCTGCTAGTAGCCGCGACTCGGGCAATAATCCAGCAGCCGGACCACCTTCTCGCGGCTCTCGCAATGCCCTCGAGCAAGTTATTTTCAAAAATAAGAAAAATTCCTCGTCTTCCTTTCCGTTTCTCTCCACAGAAATCGTCGCAGTTTCGTAAATGTTTAACGTCTGTGCGTGACCTTCGGTGAAAAATCGACGTTTTTGACCCCTTGGCTCCGCGTTTTCGCGCGCGAAATATCGAGACGACGAATCTTGTCCAGCTTCGGTGGTGTTCGTAGGCCCGTGTACGGATACAGGTACCGTATACGCGGCCTCTCCGCGGACCATAGACTTTGGTTCATTCCTGTCACGGTTCGGATTGGATTATTGGCTTGATCGGACCGTGGCAAACTGTGATGTCGGACCTTTGCGCGAACCGTGATCAGTATCGTCTGCGAAACCGAATCGGAAGCTGTTTGGAAAGCTAGGCTTAGTTAGAGAAGGTAGAGCGGGGGATCGGTGACGCGATCGGGGTGTGTCGAGCCTCGCCGCGAGGGTTGCAGAAATCCTCGAGTGGCGAACCGGAGAGGGTCGCTTTCCCGAAGGGGAAACCGAGGGGTAAAAAACGCGTATTTCGATCGCACGCGATTGAATTTTTTTCCGCCCGCGCAAAAATAATCGTCTCCGTCGATCGGAGAGAAATTAGCGAAATGCCGGCAGAAGAGTGACAACGTATACCGTACCGCGATAGTTGCGAATGAAAAATGAACATTCCTCTGGTCGTTCTCTCGTTAACGCTCGTGCAACTTCATAAGAGAAAGAGCTTTCGCGATTGCTGATTTTTTCGCGCAAGTTGCGGTTATTTCGGCAAATTGGGCGATTCGACCCAAATAAATTAGTGGCTGTCGGGTCGGAGAGCTCGTATCGCTCGTTGCATTATACGCGCTCTTTATACCTGCGTATAATGAATTATTAATTCGAGGAGAGTAGATGATACGATGCGATCATCATCAATCAGGAATTTACGAAAACAAAACGAAAAATGTCGGATTGTTCGCGAAGCTCGTTGCACGCGTTTATAGGCGAATCGCCGTAAATCGCATCGTTCGTATGCGTTCGACTGTATGGGAGCACGTAATACGAATCTATTGCCGCGCTGCTCGCCGAAAGCCGATAGAGAGGTTGGTCGTATCGTCTCTGTCCTGTTCGCCGCGATACGAATCGATCATCGCAAATTTCGCGATAATGGATAATACGCTAATTAGCGATTAAACGACCATTACTGCCAGGTAAAACTGATTATTCTCGCTGTACGCTCCGTATACTGTGCAGGCGAGTTTTGTACCTCGAAACCTCTAAATATCTCGAAAAGTAGGCCACATCGCGAAAAATGTTTCCAGATACAATTTTCAAACTTTCGTAGGAGCCGAATAATGGTAACCTTGCCGTTGACCGTGAACCCAAATTTCAAGCTGAAATCCAGGTCAACTTCAATTCTTCATCGCATATTTATATTCTCCGCAGAAACATACGTATGTTTTGCGGAAACCAATTTTCTTGATAACGCATCGTTCGCTCGCTAGAGAGCGCTAAACGTCAACTTCCCTGAGTATAATATTTTCAAAAGTTGCGCGAGGTATCGAAAAACCAAGGTCAACTCTGATTTTTTGCACGGAAACTTCTATTTTCTCATTATCCAGATAAAAACAAGTTTTGTCGAAAACTTTTTCTTCGACGGCGCGGTTCAGTTTGCAGCCTGTATATTTTCCCAAGGCGCGAAGTTCAAAATTCCTTCGTAGCATTTTGATCTGTAAAACGTAAAGACCTCGCACTCTGGGGCGAAATCGAAAAAACCTAGCCAAAACTCCTGAGACCTCAGATCCCGCGTTTTTTGGGACGCTGATCACGTGTAAAATATTGGAAAAATCCCAAGATGCTTCGCAAGTGATAAAAACTTGAGATTTCTAATGCAAATAGGTAATCCTAGCGCCGTTGAACAGCTGAGCGCGGTTAACGATGATAAATAATTGCTTCTCACCTCGACCAGAGAACTTTTTGACCGAACTCGGCAATAAAAATTCGTCATCAGCGATACATGTTCAAAAATGGGTATGGCAAAACCACGGAAAAATGTATGATTGGGAAAAAGATGAAAATAAAATTATTCCTGTTTTAAGTTACAGATTTTTGGTTGGGAGTGGGTATAAAGTGAATATGAAATAAACAGATTTGGGCATTAAAATTCGAGTTTCGGAGCCAAACCATCGATTGCTCTCCAAGGGAACACGCCGATGTATCGGAACCATTTTTGTTCTTGCAATATTCTAAGAAAAAATTTGGAATATCGAATTTTTGACACTTTTGGACGCACGTGGACGAAAAAAATATGCATTTCCACGCGAATAGTGGGTCAAGACGCTGGACGAGATTGATCTGTCGCGAGAACAGATGCGGTCGACGCCACCGTTTTCAACGAGACCGGATGGATTTCGTTTTTTTGTTGTTGTTTTTTTTTGCTTGTTTTTTTCGTGGCATCCCGCTACGGCCAAGGTTCGAGCTTTGCGACTCGAAACCGTCGAGGAAAGGGGATAAAAAGTCTGTTCGTGGTTATTATTAGCCGGAGTCGTTGTCGCGTGTTTATATCACGTGCTCGAACGTCGGAGGTCGTAAGTCCGTTGGATTTTCACAATCCGGATACGATTTTCGTCGCGTAGATTCGAGCATCGTAGGAAAAACTTGGCACTCCTCTACCGAACGCGCGCGTCTCCGTTCCCTCGTCTCGTTGTTTTTACTTTCTTGTCACCTTCAAACTTTGATTGTAAGAAATCAGATTTCTACAACGAAATTTATCAAATTTACTCGACATGATGATGTAACTTTTCTTTCCAAAACTTTCGTCAAAGCGAAGACAAACTTTTCCTGCCCGCAGACATACAAGAACTCGACTTTAATATCTGCTGATTTTACCCGGTATAACAACCTTCCTTTTTCCCCCCGTATAAACGAGAATGCTCGCGGGAAAATACTTCGGCAACGGAGAGGCAAAAACGTCGAAAATTCAACGCGAAACGCGGTTGCGAAAATTTCGCGAATCTCACCCAAGAAATTGACTTTGGTAGATGAACGATTAATCTAACGAACCTTTCTTCGTTCGTTCCTAGGTAGGTAGGTAGATAACGCTTTAAATACTTAATTTTCCAAAACTTTTCGACTTATCCAGCCCGCCGATTTGAGAAATATAATTTCGAAAAAAAACGCGGTTCAAGTTTTGTGTCACATAGAAATTCAATGCTCGCAGTGACTTACCAATCAGTCCATCAAATTCCCCCTTTGTGCGCGCGTGCTGACAGAGGTATTTCACTCTCATCTCTTTTAGGACAAGAACTCGTTTTTACGCTTACTCCTTGAGCGCCAAAACTAGATGGAATAAAACTAACAGCAAAGACGCGCGACTGTAATTATTCTTATATATATTATATATTATTGTATATTATATGGTCCTCGTGTTTCGTGCGGACTCGTTTCTCCATCGTCGAGATAAATAGTTTGAAAGTCGCGAAGTAAAAGTCTCCTTTTTCATATGCGATTGAGATTTCTTTGTAAAAAGCTCGATCGCAGATGGATTCTACTCCTCGAAACTCCAGTCTTCCATTAGAGCGCGGATATTGAAAAATATCGGAACCTCGCGTTCGTAAATAATTCGTGAAGCATGCTGCAATTTTTTTCCTCCTTTATATATACATATATATACATATATACATATATATATATATATACATACATACATGACTGTAGTACCTAGCAGGACACGTACATTCGGCAACGTTCTCGCGTAGAGCTTGCAAAACGTGGTCGGCGTTAAATTTTCACAGCCGCGCGACAAAAGCACGCTTTCGCGGTTACCGTTGACAATCGCCGATATATACGACGAATTTGTTCCCTTTTTCCTCCACTTTTTTCGCGTTACTCGTGTTTATCTTCCATTGGGATGCGAATTCCACCGTCACTGTGACGCCTCGCAACCGTTGGCGCGAAAAAGCTTCCGATCGACGTACCGGATGCGGCGACGACGCGTGTCGCGGTTGTTTTTTCCCTCTCTTCCTTTTTTTCTCCTTGTTCCAAACGATTTCGGAAAGTGGAGCAACGAAACGGCATGCAAATTCGCCGACGCGAAGTTTTTTCCCTTGCCGGAGAGTCGGGCGAGCTTGCGCCGACGAGAGCTAATCGACTCCCGTTCGTAGCTAACGACTGGCTAACGATAACCGAACAAACTACGCGCCATATATTCGCGCGGGAATGGAAAAAATATCTGATCGACAAATAATTTGTGTCGGTTTGCAAACTGTTTGGGGAAAGTTGATTCGAAATTTGTTCTACGCCGGACGATTTCTTCGTCTCGAGTGTCACGATTTGTTTCTCGACGTGTCGCTCCGTTGCGTATCAACAAATCGCACCTGAAACAACTATTTTTTATTTTTTATTTTTTTTTTTAAACAACTTCGCTCCAATTTACCATATCGCCTCGTAGCGAAGGATCGATAACAGAGCTTAGATTTCATTTTACACTTTTGCTTTCGTCGCTTCGGAGATTTATTTACAAATCGGTTGCCATTCGGCTGCCCTAATTTGATGCCTCGTTCGGTTCGTTCTCCAAAACACGAAGCCAAGAAAAAATGTATCGACATTTTGTAGCTCACATTCTTAAACTCTCGAGTAGCTCTTGACACTTACTTTGGACGATATTAAGGTCTTTACTCGCCTACGCGAACAGGAATCTCTTCGAATCACATAGTTCTCCATTACAAACAACTCAATTTGAACTCGAATCTACGTCGACGACTAACGAGGCTACACCTTGCCTAGTCGCCTCGTTTCTTTGTCCACTTTTAACGGCAAGTAAAGTCGTTTTTTGTACGTGGGTTCCGAAATCCAAAAAAAATGGATCGGAAGAGGAATAAATTAGAATGAAAAAATGTTGTTTCTTCTTGAATACGAGTTGATTTTGTTTGGAATCGGTTTGTTTTTCATGATATCTCGGAATCGATGGGAGATGAGGAAAATATCGTGGGAACGTTTTTTGTAGCTTTCAATTTTTTCTACAGAAAATGTCTCGTGGAAAATGTTGCCATCTCACTGGGATTCCTCAACAAAATCGAGTCGACTCCTTTCGTTTTGCCATTCCGTCATCATGCGTCATCATATGCGGTGGATTTTGTATTTTTCAGTGAAATATGGAGTTATCAACTATAAAATATGGTAGAATAACTTTTGGCAGAGATTTCGAAATGTTTTGCTTTTTTTAGACCTTTTGTTTTTTAGATCTTTTATATTGGATCGAAAAATTATCGAGTATCATTGGAATGGCTCCGTTTATCCGAAAAATCTGAGAGCTTTTTGTAGAGATCTCAATTCCCTATGAAAACGTGTCCAGGACTGATTCGTACAATGTGGCGTTATCGGGGCATAAAATTACGAACATCAAACTTTGCTTTTCACGTTATTCAAACGGGAAATGGAAATTCTTAATAATAATACGAAGAGCTCGAATTGTGGCAGTCTTCTTTTTCACCTTCCTGGAAGTACACAACCAGGTTCGCCAGTCAAACAAAATTGCCCAAAAATCCTAACGCGAATCCTACGCGACACCTTTTTTTGGAAAGCGCACCGCAATTGTCCGTAGCCGACAGATTTGTATCCCATTATTCGCGAATTAACATACGCGGCGTTATTATGCGCAACAGCGAGGACACGCACCGCTGTTTTTTCACCTTCTCCGCGTCCTAATCTGCACATTTTTTCGCGATTCGTTATGCTCGGCGGAGCGACAGATATAGCTAATGATATTATCTCGCTCGGCTGTAACCGTTTCGCAGAGCTTTCGCGAGCCGAGCGTAACTTTCAACCCTTTCCATTCTCTCGGCAAACAATGGAGCTGATTTCGCCAACTCTACAATTTATCGAAGAAGAATTATCATCGGGATGCTACTCGGCAAAAGTTTAGCGTCGCCCCGTTCGACCCGAAAGCTCGAAAATCAATTGACCTGTTACGCCGAAAACTTTCACTGTCGTCGCTCGACAAAGGCGCGGAGTTTCATTCTCAAATATGTTCGAAATTGAAGCGATTACGAGTCGCTCGTCTCGGTCGGCTCCATTCTCGACTTAATACGATGAAAGTTCGCCTTTTTCGCGACAAAATCGATTCCAGGAACGACAACTGCCTTCTCCTTCGTATCCGTCACATTTAATTCTTTCTCGTCTCGTTCTGGCGAACAGAAGTATTAAATGCGCGAGCTTTTTTCCAAGCTCACCCAACCAATCGATTCCGATGCAGTAGAGTGGGTACAGGCGACGGGGGAGCCGGTTACTCTTGTCCATAGAACACCGAATGCGAGTGCACAAAATAGGCGACCGCCACTTCGCGAAATAACGTTTGGGCCTATATCTCCGTAACCGCGCACTTTAGGCCAACAATCGTAATAACCTTTATTGTAGATAATTGAATTTCCTATCTTTTTTGTCCTACAATTTTTTTCCTATCACTTGCCGTTTACAACTTATAGGGCTATTACTATTTGCTAATTTACTCTTCGACCGATATCTCTTCTAATAATTGTTTAAACAAGAAAACGTTCATAAGCAAACTTTTGAATCGACAAATTGTCTACAACTTTCATTTCGACCTTTTTTTTCTCAAATTAATATTTTTGATGTTGTGAAGAACAAATTTGGGGCAAATGTAATCGTCTACAACTCTGTTCCTTGCAACTTTTCTTCTAAGATCGATATTACGCCAACGGGGAGGAAAAATAGAACCGTCCAAATACGTTTTCGCGGAACATTCCATAACCGAATGCCCGTGTAACGCGAAAATCCGACTACTTTTGTTGAAAAAATATCGATCTTGAATATTTGGATATATTGAGTGGACTGTATTTCGTAAATTAAGATCAGTGGAGCAACAGAAGTGCAATCTATAAAAAGCGAGCACGAAGGACGAGATCTATCGATAGAATGATCGAGGAAAAAACAATGAGCGACGAATAAAAGTGACCGTCGGCAAGCAATTGATTCGACATTGAAAATCCTTACGCGTCTAAGTTCACCTCCGCGATCGATTTGTTCAGCCTTGGTGAAGACTTTTAGCCAAATGATACGTACCACTGTCCTTGGAATACTACAAGTGATATTCAATTGGCATACCCTGTCGTAGATCGGTGGTCATAAGATACGCAGCGTGGATTTTATTCCCTGAACAATTTGATTAAAAGAATTTCCGGTTACGTGGTATTTTGATACGACGTGATAGTTTCCACGCGAAATATCATCAGGATCGATACCCGGTTGATATTACATCAGAATATTATCAGCAGAAGCAGGTGCGTCGAAGCGCATCGGATTATTGCGCGAGGAATAATCGACGAACGAATTTTACGTAAACCCGATAGAATCTCGTCGCGCCGTTGTCTAATAAGAAGCAGAGGCCAAGCTTTTTATTCTCTCGTGCACGCGGAAGAGGAGCGGGTACCGATTGCGGGTGTTGGCAACGCACCGACTCGCCCTTTGTTTCAAATTTCTTTTTCCTCGTTCATTCTGCGCCAGGCAACGGACTTGGCTTCTACTTCTCTCAGCTTCTCTATCCGTACACAATGAGAGTACCTACTTCGAGAAAGAGAAGGAGAGAGAAACGGGTGGAAGGGCAGGAGGGAGGGGGGAGGAAGGGAAAGAGGGAGAGAGAGGGCGAGTAAGTACACAGTCCTCTCCTCGACCGTAACTCTAGCCTCGTAACGTCGGTAATGAAACATCTGAAAAGTTGACGAGTCGCGCGAGTACAAAGTACGGAGGTGAAAAAAGCGCGGAGTTTTAAGATGTAGGTCAAAAAAATAAATCCGCTTCACCCTTCATTTTTATTTCTTCGTTGTATTTTTTATTTGCACGGCGCTGTACTCAGACGCTTAATCCGCGTTTACGCGCGCAGTTTATTTTTATGTCGAGTTGTATTTTACACTCTCGCGTATAAGATTGTCCAACCTCCCGCTCTCTCTCTCTCTCTCTCTTTCTCTCTCGCTCTTCGTCTTCCTCATCCGTTGGCTGTCGCTGCAAAATTCCACAACTCGACCGCGAATCGGGTAATTTACTTTTCGGTCAATTTAAAGCAACCCCTTTGACCGCTCTCACCTGCCCACGTTCGCGGTAAATTCAAATGAGAAATATTCTCCTTAACCCGTTCCGTCAGCGAAGCCGAATTCTTGCAAGCACAACAATCGATTTCAATTTGCCAAGTTCCCGCAGCGCCCCGCGCCCTCCGCCCTCCCATATTCCTTCGCCTCTTGAGGAGACCGAATTTATGCAAAGTAATTTCGCTCGAGCTTTCGAATATAAAATAAGGAAAGTCTCGAACGTTATTACGGCAAGTACGTATTTACAGCTGTGTAGGAACGGCGTAAACGGCGCGAGTGTGTGCCGAAGCTTTTCTCTATACGTATAACCGACGCGAAATCCGCTTCCGATGGTGCTGAAAACTGGACTTTCGTACTACGTGGCTCCTACGTTCTCTTCGAATACATCTTCCTCCTCTTTTTATCTCTCGTCTCGAACTTTGACAGCGATGTACGTTTTGGAGTTGTCGATTTTTGGTCAAAAAATGTATATACTTGACTGTAATAATTACAGTAATAATTATTACCATAATCTCACTTTATAGTGACCATTTTTTTCATTTAAACGCTTTCTGAAAAAAAATTAACAAACCGAACAAAAAAATGTTCGATGCTTGTCCCATCCTTTTTAGTCAAAAAATTAGTCTTTCCTTCAATGGTACGCTTTGATTTTTTTTAAAAAACATTCACAAAGTTCTACGTTAAAGAACAATTTGTTTTACCCATAGCCCAAGGTGAGCCTCGAATAACTTCTTGTAAAAAAAATTAGAAAACATTTTTTTTTCTGTAATTTTGATTTATTTTCCTTCTAAGATCACGTAATTTCTCCAAATAGTCTTAGAATATATAACTTTTCTCTCGCGTCTTAAATCTTATTTTATTCACTATCATCGCAGAATTTTTCTTTTACTTCTTATCATTTTTATTATTTTATGGGTTTTTATTTCCGTTGATCTAGTAAATCTTTTTACATTAATAACGATTATTGTGTTATCAGTATTTGGTATGGTAGAATGAATTTGTTGTGTATTCGCATTTCGCACTACTAAAACGATCCATCAATTTTTTAATACTATTTCGAGAAATTACGTGATCTTTGAAGGAAATTAAATCAAAATTTAAAAAAAAAATGATGTTTAATTTTTTTTTACCACAAGTTATTTGTCCACGAATATTCTTATTTGGATGTTATTTACACTCCGAGCTGTAAAATGCTGAAATACGTGCGCAGTCACGTATTTTGCAGTCCAACAGAGAAAAAGACAATCATGTTGTGAATGTAATTGGGGCGATTTGATGGCGATCAACGTCGATCGATTCTCTAGCAACAGAACAATTGGGATGATTAATAGCGAAAGTATTTCGTGGCATTGGAGAAGCCAGTTTGCGGATTAACCGGCTTCAGTGGGAATTATGAATTGATAACGAATACCGAACGTGGGATCCGAGCGAACTCCTCCAGCCAGATGGACATTTTGCATGATCGACGAAGCGTCTCTCGCGAAGTGGAGTTCTCGCGTGGGCCAAAAAACACGCGAAGCATTGGATTCTCCGCACAATCAGCGAGTCAACATTGTTTCAATTATCCTTGATGGGTGATTTTCGAAAATCTAGAAGTTCGCCACGCAGTCGGCGAATAATCCAGAAAAGTCTCCGGATCACCGATCGAGATTGGAGAAGTGTTGAGGGCTGGCGGAAAATGTTGTAAGAATTTCCGGAGATTTTGCGAGAAGGATCATAAAATGTCTAAATCCGATTTCATAAACCTACCGATCGCAGTTTCATTGCCCTGGGCCGAGTCACGTCGCTGATCAGGCCATCGCTTCGTTTCTCCTTTACGTCGAATTGACGGGTTGGGCAGGCACCCAACTGCCTTACTTAGCCTTTCGCGTTTTACGTCAGGATCTCTTTCGTTTTCTGCGATTACGATCATTTTGCAGGGATTCGCGTTCTGGGTTGATTCGTGGAGATGAATATTTTGGCACCGGATAGATCACTCCTATCAAGTGAAACTGAAACGAATTCTCTCAAGCGGGAATTCCGGTTCGGACTCCCGAATTTTGGGTATTTTTTCGGACCCCATGAAAAAACAATACGTATCTTTACCATCCCGATTGACACTATGGCATCCCTCCTAGTAATCGAAATAAGAAAAAAAACAATTCTTAATCGATCGCCCGAACAAAGAGGTCAAACAATTTTTTTCACAAAATGGCGGCTCACTGAGATAAAGAGACGTTTTTCACCAGTTTTTTTTTACTTAGACGAATTTTTTTGAAATAGTAAAAATTGAAATTTTGTTACAGTTCTGGCTCGGGTGATAGAGTAGTGTACAGAGAAGGCACGCGCTCAATTTCGAGTAAATTGGTTCAGTAGAACTCGAGATATCACGTCGGGCAGGTCGAAAAAAGGAGTTTCAAGAAAACCGCGTTTAAAGATCTGAGCAAAGCGAGAACTGTTTTCGTTACCGCGTCGCTAAAATAGCTATATCTCCGAAAATAATTTGAATTTTGAAAAATCCTCTCGAGGACGTATTCTTGAAAGCTTAAGCTTTGAAAATATGGAAAAAATCGATTTTATCAAACTCGTAGACCAGAATACCCCCGTAATAACGTCCAAAGATACATATTATGATGGCGCCAAAAAGACGACCATTTTTTTCGAGTCTCGTATGAAAATATATTAGTTTATCATATTTTGAAACCTCTCTCAAAATATAAGCTCGATCAAACATTTTTCGGAGGTCGTGCGCAAATTTTGAAAACACCAAAGCTAATAAAAAGTGGGATTACGTTTACTTTTTAATTTTTTCTCGTTAAGGCAAATTTGTGTACACAAAAAGAAAATAGGTTTCTCAGAGTCTCACCTTAAAATATTTATTATCAAGACTTGAGAAATTTTAACTACATTGCTTTTAGTTTTTTCGAGCGAGCTTTAAATATTGATATTCTATAGATAAATTAGAAAATCATACTTCGATGTCGCGTTTAATTATTTTTTTTCAGCTCGTGATGTACTGCCATTCGTTATGATACCAGTTAAAAGAAAAAATATACATTGAAACGTGATCTAAATATTTGAAGATCGCTCGAAAACATCAAAAGTAACGCATTTAAAAATTGAAAAAAATCGTGAACGACCTTGAAAAATAAATATTTGAAGCTGAAACTTATTTTTCATTGGGGTGCAAAAATGTACCGTCGCGAGGAAAAAATTGTAAAATGAAAAACATTCTAACTTTGTCTACTTTTGGAATTTTCAAAATTCGCGAGCGAGCTTTCGTGGGAGAAAGCTCTCAAATCTCGCTGAACAAAAATGCTTTAACATATAGTCGTCTTTTTTTGACGAGACGAAAGTATATACGAGCTTCTGAAACGATAGAGATCAGCATTTTCTAGAATTATTTGACCGCGAGGAAGCTGGGCATCGTAGACGCTGCACTTCTAGTCCTCGATCCGGTTGTTTGCTCGGCGGTCGAGTGTATAATAGAAACGAAGGGCGAAAAAATGGGAAACTCGACGCCTCGTTTAATTCTGCGATCCGCACCGAGGATGGAAGCTCCATCCTGCCGGATCGTCGCGACTAATTGGTCGGATAATTGGAAAGATAACACAAACGGCGTGCCAATACCTACTCTAACTCGCGGCTGAGAGCTTCGAATTGTTTGGCAGGTTCGTTCACCCGCGCGGAATTTGGAAACACCGTTTTTCTTCCAACTACGCGCGGCGCCACTCGGTCTCCTCGGAATTAGGCTTGAATGGAAATTGAGCGAGATGAGATTATCCAACGCGCGCGGCGAACCCCTCGTTTGCTATCAATCGCTATCGATTCCACGCGACGATCATCCTTGGGATGACAGCTTTTTAATTTCCCGTCTCGAACGGAGCTGGTTTACCAACCGAACGTCGATCGAACGGTATACTCGCTGCGAACATTTTCTCCAACTAATTCGGGGTTACAATTCGAAAATGATTCGAGGTCCATCGGTGATGGATGTCAGATAGCTTCGAGCACGCCTGTTCCATGCGGATTAATCGCTTGATCCGTTAATTTATCGCACCTACTTCCGAGTCTCGTTCCTTAACATTAAATTAACTTAACATTAAATTTTCGCCAATCTGGATCACAAAATTCTAGGTTTTCCCAAGAAATTTGGGTTTCCTCGTCCCAAATTAATTGTATCTGGCCCAGTTTTTCTAAAACCAGTTTTTCGTCACGATTAATGGTTTTTAACGCGACAATTTTAATGTAATTAACGACGCTTCAAATTCCTCGTCAATCGTTTACGAAAATTATTACTCAGAAATCTTATTCTCGCAGCCTCTACTCGCATGCGGAGAAATCTTCGTGCAAGACGCAACAGATGTACTGCGTTTAAAAAAAAATGCATCCTCGTTTGATCAGCCACCCGTCGCACATGGGTCGTTTGTTGCCTCCGGTATAATTCGATGTCGGCACACGCAGAGGCGAGACGTGTGAAGGATACGAGTCGTGAAAACTTTCGTCCGGAATCGAGGTTTGAACAAAGTGAGCGGTATATCAATATACATGAGGCACTCCACGCCAAGTCAACCATTGCTAAACCTCGTCCGTCTCAATATCATTTCATGGTTTTTCCAACATCCTATTCGCTGAAAAAACGTGACCTGAATTGTTTTCGAATTTCTTCTCTCAGCCATTCATCTTTACACATATTTATGTACGGGCCGATTTTTTTCTTCTATTTTTTTATCACTTAATTCGGAATTTCTACATTCTCGAACCTAACATTACACGGTCAATTTACTCGCGAATGTTCGGTTTCGCCAATTCGATGATACGCCTACGATTTGATCCCATGCTATTTTTTCCACAGATCATACGTTTTCCTACAGTTGAATTTAATTTACGGTTACGTAACTAATTTTTCTCACTAAAGTAGTTCCACGAGATGTTAACGTACCTAACATTTTCGAGTCACTATTCAGGATAGATTTTTTTACAAGTTTTTCGCTTGGGGTCCGCAGACCCACTGTGGCAGCTACGTTACACCAGGGAGGTGTGACAGCTGAGGGTAACTTTGGGCTTAAAAATGTAAAAATTCCGATTTAAGTGACAAAAAAGTGGAACGAAAATTCGGCCCACGTTTTCTGCCATTCACTGGATTTTTACGAATTTGTTCAGATTTTAAAAAATAGGCATTCGCAGTCGACTTTCACCATTTATACAAAATGAATGGCTGAAATTTGAAGAAAAAAAATGGAGGTCGCGTTTTTTACCAAGTAGAATGTTAGAAGAAGAAAAAACATGAAACGATTTTGACATGGACAACCGAGTTGGCGTGGAATGCCCCGTATATATAATACATGCGGTAAACTTTGATTGCTCATGCATATAAAATCTCACGTCACAAATCGCTCGTAAGATTGTGGAAGGTTATCGATCCGCTCGATCCGCCGCGAAATCCAAAGCAAAGATTTACGAGTCAATTCATGCGAGATCCCCTCACAAGCGTGTCAATTTATCGTGGCTTCTCTTGAAATGAAAATTGATAGCGCGAGCCGAAGCCATTTTTCCCCCAACCGACGAGTTCGCGCATTTGTACGGAAATAATTCATAGAACGAATCCCGAATAGCTGATATTCCCGCTCGTAATCTCGTTCCCAGATCTCGCGGATGGAACGTTGACGCGGCGAGAAATCACGGAGAGTTCGAGTAAATTATCATATCGACGTTTAGAAACTTTGCGCGAGCATTGTGGCGCGACAATCCGCGGCATTAAAAGTTTGCATCAGAGTCCCGTCGAGAAATTCGTTACGCGTAAAGGAAATGCAGAACGGTTTGCGGTTTATCGCGGCTGCGGCTCGTCATTTCCGTTCTGTTCCGTTCTGTTCTCGCTCTTTTGTCGTACGCATTACAGTTTCTGGCTCAATTTGGCATCCGTGAAACTTGACTTAATTTATGTAAGAACGGTTCGTCTATTGTTGGCGAAAGGCTTTTGTATCACGCCTGTGGCTTCAAAAACGCTCCTCTCAGCCGGGGGAGACTGTTCGCCGGCAAGATGGCCGCCGCTCCTTCCTTCTTAGCTGCTTCCCTCGCGTTTCGGTTCGGAGAAATAATTTCACAGTTGACAGATGAAGAAACCTCGACCCGCCTCTCCTTTGGTTACGAAAGACTTGACTTTATCTCACTTCCAAACGAGCCGGAGAGTAAAAAAGCTCGCGGGAAAAACCCTTAACTCGAGGCATTGTACGGAACGGTATATGCTCTCCGTGCTCCAGACCTGCTTAATTGCATCGTACCGAGGTAAAGAATCATTCGACGCGAAGTCTTTCCTTGAATATGTTGTCTTTCTCGCGACTCGCACTCAAATGAGAAACTTCAAAGCTGTCGAGGCGAGACATCGGATCTCGGTGAGACAAATCTCCGGGTGAACAAACTCCTCGACGAGAACTCGGCGACACAGTAGTGCTCGCAACAACACCGATCGCGATTCTCCTCCGTTCCTCAAAATTGTCTCGCGGGAACGTAATCGATCACCGGTAGATTCGTCTCCTCTACCGTCAATTAGAAATTCGATACGCTCCAGTCTTGTCTGACGCGAGCAGAGATCTTTTTTTCATCCGTTATCCGCGGAAAACTGGACGAGCAACAAACTCTGGGTTAAGGCAGTCATCCCGTGTGACGTCTGCGCTTTCTGGAGCTTTTTTCCGAATTTTCTTCTCACCAACAATAGAGACACGAAAATTGGGCACGTGGGAAAAATTACCACATATTTATTCACACTTCGAGTACGCGTAGAAATTTTTTCAGCCGGAAATCATCGCTCGTTGCCGAAGGAACTCATCGGCTACGCATGTTCAAGTAACGTTTATCTCGGTCACCGCGACGCCCGTCTTGTTTTTATTCGGACGGCTTCGAGTATCCGGAAATCACTTCGCCCTACATTTGGCTGCAATTTATGCAGCAACAAAAAGTGTATTTTTCGAGGCAGTCACGCGAGGCGACATCATTAATAAGCGGTAAGCTCGGGGATTCGCGTGGAGCTCGGTAAGATTTTGTATCGGGGGAGGGAGAAAGAAGGAGGGTGAGAAAAGGAGAGGCGAGTAGAGATCGTGGAAACGGAACATCCCTCTCGAATCTTATTAAAGCATCGTGTCAGAAATTGTAAGCCTTTTAAGATACTTCGGCACACCAGCTGGCCGAAGGAACTAAAGCTCTCTAGTTCCCTTCTGCGTTGGCTCCGGCTCGCTCCGCGCGTCTCTCGCGAATAGCTGTTGCCTCCCCCGACCTTCGTCCACCGGTTACCTCCGTCTAACCCGGCCGCGACTATCCCGTAAGGATTCGTCCTTGTATACGAGCCCCGTGTAACTTCAAATTAAACAGTTATGCGTTATACGAGTTTAATAAAGCTTAATGCGAACTTTACGTTTTGACACCGTCGACTGCAAATTGCACTATCTCCTTTTCCAGTTTTCGCCTTACGGCTCGACCTTACCCCGACCATCCAGCAGTACCGTCAAGTCACTACTCTTTGTAAAATTTCTCATTTCGTCGCTACGAGGACGAGACGCGAGCCTGGACCCGGAGAACTTTCCTTATAATAGACACGTTAATATAACGCTATGGGATTTTCATGTACCTCCGGAACCTGCGCCCCTCCGTGTCAAACCTCGTCGACCCACCCCAAACCCTCGTTTCTCGTTCCTTCGTCGCCTCTCCGTCCTCCGCTGTAACCCACTTCAAATTCACGTGTGACCGCCACACCAGACACCGTCGTACCGTTACTACGCGACACGCGCCACCTGTCGTGTTTGTCATCCGCGCTTTGAGATTTTTTCCACGTAATTAGATCTCGTTTCGCGGTGGGAAAGCTCGCCGGTGATGCGACGCATTTATCCAACTCCAGGTGCTTCTAGCGATCGTGTTCTCGGAAAAACCGTCGCCATTTTCATCCAATTAGAGGGATTATTAATATTCTCCTATTGTATCCGCGATCCCCCAAGTTCGAAAATCCACCGCTCCGAACGCGACGATTTATGCTTCGGATACGTAGATACAGCTTTCGCCAGATCATCTATCCGTTGTATTTGTTTCGACAAATTCACAAGTGGAAATCGACCGAATGCACGGATTGTGAACGGTTTTATCACAATATATGTGCTACGCATCGTGACGTCACGCTCACAAAAATGTTACCGGTCCATTCAATTTCTAATGATCAGTCTCTTTGCAGAATTTAATTCGAAATAGCTTAAAATACTTGAAAATACTTGAAATTTCCACAACGGTGTGATCAACGTTGACGAAAGTACAAGCCTTGTCACGTTTTTTCCTTCCTCAAATACCTCCTTAAAAAATGAACTCCTTAAATATGCGAGTTTATTGGCGAATCTTTAGACAAAATGTCAAACATTTTGCTGCTTGTAAGAACTTAACTTTTGTGGATATCGTTGCCAGAAACATCGCCCGATTTTGTTAAAGAAAAAAAGCAGGGTAGTAGCCAAAGAAAAACGACTAGAGAAATATCTCGGGAAAATACGAGCACGGTCGCGATATTTTTCCAGAATATAATCGAGAAACTGTAAACACAACGTCGGGTATTCGATGTTTACCAAATAACGATAACATCGCGATGTGCCGTTCCGAGAAAACGTTGCTGCAGACAAATCTGTCGGTGAAATCGTATTTGAGAACGTTTTTGCAACCGGTAAAAAACAGTGGCGAAATCCACCGCTATGATCCGAGCTGAATTATTTGGAAATCCTTGCGTTCGTCGCATCGAAAGGAGTCTATCGATCCTGGCCTGTAAAAAAATCGGAGACTGTTTCTCTCTGTCCTCTCGATTCCACGGTCCGACGCGAGCTCTGGCCCGTTTCGCCGTGCGCCTTTAACTCTTCGGATGATTATATTTTCACGTTCAAGCGTTTTTTCCCTTTTTTTTAGACAATTCCTGACCGTTCGAATCTAATTATATTCCAAGGTCCCGAGAAACTGAATCTGATATGGGTTTATCCTCTGTCGTTTCTGCTTGCTCCTCTTCTTCTTCTTCGTTTCGCCAACTCCTCCGCCGGTTTATCAACGATCGGCCATGGCAGAGATGAGGGAATAAAGACGGACTCTTTAGTTCGCCTCTGCGCTTTCCACTCTGCGGAAATAAACGCGAATCAAAGCGATAAATTCCAAGCAATATTCCCCATTGTCCTTTGAATGATTTATCCTCTCCCTCCAGATCCCGTCACGTCGTTTTCTCTCGCGTCCGAGGCTCTTGCTCGACGGCAGTAAACCTCTTTGAATCTCCCAATATTACCCAGCCGTAACTCTGTGAACGATGCTTATTCTCGGCGAGTCAGATTCACATTCAAAAGAGTCGGGAAGAAAGGCGAGAGATAAAGAAACACGGAGACGCGAGATCTGCAATCATCGTATTAACTCCGAGGATCGGATTCGCGTGCCAAACGACGAGGAGCGCGTCGCATATTAGGTATCTCCGCTGGTGTCTTCGTACCACGACGCGTGAAGGGTAGAGCAAAGAAGGAACAAAAACGCGGATGATCGGAGAAAGAAAGAAAGACGGAAACGAACGTGAAAATATATTTTGTCGGGTGGCCCGTCTTGCCCCGCGGGTACAATTGACCCCGTTTCCGCGGATCTCTCGCCAACAAATCTCCTATCGTGGATATTTCGTTGGCAATCGGAGGAGGAGCGCGCGAAGGAAGCGATGATGAAAAACTGGGCGGCGAGGGTGTGCAGCAATGCTCTGTCAAATTTAGCCCAAAAATGTGTGCCAACCACGTTTTTTGCACACGCAATTAGTGTTATTCTAACACAGGCCGTGCGCAGTGATAAAGCAACACTCCTCTGTGTTAAAGGTAACAAAAACCAATGTTGGAGTAACATTTGAAAAGTGTTACTTTGATATGAAATAATATTCTTGTGTGTTGAAAAACCAACTGTGAGAACAACACTAGAGTGAACGCACTAAACGCACTAATAGATGGACGATTACTTATACTGAAAATATTTATATTTTTTATTAACCCTTCGTCGTCACACCCCTAGTCAATCGCGATGGTCACACTGGGTCGATTCTTCCCAGTCAGTTTTTAAGAAACAATTGTGAGCAAACTATCGGTCCAAAGTGGTTCCAAAAATTACTGAATATGCTTTGGACATTCTACATGATACGCAAAAAATTTATTTATAAAAAATAAGATGGTGACATCTTAAAAAAAATGGCGAATATAGTCCATTCGAAGCAGGATTACTGCTGTATATTTTGATCGATGGGTCGATTCTACCTGTGTCACCACCGAGGGTTAAAAAAGAAAGAAAAATTTAAGAAGTAGCCCGTACCACCAGTAGATGGACAACATCTTCGGTAGATAGACATTTTTTTGAAACGATATTTTCATCTTCTTGTTCGTCAAAAAAATAATCAAACTTTCAAATTTCACTAGTAACAGCTTGAGATTAGTAAAAGTAACTAATCAATGAATAATGGTTGGGACAATAATTCTCCAAATAAATGGAAAAGTCATTTTCTTATCTCAGACACGTTGCCTGTATATGTGGCATGTGACGTTGATCTGGGAATGCAAGTCATTCGATGAATCGGAATCTAACCTGCGGCATTTTTTGTCATCCATCTATAAAAAGGAACGCAAGCATAAATAAAAGTTTACGATTAGTTCAGTGTCCATGTATTGTATTGAGGTTAGAAATTTCGCACGAATAGATTTATGTGTATAATATATATGGACTGACAAATTTCACGCGTCCTCTGACACATGCTTACTAGTGCTGGCGCTTTTGAAGTGAAACAAGTATTTTGCTTTATCATGAGAACAAGTATAAAAGTGAAATAAATATTTATATTTATGGAGAAAAATATTATTCTTAAAATTGTATTTCCCAACTTGGCATGATCAGTGATTGAGATCGTATCCATCCATTGGCGCGGTTACCCTAATCAGCGCACTGAAATGTTGAATAATCTGCACGCAAATGTTCGCATTTTTTGCAATAACGGGAAATTTCTTAGCGTATAGGATTAGGGAAAGATGGAGAGAGCGAGGAAGGAAGTCACGTAGGAGTTACGTAAAAATCTGAGAGCGAGTGGTTTAATCAAGCAATCCGGGACGAAGAGCGGCGAGGCGAGGCGCGGTGACGTGGTGCCGTGCCGCCGTGCCGCTGGAAAACAATCCGGGCGAAGTGCTGTTTGTTTCTTGCATTATTTAATCCACCGGAGGGAACAGACTTCGCCGCTCGGTACCGCGGCACGGCGAATTCGTTGCTCCTACTAAATTATTTATCATATTTATATACGGTAGTATAAACGTGCACGTACGCGAGCAGGTAGTACGCTGTAAGACGCTCCTTCAACGCGTAGGTGTATCGCGACTCGACTATCTCTACGCCGTCGGAGGCTCTTTCTCGTGCCTACGTGTTTGTTTCGCTCTCGTCGCTCGAATTCGCGTTTCCGAGTTTTGTCCTCGGCGTAATTATCATTAATGTCGTTGATTCGGATTCCCAACTTTCTGCTCGCTGCTCGTCGATCCTCGAAGAATCTCTTTATCCGTTCAGAATCAACTCTCGCGGCTGGTCTTCCCGACTCGAATGAAATGCGATCGAATGAAAAGCCTCGAGACAAATCCAAGCGATGAAATCGCTTTTGGCGAGGCTTCATTTTCACGAGTATACAGCGCGCACCGTCAACATTTTTTGTTGGCTCGATGGGTTCTTCTGGTAGCGAGGTCCTAGCTGTGGCGTTTTTTTCTAGATTTTACCCAAAAGTCGCCCGTTAAAACTGCCACAACTTTTTCATTCGTAGGTGTGTCGCCATAGTTTCTTGTTATTCCATTCGTTGTTCAAGACAAACTTGAAAAAACACATTTTTACACACAGAACGGGAATTCGGAGCCTTGTAACTAAATGTCCTGGTGATTGTTTATTCCGAATTTTTTATTTATTTATCTCGAACAAGAATAGCTTGCAGGATAAACTAATGAAAAAACTTTGCCAATACACTTACAAATAAAAATGTTGCACGACTCTTGGTGGCGAATTTTGGGAATTTTCCAGAAAAATCTAAAACAAATATTTTTCAGCGACTACAACAGTTAGAATCTCGGTCATTAAGGGTCAACACCTGCAATTGATCCCACCAATCCACGCAAAAATATTGACGGTCCGTGCGCCGAACACCCTATATTTCGTAACGTGTCGATGCGGTAATTTCGAGCTTGGAAATTGTTTGCCACGCAAATCGTCGGTGAAAATGCAATACCGCGCGACTACGAAGGAATAAAATTTTATAGAAGCACGAAAAGGCGATATTTTCATGAAATTAAATTACCAATATAAAATATCACAAATAAATATGAATGATACTTACGTGCTGTCTAAATATCTCATACATGAACGTATTATTGCATTCAAGCGGCTCAAACATATTAAATGACTCGCGTTTAAAACATTTATATGAGAAACTATTTTTTACTTCCACTTTCTATTCGAATTCTGTCATCACTGATCCAACTGTCGTTATAAATATATAAACAGAAATAAGCAGTGGAACTTTTAATTCCCATTGACAACGGGATTAACGGGTTTCAGTGAATTTTTGGGGGTCAATTTCCGAAAATCAATCCCTTCGCGTTTTCGCTCGTTTTTCGATTCATTTTTCGTCCTACTTCCGCTGAATTTTCACGAGCATCGTAACTGAAAGTACGGAAATCAAGCAACAAAACGATTATGCATCTTTCGATGTCGACGATATTATTTCTTCCGGTTTCCTCGATTCTCTATAAATTTCGCGATCGCGGAGGAAAAAGGAGGAAAAAAAGTAGCTCCGTCTCTCGAACGTCGTCGGCGGAAGGAAATCTTGCTACGTGGATTTCGAGGGAAAAAAATGTCTACCATCGTCGTCAGATTACTGCGGAACTACCGGAGTGCGTAGTATGCTCGTGGTTCGCCGTAATGCGTAATTGGGTGAAATTTTGTACCGTATCGACGAGAGAACCGTAGATCGTAACTTGGTGGGATAATAGCCTAACAGCATCGCGGCTTTAGCGTCGCGTAATATAACATTACGCGCATCAAGAGAAAGGATTAACGACAATAAGCGTGGTCCGATGCGAATCCGTAGGTACACTTTGGTTTAAAATTGTCCCGCAACGTGCCATAATTATACGTATCGCGACAGTTCTACGGCAGCTATCGCTGATCAGCGATAATAGGAGTCGTTTCGTTGAAAACCAGTGAGATAAGGTTGGAAATGAACTCGGCGCGGATTCTGCGAAATACGAGGTTCGCCGCGGAGCTTTCGTAACTCTATATCGTTCGACTGTCTATCTTATCGTTACCCAAACCGATCGATGAACGAACCGACAAAGTCTAAATTACGGAACCGAAGTTTCCGCTCGATCGTGTATAATTGCGACGAAATCGGTTCAGCTTCTCGTCTTCCTCTTCCATTTTCCTATTATACTTCGTTGTAAAAGAAGCTGTAGCTGTGAGTGATCATTAAAAGTTTCCCCACTCGCGACGTTTCAGTTTCTTCAAATGCCGGAAAACAGCGGCAAACAACGTCTGTTTCTAGTTGTTCGATCCGTTGACGAGACATTCCGACCAATCCGGAAACAAACTTATCGCTAAAAGTGCCATCTCGTTCGACGGACGACAAACCTTGAGACAATCGTATCAAACGTCTCTCGCGATATTGCCATCGCCTTGTTCCTCCGAATAAATAACTATCCATCAAATTTGTAGCGACGATATTATTCAAAAATACAAAGCTATCAAATATATCGGTACAAAAACGACGGATTCTCGTATCCCTTCGCATTTCCGTGATCGTTTTGCCATCTCTTCCGTTTAAATATTGAAATCAATAGTGACCTCATCGAATAGGTGGAAATTCCATGCCGAATATATAATTATACAGAATTTTAATTGGACTAACATTTTGAAAAAAATTCAAACGAACATCTGCGAAAGCATCGGCCGCTGACTCCTGATTGCTCGTTAGCGATTTCGAAAACGTCAAAGTATGGAGTCTCATTCGACTGTCGTGACTTTTGTGTTTTTGTCCGTAAAATTCGCCGCGAAGGTTTTTTCGAACGGTACAAGAAAATATTAGAAAATTGAGGAAATCAAAAATAATTCTTTTCAAACTGTCCAATTTGGCGTGGAGCGCCCCGTATAAATATATCAATTATTTAGTTATATATTCGTTCGTATTAATTATATATATTCTGACTGGTAATCTGGTGTTCTCGAGACAGCGCGATGATCATGTAATTGATAGATATGCGACGATGAATATCAATACAAAACTGTACTAAAAAAAAATGGCAATCCATAAACCAGCATTTCCATCTATCGTCTGTCCATTGCATAATATAATATGACTGCATGGAAATTTAGATCCGCGTCGTTCGGTCTTCGCGGGACGTCGTGCCCAAAATCGAGTCGATCTCGAGCCGACTTCCGAAATGCCCCGGCGTTTTTCGTTTCTCTCCACCGATTTCACGCCATTCGAATGTTAATGACTGCAAGGAGGGGAAAAAAATGTGCCGTTTGTGGCCGTTCCTGTCGGAAGGGCTACGCAAAGCGTATGAAACTCCGACTTGGGCAGGTCGATGTGGGCCGCGAAACCGCATCGATGATGAGTTATGAACAAGGGTCCTCTTTGGTTACGAGTCGGGGTAGACCCGTGGTTCCGTCCGAAGAGAAACCGGAGGCGATCGACCAAACGTTTTACCCGAACGAGGAATATGCCCAGCCGCGTCTCGTATCGCCCACCTCTTCACTCCTCTCGAGCTTTCCGCTTCGCTGTATCCTTGCATCGCCATTCGCGTTTTTTCTTCGCCAACGTTAACGCTGCAACTATGCATAGTCTCGAACCGCGAGTAGATCCGAACTAGGCCAGTCAACGGGAATCTTAACCTTGCACTATTTTAAGGAGTCGATTTTTTTTCTTTATCTAGTGTAGTATCACTTACTGAGTATAAAATCAAAAAAATCAAACAAATTGTGCCCCGGCGTCACGCGCCATCTTGAAAAAACGTTATCGGCCGAAATCTCGGTAACTATGCACTTGAGGCCAAAAATCATCAGAACCATTATTGTAGAGAACAAAATTCCCCATCTTTTATTTCGAATAATGTTTTTCATAAAACTTACCGTTTGCGATTTATGGCTCATTCAACGAACAGGTTTTTCTCTTTCAGTCGATAACTCTTCTAATAATCGATTAAACAATGAAATGCTCGAAACAACTTTGAATGATCAATCAATTTACTGTAACTTTTACTCGAAACTTTTTCTTCTAATATTCATACCTTCAGAGCTATAACGCGTTAATTGTCATAATGCGCCTTCTCCGGGCGGGTGACGGCGCGGCGCGCGATGGCGCCGTCTCGGTAAACCTCTGGCGAAGTTTCTCATATACCTGACCGTTTCTTTCATCCTCCTCTACTATTCGAGTTATAGCGCATCTAATGTTGCAGTACCGGGTGCAAGGCTAATAATGACGAGGGTAGCACAATATAATGATGTAAATTCAACAACTAAATTCAAAAAAATATCAATAATATTTATATATTTGAGAATAAAAAATGTATTTCCTTACCTGTGATGGAAACGAATTTTTTTTTTGTATTAATATTATACTTTATGCAGTTAAACAATATTCAATACTTCGAATTTCGTCTCCATTATTAAGTAATTATTAATCATGATCATATCGCATAATGAAAAGAAAGATTAGGAAACGGGAATACTTGTGAAAAAGATATTAGAAATTTATTCACCGAGACGGCGCCTTCGCGCGCCACGCCGTCACCCGTCCGGAGAAGGCGCATTATGACAATTAACGCGTTATAGCTCTGAAGGTATGAATATTAGAAGAAAAAGTTTCGAGTAAAAGTTACAGTAAATTGATTGATCATTTAAAGTTGTTTCAAGCATTTCATTGCTTAATCGATTATTAGAAGAGTTATCGACTGAAAGAGAAAAATCTGTTCGTTGAATGAGCCATAAATCGCAAACGGTAAGTTCTATGAAAAACATTATTCGAAATAAAAGATGGGGAATTTTGTTCTCTACAATAATGGTTCTGATGATTTTTGGCCTCAAGTGCATAGTTACCGAGATATCGGCCGATAACGTTTTTTCAAGATGGCGCGTGACACCGGGGCACAATTTGTTCGATTTTTGTGATTTTATACTTAGTAAGTGATACTACAGCAGATAAAGAAAAATCGACTCCTTAAAATAGTGCACCAAACACAAGAGTGCCAAACTCCCCGTTGACTGTACTAAACCTTTTGCCGGTCGCGCATTGGCTTCGCGTTCGTGATTCATCGGTCGACCGAGTGCCCGTGCGTATTCTCTCCGCTCGCAATGTCCGCGACATCATCGGTCGAGGCCTCGCGCGAGTACGTAGATAATATCTAGAAGCGGACGTGAAACCTGAAACGGCACGTTTCCAGATTTTTCCTACCCTACGCAAGCTGGAAACAATTGCGTTGAAAACCGGTGAATTCCACGCGGTTGAACGCAGTTCAGCGCAACAACCTGCCGAGTTCACGGCATTTCGAACGTTCGAATGGTAGCCTCTAAAATTTGCCGTCAGCGACTGAAAATACCGCGACTGCCATCGACGATCGATCATTCGAAAAACTGCGCGACTCTACATTTTTATTTTTCAATAAACGTTAGGTTTTTCAGCTGGTTTCCCTCGTACACGGATTTGTTACACGCGTAATTGATTTCCTGATAATCCTGTCGAAGAATTCTGCTGCAGCCTGGTTTTATCTCAGTTTCCCACGTTTTTCTCGAAATTACCAGTCTCGAGCTACCCATCCCTCGAATTATCGTCGTCTACCAAAATACTCTAGCTTCCGCGATTGCTCGCGTATTTCCTGTTCACGTCGCAACGATAATTTCACGTCCGATTAAGCCAATTTCACTCGGAGTGACAACGCGCAGTTTCACAGAGGTACGACAGGCGAGGATTAAAATTTTGGAGACAACAGAGGAAAATGCGAACACCACGGAACTGGTAACGCGTCGTGAATCGGATCGAGAAATCCCAGGCAATGGGAACACCGCGCACTATTTCCGTTTCCCTTCGCGTTCCATTTTCACAGTTCCATTCGTTTCACTGCAACGAACGATCAGAAGAATATTAAATTGCTCTTCGTTCTGCACTCTGCGTCGATGATACTGTATTCCCTTTTGAGCTACCTACCCTACCTACCCACCTACCTAATTCCTACCCTCGGTGCACGCTGATGTCTACCTTCGCGCATTGTCCTCTCCGGCACAATACAATGCGCCTCGCGACGCAGATTTAGATTCGGCAATAAATCTTCGCCCAACAATGACGTCCGACCTTACCGGAATCTCGCAACCCGCAAAAAGGTTGCCTCGAAAAAGGAAACAAAAAAAGTTGCGACCCCGTGCGCGAACGCGCGACGCGTAGACGAAGAGAGAGCGAGTGGCGAAGCTACATCGATACTGCCGTAAAAATCCGCAACGAACGAGTCGGCAATCGATCGCGCAGCGCGAAATGGAAATAAATCTGCGAGTCGATATCATTGTAGAATTAGAGAGGACAAGGAGCTGAAATGCTAATAATCCCCACTACATGGGGTATCGAGCAATGGAGTTATGTTATGTGGCATCAGCTCACCGTCGAACATCGCTACCCTTTGATTTTCAATCCCGCTGAGACCTTGATCCCACGAGCTACATCAATTGACGTTCCAGGGAATTCGAAAGGACAGAACCCCCGAAAATTATCGCGCCCCGCTTCCCATGCGTTGGTACAGGCATTCCAACATCGCCGTCTCGCCGTTCCATACCATACGTTGCGTTTTTTTTTCCTCGTACCATTTTTTAATTACTCTTCCAATTGCTGCGACGCAGGAAATGCGAACCGTTTTGTAAATTGAGCACTTCTCGCGATGAACCACCAGACCGAAATTGATGCGTCTTCCGAACGTTCCCCGTGAGATCCTTGATTTCCAAACTTTCGACCGCGAACGGCAAGTGCAACCGACGAGTCTCAGATGCAAAAAAAAAACGCATTTTTGTGATTTAAAAAAAATGCAGTATTTCTTAATGTGTTTATAACTTGTCTACATTATTCAGTAATATTCCAGGAACATTTTGTTAAATGTTCATTTTATGTATACAATATTAAAAAAATACAATATTACATACTCAAAACTTAAAAACAGTAATAAAAATGAATCATTGGTAGTCGGAAAAATCTAATTTTTGCCTGCAAATTGTAAAACGAGTTGTAATTTTTTATTGTTCAAACGCCTCGATTTTCACGCCACTAATGACTTATTTTTTAATATTTTTGAATGAAAATCTCAAACCCTACTAAATAACATGCAAAAGTCGCGAACAAACGAAGTAATACGGTACTTTTGCAGGAATCGTGCATATAGTTTTTTTTTTTGGTAGCATCCAAGTCCCTTTTCCTCCTGTCACGTGACCACTACTTAGGCAAAGAACAGCAGTTATATGACGCAAACTGGTGCCCCGTTGATTCGCAACGCGTAGCTGTATCCTCGTGTAAAACAGGACATTGGTAACATTTAGAAAAGTCTGTCATTAGCGGTAATTACACGAGCGACAGTGCAGCGAGTTGCCTTTATTCTGCTCAGTTGAAACGTAAAAACGCCACGGAAACGAGAGCCAGCACGTCGCAAGACGCGGCCGAAGTATTACAAAATTTCTCGCTTTTCAATTCGATCGATTCAACCTACTTCGATCAATCCGCGAAGCGAAATGTTTCGGTAACACTTTGGCAAGCCTCGAGTATCTACCAAACTCCCAAACTTCGCATCCTTCGAGATTTCGCGAAAATCAGGCTATATTTCCCCGCTATCAAAAACAATCGAGGAAATTGCACGGGGGAGGCATAAATAACAAGGACCATCCGCATTTATAGGTCTACCAAAATAACTCTCCGCTGTGATAAAACCATGGCGACAAGATTGTATATTACTCGGTATGTTTGGCGTGTCGTCTGATTTCATCGATGTTGTTCTTCGTGGGCTATATGATCCCGGTGGGAATCGTGTCACATTTACGAATTGCCGGTGTCCACTGGCCAACGAACGCCCGGAGCGTAGATATTAAATCTCGCTTGTGTGCGTGCGGGCCTATATAATTAATCAGACTCCCCATGCGCGTAAGTTGATACCTACTACTCGTTCTGTCAGCCCGTTCATTCGTTTCACCGTATTACGCGCGCAGGACACGCCGGCTTCTTCTCGCCTATCGACCTGACGGTCCAGCGATTTCATCTCCTACGTTGAAAAAAAATTTTATTAAATTTTGCCGTTCGATAGAAAAATAATCGTAGTTTACAGTTATCACTTGTGGGTAACGTAAACACCGTTTAAAGTTCCTACTACCATATTTTACCGCAGGCTACCATCAAATTTACCAAGATCAAATGCATCGATCGGACGATGCTAGCATTTTTTGCTCGAGCGGTCCATTTTGCCCCGCCTGCCGTTTTATAATAAATATAAACGAAACTTCTGGCTTTCAGAAATTTCCCTATCGTCTCTATTTAGATGCTGATAAAGATCGAATTCTGGCAATGATACGAGTGGCAGCTTCTTTGCGTCGTCTTCGGAAAAATATGACGAAGTAGATTCGATTGTGTTTTCACTAGTCGAGAGCAATCGCAGCACCGCCAAGAATCCGGTGGACGATACCGGTATTTTTACCAGTTATTACCATAGACTACGGTAAAATTTGCTCCAACTACGGTAAAAGTCTGTCAGGTTTATCAATTTTTACCGTGAGGCTGCAGTGAAAGTAAGCGATCTTTTTCGTCATTTTTTACACACCGTTTACGTGAATTATTGGAGGAAATAAGGTAATTAGATCCGGAATTTCCTGTGTTTTTGAGGGTAATTTTGAATGAAAATTTCGTTCCGTGTGGGCAGCAAAAGCGAAACGTTTTCGTTCCAAATAACGAATCGACTTGAATTTCGCTGGGAATTTCATCGTAGCGGCGTCTATGCCCAACGAACTGCCGCCGAAACTCGCGATGCGTTTATCATGTTATCGGATATTGATACCCTTCGCGTACATATTTTCCGCATCGGGTTTCGTTGCCCGATCAAATTTCGATGCCCAATCACTCGCAGCGAAATTAACCGTTTACCCTTCGTCCAGTCATTCTTTATTCATTCGCCTTTGACCTTTACCGATATTTGATACACCGTCATTTGTTATTAGCGTCAGCTTGTCATTTGTACGAGCAAACAACCTCTCTCCCTGCTCTTTCATTTATTCCGTAGCTTTTTATCACCTTTTTCACCAGTCATTTTCCAAAAATAACCGCGCGAACGTATATCAACGTTCAAAATTGCCTATAATTTTCGTCGCCGGAGGATCTTCTCTCTTCGTAACGAATACTTTTGTTATACGTATATTCATCTCTTTCGCTCATTCAAATATGAACGGTACAATGAAATCAGCTCATCGGGGATCAATCATGCATTTCTTACCCGAGGCATTCTTCCTCAATCGAGCTACCTGTTTTTCTTCCGATGTCTCCGAAAACGTTGAGAAAATTGTATACTTCTTATCTTTGTGCTAGATGAATCACTGTCTGTGAAAAAAAATTTTTTTTGCATTTCTTGGAGCTTCGACGCCAAAGTTACGTGTCTACTAAGAAATTTTATAAAATTTGACGTATTGCGATAAATTTGCGTCGGACAATCAAATTTTTTGCTTAAAATTTATAGGTCCTTTTTATGCAACTTGAAGAAAAAATGTATTTAAAATAAAAATCTGTTACAAATGTCATGTTGACGGATTTCGACACTTTTTTTTCTCGAAAAAATCTGACGTCGAATTATGTGGCAAATGGCAGTTTTTCAGTTAAACGTGAGAGTGGGACAAGAGTGAGCTTTGGAAAAAATAAATCGCACCAATTTTTTGTTCAATTTTTCATCGACTTCAACATTTTCATAAATCCTTGACACTTTTTAACTTTAAAACAACGTCTTTTATTTTTTATTCTAATCATTATATGATTATAAAACCAGCAACTATTTTTATCGCGTAAAATAGTCTCAAGTGTCGATATGAGAGACTGTTTTCCGAATATTGTTGCGTGAAAAAAATAAAAAAATTGTTACCAAGCCAAAAAGTGTCGAGGACCTGCAAAAAAATTCGACATCGTGGACAAGTTGAAAAAAGAATTCTGTTACGATTCATTTTCTCTAAAACTTACTCTCGTCCTACTCTCATGATTGACTGAAAAACTTCTATTTGTCACATAATTGAACCTGAAAATTTAAAACGAAAAAAAACAGTATCCAAATGAAAAGTGTTAGTAGATATGTAACTCCAAAAAATCCAAAAAAAATTCACAGCGAGTCCATCCGACGCGTAGAAGAGTATAGAACTTTTTCAGAATTTTCAGAGACATCGAAAAAAAAATGGGTGGCTGGATTGACGAAGAATGCCTCACCTGTTACAATTCAGTTTTTTTTTTGTTTGCTTTTTTCCGAGCCACCAATGAACTTTTCATTCATGCCAATGAGATTTTTTGGCCACTTTTTCTGTAGCTCGCTGATTTTTGATCATTCGATTGAAAAAAGTAGGAATTTTTTTTTATTTTTCGATCGCCCAGTTTTCGGTATCAAGTTCTCACAGCAACGACAAGCTGTGATGCAACGTCGAACTTGTTACGATTGATTTCTGGAAGATCAATATTTCTGACTACAACACATTTTTACGTGGATGTAGCTGTCGTGAAATTTTACCAATTCAATTCTTTTCTTCAAACTTCGACTTCCAAGCATCGCTGCAGCACGACGAGAGTCTGAACCCCGCGTATCACTCGAGTAGAGTGAACTCGAGCCAACTACCTCGCTACGATTACTATTCTCTGAATTTTAGTCGGAATTAAAGAAAAGCTTTTGCCCGCGAACAGCAGAGGATTTTCGGCCGTTGAAGAAAAAAGATGAGAGAAGTCCGAGCGTAATCCACTCTCGCGCGTAGTCGTTCGTTCGTTCTTTGCACCGTTCGTTACGTTACTCGCCATGTACGCGATTGTTTATTCGTTCGCTATTTCGGCTGGTCGTTTTCCCGCGCGCGAAGCTCGATCAATATTTGCTCGTAATGCAATTTTTCAACGCGTGTCGGGAAATATCTCCCGATGTCGACGCGTGTTTGCAATCGGATCTGTGCGAAGTGAATTTTCACGCGGAAGAACGCACCCGAATCGCATTATTTATAGGACGAATCCAGCGGCGAGTTTGGCCGGCGCGTTCTGCACATCCCACGTGACGAGAATGCGGAAAACTTCGGTGTACCATATTTTTCAACGGTCAAACCGGCGCTGCGGATCCCAGTTTCACGAGTATCGAATTCATCGGCGCTCCGTGAATCGATTCGTTATTTTTATTCGGTTTTTGTCGCTGATTCGCACAAAAAAGACCTTAAGGGAGTATTCTGGTCTAGAAGTTTTTTTTAAAAAACCGTTTTTTTTTTCATATTTCCAAAGCTTCAGCCTTTGAGAATACGCCCTCGAGAGGATTTTTCAAAATTCCAATTATTTTTGGAGATATAGCTATTTTAGCGACGCGATGACGAAAACAGTTCTCGCTTTGCTCAGATCTTTAAACTCGTTTTTCTCGAAACTCCTTTTTTCGGCCTGCTCGACGTGATATCTCGAGTTCTACCGAACCAATTTACTCGAAATTTGGCGCGAGCCTTCTCTGTACACTACTCTATCGCCCGAGCCAGAACTGTAACAAAATTTCAATTTTTACTCTTTCAAAAAAATTTGTCAAAGTAAAAAAAACTGGCGAAAAACGTCTCTTTATTTAAGAGCCACCATTTTGTGAAAAAAAAATTGTGTGACCTCTTTGTTCGGGCGATCGATTAAGAAATGATTTTTTTAATTTCGATAACTGGGAGGGTTGCAATCAACTCAATCAGGGTGCGTCATTTTCTTGGGACTCCTCGCTTCGTCAGTCTGTAATTTCTTGAATTTTTAATTTTTTCACGCATTCTTCAAACATTAAGGAATGACTCGTAAAAAAATGGGTGGTGAAAATATTTATTGTTTTTTTTATGACGTCTGAAAAACATCAAAAATTTGGGCGTCTAGATCAGAATTCCCACTTAAGTAGCCTGAAAAGCGAATCTGCTACTTTTCTCATTTCCTAGCGCCATCAAAAATGCATTACTGCGATCGAATTCGCGAAGTACGGATTACTATATAAATTTGTCAGCAGCCTTTCTATAGAAACTCGCGCTGAAGGAGGGATGAAATTAATTGACGTAATGAATTGTGTTAAAATTGAAGAATATCGGTCGACAAACGTTTCCCACGACGACGAATACACGAACGGAGCGCCTATCACGGCTATGTCGATTTCATCCTCATCCGTAAATTGACGAGCTGCGTGGAATAAGGGCCAATTCAAAAATCTAGTTTTGAGTAGAAAAAAAACTGTGGAAAACGAAATCTAATAATCAGAATTTGATCAAAATCGTTTTACTTAGCGTCAATATCTCTACAATTAATTCAACGACACGAATGTACACTGAAAAAAAAGTTTTTTCCGACCTAATAAATTTCACCCTCCAGTAAAGAAACTGGTATTCTTGTTTTGAGAAGACCACAGTTTTTCTCCCCAGTTAATAAGTATACCGATTTTTAAAAAACTCGGTTTCCTCCTCACAATCAGCAAAATACCAATATAACAATATGGCTGACTTGACCTCGCTCAATTGACACGGATGTAAGCGACGCGTTTATAATACTCCGAACCTTTTTTTTATAATTAATAAATTAATAATTGAATTGGACGCAGACACTCTGCTGTTGCTATGGTAACGCAGCTCTAAGCTTTAGGTCTAGAAAAAACTTAGGTATTCTCAGGCGAGCAATACCAGTTTTTTACACTACCAAACGTATACTGGATATAAAAAAACGGCGATAAAAATATTTTGTATTCGGGGTGGACTTTTTTTTCAGTGTAGTAAAAAATTTGAATGCCACTAAAATTAGAGAGCTGATAATAGACGATTCTAACCGCGGAAGCAGCATAATTTCAGTGTACGTTACATCAATTAACGAGAGAAACAATACGAATTAATGGGTTGAAAATTGAAATTTTATATTTATTCTAAAATTTTATAATTTTATATAATCGAGCATTATTGACCTCGCGAAACGCGATGTTGACCCGGTCAACGCAGAGCTTTTAGTCGCCCGAAAGTATTGACGCCATCGCTTTGGAAGTTCACTTACATCAGTTTCCAGCGAACAATCCAAACCTTTCGTTGCGATAGAGCTCGCTCAACCAGCTTGTTTTCGTTCGTCAGCATTGTTATTCGCGCACTTTTCTCCAACGAATCTGCTCGCATCGAGGATAACCGGAGCCACCTCAACCTCGAGGAGTAAGTCCACTTTTCTTCCCACAATTTTACTTTTTCGTCCCTCTGGTGAAAATTGATTGCTTTCCGTCCGCGTTGCAGGAGATGAAATATGGTCATCTTATCGCAGTCCAGTGAAAAATAAAAAAAAAATTCATAAAAACCTAATAAAACCGAAATCATCCAACTTTTTTGTTATCGTTTAACCGAGAGTAGTTGTTTTATAATTTTTGACTACTAATTTGACCGTCATTTGAAAAACTTGTTGTTCAAAAACTTCGTACATTTGCGTGACCTTGGAATATTTGGGAAAAAAAAATTCGGACCGGATATTATTTTCATACGTTCAGATATCTATTTTCCAAACGCTGCCTGGAGCACGTACGACGCAGGGCGTAACGAGGTCCAGGTCCAGCGTCGATGCTAAAGTTAATCCACGTTCCCTCGAACCAGACCGTCTCCGCTGCTCTCGCGTTTTATCCTCTCAAATGTGTTCTGTTCCTCGTTTTTTCTCACCCCTCTCTCCCTCGTCCCTCCACGATCGGCTTCTTTTCGCACTCGCGCTAAGTATCGCGCCGGGCGTCCGGAACGGAATTGTTGTCGCCCATCGCCGTAACGTTACTGCCGAAACGCTTACGGCGAAAATCCTTGCCGTAAAAAAAATTCCCTAGGCTTTTTCTGGACGATTTAAATCGTTACGATATCGCTCTTTGCCGTTTTTACCCTCTCATCCGTGCGACACGTCGTTGCCCAAAGCAATACGACGGTTATTTTCATTCTTTTCCGCACCACAACCACGCTTACAGCTGCGAACGGATAGAAACCTGGAAAAAAACTCGTTCCCTCGTCCAGTTTGCTCTGCGCCATGTACCTTCTTCGCCAGCTTAGCGGACAAATTCCCCATTTTAATTCTCGTGGTCGGAACATGCGACACGTTCCGCGCGAAATCGAATACGTTTTTTCCACCAAATTTCTTCATTCCAAACATAATTATGCACCCGACTGAATTATCACCTGCGATTTTTAGGAATTTGACAAATTTAAGTAAAATTAATTTGAAGTTGTTTCAACTTCTACGAAGAACGTTCGAAGAAAAATTTGCCACGTTCGAAACGAACGCTTCACAATCAATTGTTGTGCAATATTTATTCATATAGCTGTGAATAAATACGTTCAACGTTGCCGGAAATCGTTGAAAAATTCACGCTTCGATATTCCTTTCCGTTCAGAGGAATAATAACACGAAAAAAACTCACTGAAAAAATGTATTTTACCTGATAAAAAATTGCTCCGACTATTATTAAATGCACAGTCAACGGATAAAGATATTTCAATAACGCGTATTGCAAACAAATAATTTATTCCAACCTGTGAATATATTTTTTTCAATTTTAAAATAAATAAAATACAGTGCTTGTCAACGTTTTCTAAATCATGACATAAATTACATGTGCCTCGAATTGAGCAGTATTCAGCACAACAATTTCCCTCGTTACATACTGAAAATATGAACGCGACGCAAAATTTGCTCGTCGATAAAAAATGTGTACGGTGCTTTTATTCGTATGTAGTCGAAAATCGGCGCTATTATTCGTTGAAATCGCCGATAGTTTGCTAACTACGTTACGAGACCAACGTTCATCTCGGAGAATGAAAGAAAGGAATCAAGTTTCTATTGAAACGACGAAGGTTTCAAGATCCTTGGTCGAACTAATGTTTTCAAGTGGCAGCGTTTCTCTCGCGATCGGAATTGAAATAGAGGTAATTCTCGTTATATTTGAGGTGCAAATTTATTCGAGTGTAATGCCAAGAACGAACAGTTTTCTTTCTCCCCTTTCCCCTGCACACGTATACGAATGTCGATCGTAGAGCGAACCCGGCAAAAAAAGTTTCCGTCACATTGAGCACAAAAACGTGCGTCAGCACCTTTTTTCACGAAAAAATTGGTTTTAGAGTAACATCTGAAAAGTGTTACCTCGCTATCAAATAACATTTTTGCGTGTCGAAAAACGGACTGTGAGAACAACGCGAACGATTGTGTCGAACAAACGCGCCGACACGTTGAATATTTCGGGCCCAAAAAATTGTACGCGTCGCACGGTGACGGAAATGTTGGTACTTCGTAGGTTGGAGCGAGAAGTATGTAGTATTCGAGGCTAGTACGCCACGTCGATTTTGATTTCGGCAAACATCGTTACCTTTGAGTTATCGATTGCATTGTTAATTTGACACCGCGTCCAAATTTGCAAACGTCAATTACTACCCACCCTTCCCACACACCTTCGCAACATAATGTCGTCCGTGTTATCGAATTTCCGTTGGCTGCTGTGTGGCGTGTACATCGTTCGTAACGCGGAGATGTTTCGCGACGGCAACGCACGCCAGAAACATTCGTGGCCAGGTTCGTAATTAATGCATTAATTAGAAAATTTCAATTAGCCGAATTCATCTCGCTAGCCGGCGCCGCGCCGCGTAGTTCGCGCCATATAGTAAAAAGCTCTCCGGCAGAATGATATATCGGAAAAGTCTGTAAGCCTGCTAGAAATGTTTACGATATCGAGCCGCTGTATTTCTTTACGCAAACTTCGCCGAAAAAACTCGCGTTGTTTCCCCCGTAAAATTATCACCGCTAGACGTCGCTCTCGCGATATCCCCGTAATTTCCAATCGTTTGGCAATCAAATTTGGCAGTCAATTTTCCCATTTCACCTGCTCAAATTGGGATGCCAAATTATTAGGGGCGGTAAACAGATTTTTTTCTCTATCCAAGCTACCTTCTCTCACCAAAATACCAATAAAACCGATGATAATAATAATAACGACAATGATATAATTGTAACAATCATTATAATTACGTGATAATTTATGTCGTAATTATCGTAATAATTATCAATTATTTGCCACCAAAAAAAAAAATAGACGAGCAAAAAAATAGTTGAAGTAGGAAATACAAAATTCGGTGTATCGTCCCTGTTCTCGAGCCGTGGAAAATTGAATTTATAACCGGTCATCCGAGATTCCGAAAACGTACGGGATACGGCCTGATTCGAGGAAATAAAAGCATCGCGGCCAGGAACTGCGGTGAACGGGACGCGCGTACCTCCCGATGCCAGGTATTACGACGAAACGATAGTTCCGCGCGCGCACACGAACGTTCGGACGCGTGCGGGTAGGTATAAACATTTGTATGAACGCCGCGGAAATATTCGCGTGCTGGTTGACACGGTAATATCTTGAAAAAATACAATTACCATTGTTTCAACGACCATGCGACTTGTTAATTTTATCGTTACGCCGTTTCCTTTTGTTTTCTTTCTCTCTCCCCGCTTCATTGCAGCCATTGCACACGAGGGTATTTTCTCGTACGAATTCAACCCCGCGCGCTTATTTTACAAGCAAATGAATCACTTGACGATAAAACTTCATATTTATTCTTCTCGTCCTCCGCGCGCGACGAGCAGCAATGGGAAAAGTCGTCGAGCTGTTCCGCGCAAACTTGACGAACGGAGTTTTTTCACCCGCTGCAGGTCGCCTTAGATACCCCAATTTTCCACCGATCCCTCCGCTACTATTGTCGTTTCGACGAAATGCGATCTGCCGCGCGATACGAGGCCGCGTTGCTGCGATCGCGAAAGCCACGCTTTCCGAACGTTTCCCCCCGCAAAAAAAAGCACCCATGATCGATAGCTGCCTCGAAAGCAGAGTTTTGGAAACTGAACTTTACTTATCGAAGCTAGCTTCATTTTAACAGGCGAAATCGATTCGGCACTTTTGAAAGTCGTCAGCAATCGCATTGTACAGGGTGAGGCACCGACTGTTGCCACCCTAAATATCTCGGCGATCATCGACCTGATGGTATCGTTCAAAAATTCAAAAATGTATCGTTCCGTTTAAAAAAAAAATGGTCGCATCCGATGACCCTTTTCCCACTGTACAACTCGTGTCCCGAACATTTTCTTGTGACGTCGATGATTACCGAGATATTTAAGGTGGCAACGGTTGGTGCGGCACCCTGTATTAAGACTAGATACGTCTGTGTGCAATCTTGCCTTTGGAGTGTTCCATGGCAATTCTGCTCACCCAAGCCTATTCTATGTTTAGAAATCGATTAAATTTCGCGACTCGTCGTCACAAGATAATTACAACAAAACACTCGGCCAATAATAATAGAGACTCGTAGCGTATTACTCGCAAAACGACACGAACCACTTAAGAATCCCTTCAACCCTCCGAGACACACGGATTCAAAGAAGATACAAACACTAGCTACGCGGATATTTTTTTTATTGAAAAGAAAAATAAAAATCAACGTTTATTTCGACTATTTATCATTTATAGATCGTTACTCAAAATAGTAATAATAATAACAATAACATCCCAATAAGTCTTTTGTGTTTCAACGATGTCTTCGATGTCATCTTTAGACAGAAATTTCCTCTTCATGTTTGCCGTATTGAATCTTGAGGAAAAATAATTTTGTATAAGCCACGAATAATAAATTTATAAGCTTGTGGTTTGAAATAATTTTTTTTAAAAATAATTTCTAATTCGTTTTATTATTTTTAATAACTTGTATGGTTAGGATACGTGCGATCCCACCACTTTACAGCTTCAAAACGAGTACGAAACGTCAAATAACATGTTTCTTGTATCATGAAACAATTTATTGACTCGCGACAAATTTTGAGAAAATGAAGAATACAGACACGCCGTTACGAACGACAACAATAATTGTACAAAAATTTATAGGGGTCACTGAATTCTGCACCGCATCGCGCGATGCGTTTTGATCCGTATCCATTTTTTTTTACTGAATTACGCGTTCACCGTTGATTGTTAGCATTGTTAGCAACTTACCAACCCGAGGAAAAACTTGAAATAAAATATCAAGCTGTAGGAGTACGAGTAACTTCGACTTTATGATCCGGGATTAAAATATATCCCAGCAGCAATGAAAAGCTGAGTAAAAGGTGGGACAGCTTTTACTAACACCCCTAACATTGGAGAGTTGAGGAGGTATTACGAGAACAGGGAGCAGCACGGAGTATGTCGTACGATGATTCGGTCTCCGTGGCCTTGAGAACCGCAGCAGCTAGGCAAGGACGAAGCTGCGGGAAGAAATAAAGGAACGGAAGTAATAATGGAGGAAAAATAGTATCCTGAAGCGTGACCGCGTGCCGCCGAGGTAAATTTCGCTCGTACCGGTTACCCGATATCGTTTCCGTTCCGGGTGACGGAATGTCCTGAATCGGAGGATCTCGAGTGTCGGTAAAATGAATTCAAAACTCACGCACGTACGACGAAGTAATCGTTTCATTCCTCGCTCGCCTCGGATCCAGTTTCCAGAAGTTTGAACTCTTTCAAAGCTCTGATGGTTACGAGATACAGCCGGGGGCTTCCCATCGCGTTAATGCCGCGGATAATCAGTTGATCCATGCCGTCTTATCGCCCGGATACGCTCCAACTCCCAGACTAACATGCCCCGACAAAAAAGATTCTTTGACCTGCCACAAAGCAATCTGAGTGAGATATAACGCGCGGAGGTTCCCACTATTAGTCAACTCGCTCGAACACCCTCCGCCGTTCCTCCGCCTTCTCCCTTCGTCCACCCTTCGTTTCCGCGCGTTTCTATCTCTATTATATCCGCGAGGGTCGATCCGACCTCCGCCTACGAATTCTCTCCCTTTCTCTCTGCCTCGTCTCGCGAACCTCTTTCGCTCTCGCCCGTTACGCGTTCCTCTATTCAAATATCCCACGAGAGCCCGTCGAGCCGCAGCGAGCAAAGATCACCCTTCTAAAAGTCGAATTTTTCACCCTTCCAAAAATAACGATCGAACGGACATGGCCACGCGTCGCGCATATTTCTTTTGCGAGAAGCTACCCGCCAAAATTCGTCCGACTTGAGCATTTTTGCGCGCACGAACGCTTTGGACGCACGAACGTTCGTGCGTCCAAATTTTTATGGTTCTCATTCGTACGCACGAAATCTACTCGCGAAGCGATCCACTTGCGCGCGTTAACTGTGCGTGGTAACCAGTTGTGCTTATACGAAGCTAATCACGTGACGTCGTCGAGAGAAGATATTATAATCCCCATAAAAAGCACCTGTGGTGCAAAAACCTTTCGCCTAGTTATATAAATGTGATAGTCACCCACAAACAATATATTCTTATGCCAAGAAAACATTATACACTTATTATTTTATACAAAAATTCCTTCCTCGTAAAAAAAAATATTCGAAATCAGATGCTATTGCCTAGTACCGATATCACGTTGTCTTTTTTCGAATTGACAATTGGGCTTTTCATAACACGGTATTGACAGCCTTCCTGTCCTGCCACGTAGTACCATGGATATAACGATAGAGGACTGACGCCTCCATTGGTTCGCCCAAATAACATTTTAAAAAAATAATTTAAAAAAAAAAAATTTGGTGGTGGTGGTACTAGGTGGGCCAATATTTCGTATCACTATATTAGGATTATTGACATGGTTCAACCGCCGTAACATTGTACTTATCTAGAAAAGGCCCGCCTAGTACCACTACCACCAATTTTTTTTTATTCTTTAATTATTTTTTTAAAATGTTATTTGGGCGAACCAATGGAGGCGTCAGTCCTCTATCGTTATATCTATGGTACTACGTGGCAGGACAGGAAGGCTGTCAATACCGTGTTATGAAAAGCCCAATTGTCAATTCGAAAACAGACAACGTGATATCGGTACTAGGCAATAGCATCTGATTTCGAATCTTTTTTTTTACGAGGAAGGAATTTTTGTATAAAATAATAAGTGTATAATGTTTTCTTGGCATAAGAATGTATTGTTTGTGGGTGACTATCACATTTATATAACTAGGCGAAAGGTTTTTGCACCAGAGGTGCTTTTTATGGGGATAAACCTTTTCTGATGCTTCGAACCGATCCGCGGACATCCGCGCGTATAGATTTGCCGCGCGTCGTGATCTTCGCGGGGCGGAGATGGAAATCGATCAATTTCCTGTTAGCTTCTCGGCATTTTGAGGAAGCTGATCGAGGATCCGCTCATCCGTTTATTCATCTGCCGGACGTCTCCTCCTTTTCAAAACCCGTCGCCTTCCCTTTTTCTTCGAGCTTTCAATCGAAATTTCTCCCTCGCGAGACACCTTTGTACGCTGCTCGATACGAATTCATCAACGGATCGTAGATGTCATCTCCTCCGCTGGCTTTTGCTATTCGGTGACAGACTTTCCTCGTGACTCCAGCATCTCGTTCTTCTTCTCCCGTTCACCCCGGCCGCGTCGCAGAGAATAATTCTGTAAAAGCTTCGACGCAGCTGTACGCTTCTCGCTGGCGTGCGAAACATACCCACTTTGATATCACCGGTATCGAGGTAAAACAAACGCGAGGACGAGTCAACAACGGTGTTTGCAAAATAAAAACTTGCGACGTACAGCGAGAGTTTGCTTTTTTTCGCACGTCAACGCCTTCGAGCTCACGCGAGAGAATCTATAATCGAATGTGGTAAAACGAGGGACGGTGTCGAGCAAACTCAATCATTTGCCGGAGCGTGGTTAAAGTAATTCGATCATGTGGTCAGTTGAACTCGATCGTAGCTCGAGTTAATCTGGAATAAGATGATTTCTCCTACGGTTTCGAATCAAACTGTTACGCGACTAGTACAGCCGTCCTTGCAGATACATTTCTGATTATTCGATCCCACTGATTTTTCCCATCGATGCTCGGTACATTTTTTTCCATGGTTGTGTAAAGTGCAGAAATTGTTGCGTAGTATAGTCGACATTTCAATGTGTTGACTCAACATAATCGCAGTGCGTTTTTCAACGCACAAAAGTGTTTTTTACTACTAAAGTAACACTTTATAAATGTTACTCTCAACTCGACGTGAAAAAAATGTGTGGAATTCACTCGACGCGTGTGTCAAATGTGACGCTGCTCGTCGTCACTTGCGCGGAAAAAGGGGTAGCTACACTTTCTATATCTCGTGGAAACCAAAGACTACATTCTACTATTTTTTCTTCCAGTTCATTCTTCAGTTTCATAATTTTTTTGCTGTCGCGTTTGGCAAATATTGAACCAATCGATTGGATTTGAGCAGTAATTACTCTAGCTTCGCGGTTTAACGTATTTTTTTTCGCTTTTGAGGTTAGATCGATGTCTTGATGTTCCAGATAAATAACGGACACTTCACTTATATTTACAGTGGTCTTCGATGTATTATACTTACTGCCACGATACGTATTATGCATACGTTAATCTCATCGTTGGATGGCATTTGTGGTGCTTTGTCGTCTGCGCGCCGGGGCTCTTATCAACGTCGGCTGACATTTTTTAGACAACATTTAAGTATAATATATATTTGTTAGCTGTTAGAGAAACGCGCAGTAAATGTTAAAATTCACATTTTCTACGTGTTACAAATAATACTTTGGCGCGTAGAATTCGACGAACCGGTTCTAGAGAATCTTAACATTGGTTTGTGGTACTTTCAACACTAAGCTGTGTTACTGTATCACTACACCCGGAATGCGTTGAAACAACTCTACGTTTGTGTTAAAAAAAATTCGTTGACACAAATTGTTGTGTTAAATTTGACGAACAATTTTTTACTGCGCGGTAACGAGTCTTGAATGCAAACAAGCTGGTGGACCCAAGGAGAGAGGAGTTCGACATCTCGAATCGGTACATCCTCTTATCGGTACAGAAAGACGCCTGTCACCGAGATGATTGTAAATTCTGTTGGTACGAAAGGACACCACGATGTGCACAATTTCAGGATACTCCAAATTATTTCTGAGGTATTCTTTAACTTCCACGTGAACTATTTTTCTCGATTTTCGTTCAATTTGTTTTTAGAAAGAAGCGTGAATTTTTTTCTATCAAAAATGTACCGGCTTGACCAGCACGCTCATCGCTGCAACGTCTCGTACATCAGAGCTGATCAAATATGCGGTTTAAAAAAAAAAATCTTTCAAAAACACGCAATTTTGGTAATTTTTTACCGGTATATTTGTTTTGCTGCCAACCCTAAATAATTTACCGTGTCGCGCGTATCGTATTCATCGTCACGCGCTACGTGTCCGTGGTGCGCCGCGATCGTTATGCTGTAAGCACGGTTAGAATGCCACGTGCCAAAAGCTCTTTCCGCCGAGAATTCGTACCAAACGAACCAATTAATTTGCCTATACTCTTCTTCTCTTCCAATCAGTTGCGTAATACGAAACGCGAATCCTAGCGGTAATCAAGCGATCGGCAGAAATTGCGATTGGCAATAACGAGCAGAGATTCGGGGAATCGTTCATTTTTACCGGTGAGCAAGACTATCCGACCGCAATTTACTGTGATCGGGGAAAAAAAATGGCTGGCTCGGCTGCATCCGAGTTCCATCGACCAAATAGTTCGTATCCGACGAGTGAAAACGGACGGAATTCGTTGGCGCTCTGTAAACTACTCCGATTCGGTTGTATCAATATCCGCTCACCGCTACTTAATTTTTCACCGCGAAATCCGCGGGTAGCGGCGAATAATTCCCTCGTATCGGGGGACGTGACCGGAATTTTTCGTTCCTCTTGTACAAAACGAAAATATCGATGTTCTACGACGAAAAAAAGCTACGAAAATACACAACAGGTGGTGAAAAATGGCAAAATAAAACCATCCACGTGGTCGTAACACCTCGACTAATATGCCGAAGGAAATCGGGTAATCTCGAGGCGGTTATATCGAACGATCGGCAAAAGTAGAAAACTATCAAAGGGATCCAATATTATATATATTATATATAACATATTATATAATGGGTTGGGGAAAAAGTTCGTGGCGTTTGAGCGTATGTGCCGCGTTACGTCATCTATTATAACCTAATTCCTGCCTGTATCGAAGTTTACGTTAGTGTATTCAAAACGTGGGCTTTCGGTCTACATAAGAACATAAAACTCTTTAAAATCAGTGAGGTGTAATAGCATTTACAAGTCTTCGAAAATGGAACAAAATAACGAGAAAATTCGCTACATTTTACAATATCACTTTGATCAAGGTGAAAATGCATCACAGGCTTGTGATAAAATTTGTGCTGTATATGGCCAAGATGTTCTTTCAAAATCGGCAGCTCGCAAATGGTTCGCTCGTTTTCGTTCTGGAAATTTCGATGTCAAAGATGGACCTCGTTGTGGTCGCCCAATCACTGAAAAAGTAGATGAGATTTTGGAAAAAATTGAAGGAGACCGGCATATAAGTAGTCATGACATCGCTAGAGACCTAAACATTGACCATAAAACTGTTTTAAACCATTTGCATAAGTTTGGATACAAAAAGAAGCTCGATGTATGGATACCGCATGAACTGTCTGAGAAAAATCTACTGGACAGAATTTCCATTTGTGACTCACTGCTGAAACGAAATGAAATCGAACCTTTTCTCAAAAGAATTGTGACTGGTGATGAAAAGTGGATCACGTATGACAATATAATGCGAAAAAGATCGTGGTCGAAAAAGGGTGAAGCTCCGCAAACGGTAACAAAGCCAGGATTAACGGCACGGAAAGTAATGCTAATTGTAAGTGATTGGTGGGACTACAAGGGAATCATCCATTATGAACTTTTACCAAAAGGTAAAACCATTGATTCAACACTTTACTGCGAACAACTAATGAGACTCAAGCACGCAATTCAACAAAAACGGCCAGAATTAAATAATCGGAAAGGAGTTGTTTTCCATCAGGACAATGCCAGGCCACACACGTCATTAGTAAAACATTAGTACAAAAATTGAAAGAGCTTGGATGGGAAATTTTGTTGCATCCTCCCTATAGTCCGGACTTAGCACCTTCCGATTTTCATTTGTTTCGGTCGCTTCAAAACTCTCTTAATGGAGTTAAGCTGAACTCACCAGAGGCATGTGAAAATCACCTCATTCAGTTTTTCAACCAAAAAACTACCAAATTCTACAGCGATGGAATTCTTGCTCTTCCAGAGAAGTGGCAGAAGGTCGTCGATCAAAATGGACAATATTTAATTTGAGGGAGATTATAAAAAATATGAAACAACTCGATATCAAATATACCTTAATATCGCCACGAACTTTTTCCCCCACATATTTTATAATATATTATATATATACACATAATATGTATAATATATTATATATATACGTATAATATATAATACGTATAATATATTATATATATACGTATTATATATATTATACAATATATTATACCACCCCAGAAAAAAAAATTTCTACCTCGCACCACTCGTAGCTATCGCAAGTTTCATAATTTGTCTCCTGACCCAAGATGAGCCCTCTGCGATGAGTCCAAGAAGTGTCGCAAGGGGGATTCTTTTTTTTCCATTTGAATAACACGTGAAAAATTCTTTTTAAGCTGAATAATACTTCGAAAATCGCTGATTTGCTTATTCATAGATCGAACAAAGTTGTCACATTTTTTTTTGTTTCCCTTAAAAATAGTTTGATTGAACAATTATAATTGTTTTTCATGACAATATTGACAATTTACGGGTATTGAATTCATTTTACTGATGGTAAAACGCAGCATCGTTACAAAAATGTTAACTACGAATTCTGAATAATTTTGTGTTTCATTCAAAACCGCAATTATATGCGTTTCAACGTGAGAAGTCAATTTTCTATGTATTAATCAAATATAAAAAATAAATCCTTCGTGCGACACTTCTTGGACTCATCTTGTGTCTGGAACCAAGATATAATACTAGTAATAGTCTCAGGTGGCGCGAGCTAAAGAAAAAAAATCTTTTTTTTGCGCTGGCTGATATACGTACACAAATGCATACATATATATATATGCACGCTTCGGGAGAAAGGCGACGCGAGGAGGCGAGAATGAACGAAGATGATTTTATCGCGGCATCGTAATTTCTCGAAAATCGCGAAATGCAGAGATGTACGAGACTCCACAAAAAATACAAACCAAATGAAGCCGGATGCTCCGCGGTGATGCGTCTCGAAACGGGAGAATATCTCTGACAGCCTAGAATCGCGACGGGTTATACCAGAAACTCGTATCGCAAGAAAAGCCACGCGGAGTGACGGGCGGATAGTTGACTAAACGTGTAGGTATCTACGATTTCAAACTACTAGAATAACTAAGCTCAAGGTCGTTAGCAAATTGCGAATCGTCTGCGAAGGACGGGTTAGCTGAGAGGGCAGAAACCGCGATGCATTTCCGAGCAAAGCGAGCCTAACAAGACGTCGCACGGTCTTGATAACAAGAAAGTTTACGTGTGGTAGAAACCAGCAAGTTACTTCATCAGGGCTTGATAAATGAGTCGTACGGTCTACTCTCACGTTCGTGCTTTTCCAGGGCAACCCGCCTCACCTCACCTCACTTATCCTCATCCACTCCACCCCTCCAATCTCTTCCTCTCCTCTCTCTCTCTCTCTCCTCTCTCTCTCCTCTCTGTGTCTCAATCTCCCCTGCCTTTTCTGGAAGTCAAGTTTATCCGCAAGAAACGCCTCTCTCTCTCTCTCTCTCTCTCTCTGTGTTCAGGTGACCTCTATGTTCACGCGCTCGGGTCCGTTCTCTATACGTGTCTTCTTCTTTCCTTCTCTTTCGCGCTCTCGCGTATCGCGGCTATGATGGATAGCCGCTACCAAGTCAGGATATAACCTCTTATCCGTTATCATTGCGATGGGTAAACGTTAGTGGCACACGTCCGTCTCGATAGCACGTGCAGTCTCGAATCTCTCGGTATATCCCCTTCAGAAATCCATCTGCCTTCCCACCTTGCCTATTTTATAAGCTTGTATAACCTACGCGTATCAATCCAGCGGCGCGCGATACTGTTTTCGCTGCCACGTCGCTAAAAGCCCTTCGGAAGCGAAGAAGGGGTCAACAGCGATTGTATGGCGGTTGCTCGCTGCTCTCGTTGTAAGACGAAACATGCAACGTCGAGACTACCTATACGGATTTCAGGGTATAAAAATCGAGCTCCTCCACCACACCACGCCGATAGCGCCTCTCGCGAACAACGCTTATCGACATCGCGGACGTCGATACGTCAAAGTGGCTACAGGTACTTTAGGTTGGGTGAGAAACTCCCAACAAAATGATTAGGTAACGTGCGTTCGCGTGTGATCGATCACGTCTCGCGCCTTCGACCTGATCACGCGTATTTGCATGTTTATTCGGCGACGGTTCATCCTTCCATCGCGCCAAGACAATCGATTCCATTCGACGAGCTTACACGACGACGATATCAAGCAGCACTATCAAAAACCTTCTCCCAGCAGAATCGGCGATCCCGTTTTTTTCCTCCCTTCCCATTTGTAACGCGAATCGAATGTCACAATTTCACTCCATCGCATCACTAATCTCGACTTCACGGCTTTGATAATTTTTGCTGCCAAGTTTGTCATTTCCGTTTTCCCATTCGCTCCTTAATTCAACGTTGTTTTCCTTATCTCGCGTTCCAACAAAAATGATAGAAACGCAGTGAAGACACTTTTAAAGAACATTATTTATTTTTCCGTTTTGTTATTTGAACAAAATGATATCGAACGTTTTTTCGCGATGGGAGATAAGTATGCCGCAGGAAACGTCGGAATTCCAGGGAAGTTGCGGATAAACGTTTGAAAAATAACTAAAGAAGGGCGATGTTCCGAAAAATTGAGTCTAAGGGATTCTCGCTTCTTCCGGCATCGAGGCGCGAGGGGAGTAACAATAATCCGTGGTCACGTGTCATTCGATTGTTGTCTCGCGCAGATAACGCGGAGGTTCGTCGTTGTGTGTCGTTATTCGCTTCAACTTTCGTCGATCCGCCTCGTTCTCTCGGTGTTTGGCCGCGTTACCTTGGCTACCATCGGATTCTAACTTCTCCCCCGTGCTCCCCGTCTCCTAGGAAGTCTGCGGCCAGAACGCCGAGTCGGGGGGTTGAGAAGAGCGAGAGGCGAAATTCCAGCAATTGGAAGGTGGGGATCCACCGCGAGACTACGAGAATCGCGTGTTTTCTAAATATTTCCCTTCGGGGAATGCCTTTGATAAGCCAGAGCCTCCCTCCTCCGCGCGCAACCCCCTTAATTTCGTTGTACCGAGAGACGTGTGCGTTTCTCCCCGCGTGTCTTTCGATCCTCCTGCTCCTCGTCCTCCTCTTCGTCGTCGCCTCTCGCCTCTGCTCTGTCGCCTCGTGGATTTTCATATACTCGTCATTTCATACGTCGGAGGGTGTCTCCCTCGTGTCTCGAACCCGAATCCCCGGTGGAAAAACGAGGAGCGTGGCAGGCTCCCCGGCTGGGCGAGTAAAAAGGGTTCCGTATGTATTTAACGCGCGAGGCTTAATGGAGTTATTAATAACGTATCTCGCGCAACTCTGGGCTTAGTCGAGCAATTTCACGCGACAAAATAGTTAAGCCTTGACTAGATATATGTATAGGAGCTGGGGCGAGGTAATAGTAGTCGCGGTGGCGCGAGAGACATGCCGAGAGACGAGTCGAGCGAACGGACACGCTGCGAGAGTAACGTACGCGCAACGATCCACGGATCCACCGCGGAACAAGGACGTCGTCGCCGCTTCCCAACTCCTGTGTTCCGCCCAACGATCGATTTATATGCGAATCGTGGACGTTCCTATCGCCGAACTCGAGGTGTTCGCCTGCGGCGGAAATAATCGAAAAACGACACGGTGTCCGAAATGACATCGGGATCGAGAAAAGTACTGCAATTTCAGGTGCGTCGTGGTCCTCTGTTGCACGCAGCGGATCGTTTTCGCCTCGGAATCATTCCTCGATCCACTGGTTTTCGCCGAGCCTGGTCGTTCTCGTGAAAATGAAGTGGGTGGAAAAATTAGAACACGGTTTTCCAAACATATATTATTATTGAATTTATTTTCGATTCAACGTTACGAATCGATTCGACTATATTCGACGATGAACTTAATGCTAATACTTATTGTTAGTTAAGAATACTTCTGAAAAAGTACTACGTCAAAATACTCGAAAAGTTGTTCAGCTTCGCAGATATGAATGGAACGTCTCTCGTGTCCTTAGGACGCGAGTAAAAAGGTAGTTTTTTAGGCGCATTAAAAAAAACGTTAATGTTTGAAGAATACATTTTTTTTAAATCTAGTGAAAAAATGAAAAATTCAAGAGGGGTCTCGAGAAAATGACGCACCCTGATCGACATGATTATAAGTCTCCTAGTAATCTCAAATAAAAAAAAAAGAAATCAATTCTTAATGGAAAAGAATGCTGCAATGGCTCGAACTAAGAAGTCAAACATTTTTTTTCCACAAAATGGCGGCTGTCTGAAATAAAGACCCGTTTTTCGTCAGTTTCTTTTTTACTTTGGCGAATTTGTTTGAAATAGTAAAAACTGAAATGTTGTTATGATTATAGAGTAGCGTATAGAGAAAGCTCATGCCAAATGTCAAGTGAATTGGTTCGGTAGAGCTTGAGATATCACGTCGAAAAAAGTAGTTCTAAGAAAAACGCGTTTAAAGATTTGATCAAAGTGGACCGCGTCGCTAAAATAGCTATGTCTCCGAAAATAATGTTTATATTGATAAATTCTGTCGAGGACGAATTTTTAAAAGCTCAAGGTTTGAAAATATGGACAGAAAAAACGAATTTTTCAACGACAGGCCAATTTGACGTGAAATGTACGGGAGTTTTTCGAAATCACCGAATCTCGGCTTTTTGCTGCATATTCATTTCCGGCTCATCGACTCTGTGGGTCTTTGCCTTCAGGTGCGATGCCTCGCGGCTGTGAATAATATAACGAGTATGCGATAAATAATTCAAATATGGCGCTTCGTTCGCGAAACCAGAACATTACTGTCATCTTTTACTGCATTGTTCGTAAGATGTCAGATTAATTTATCACAAACGAATAAATTCCCATGCACTGTTCACCTGTGTATCAAAGATTCCAAGAATAATCAGTTAATCCAACGGACCGTTTTCGATTCCGTTGAAAATCCATCATTGCCGTACAGATTCGGCAGGGTGGCTGAAAATGTTGCTGGGAAATTGGTGTTCAACTTGAAAATTGGCAGAGGATTGGGAACCGCGTGATATCCAATTTTGTAAAAAATGGATGCATCGATAAATCTAATTTGATTGAATCACATTTTATTAATAATTCTAGTTAACGAAAATAAATGCGAAATTGGCTGGCAACACGTTAGTTATGGAGCAGTTTCGGATACCGACATGCTCGGAGCATAATTGAGGCGCTGCACGTAAAATACAGTCCCTTTCGTAGGAACAATCTTTCGTCGTATCTTCGAGACGTGGAAGACCCTTTGCTCGTGATATTCGAGGTGCGAGTAACTTTATTTCAGCGTCGGTTGAGGAGAAAATCGAACTTTCCTAACATCCTTCGCGTCGTGTCGCGATATCCTCGTGAATGCCAGGATATCTGCCCATTCCGCTAAAATATTGACGATCCGGTGGCGAAACGTTGACCTCTGTTCCCTATCCCTTCGGCTTACGCCGCGAAAAAACTTGGAGTTCGAATCGTTTCCGCGACACTCTCGTAATCGTAGTTTTTCCATGCCCGTCAGGATCGATCGACTACTCGAGATTATTAGGGCGATGCAACGCCAACGTCCTCGGGGTACCCGGCCCTCGAAGAAGGGGTCGCGGCGCAGCGTCCGTATATTACAATCGGCCGGGATGGAAAAGTATTGGGAATCGTTGCGGGAGAGAAACCGGACAAAAGTTTCCCCTCGAAGTTGAGAATATTACTTTTTTACCTCGTTCCTCGGAAAGTCTCGTCCGTTCGCATAATACGTTGCGAAGTTTATAAACGTTGTGTTCAGGAAGGAAGAGCGCGGCGGCGGAGAAGGGGGAACGGGGACAAAGTTTTTTACCGATCGTCGATGAGTGGACAACTTTTTTCTACCTTGGGCGAACGTGACGGGAGGATGGAAAATAACGCGTACCTGAAGGAAGCAGGACGCCGACGCGTTTTTCCCACGCGTTCGCCGATTCCTGCTACACGGAAGAAAAAAAACTGCCGTGCACTGTCCAGGCAGTATCGAGTACCTACTGCCAGTGGCTTTGTACCACCTTCTCCATTAAATGTGGCAGATGCAGTCGCTGCGAAAATAGAGGAGACGATCTCTCGAATTGCTGACCAATTTTTATGTTTATATATATATAGGGGAAAGTCGTCAGAGTTGGGCCACCACTGTATTTGGTATATGACAAATGCTGCCATCGGTGCAAAGGCATGGAACTGTTTGTCTCGATGACGGCTAACTTTGTAAAGCATGGACAGTCGCAGAAATTATTTCCAAAAAGTGTCATGCCCTCGTATTGTTTTTGATATCGTTGGATGTATTGTACTATTCGAAAAAAGTGCCCATAACTCGCAAAAAAACCATGCCGAAATTGAAATAAGTATATGATAGCATTGTATGTTCCATCATTAACAAGTTTCTAAAAGGAAATGTTGATTCCTTAACCTCTCCAGCTGTAGTGTGTTGCGATCAAAAAACACGAATGTTGTTAGAGTTGGGTCACTCGTGTAGTCAGAGTTGGGCCACATCCTTTTCTTTTTCTAACAGTGAAATATCATTTCTTAGCATGTTTTTCGCGCCGTTAAACACTAAAATAATAAATTGTAGAAATGAAAGTCTCATTTCATGACTAAAAAATGAATAAATAACCATTTTTGCAATAACAAAGAATATGAAAATTTGAATTACAGATAAAAAAATGCTTTATTTCATGTTTTGCAAACCTTCAAATACTATAATGAATTCTAGAAATGAAAGTCTTCTTGTTTGTTCTTGTAAACAAAAAGTTTTTTCGTATGTCAAAATTGCGACTCTGATTAAATTGATTTTCTGTGTTTTTCATCGTAAACATGTCAAAATGTATTAAGAACAATAAAATGTTGCATACCATTCCATAAAAACCGGTTTCAGTACATATTCCATGCAATTTCAGTGGTGGCCCAACTCTGACTGAAATGGCCCAACTTTGACAATTTTTTTTTTTTGTCTTTCGTCAATAACATTATTTTCCTTTGTCGCAGCAAGTTGCCATACATATATGTTTTAGATAAAGGTTTGAACTTTCGAATAAAAAAAAATTTGGAATTATTCAAATTTTTGAAAAAGATATAGACAATAATCAAAAAGTGGCCCAACTCTGACGACCTTCCCCTATATATATATATTTATCTATGTATAAAATTTTGTTTATAAATTTTTACTCTACTTGTCCCTTCAATTACAGTCGAACTATATTCGTAGTGTTGATCTCGGCTACACAGACATGCTGTGTCCGGTCTTTGGTCCCGAGATTTGTAGGCCTGTGTTATTTGACCCTGAAAAACAATGGAATCCAAAGCATTTCGCCGTTGATTTCGCGTAAAAGGCGTGGTTGTTTCGCGGGTCGGTAGTGGTTAGTGTCCAGATAGTTCCCGTTCTTGCGCGTTCTCTTCCTGTCACCAAACATTACCGGGAAGCATGTAGACGCTACTTTTTCCTGTCCGCCGAACGCGGAGTGCTGCTTCTCGCCAGATTCTTCTTGTGGCCAGGAACTAGCCCAACAATGTTTTTGTGCCAGTGCCCGCCGTGGTCAATCTAGTATATCGATGTTTATTAGTCGCTGGCGGATCGCTGTCGGATGCGGTGTGTTGTTACAGTCGAACTTGGACCGAGCGAATGCCAAGCACACCGCGAAACTAATTGTTGAATTGAATACACCAGCAAACACCGACCGCGAATACCTAGCCTCGAAGTCACTTCGTATCGCGCGCAAAATTATTTCCTGCAAAATTTAAGGGTGCAGACGCGTCATCGTTGAAGTCGAAAGTTCGCGATTCCCGGTACCTCGGTTTGTCCACCCATTTATTCGCTGTGAGAAATTAGTTTTATAATTTCTGACTTTATTTTTGCGTGGTTCTACGAACCTTCGTGTTGAAATGCTGATGAATAGATCGTTACTAATTTGTGTTGGCTTTCATTGTGATTGACATCGTTGATTTTCCCAAAAATTCGAGTCGTTTCGATCGTCGGTATCATACATCCAAATTCTTTACCGGTCAACTGGCTCGGCTTTTTTTACTATACGTGCCAAAAATGGCTTCACGGATGATTCAAGTGAATCGTGCGAAATTGGGTATGGGAGGGCTTTTTAAGCTTCCAAATCGATTCCCTCGCTTAATTTTTGGATCTGCAACCCCCAACCTCTAAGAAATAGAATTTAGGGATGAATCTTTCAGGTTTTTCAATTCTTCACCAAACTTTCGACAACGGGGGTAAAAACTTGGTTATTTCATTGAATATATGGGAATAAAAATAACAATTCATTCAATTCGCAATAGTTTTTTTTTATCAATATTTCGCGTCTGCCAATCTCAATGTTACCATAGCAATGCAAGATTCGGATTCAGCGAACAGGCAAAAGCCCGTATAACCTATTTTAAGAATATTGATTGTTTTAGAATTTATAAAAGCATATCAATAAAAGCAACATAAACCAGAGTTAAAGTAACGTTTAAAAAGTGTTACTTTTGTATTCGATAACAGGTTTGGATAAAATCGCTTGAAAATAAAAAAGATATTCAAATTGATCGTATTATAGGTATCATACTCTAGCAGAATTGTCGTGATTTTTTTATTTTCACCTCGATGATACTTGATACAATGTCGAGGGGGGGGGGGGGGGGGGGGAATCTTGCTCGCGCTTGATTCGAAAATTGTCGAGGTTTCGTGTGATAAACATCGGAATAAAGCAAGTTGGTTCGATCGTGGAAAGATTCTGGAAAAAGTTTGTATCAGCTCGTAAATAACGATTTCTATGGAAACTGTGATCGCATTGATTCGTATCTGGAAATAGAATCTTCGGGAATGAATGAAATTCGGGCATGGCGAAATACGTTGGGAATAAAATAACGTAAGGTTGCAATTTTTTATTCGCGTCTACCTTTTTGTAGCTTATCGGCGTATTATATTTTTCATATTACGTCGATTCCCGAAGTAACATTTGGATATGGTGAAATAATTTGGGGATAAAATGAAAGAGAATGTGAGCTGACATTTTTCTATCAAAGTTCGTCGCGAGTCGAAGTTGGCTCTCCCGTTGGATCGCAAAACATCCGGAGGAATTCTTCGGAGCTCCGGCTCCGGTAACGATTTATCGATTTCCGAATTATACATTTATTTCCCCCGCTCCGCAAAGAGCGCGACCAGATTTACACTCGGATTGTCTTACGAAGATTGCTTGTTCGTAGAAAATCTACTTGGCACCCGGCAGCCTCGACCTACCGAATCCGCAAATACCGACGACGACGACGAAGAGAGCCCGTCGGAGATATCGGAAATTGAAAGAACACGTCAGAGAGCGAATTTGTAGGAGACAACCTTAACTGATTAAAGCTGCGCCGGGACGAGATAGCATTGGTCGCGTTTCTCTTCTCATCGGAAAGATAATAATGAAAGAAAGACGGCATTGACAGCCTTCTAGATATCATTTTCCGCAAAACAAACACAATTCCAGAACAAAACTTCTCGCGGCCGTGTGTAATCTCTGTTCTTTTCAGAAAATTACAGCTCAACTTCCTACAAGCAATCCTGTTGAATCGTAGCAGAGCTACTTTATCCCCACGTGGAAAAAAAATCCTTCCATCGATAATTAACAACTTGCTCCAAGTTTCAAGACTTATAAATATTTCACAGACTAGCAGATAAAATTCTGCGGATAAAACCGACAATTTTGACAACTTTTCGTATAAATTCAACGTCCGCGTCATAATTTTCAAGAATTTTATGTAATGCTCGATGTACTGCCCCTAACCCCTTCAAGCACGGTGGAATAGTGGAATGCCACCTTTTCCAAAACCATTTTCCGCGTAGTTGGCGCAGTTTTCATTCAATTTTCAAATTTTTTGTTTGTTTTTTGATATCAATTGCACAGGTCCAGATAATCCGGGGACAAATACTCCAGAAAATAGGAGTCGGACACCCGGCGCAGACCTCTTTATTAATTTATATATTTAAGATTGAAAGATCGGCCTGATATTATCTGCAATAATTAGTGATTTTGTCGAAATGAACAAACGAGCGTTGAAAAATAGCCATTTTACCGGAACAGAATCATTATCTCCGAAAGTTCTTGGAGCCTCCATGCCTTAATTTGTGTTTGGAGGGTTATGGAGTCGCTGATAACGAATCTGCGCGATAATTCGTTATCAGCCACCCCGAATACCAACTTTCGCTCTCGCCAAATAACTATTTGCATTGTTGGTCCGCCATCTTGAATTTGCTAATTTTTAGCGCAGATTCGTTATCAGCGACCCTGCAAACCCCGGAGTCATAAAATTTCAAGTCGATTGCGCGCAAAGAAAAATTTGTGCTACAGAGGATTAAGCATACACAAAAAAAAAACAGGCAATAATTCTCGTACATTCGTACGGTGAAAGCTGTGGTGTTCCCGGAAGCTTTTTTCAAAGAAATTGGAATGCGAATTCCTACTCGCGAATTAATTTTCCGGAAAAATGTTACAACGATTCGTTACTGTTTTTCGGAACATCCGTTCGAAATTCGAGCTGGTAGGGGGAAAAACGAACAAGTAGTACAAATGTCGGAAAACGGACATTTGGATACTTGGATTTCCCAAATTCTGCGACAAACATAGCCGTGCGGACGAAAGTGGAGACGATCAATAGGTGGAATGAAATGTCCGACACGATATCGTTCAGCGTTATAGTTGTCCGCGACTTTTGCGAAAATTGCGTTTGTGCACGTGTGTGTGTATGTGTGTGTGTGTGTTGACGGGTTCACGTTTTCTTTGAATCGTTGGAAAACCGACGTCTGCGTTGTTTTGCTTTCAAAGTAAACGTCTGGTGTCGAGTGTCTGCCGGTATTTCAATATCCAACGTCACACGTTGCTCGAAATTGCCCCGTCGTTGACATAAATTCACCTATACACTTCAGCGATTCGCCAAATTTGGATGGAAAAAATAAGCGCGCTGGCGAGACTCAAAATTTGTGCGAAATATCGCGACTAAGTTACGCGAGAACAAAGGAAAAAATGACATCGCTACGTTTTCTTTGCTTTGCCTTTTTATTTTTCTAAAAAAAGCTCATATACGGGGCATTTCACGCGAAATCGGTGATTTGAATTTTTCATTTCCTTCCCGTGGTTTGAAAATGTACCAAAATGTGACGAAAAAATTCGGCACGTTCCCAATTCGCGCGCGAAAACTTGGGGACTTGGGGAAAAACGAGGGCATTCGCGAAACGTGATGAAATGCTGCGAGATGAAATCGCAACGTTCGTTGTTGTCAGCGATATAAGTTGATGCAATTCACTTAGCGGACACCGCTTTGCCGAAGCGAAGGGATATCTCGGGCAAGTTTTACTCTCGCGTGCGCCCAGACTTTACGTCTTCGTGTAGACCGAAGTTGCGAAAAGTTCCAGAAGTTGTATTTCGCGAATTTACTCGTCCCTGCGCCACAGCGTGTCCGCCGCGAAACTTGGAATTTGCGTCAGGATGTTCCGCAGAGAGACGAGAGCAAAGTTCGACGACTATCCAAATCGATTCGCTGCGTCCTCTTTTATTTCTCCAACGTTCCACGTGATCCTCGGATCATTCCTCCGATCAACGTTCTTCCAATTTCATCACGTTTATCGAGAAAAATAATTAATAGAAATATATACGGGTCGTTCCATGTCCACTCGTTCCAAGTCGTTCCGCTGATCGTCGTCGATTGTTTCGATTGTTTAATATCTTCTTCTCATCCGTGTAAAAAGAAGTCCTCGGCCAAATTTTCATCTCCCTATCCCCACCCATTTCGGAGTTATCGATTTTCGCTTAAAAAATGTACAGGTATCTTCGACTACAATTATGATAATCTAACTCTATAGAGCGTAATCTTCTTCATTTTCAATGCTCTTTCCGAAAAAAAATACAGAACTGAAAAAAAAATTCCAATGCTCTTCTGACCATTTTTCGATTTTTTCAAAAAAAAATTCACAAACTTCCACGTTAAAATAGAAAATTTTTGAGTCACAGCCCAAGATGGGCTTCAAACAACTTCTATTAAACGAAAATTGAAAAACAATTTTTTTCTGTAATTTTGATTCATTTTCCTATTGCTTAAATTGTTTTTCAATGTTTTTTACTACAAGTTATTCGAAGCTTGTCTTGGGCTATGGCTCAAAAATTTGAGCTGAACAAATCGAAGAGGGCCGTTGAGTTCACATGGAATGACCCGTATAGTTCTCTATTTTTCATTCCAATTTTGCACGTGTTTCTCGATTATCGTCCAACATGAAATGCTGCCCTTTTTCTGTTCATTCTTAGCCAATGTGCGCTTTTCATTTGGACCGCAATTTGGAAACCATTTATTCAAACATCACCAAAAATAAAATACCACGAGCATCGAGGACAGCGAAACAAAATTTGAGACAAAAAATTATGGCCTTTCGAAAAGTTCTTGTGGAATTTGTCGTGCAACTGCATTCGTTCTTAAATAGCTTCTGCTACTTTTCCTAGTAACTTTTTTGGTAAATAATAATAAGTGTGTATTTAAAAAAAAAGATAGTACCTCCCCTCTTTGGGAATGTTTCGCCATAAATATCACGTCGAAGTTGTGGAAAATTGGTTTGGAAATGATTTTTCTACGCGGAGATGAGAATTTTTTTCTGTGAAGAAAGTTTGTTCTAGTCCAACGAACAAGAGATGTAAAAATGCGTGGAAGCTGAAGAGGCTGAAAAAACGTGCACGCAATTGAGAAAAATTGGTAGAGATTTTGAGAAAGACTCGGAATGGAATGAAACGTTTGTTAATAACGAAGAGATAATTTGATGGCGATAACGATCGTTTCCCGATTCGGATACGCGTGTCGTTTCGCGGGACGTATCATCGCGACGCGCCCCGCTATGTCTCGTGACGTTCGATGGTCGGTTGGAAATAACCAGATTCGGTTGATAAATCTACGGTCAAAGCGGCGATAAATTGTCGGCGAGTCCTCGTTAAACAAAGGGCACCCTGATCCACGTCTGACGTGTTGTCGCGCGGAGCTTTTTAAACTGATTGAAACCTGGCGTAAAAACGCTGTGCGTACGGTAGGCAGACGGGCTGATAGGTGGACGAGATATCGAGGACTGAGCGAACGAGGTAAGCGTAACGATGCCGAGGACGAGCCGGTGACGAACAATTGTTGCCCCGCGCATTGGCGATACGAAGAGTATGAAAATCTGCCGAATCCCGGAGCTCCGATGACGCGAGAGCGTAATGAAAGCTCGACGATATCGACGACCGCTTTGTAGCTACGTATCATGCTGTCGATGTGATTTTCCATCGAACGCCGTAACTCGCAGGGTGTAATTAGACGAGAGATCGTTGTCAAAATATCGTTTGTTATCGGACAACGTTCCGCGACGTATTCGTTGATGAAAACGACGGACGTTGCGTCCCCGCGCCCACGCGAAGATACGTCTCTCTATTTACTCCTCGCATCGTGACGCGGACTTTTTCTGTCAGAATTTTTCATCGAGCTAGAAAGCTTTTCTCCTGGATCGTGAATAGATTCGCGAAACTCGTCGCTAACAATTTTCAGAAATACTTCTTGTTAATGTAAGACGCGTTTTCGCGTATCATCCGAGCTCTGCGAATTTTCTCCCCAACTTTTCAAGGGATGGGCGAAATAACGGTGTAACTCCAAACGCGTGATTTTGAGAAAAACGTGGGAAACTTGGGTAAAATAGGCTTCAGGAAAATACCTCGAGAGGATTATCGGGAAATCAATTGTTCGGTGAAATTAATCGAAAAACCTAATATCTACCGACGAATACAAATTTCGAGTTATACCATTTTCCCAAAGCAACTATCACTGTTTATAAATACTTACATCTTCAAATCTACTACGTGTTTTTCTGTTTTTTCCATCTTTTTCTAATTTCTACGACGTTTTTTGTCTTCCTCAAGTTTTTTTCCAATTTCGTTCCGATTCTGTCCAAATGCCTCATCTTTTTCTGACCCTGTTTTCACGTTTTTCGGATTCTTTGAACCTTTTATTGTTATTTTCTGAGCCTGTTTTTTAATCTCGTCATTATGGTTTTGACAATTGGATGAGTTTTTAGAAGTGTGGCACAGAGACGAAAAATTCTCGTTTCAAGAGTAAAAAACCCACCTATTCTAAGAAGTTGGTTCATGCCTCGGTTGTGCTCAAAATAAGAAAGTTTTCGTCTGAATTCTAAAGGTGTTTTTCCTGGAATTAAGTGGAAGCTTTCTTATTTTTAGCACAACTATGGCAAGAACCATGAGTTTCCTAAAATAAGTGTTTTTTTTTTCTTGAATCACGAATTTTTTTCCCCCGTGTGGAGAAAAACCGAACGAGGAATACTTTTGGAAATTTCATCGGGCGTGACAACGAAATTTTGAAATGCTTTCGCTCGTCGCCGGAGACGAGAACGGATCGGAAGAAACAGAGCAGACGGAACGGCAGCTCGGAGCTGTCGATATTTTCAGTTCCAATCGCCGGCGGACGTATCGTTCGTTCGCAGCTAACGAAGCATTTTGAAAAAAGATACATCCGCATCGATGAATTTTCCATCTCCGCCCGCAAAAAAGCACAGCCGCATCGGACGTACCGCGTCTCGAGCTTCCATCCCCGCGCCTTCCGTCCGGTACACATTGCTGGCCGATTTCCATTGCTACATAGAAAATGGGAAAAGAAATTGTGTTTTGCGGGGGAAGCGAAGGGGAGCGATTCGTCACTTGCGATGCGGGCACACGGACGGCTCTGGATAAACGTAAAACTAATTTTCAACTCCACGTCGATAAGCAGTCAACTTTAAATTCGAATTCGGCTCGATGGAGCGAGCGAGGGAGACGGATACCTTCGGGAAGCGAAGGAGAAATACTCGAGCCTGCATTTTCCCGATTTCCTCTCTCGCCTCCAAATTTTGCATTCGACCCCATTTTTCGCCATGTTCACGTTGGAGATTTTTTCCGAGGATTTTGGACAAGCGATCGAGTAAGGAGCGTAGATCGAAGTGATCTCTTGGATCATTCGCATACTCCACGGCGATTTGCGATTTCCCGAGTAGGTAAACGACGTTTTTTCCTGCTCGGTCGGTAAAACGTAGTCGAGTTCTCGAAATGGAGCTTTTTTGGCTTGCCCCGATTCGCGATCGGGTAGCCGCCGAACGATCTATTTTTCAACGGCATAGTAAGATATCCTCGGAGCTTCTCGCGCGTTCCTCGCGTGCCCCTTGCCAATTCGGCGCGTCTGTCAGTCCGTTGAATCCTACTCGCGTGTTAATTGGAAAAGAAGCCGGGTCTGCTTCTCCGCCGTGCCGATCGCACGCGTCTCGATCCCATTCTTATTATTCTCCGTTCGTTATTTGCACGGTGAACTTTGGCTTCTCGGACCACGTGTCGACGATCCAATTAGTTTCCTCATTCCGTGCCGTGCTTATCTCTCGTCACTGGAACAGCTTCTTCTGCGTACAGCTCGAAATCTGTCAAATTTGTTGGGATCAAAAAAAAAGCGTCGTCCAATGAAAAAAAAAACGCTTTCGCAAGCTCGTAGAAAATGGTTTGGGCTACGAAATCGGTCATGGATGATTTTTCGGAAAAGTCGACGGTTTCCGAGTTATGGGCGAGAATAACGAATTCAATTTTTGCACAACTCGTTCGAGCGGTTTCAATCAATCAAATGCTTCGACCGACCTTAGATTTTTGCCCGGTGGGCTTGGTAAACGTTGGATATTGTGCGTCCGATACACCCGCTATTTTTGGGCTGGCTCGACGTAATTCCGTGCAAATTAACCCGACGCCACGAGGGCTGATAGGCTTATCAAACGTATCGCGTTTGTTCGCGTGAAAATGACGATCGTAGGGAAAAGTTTCTCGTTAAAGTCTAACGAGAAAATGATCGCGAGTCTAGCGGGGATAGGTAATAAAAGCGGAAAGTTTTCCGCAAGTATCTCTAATGGAAAAGTAAAAGCGATGAAAAAATGAAATAAAAATATAAATAAAACAAAGTTCGAACTTCAATATCAGCATCGCTGTAATTAACGATCGGAGGTAATTATTTTTCGCAATATCGCGGACCATATAAATATCGGAATGGTCACTTGTGATTCTATTTATCCTATTTCGATTAATATCGGTATTGCCGCTCACTTTTCCACCGCGATCGTCCCCGATGTTTACAGAAGACTCATATTATCAAATAAACGCGCGATCAAACGATTTTTCACTATTTCAATTCAATCGCATTCCCTTCATTTTACATCCGAACATCTTGAAATACTGAAAATAACAAATTATCGAATAAATAAACAAATACAAATTATACGATGCTTTATAAAGTATGGGAAAAATGTGCGGTGTGTACCTGTTCGAATTCCACGCACGCGCTACGCAAGCTGACGAGAATGCGTAGGTATCCAGTTCGGCGCAAAATCTTGAAATAGGGACAAACGATAATTACAGAAAAAGAAGTAAGAATTGAGAATATACACGGAGAAAAAAAAATTCCAAAAATTCTTTTCCGGCGCCATTTCCTTTTTCTTGTTTAAATATTCTGATACTGAGATCATGAGAACGTTGGAACTGTTATTCCGGTTGAAATACCTCTGATATCTTTGAGCTTGAGATACAAATCGCTGCAAAAAGCACAGAGCTCAATTCTATCAATTGTGTATTTTGTTTTACCTGATACATATTTGTACTTATTATTATGCACCGCATAATCTTCTTATAAAAATGCTATATTATAAAAATATTTTACTAGAAAATATTCAAAACAAATAATTCCAATTGTATGTACCTCGAATTGACTAATATATTAATTAGTATTTGGCACAATAATTGTTTCTCACAAAATACATATGTGTTTCGACATTTTCAAACGTTTTTCTATTTTCAAGGTAATTTTTTGTATGTAGGGAGGCTATAGACGTCGAGTATGGATTAATTCGTGCATATTTGGGGCAAAATGAAGCTGGAAATTCTATTTTTAGAGCGTTATAAAATCGAGACGTGTATTTTCTTTTTATTATCAATTAAAACTCCGCCTCGACCGTATCGGTTTTCAATTTTCTCTCGAGATTGGAAATTCATATAGAGCGTCTACATGCGAGCGGACGCATCGCGTCGAAGGGTGAGCTTTAGCTCCGCAGTTACGCGGGTCAACATTTACCCCGCGCACTCGCGACGCGTGCTCATGTATTCGCCTGCTACGAAAGGCTATGGCATCCCGAAGCTCGCGTACGCATAGGAGCATCGCCAGAGTATGTTGCCTCGAAGATACAACGAGTCTAGCCAGTCACCTGCGCGAGCTCGGAATATGCGAGAGAAGAATCCCACCTATACGGGAAAAAAAGAGAACGAGCCTCGGTGAAGAAGCTTTTCACGAAGCTCTTATCTTCGCCGTCCGGTAAACAGGTGAAACAAGCGCGTGTCTCCTGCCTCTTCTATCTCGTCCCTTTCCCACCCTAATCTCAATCTCCACTCTCCTATAGCCGTACGTTTTTTCCCCAACCCTTTTCCAAACCCTTTTTCCTCCCCTTTCCCATCCCCGTTCAAATTTTTTCCCACCGTTATTCTCCTCCCTCCGTTTCTTTCCAACTCCCTCTCTCTCTCTCTCTCTCTCTCTCTCTCTCTCTCTCTCTCTCTCTCTCTCTCTCTCTCTCTCTCTCTCTCTCTCTCTCTGCTCTCCTTCTTCCTTTCCTTTCCCTTCTTCTTCTCCTTCCTCTTCTTCTTCTGCTGCTCGGGTACACACATCGATTTTCCGACGACGCGAGACTCGGCGTAGGTATACATATATAGCGATGGGTAGTCGTCGATACCTACAGTCATAGAGCCACGCGTACGGCATGCATACGAGGCATTCTTCCTCAGTCCAGCCACCTATTTTTTTCCGCTGTACCTGAAAAATCTGAAAAAAAATTACACGTTTCTACGTGCTAGATGGACTCTCTCGGATTTTTGTTGAATTTTTTGGAGCCTCAACGCCAAAGTTACACGTCTACTAAGAAATTTTCTAAAATTTGATGCGTCGATCAATACATTTTTTTATTCAAGTTATAGGTTTTTTTAGCAACTTTGAAAAAAAGCTAATCGAAATGAAAATCTGACTTGAAGTGTAAAATAATATTACAAGTGCCATCTTCACGGAGTTCGACACTTTTTCTTTTCGAAAAAATTTGAGCCTAAATTATGTGGCAAATGGGAGTTTTTCAGTTGAGCATGCAGAGTAAACTTTAGAGGAAATAAATCTCAACGAATTTTTTTTTTTTAACTTTTCATCCATGTCACAATTTTGTGTACATCCCTGACACTTTTTGACCTCGAAGTCATGTGAATTTTTTTTTTAATCATTATAGGATTATAAAACCGACAACTATTTTTATTGAGTCAAATAATTGGAAGCGTCAATATGTGAGATTGTTTTCCGAATAGTATCGTATAATAGGAATAGAAAAATTGGTTCGAAGTTGAAAAGTGTGGAGGATCTATAAAAAAATTTGACGTCGATGACAAGTTGAAAAAAAAACCGTTACGATTTATTTGCTCTTGTCCCTCTTTAACGTTAACCTGAAAAACTTTTATCTGTTACGTAATTCAACCCGAAATTTTGTGAAGAAACAAAAATGTGTAGAAACGAAAAGTATTAGTAGACGCGTAACTTCGGTGTGGGAGTTCCAAAAAATCGGGAAAAATTCACGGAGAGTCCATCCAACGCGTGGAAAATTGTGGAATTTTTTTGGAATTTTTGGAAAAATCGAGAAAAGTGGGTGGCTGGATCGAGGAAGAATGCCTCGTATACGCGTGTACATGCAGACGCGGAAATTTCGCCCCTCCATATACGCGTTGCCAGTTTAATCGGGAACGAGTTCACTTGATCGTATAATACGACCTGTGCCTAATCCCACGGACAAAGAATCCCATTTCCCCTGCTGCTTTCCGCTGCGACGTACCTCACAACCATTGATACTACGCTGCTGATAGCTAAATTCGAAAACCGTCCCTTATTTCACCGAATATCGTCGAAAAATCTACCGCTTCTCTGCTACCCTCGACGAACGTATATTCGTTCGATCGACAATCTCCGTTCGTCGTTGCGCGTTCCTCGCATCGTTATTTTCAAAAGAACTTCGTTTCGCTAGCTTTACATCCGCGTCCACCATCGTTGACCGAGATGTGAATCTAATTTTGGTGAATCGATAGGTCAGAGATCGAACGAGCTCGATTCTATTCACACGATCGAGTCCCTTCAATTTCGATAATTAAAAGTTACATAACGAGTCGTCGTCACTGCGACCAAAAAAATCAGCAAATATTCACTCGTTTTTTTAGTACTTTTTTCGACAGAAATTTACGAAGCGAATCGCGTTGCGGTGGATGATCCGGTCGATTGCATTCTGTTATTTGACATGGTACCGTTGCATGTACGTCACGTGCAAATCCATTATTAAAAATAATTGAAAACTCGTTTACTTCGTTACATTCTATAGAGATAACTTTTGCAAAGCAGTGCAAATTCTGAAAATATTTTTTCAGGCACCTAATTCCAAGTTGGAGACGATATTGAGATCATAATAAACAGTACATGAACTTGAATTGTGTTCACGACAACAATTATAATGAAAAATTTGGGCGTAGTAATTATACTATAAAATCTAATCAATCATTGGTACGGTTTATACAATTCTACTCCTCCAGGTAAAGTGTACAGATAAATCTTACGTTCGCGCAGTTTCGACAGCTTTCATGATTGCTTCACCGTGCCACAGCTTTCTCTTTGGCATCTATAGATGAAAGAAAAATATCAAATAAATTTTGAAAACACTTGTTGACGATAAACTTAAAAGGAATTTGCTATCAGTATTAATAAACACACGTTAAGAAAAACTTACGTCGTAACATATATTTTTTCCAATCGTTTTACAACATATGTAATAACAATTCATGTTGACGCAACTTTCGTTTCAAAAAGTCGAGGATTTTTTTTTCTTTGAAAATCCTACGAATTTCAAAAATTTGTAGGATCATTTTTCCACCGCTACTTTATTGCAATACCCAACCGACGTATTTAACTTTACGGAGGCGGCGGTTTGTTCAATCCGGTCGACTCAATGTAGTGTCATATCGCCTGATGTTTCTCGGCAGACATGTTCTGCCCTCGTCGGGGGCTTAAAGTCGTAGATCTTTAATTACACGGACAATACCTGTGCTCGATACGGTATTGTTGGGAGGACGAACTACTGTCCTCGGGTTATCACAATACAATAATGCTATCCTCCAAACAATACCGTGTCGAACACAGGTATTGTCCGTGTAATTAAAGACCTACGTCTTTAAGCCTCTGATGAGGGCAGAACATGACTGCCGAAACATCAGGCGATATTGACTCGACTGGATTGATCAAAGCCCCACTTTCATTAATACAAGATCGAGTGATAACATCAACACGAATAATATTCAACTTTATATTCGGGCGCGAATTTACCGACTGTACCTCTTATCTCTATGGTGTCAACTTCTTTGTTCGTTCTTCTCGTCTTTCTTGATTATTTTCAATACGCCACTTTCCGATTTTTTTCCACCAATGTTCGACAGTATCGGACACGCGCACGTTCAAGGTCACTGAAATCATCGTTCCACTGCCCGTACAATTGCCTTAGATGGTCTGTTTTTACAGCTATAAATATTTGTATTTTTTAGTACTCTCTTTTTAGACAGGACAACGTATTCTTATTCTCCTAGTCGCGAAAAATCCCACCCAGTGTATTTGTTTCTCAGTTTTTCTGTAAACACTTGCCGCGAACGCTGGCGGAGGGGTGGGGGCGCCACCATCCAGTTCCTACCCCGCTTCGGAAAAATCGTAGATCCGGGGGTAGGAATTCGTTGAGCTACGTGTTACGGATAAATACGAAAGTTCCCTTCGAAAAATGCCGAGAAGGTGGAAGAAAAATACGCGTTCGATTTTGTGACACGGTCACGTTGATTCGTAATGTGATCAGACTCCTGAGGGGTGTATCTTTCGGGAAGATTTAACGTCCCCGGGCTTTTCGCGATGGTATCAGAGGTGAGGAGCTCTAATTTCGCGAATCCGAGTTGCGCTTGATGATTTTTTTTGACGGATGATGACGGATATGCGGTTTGTTCTCGTCGAATCGTGCGGATCTGGAACGGTGGAAACGGTTTAGCTGTAATCTTTTCGATATCGTCGTCCAAATTCCTATTGTGGAAGCGGATCGCCGAATAAATTCGGCATAATCGCGGGAATTGATCAAAATTGCTCACCCGGTAGCGTCGCATGCGGCCGCGAATATCGGCTGAAAGCGGATCGTACGTTTTCATTAAATTATGTAAATAGGCGTGTGACGTTGAGCGACGTCGACGATGCGCTGCGCCAAATGCAAGTGGCGAGGTATTGGCGCACGGAGGCTAACGCGGCTGTCGATTTGCTCGAACCTTTCCGTCTAGACTGGCGAAAAATGGGAAAATCGTTGGGGAAACAAAATGTTGAAAATTGGTTTAAAAAAAAAAATTAAAAAATTGAAAAAATTGAAAAAATTGAAAAAATTGCGTACGCAACGAGAGGAGAGAGGAAGAAATGGGGGAAACTCGCGAGCGATGTGGAGGAAATGGGAAATGAGAAGGGGAGTGATGGTAATTGGGTGAGAGACGGATTAATTTTTGAAAATGTCTAGTCGCAAGATGGCGGACCTCGTTGGAATAATTTACAAGGTACTCGTAGCATTTAATACGCTAAGTTAACGAAGTTTCTGATCATCGAGGTCCGTGACTCCGACGGTGGGGATGGCAGATCTTATTACGTCGCGGAGACGTAAGTAAATTCTTCCCGCAAACTTGACGAAATTATCACCCAGTCTTCTCTGCGCTCGTCGTAACGATAAAATAGATTTTCAGGACTGTATGAAAAGCTCGCCTCATTTATACCCGGCGAGCGCTTAAATAGGCCAGCGATATTTTTTATTATTCTCCGAATCGATTTCGAAATGTATCGTGCGATAAACTCGCGACGTGTAAAACTGCGGAGGGAAAATTTTTATCGACCCCGATCTCGCGACGATTCCGAAGAATCTAATACGAATAAAAATATTCTGCCTTATAGTTGCGCGAATTCGCCGATTTATAGTCTTTTTATCATTCGCGGATAAAAATAATCGGTGGATTTGAATTTTTTACCGCTCTCTTGCCATCGAACCGTTTTTCCACGTGGCAAGGGCGAGCGAGAAATCGCCAGTTCGTTGTATATATATATATATAAAAAAAAGTCGAGCTAATTTCTGTGTTCCTCTTCTGTTGCAGATAATACGTTGTCGTCTCGATCTGCACGGAGGTAAGTTTTCCACCAAAACGCCAAATCCTCTTGCTTATGAATAACCCAGCCACGAGAACTCGCCTTCCACAGAATAATATGTGGCATTCCACGCCAAATCGCACGGTTCGAATAATTCGAACTTTTGATTTCCTTCATTTTTTCACATTTTCAAGTACCCATCTGAAAACTCTCTCTAGCGAAGCTTACGAAGCTGAGATACGAACAATCGCGAGGTGACACAGCTGACAACGTTGTAAAAATAAGCTTAGAATAACTTGCAAATAATACCAATAACAATAATAACAATAATAATTAGCTGCAAATTTCCACACCGCGTCGTCCCACGGAATTTTTCCCTTCAACTAACACGCGGAAATCTCGATAACTCTGATAGTTTCCGTTCCGCAACATTCTTACTTCAATTTTCCGAATAACTCCAATAATTCAGAAACCACAGCGTCGACGCGTTATTACGAGGAAGAAAAAAATGCACTGCGAAAGCTTATAACTTCGCAGCTATTGATTTTCAAAAATTGAAATGAAATTCTCTGTAATTTGTTTTCTTCTATTACAATCATTTTTCCGCAACAACTGACTCCAGAGTTGCTAATCGTAAACTATGAACTTGCATGAATAGTAAGAAGATTAATAATTAGAAGAAACTTCGATGAAGAATAGAAAAATTATCGAGAATTTTTATCGAATTTCCACGCAATTTAATCTGTAATGGTTAAAGTTGAGAAAAAAACTCCGGATTCTACGATCATTTCGCGAAAACTCGAATCGCGAACGTTTAGTCGAGTAGTCAGATTTTTGAAAAGACACCCATCACAATTTTCCGGAACGATTTACTCTGATTGGCACACTCGAACGCCATTTTAGTTCTTGTAGGAAGTGTAACATTTGAATTCGTGGTACGGGAGAGTTTGAAGGGGCTGAATACCGCGATCCTAGTTCGAGGGCCGAAGCTCTAGTGATCGAACACTCGCTTCCCTTGGCGCGGATGAGGGTCGATCAAACCACCGGTGACTCGATGGTCCGTCTCGTGCGCGAGTGCCTACTGTCCTCTAGACTCTGGACAGACCGTGGAATCGACCGCGGGGGTGGCGCCGGCTAGGCGAAGGTTCTTTTAACACTTTCAATTCGACGGATTACATTCGATGACAAGTGACGTTTGATCGAGCCTCCGTATCCACCTAGGCAAATTCGACCTTTGCAAAACGTCCGATCCTCGTCAAAGCAGAGAAGTGCGAATTGGAGAAACGGAAAGTGAGAAGGATAAAAAATGACGCGGCGAAGAAGGGAGGAAGAGTAAAAGTGGGGAGAGCAAAGCAAACAGCGATTTACATCGCTGCTTTCGTCCCCAAATTTCTAAATGCCAAAATGCAGAAATAATTCTAAGAAATGCGACGATCCGGGGAGTAAAAAAGTCCGGATGGATTGTTGACGGTAAACGAAGGTGGAGCTGAAGCAAAGACGGAGCTGAGAATCCGAGGTGACGAGGGGAGTCGAGAAGCAGAGGGACGAGCAAAAAGCTCGCGAATTCGCGAACGGGCATTTAGATTCAGATGGGCGCGGGAGTCGTGCGCCACTCTTCCGCGTTCTGACCTCTTGTAAAGTTCGTATCGGCGAATTACGCGTCGTCGCCGAGGGCTAATCGCGCGCGGAGTTCGCGAGTAGAGTGGCCCTCGCGATCTCTTCCGCGCACTGCGTTCTCCGTATTAGCGAAGCTTAGCTATTCGCTGTTAGTTAATTTGCAAATGGCTTTCAATCGTTATTATCGCTTTGCTCGACGTACGCGTATAGGTACGCGTTCCAATATTCATTCGGCCACGGGGCGTACGTTTGCCTGTAAACTTCTCGCATTTCGACGTTGACGTTCTGCCATGCTACACAACTCGATCGATACAAATCCTATTACAACGCCGAGCCGACCGTAGAGCCGAATCGACCGCCGCTTGGTAATAAAATAGGTTTTAACTATTTATTTATTTATCCGCGAAACATCGCGAGAATCCACGTGTGCGCGAGCACGCGATCGCTGTCACGCTTAATAATTCAGACCCGCGATCCTGTAATTAACAATTCGCTGATCAATCGAATCTGGATATTCGAACTCGATACTTGCCTGTTGCCACTTCCGTTGCTATTTTCTCCCCGGTTTTTCGGCTCGATTCCGGTAAAATATCGACGAATCTTCGATAAATCGCCAAGTAAATTGGAAAATTAGAGACGCGACGAAAAAATCTGTATGACTCGTTCAGATTTGTAAATGTGTATTTTTTGTTAGATTAAATCGAATATGAAAAAAAACACGAATAACCGTTCGTTTGTAATTTTCCAAAAATGCAAATACCTCCGATTTTAAATCAAGCGATACGATTTCCTCGATATTTTTTTTTGGCCGAGTTTTTAAATTTGTATTTTCCGGGAAACAAATTCGTCGAAAGAAATATCGCAGGACGAGATACGAAAATCTAAACGTGGAATACAGATGAATTTGTAGAAAAATGGCACGCCTAGCATTTCTCCTGTTTCTCGTGTTACCATTTTTGCATATAAAATTCCGTTGTCACTGTGCTCGGAGATCTTTTCCTAAAACCCCTGAGCAAATTTTATGGAATTGTTTGTGCGCACTCGTGGTGTCGCCTGAATGGTTCTCAGCCACAGTTGAGACCCGGGTTTTTTTCTGCTTAGCCCCCCACCAAAAGTGCTCAACAATGTTTGGAAATCGCGCGATAAATATCGCTGAGCTTACTAAAGGCATTCCAGACTGGAAAGACTAGAAAAAATAAATTTCCGATTTTTTTTTTCAACTCAACAGAAACTTGCAAAGTTGGACCAAAACCGCAGAATGAAATGTCCCCCATCAAAAGTGCTCCAAAAGGGTTGGAAATTGCTTAATAGACCTTGCTAACTGCATCGAATACGTTATTTTAGGGTGGAGAAAGTTGAAATAAATTGGTAACTCGCGCGTGGGCGCGAGCAGATCTGCAAAAATTGTGTGCCCAGAAATTGGAGTATTATTATCGTTGTTATTATTATTATTCATATTTGTTGGAGGGCTGTAAAAATTCTATTATTTTGCGACACTAGTATTTTTGTACAATTTTTGGATTTTTGACGAGAAAAAAATATATTTTTGAGTCGTTTTAAATTTATTTAATGATTCAATAATTTACAATTTATTGCTAAACCAGATTCGGTCGTGAAGCAGGTACGTATGGAATCTGATCGTTGTAGCAGCAAGCCTCCTGTCGTAATGCTCCGAAAACACGGAGCTGGCGCGACGAATCGTCCATACTTTTCCATAGCGCGATTCAACGAGGTTTTCGGATCGGAAGCGCAGAGCAAACGGCGACGGCTACTTCGGGTGCCGAACTTTTCATCCGTTTATATTTCCCGGAAGTGGCTCCGGGTCAGAGGTATCGGGAGCGCCGCAGCGGATCCTCGCGCGCGAAAGAGGCGAAGTCACTTTCCTGCCGACGAGGATAGATGCAAGGGAAAAAACAGGGAGAGTCGAGAGGCAGAAGAATGCCGGCGATATTTCATTCTCGAGTTCGAAGTGGGCCGATGAGGAAAATCCGTCGTTCTCGCGGGGGAAACAAAAGATGCGAAAATTTGGCGCGCCGGAGAAACTGCGAGGACACTGGCGATATTTCCCCTTGATTTATCGCTATCTCTCGCATTTTTAACGAGTCGACGTGACTGGCGAAGTAATTTTTTAATTATCACCGCTACGAGCAGCGACGCTTTTTATTCGTGGGTGGAGAATCGCGACGTGGAAAAATCGAAATAAGGACAAATTAACGCGCTGCGTGGGCATTACAGCGCCGTGGACACGTGGAATCGCGGAACGAAATATCATGGAAAAGTTTCTTGTTTTCCTCCCCCTCGCCCTCCTCGCTTTGTTTCTCCGGCGCCGCGAGATACGAGAGGGAATATCATAAAACGGACGAGCCAGTAAACGTGGATAATTAATTACACTGGCGCTTTCGTTGCTTTTCTTCGTCCTGTATCTCCGCTTATCGATCATTTTGACTCCGATGGACAGGACTTATCGATCCTTGCCACGGTACACCGTCCGAGCCCCGGGGACCGAGGACTCGTTACTCGTTGCTTCGACGAGGTGACGAGATCCTAGTTATTCGGTATCGCGGACAATTTGTCACCTCGCCTCCCTAACGCCCATCATTTTCCGTGCACTACATCCTCGAGAGCACACCCTCGCGTAACGTTACCTCGCACGCGCGAGAGCATAATTGGGATGAAGAAGAATTATTCGATTATACGGTCGAGTACGATTTGCATCCGCAACTCTTGGCCAGCTCGCCGCCTCTTCGCGTACTTGCATTATTTTTTTTTTCATAGTTTCCATACTTTCTCGCAAAACGTCGATAAATAAATTCAACAAACGTGACGACGCGCTTCTCCTCCATTTTTAAATGTTCTCGTCTCGTTTTTGAACCTGGACCATTTTCCATTGGATCGCAAAAAGCATCTCCAATTTCACGGAAGCGAACGAATATAATAACAAATGATGGCCATTGCGTAGTATAGATTTGGTTGATTTGCACGGAATATCTCCTGAGCCCGGCATTTAAATCCAGAGGAGAAAAACAGTTGATCAAATATAATATAATACAATAAAATATAAATATGAATCGCTCTGTAATCTCGACATCGTACCTACCTGTATATGAATCACGTGTACTTCCCTGCTCGTCGAGGGGTAGAGAGGCGATAAGAGAAATGAGAGAGAGAAATCCGACAAACGAGAGAAAATAATTCCGACTCGTACGATTATCCTGCATCCAATCGTCGAAATGAAACCGAACGTTTAACTTTCACGCGCCGCGTTTGATATCTATCGGCGAAAAATGCGCGTAGCGCCGCTAGAAAATCGTTCGCCGAACTCTTTTCACGCCACCTGGCTCGCATCGAAGTGGCCTTTCGTAATTAATTAGAGTGAGGGAGAACAAAAGTGGTGCAGAAAGAGGGAAAACTGAAACGTGTCGAGCAAGCATCGTTATCGAGTCTCCCAACAAAGGCTGAATTCCATTCGATTCCCCTTTTTATCCAGCCATTCGAACCACTTCGATGGCCGATCAGTTTCCCTCGCGAAAAAAAAGGTCGCGTCAACTCGATCAGGTTTACCGATACCTGTATACGGAATAATAACAACAACAACAACAACAACAACAATAATAATAATAATAATAATAATAATAATAATAATAATAATAATAATAATAACAACGGTAATAATGAAAATAATAATTTCAAGATGGTAGAAAAGTTTGGCGCAAAAGCATCGAAGCTTCGTCTATGAATTCTATTCGGGGATCTCATTAAATGTTTATCTCGGCGAATCGTATTTTATGTCGCGATTCGCGAAGCAGCTGACTCGGAGACGCGAGATTCTCGTGAATAATATAGTTTGGACAGATCCGAGAAAACCTTCCTCATTTTATTGTCATCTCGCGTCGTCGTCGCGCCCTCGGCAATTGCGGAAGGGATGAACTCCTTCAAAGTCGCATAATAGTTGGAATTTTCCAACGGGGTGTAAGCTGTTCAAGTTTGGAACAACGACGTGTCTGAAAAGTTGTCCGGATGCAGCTCGCAAACTTCTCCGGACAATTAGCAACAATTAATAACTCGCATGCGAAGTTGGAAATTCCAAACCAACCGATGTTTTCGTAATATCCACAACAATCTCTCGCCTGGATGATCGGGGCGAGCGTCGGGGAGCGAATATTTCATCCGTTTCCACGCGGAATTCTTGGCGAAAAATCCCAAACTTTATTCCGATTCGCCGACTTGCGAATTTGTTCGTTGATAGAATAATTAACGACTGCTTCGAGCACATTCGTCGCATCACGTTCGGACGTAAATTCCAAATTGACACGAGAAAAAAATCGCGCAAATTTCTGTATCTATGTACATATATATTGCTATTTTTTCGATAAACTCGATAGTAGCTATAACTCCGCAAATATCGATCCTAGAGTAAAAATCACGATTACCAAACTTGTGGGAAATTAGATTTCCAACAACTTTGGATTCTATCATTTTCGCTCTAAGTCTCTAAATTAGCGAGTTATTTCGGAAAAACAAAAAAATCCCCACTGAAAATCAAGATGGCGGCGAACGCGATGGCGGAATTTTCCGAAAATCGAGATTTACGCTCGCAACTATGGCCCACTAAATTAAAAAAAAAATCGCTGCCGCTAGTTGTTTCCAGCTCGAGCTATTCTCGCGTCCATCTCGACCGGACGATATTGGGAAGGGACGGTTTTGCTCCGCTGATCGTTCGCTCTCGTCCCAAGGCCGTAAAGCGGCCCATACACGCTTAATATTTTTGTACAATATTCCGGGTTGTGCAATTTAATTGAGGGAGTGTAGACGATATTGAAAGGTTGCACAATATAATGCGTGATTGACGAAGAGTTGAAAATGTTACAGTACAACCTGGAAAATATTGCGTCATCTGCGGGCAGTATTGCGCAATATCCCATCAGTAAGGAGTAACCAAAGCGAGGTGTTCGTCAAATAACTCTCCGTCCATACGTAAAAAGTTGGGGAAATCATTTGGTTCAATTATTCTCAGTTCATCGAGTAACTTTTCGTGAGTGTACTTCTCCCTATCAACATACCACTGTTTGGCCCATTTTCTACCTTTCCGTGAGCCCTTTACCTTTTCCTTTTTTGCGCTCGCGACCACAGCAATTATCACGCAGCACAATTCACTTTCACTCAACATGATGATGACTTCGTGACATTGCGGCTGAAACTATTTGCACAATGTAGTTGTACGTCTGTGCTCGCGATTGCGCGATATTTTGTACAACCTTCAATATCGCCTGCATACGGTACAACTCTTTGCACAAACTAAAATATTGTACAATAATATTGACCGTCTATGGGCGGCGGTCAAAATATTGTGCAATCCATATTGCACGAAAATATTGAGCGTGTATGGGCCGCTTAAGGGGGTATTCTGGTCTAGAGCACTACTTTTTGGATATTTTTCAAACTAGGATAAAAAAAAAATTAAAAACATTTTTACCATCCATTTTTTTATACAATATTTATTGATTTTTAAAGTATATAAAAAAAAAACAAAAAATAAATAAAAACTCAACAATTCATCCAGTGACAGGCCGGTAAAGTGGGGGTTGCCAGTCAAACGGTGCTCTCTGGTTGACATGATTCCAACCCTTGTAGTGATCTAAATCGAACAAACAGAAAAAATTCTTAATTAGTAAAGATGTCGCTATATCTTGGACTATGGCCGGAAAAAAAAGAAAATTCACAAAATGGCGTCCACGGGAAAAAAAAATTTTACCCCTGTTTTTCGACCTTTACGAATTTTTTAAAAATACTTCAAATTAAAATTTTTTAAAATCCATAGTCCAAGTGATAAAGAGATGTATAAAGAAGATTTTCACAAAATTTCAAAGGAATTGGTCAGATAGAACTTGAGATATCGCGTCAACCACCTCAACAAAAGGAGTTTTTAGTAAAACGCGATTGAAGTTTGAGAAAGATTTCCAGTAGAATAACTCGGATAATAATATTTAATGCTCACTTTAGATTAATCGGCGATCCCATATCCATACATTGGACCTTCTTCTTTCTCAAAATCGAGATTTTGTGAAGTTCTTTCTTCTAAACGAGCTGTTCTACCTGCTTTTAAAGCAGCAGAAGCTCGTAGTTCAGAGCGATTAACCCTCAGCTCGTTACGTCTAGCAGCAAATGTGTGAGCTTCAGTACCAACGATGATGCCCATGAGTGCCATTATATTTAAAATCTTTAAATAGTCTTCATTAAAAATAGCAATGGCTAAATAATTTGCAATTTCTATAGTTTGGGTTCCAGCGTGAATGTGCTTTGGAGCAAAAGTCCATATCAATGAATCGAGGGATTCATTATTATTTTGTGTTTCGGATCCTAAACATCGGTCTGATAAATCATCAGATGATAACCTGGTATAAATGGGCTCAAGTCGGATACAAAAGAATTTCTGGAAAACATCTGCCGTTCATCGTGTGATCACTCCGCTCGGTCGGTTTAGGTGCCGCGTCACAAAATCCGCTGTATCTCCCAAAATAATTCGAATTTTGAAAAATCCTTTCAAGAGCATATTGTTGAAAGTCTAAGCTTTGAAAATATGCAACAACAGAATACCCCCTTAAGTCGCGAGACGACCGAGATGCGGATGCCGCGAGCAGCCGGGACGAAAGCGTCGGGGGTTGATCGGTGGTCCCGATATTGGTGTTTGTGCCGTCAAACATTGATCTCTTCCCCTCGCCCCGTGTTATTCGTCAACACGATGCTCGTACACAACGCGGCGTCGCAATAACAAGCGCGACGCCTAGCGCCGTTACGCGTGCGAGCTGGATGCGGAGAGGTGAAACGGCGCGTTGCACGCAGGCATTCGGAAATGGATGAATAGTTTTCGGATAGAATTTCTTCGGATGCGTACTCGTCGTCCGTAAACATCGACGACGCCGGTCCCGAGGGAAAACTGTTCGGCGTCGCGACGGCTGATCGCGGACGAAGCTCCGATGGAGCAAAAGGGAGGATCATCCGAATCCTCTCAACTGCCGAGCTTAGCACAAAGAAACGAATACTTCACTCGACGGCTTATCGGCTTACAAATATTTCTCGTACACTTTTGTAACGCGTCGCGGCTTACGTCTGGTTTACCTCGCGTTATTTCCCTTCAACGATGTAAAAACGCGAATCATCTTTCGACAATCGAGCGCTCTTTTTCGCAGCCCTCCTTTTCCAGCTGCCCACTTCGAGACTCTCGCGTGCTTCGTCGATTCTACGAACCTTGGGCTTAGTCTAGTCGCGCGAGAACAATCGCTCTTCGCGCTTGCGAACATCGTCAGCCGTGTAGCATGGAGTGGCGAAATCGCGATCTTTCGTCATTGCACCGCGAGTAACCAGCCACCAGGAATTTGACCTACAAGGCGACAGTTACGCAGATCCGCGACGAAGAAGATTTTTTCCTAATACAGATTTCCACTTGCTCTTTCCAGGCATAAATTACAATTCAACGTATCACGCCACGTTTACGTTTGTCTCCAGTTTTACAAGCACGCACCGTTTCAAAAATATTTGACCGTAGACCTTTTCTTTTGCTAAAGCTATTCTGTATTTATTTATATTGACCCAGCCTTTTTTTTTTTTGATAGGATAATTTTTTAAAAAATTCAAACGTACGATTTCATTTCAGTAGTCGCAGACTTTTTATTCGGACAGCGTTATCTGCAACTACGAGGGTGGTTGAGAAAATGTCAACTTTTTTTCTGTTCTTACCCTTCTAAATGTTCGTACGCGATGGGGAAAAAATCCTCGCCAAAGAAGGGTGCTGTAGCTCGACTGTAAGAGGTCGCTATTTTTATTCTAGTTTCCTATTTATTCGACATGGGAGTTTTTTGTTTTTATTTTAACTGAAATTAGACGTAACCATTTCAATTTTTATTTTACAAATAACTATGATGTAAACTTGAAGCTGACTTTTCAAGCTCTTCAAAACTGTACAACGAAACCTGAACGTCGTAATTGGAAGTGACTAGTTGAAGGCGTTTGAAATGTACGAGATTGCTCTCTGCAGATGAATGGTTGCAATAATTGTCTGTGTACATTTACTTATTTATTTATTAGATTTATGCAACTGCTACCGATGTTTGGAAATATTTATCGTTGGTGACTATTCGCCGCGTTGCCGATGAATCTGGTGGGATAAGAAAAAAGCGAAGTGCCGTTCAAGTTTCAGTGTAATAAATGGTCTCGCAAAAACAACAAACCCCGGTCATCTCGCGCGGAAAGTGTGCTGAAATGTGGCAAATTAATCGACCCTGGCCGGGGCTACGCGAGATTAAACGGAGCGACGGAGTACTTCCATTGCGGTAGTGAAAATTGAAAAAAATTCCAAATTTAATGAGATCGCGGAAAGTTGAGCGATTAAATTCCAAATGAGAATTGAAATTAGATGGTTGTACCGCGAGTTAACTCGAGAGTATTTGCTTTTTGGGATAATTTGCACGCGACTGCGATTTGGAAACGATAGCGTAACGGAACAATTCGAGGGAAAGTCCCAACATTCCACGAAATATTTATTATCGTCGGAATTGCAGTATTCAAAATTGCAGTGTGACGTATTACTGATTTTTTCGTTATTGCAATTGATATTATATACGGACGTTGCGAAAGCAAGTTTCACCATTTTGCTGAACTCGAAATAATTTCGTCCAGAGATACACGACTCTGCATCCACGAATGGTCGTCACGTATGAAAACGTGACGAATTTTTCCAACACGAAGCTGTCTGCGTGATAAAAGGTGTAATTCACAAATGAATATCAAATTCGTTGGACTTGGTCGTCTCGTTCTAGAGTAATCAATAGATGAGGCGACGAAATTCCACAGCTGCTCTCATGTATGGGACATTTTGTGTCAACTCAGCGCCGCGTTTTTCTTTGGGTCTCGGAAAAATAATTCGTTATGGGCATTTGGAAGGACGTGGAGCAACGACGTTTCATCGCCCCATTACTGTTGGTTCTCAAGATGATGCTTGATCGATTCTCAATTTTGTAAGAATCACAACTTTGTGAATATTGATGGGATTTGAACGATTACTCGTAAGAATATTTTTTATTTTTGTTTCCCTTCTGCAAAAAAATATTTCGTCAACGCCGAGAAGTTCGTTAGGAGGTTTTCGAGATGATTTTTCGATGCTCTCTATTTTCGCCACCCCACATGATTTTTTGAAGATGGGAGAAAGCCTCAGTGGAGAGGGAAAAATTGTTTTTCGTCAATTTTCTGGTGTTTTCCATCTTTGTCAATAGTCGTGTCTTTTTTTGCCTCCAAATTCAGCTGAAATCAAACTTTTTCCATTCAATGGATACAGCGGGGCGTTTGGAATTTTGATTTCAATTTTTTTTTCTCGTTAGTAAAAAATTTCACCATTTTAAAAATTATTCTTAATTCCATGTACGTGATGAATCATTTTTCCGAGACCAAAAAAAATGGGGTGGCTGAGCTGCCGTGGAACGCAAAGTTGTAATAGCAGGAACGTCCGAATAATTAGTTTTACGAACTCGAACCGCTGCAATAGTAGTCGAGCTCACGAGATTGCATCTGGAACGCTGGTGTTGGCTTGAGCTTTAACTACATTTCAATTTTTATTTAATACAATTTCTTATTTCTGTGATAACAAATTTTACTATAATTCGGAGCACGCGCTCGTGTACAGCATAATATAGTAGAGAAATAGCCCTGCATGATAAATCATCGATGAACATATAACAGATTGAAACTTTCATAAAAACGGAATAATTTTTGTACAAACGTGTTTTGCGCTGAAGTGTTGACGTCTGTAAAAGTGATCCCAAGCGTAATCTAAAACTATGTACTGTGCGCCGCCAATCACAAGTTCCCCACATTTCAAAAAATGCCTCGAAAGAAAAAGAAAAATAGTTTTCCATCCGAAAATGTCGGGGTTTTTCGAAAAAAAATGATGATTTTTTCGTCATTTTTAGCGCAAAATTCAAAAGAAAATAATTTTTAAATAAAACGGGGTGCTTTTCGCTATATTTTTATAATGTCACTTTTTTTTTATTGATAGCGACCAATGAACTATTTATAATATTTGTCGAGCACCCCACGTTTTTTTACAATCAAATATAAACTCCTCGTATAATATGTAAAAATTATTTTTTATTTTCCAGTTTGGACCGCTACTAAAGCGTGTTTTTTTTAGTTTTACAAAATTTTTAAATTTGCATTCTTCAATAACAATTTCGTTTGTCGTAAATTATTGTATCGTCATGGGTCCTTGATAAGGGTGCAAAATTTCATATTAATCCGACGTTTCGAAGTGGGTGAAAATCGCGCGAAGAAGATTCCGTTACAAACATGCAAACATACGAGTTAAATTAACAAAAGCTTGTTAAAATGTAGTTTATACTTGGAACGAGTATTGTCAAAAGTTTTTCCCCGCAGACCCAGTATATTATCAATAAACGTCCGCACAACCAATTTCAACTTGTAATGCGCATTCGTTGCAGTTGACAATCGTCAGCTGGTCAGGTGTGTAAAAATAGACTCTCCCATTCCTATCTCACTTTGCACGACCCTCCTCAACTGCAGTTCGTCGCAACAAGACCAACAAGAATCTTCTCTTCGAATCCTTCGCGCAGACTCCTGCTGCGCTGCGTACCAGTCAGCCCGATTAACTATCTTTAAAACTCCGAACGGATTCTAAATTTCACCTGCTCGATAGATCTTCGATCGACCATTGTGCGCGCACTCGGGTGTCCGAGTACCCACTACGATTCAATTCAATGAAAACCAATTTTATTCTTGACGAATATTATTTTATTGGCAACAAATGGCATGATGTAGGATAGTAAATAAACAAGCTAACCATTTTTTAAAACGTTCCTAAATAATTCTAGTATATTTTACTCGTCACAGTTTAATTTTGTACAAATATATATATATTTTTTAATAAATGAAGTGAATATAAACCTAAGAGTATTTTTTCTCTAATTTTTCTCATTAAAAAAAAACGACTCATTCGCCGATCAAAATAATTATAGTAGTTTTTAAAAACAGCACTTTTGCTGTACGTTTTTCCTACTCAAAAATTTATCTCAGTTAGGATCTCTTAAATTTTTTGATGAAAGTCAATTTTTTTATCGGTTATTTTTTACGTCAATTGTTATGACGAGATTTTTTTGTGTTTACTGTAATAATTAATATCACAATATAAAAGGATTTTATAGAAGTATTTCGGATTTTTTCTCAGAGATTTCTTGGACGACTTTTGTCTTGGAAAAAATATGAGCAGGGCTTTAGGAGCCCCGGAATACGGAGGTGTTGTATCAAAATTCAATTGTACAAATTAAATCAAATCAAATATCCATTTATCCAATTGATTTAATATTAGGTTCTTTTCCGTTCCCGCTTCTGTTTGCGGTGCATAAATCGTGCCAGTAGTCTCGGAAGTGTCTCAAATACTCTTCATTTATGTTTATTTAACGAACTAAATCGATTGCGAACGATTCTGTTCACATCTGCGCTCGAAAACTATCTAAAACTAGAGGGCGCGCATAAAATTGGGTGCGCACGTAAGGGTTAACGTTATCACCGAAAATTCACGCGGATACGCGCGAGGTGTGTCGGTATTGTCCTGAAAAACTGGCAAATACGCGCGTAGAATAGCAATAATGTCACGAAAATCAAACGATCTTTTATATTGGTAGATCAATTATGGGCACTTTGAAGAGACAGAAAAGTATATATATATATATTGCCGTTTTAGCAAACCTCTTCCGTACAGCAACGATTATAACACAGATCTTCGATAACGAGTTATTCGAAAAAGGTGTCTCTTCGAAAAAAGTAGTAGCCTTTTTATTTTTATCCGTCAATTTACATATTTTCGCAATGAAATTTCGAGTCTTGATTCAATCGAGTCTATAACTGTCGAGATGTATCAGGTCGGATCGTAAAACATGTTGCAATTGGAAGAATCACTCGTCTGTAACGCGATGAAAGAGCTTTTTTACCCGCTAATATCGACGAACCTGGATTTGGCGAATTTTTTATGCCTACAAGACGTTGCAACTTACCGCGCCCGGCTACCGCGCTACGCGCGGCTCTGCCCATGATCTATGCATTTTAATTTTGAAATGTTGATATCAAATTCGATTTCAGCGACCCAAAAAACTGGGAGCAGCTCTTTGATTTCTTCAGCGTTTTCGGTATTCGGCTTCTGGTGAATTCCGCGCGCGTGTTCAGGAGCTTCGCGCCAATGCGCGTCGCAGCTCTTATAAAATTGAGCAATTGCACGCGGTAATTCTGGCAAGGACGATAATGTTGAGCGGACATTTATAACCAAGACACGCTTTATCGTTCTCGAGGCAATTTTTCCACCTCCCACTGATCTCGTATATATATATATATATGTATGTACGTGTGTATGTAAGGTCGAATAGCCTCGGCGGTGTACAGGGGTATAAAACAAGACGCGGGCACCCGGTGGAACATTTTGTGAAATATCGCCGAAAGAAAGGATGAAATTGCACAAGTATCTCCATAGCGTCGCCCTCCGGCTCGTAAAACGTAATCTGACGTTAATATAAAGTGGAAAAAGTCTCTGACAGTCGTCGAAAATGCGATGTAACCGGAGGATTCTCCGATCGAAGCCGACTGGGAGGAAAAGCTGCGCGAACACTCGTCGTTTTCTAATTGGACCGTATTAAATGTTCCCCGAAACCTGGGAAAGCGACTTGACACGACGATGCTGTACGAGGGGATGTCTTTTGAAGAAGAAAAGAATATGTCGGGAAAAAGGCTGTGGGAGGAGAGTTGGCTTCGTATTCGCCGCGTTTTCTCCTCTTCTCCATTCTTCGCCGTAATCTTTCTTTTTCGTCGAAAACTTGGCTTTGTTTCGCTCGCTCGACTAACCAGATTTCCGTTTCGAACAATAATAATCAGCATCTTTTGTTTGCGGCAGAGTCACGCTGCGGAAAACTCGTTTGACGCGCTAATTAAACTTGTTCCGTTAATTCTATTTAATTTCTCGTTTCCATCCCGACGACATGTTGGCGAAGTTAGCACCGCGATTTTCCAAATTCCTGAAAGTAACGGCTGTACCAAGTTGTGCCAGGGCTGTGCTCCTTTGCACCGCAATCCGCAATTCGCAATTCCAAAAAACATAGCAAATACGACCAAAACCAGATTTTTTGCCCCAGCACCGCCATTTTGATTTTTCACAAATCGAAGATCCTGCTAGATTGTGCTCAGTTCGTGCTACGATGTGCCGCAAGTTTTCATTCAATATTTAGAACCGTTTCTGAGAGACGGCGAAGACAAAAAACGGAAACGAGAAACTCCATTTTTTTTGCAGTCGCGGAAAAAAATGTTTTTCCTTTAAAAAGCTTCTTGAATAGTCGTCTTTCCTTTGAAAAGCTTCTTGAAAAAAATCTTTTTGCAAAAAAACAAAATGGCGGCGCTGCGGCAAAAAATCTGTGTTTGACCGTATTTTCTTCGTTTTTCGGGCTTTCCAATTGCGGATCACGGCACAAAGGAGGACAACTTGGCACGACGATTACTTTCAGGCATTTCTAAAATTGCGGTTCTAACTTCACTAACAACCCGACGACCGACGTAACGAAGTGTCCGGTGCTGCCGCGCGCGCCCAAAGACTTTCGAGGCGCCCCGACGATCCGTGTAAGTTGCAATATCCGACGACGGCGATGGAAAAATAATTAAGCGGAAAATCACAAAGAGAATTCGAACCGCATGGAAAATAAGCGCGAACGCGTCCACCCGCAGCTCCGACTCGCAGCACTTGCCTCGTTAATCCGATGACTTCCACCTCAGTCGTAATCTCTCGGGCTATTAGCTTCGATTAAGAGTAGAAATGGAAATAGTTCTCGCTTTTGTATATTCTATCTCCTCAACGTACCTCCGTTTTTTATCCGCTCGTCGTTCGCATCTTTTCTTCCTCGAGTTTTCTTCTCATTTCCCTTGTTCCGCCGCGCTGATTACCGCGACGGTAATTCATCTTCGGTCGATGGAAAGTACTCGACTTCCACCTCGAGCTGCGCTTAAAATTCACCTACAAAGTTCGCCACTTGGAGCTTTTTTTTCAATTGTTATTCCCAAGAAAAAGCCATGTTCCCACACTAATAGTATACCACTTCCGTACATAGCTTTGGATCGCGTTTAGGACTGTAAAAAAAATTATTCTACAGCCAATTTATATATATACAATTATAAACCTTTTTATAATAATTATTGTAAAAGCGAATGCGAAAGGAAAGCGACGAGGACACGTAGAGGTGCGGTGGAAATACGCGAAGCTGCGAAGTGGTCCAAAGTGGGGGATAATTGTGCGCGAGATGAATCCACCCGTGAATACGGGGACGAGAGGAAATCTCGGCCGGATGTATCGAATTGGAACGGAGCAGCTCCGTCGTCTCGTCGCTCCCTGCCCGTCCAACTTGCGGGTCAGCATTGTGGCATCTTTGAAAAATCAGGAATCGAACGTCTCGACGTACGCTTAATTTCCCTCGAAGCTACGTGGCACCGGAATACGTGACGTCAGCGACGACCTAGAACGACGATACGCTATCGCGCGAGAGGCGAGCTCGCGACACAAAGCTCGTGCATATAGATCGTCGAGAATGATCGAGTACGGAGAAATTCTTTTTCCTGCGATACGACGAAGAACTACTCTCTATTCGCGTCCCGCAGCGATATTCGAACGTCGCGTGCATCTTCGCTCGAACGCAAAATCGAACCAATTGCTCGGAAATTGTTCCGAATAAATTCTCTCGAGAGATCGTTTCCTTATTCTCCCCACTCCCTGTCGCATCTTCGTCATTGAGGAATAATTCTTGCTCTTTGGTACATACCTATGCCGCGAAGCCGGCGCTACGGGGCGACGGACACCGTCTCGTCTCGTGATCCTCGACGCGACTGAAATCCGCGATTATTTACGCGAGGTACGAGCAACGTTAAACCCGTATAATATTATGCCTCCCTCGTCAAATAATCATTACCCCGATACACCTTAACAACCCATGGTTTTGTTACGACGAAGTACCTACCTATCTTCCGGGCTGTTAACCCTTCGCGCTGCTTCCAACCTGGTTACCAACGACCCAGCCGAATCCTACCTTCCTGCCCAGATATTTTATGATACTCCTCGCATTCCTCGTTGTTCCTAGCGAAAACACCGATTTCCAATCACCGCAATTCGTCTATTCCATTTTTAAGTGTTCCGCTGGCCATTCATGCTTGGGGGGTCATCCCGCGTGAAAACTCTTTTTTACACTTTGCTTGGGATTCTTTTTTCATTTTTCTTGTTGCGAATTTAATAAAGCTAGAGCTGCGGAATTTTCGCCACATATTTATTCGCACGCTTCAGAATTTTCGTAGCTCGAAATAAAATGCAACAGAACGCTCTTACGTGAATTTCCAAAATGCCAACGTCGCAGTTTTTCAGCGTCGACGTTTCTATCCGCGAGCTAATTTTTTTACAAGTAAGAAAAATGACGATATACTCCCATAGAAGTCGAGGAGACTGAAAACGTACACGGTAAAAAAATATTCCGTCGTAGTGTGCAAATTTTTGTGCAAACTAACATCTTAAGTGTGCTGACTCAGCACAATGGTTAGTGTTCTTCTCATAGTACATTTTTCAACGTACAAAAATGTTATTTGATGGTAAAGTAACACTTTATGTGTTATTCAAAATTGGTTTGTGGTACTTTGAACACAGAGCTGCGTTACTTTGTTGCTACTGTCGAAATAAGACTAAGGTTGTGTAAAAAAAAGTCGGCGACACAAATTTGTGTGTTAAATTTGACGGAGAATTTGTTTTGCGTGTAAGATCGTTTTGCAGATCAGCTGCCAGGTCGCTTCGTAATTATGTACACTCGTTGGAACGTGGAAACGTGGGTGGTTCTTTCTCTCCGTTCCTGTCCCTTTATTCCAGGACTCCCTGCCAAGGAAGGGTCGTTAGCTATTTGACTCTGAAATCCGGCAAACATTGAAATAACTTTTTGTCACGAAACTCAAGGACCGGAGAGGCGTGTGGGTATTATTGAATGGAGAACGACAGTGCTGTTGGCGGCAGTCTCGCGAGCGGTGATTCGCAATGGTAAATGATTTCTCTTGTTTCACCGTCGCTTACGCGAGATGAAATGTCGCGGCCTAAATAAAACGGGGGAATAAAGATGAATGAATAAAATGGAGAATTAATTCGAAGGTATAGAGAAAACTGCGAGCTGGGCTTCGACGGGGCAGACTCGAGGCACGATTCCAATGAGATTACCTGTCGCGCTGGAAGAAACTCGTACCGGAGATGCGCGGAGGGTCGGCGCTCGTTGATTGGAAAAAATAACGATAATTGGATCGTCGATCTCGTTGGAGAGACACGTGCTCCTCCTCGTTTCGACACGTGCTTCTTCAACGCTCCAAAAATCGAACGTGTATTCGAACCGTGCAAATTTAACGAATACTCGCGTAAAACCACTGGCAAGCCTCGTACACAGTGACGACCAGTGTTCCAAAGTACCTCGGTACAAATACCTTTTTTCGTACCTAGGTACATTTTTGGAGTACCTTGATCCTCTTTATTTTCCCAGTTACACGATACTTTCGCGAACATAAAAATTCACTCATCTCCCAACTTTCATGCGTCATACTGATAATATTGCTACCGCCCTCTGTGAGGTACCGGTATAAAGCTTCGTTTGGGAGTTACAAAGTAGTCGCCGTGACAGCGAGTTTATCATTAATGTAAAAAAAGTACCTCGGTACCTCTACGTAGGGTACTTTCGAGTACCTGTACTCGTACCTAGGTGCATTCTCCAGATAGTACCTTCGCCTGTACTTAGGTACTCATTTGAGCCAGTACCTGTACCTTTACCTAGGTACTCAATGAAAAGTAACTTTTACAAACCGAAATTCTCCGAAAAATAGTCTTGGGTCGATACATTTTGTAAATGTATTTCACTGTATTATCTGATTCCGTTGAATTCCGTTTCAGCTACCGCAATTAATTGTCCGCCTTGTTTCTACATTTTTCCTCGGTTTTCCAACATTTTCTAACTTTACCAAGCATACCTTTGATTCACCTGGCTTTGTATCGCTATTTCTATCTTTAGATCCGGATACCCCGTTTCTATACTTCCTGTTCGATTTTGCGCCAATACTTCAACCACCTTTCCGTATATCTTTGGGATCTCGAGTTGCCGGAGGGTAGGTTGGCGACGACATATAGTCTGCCCCGTTTTAAAGCGGACATACTTTCCGCTTTTCCTTACCCTGCCAGGGCGACCGGACGAGCGGAGCAGCTTTTACTTGCGTATCATGAATTCAAATTGGTGTCATCAGGGTTGACCGATATGATTTATCAATCGTCATCCAGCCGGACTCAAAATTGCGACGAATAGTACTAGAAATGGAAAGCAAATGTGTGTTACGGTGGCAGTTTGGATACACATTAGTGTACAGAATGCACAGAGCTGCGTTACCGTATCACTACACATGGAATGCGTTGAAATAGCACTACTTTTGTGTTTAAAAAATCGTTGACACAAATTTTTGTGTTAAACTTGGCGGAAAATGGTTGACCGTGCAGGTTGGAAGATATATATTTTTTTTTGGGCAAATATTGCGCGAGTAATAAGCGAATCGATGCCACGTGAATTTCACGTCTCCTCGCCAATTAGCATGGAACATTTTCTGCTTACTTCTTTTTTTCTTCACCTTCGGAAGCTGCATCTGGCGGAGCAAAAAAATCGTAAATAACTCAAAGGTTAACGATTGGAACTTTGCGCCGAACGACGGCCGAGGGAGGCGGAAAACTCGAGTACGTTGATCGTAAAAAATAAATAAAAATTCGAGTTGTATATACGAACGCTCTCGAGAGCTTGCGAGTAAGTAGGTAAGTGCGCCGTGGTGACTCGCACTCGCAGCGAACGACCTGCTCTCAATCGAGCACGGAGAGAAAGAGCGAAGACGAGGGGGAGGGAAAAATCCGAAGGAGTAAAAATGAGAAGGAGGCGGGTGAAAAAAGCGACAGGAAGCTGCCCGTGTCGGGAAATTAACAATAAATGAACGCCACTGCGTTGGAAATACGAAGTACATTTTGCGCGATTTGCAAAATGGAATAATTTACATTCGTAATCCGTCGATTACGATATCCTGAGCGAAGAAAATGTAGCCGAGGTGTTCCTTCCTCCCGCCTCCTGTCAGCGACGTGATAATCGAATTCAACGTGGACATATTTATTATGAAATTCAGTCGAGCTCGGAAGCGAACGAAAAAAAGCATCGGTCTTCGCTTGGATGGTGGCTCAGAAATTTTGCATATCTTAATGAAAAAGTGAAATCGCAGTGGAAGAAGCTCCGCGCGGGGCACGATTTCTTATTTATAATTTTATCATCGTAGGCGTTGAAAAACAAGCTTTGTGTTGGGGAAATTATTTACTTCGCGAGAACTCGAGATGGAATCGCTGCCGCTTGATTCCGGAGGTACGAAATATTTTTCCGAATATTTCACGTCGCCCGAACAGATGTCGATAAGTCCAGGAATCGAGACCCTTCGCGACAGTCAACCTTCGCGTCTCCCGACCGATGCTTTTCTTATTTATTTATTTTTTCCTTCTCGTCGCTCGTCGGTCTATTTTCGAGCGCTTTCGCTGGCTTAACTTTTACACGCGCAATCAGCGTAAACAATCAATCTAATCTTGACCAAAAACGTATAGTCAAAATGAAACTATAACGGGCTGAGAAAAATGAAATCATGTATTCTCTAAAGTATTTATTCAACTCGTAATCGAATTAAGAAACGGCATATGAAATCTGCGCAAGTAAAAAAATGTTGGACTCATTTTTTTTTACCAAAGTTATAAGCGTCTCGACAGCAAATTGTCTCAATAACGCTCGTGAATCTTCTTTACCGAGGACTTATTTCCTTGATAATCTGAAATGATTGGACAAAGTCACGTGAGAGACCAGATCAATAGGTAATAAGAGATGGACTTAGTCTTATAAAATCACATCGAAATCAGTTGCACGAAAATTAACTCGGAATAAAATATAATACAATAATTGATCGGTAGGAATTTTACGAGGAATCGTCTTAGCAGTGACCACATGCACAAAAAAAACAATTTTTCCAGAACAAATGCATCGTTACTTCGTGTAAGAAGACGCGCGCGTGCGCGCACTTACCCCCAATGGACTTGCCTCACGAATACGTTTATAACTTTACCGCGAACAAACGTAACCGCAAAACTGATGCTGGACAACAAACCTTAATAAATTACCGTCACGGAAAAAAATTGTTTACCTCTGTGGCTATCCGCAGCACGGGGTGACAATCGTTGCGGTGGTGGCGAAAGTTATTTTTGGAGCACCCGATGCTTGTTATATTGAACAACAAAAACCGGATTATGCGCGACCGCTTTCCCTGGCGTAAACTAATTCCCCGCTAATATACCGTCAAATTGTCCGCGCATGTCACGACCTCCTCGCTCCCCCTTTGGATATACAGGGGATGCGCGCGCTTACCCGCTGCGCACGGTTACCCCGAATGACTCTATCGCGCTAATATCACTGTTCTTGGCGCTTACCCCGTACTTTTGGCACGATGGGTACATCTCTGTTCCCATCGAAAGTACGCACCTCGAAAAGTATTTTGACGACTCGTGGAAATGATCGAGTCGAGGATAATTATTACGAGACCATGGTATTCTACGAGCAACTAGCTACCTAACGTCATCCGTATCAAAGACATAGATACGTAGCGAACGTAGCTGGCAGAGTGCGACACGCGAGAGCTGCTCGGAAAGCCCCCGGTAGCTATCGCAGCATAAGTTCACGACGTGGCAGTGATTGATAACGAGACAGACATCTTAGGCGGCTTTGCCTTGCATAACGTGGACCATAATACGTTGGCTGCTCGACAAACTCCGTTTAATAAGGTGTCACCTAACGCGAAGTGATCTTTCCATTGCTAGCCCCATTTTCTCGTCTGCAGGCCGATCGAGAAATAATAATTAATCCATTAACTATTAATCTATACAATCGATCGGGTAATCGGGGTTGAAGACTGGTCCACTTGGCGTGGAATGCTCCGTACATTTTGGAAAAACGCGTCTGAAAAGTCGATTAAAAAAAAAATGCCAACTCCATCGCTATGAAACGACGAGCACGGGGGGGGGGGGGGGGGGGGGCGAGTGCTCGGTGCCCAAGACTTTCCCTTCGGGGTAGCTTTATCGCGATTCGCTCGACGTGAGCCGCTCGTATCGCGAGTACCGCTCTTGTTATTCAAATCAGCGTCAAATCGCGAATACCTCTGCCATTCCACGAATTAGCATTGTCCACCATCTAACCCTGCTTTTTCACCTCGTCACGCGTAATCGCGCTAGATCCATCCCCGCTAATTGGGGTCTGGCTCGCTCTTCGTCGCGGGGGGATGCGAAGAAGAATCGATAATCGAGTAACCATCGTGCCTCTGCAGTCCTCTCGTTCCTCCGCACGCCCCGCAGCTTTTTCTCGGCCCGATGCACTCGGCAAACGTGGTGCCGAAAGACCGAGCGAGAAGAGACGAGAACGAAGACGATACGCCGAGCAGGTTCGACGAACCACTCGCAAGTTATACACCCCCAATAAAATCATGTCGATTAGAAGCTACTTTTTGTGAATCGTTTTAACGAGCCATTACCCAGCGCTCTTATTTATTTATAGGGACATTCGCTGCGGAGTTGAATTATTTTTCTTCTCCCGACGGAGAGGAGGAATTTCCTTCCGCGCCACGTGGCCCCGTCGACCCCTAGCCGGTACAGAGCTCCTATTTTTGATCCGGAGAGCCGAAATAGAGCCGTTAAACGTTTCCGTTTCGAACGTACACTTGGAACTTGCGTCATTGATCCTACTTGCAACACTTCCCCTCGTAACTGCTCTTTTCATGCTACTCATCGGCGCAACTCGGACCTCGCGCGGGAAACCAACCCTCGCAAGTTCGCTCTCGTCGAGTTCGATGCGCCAAACTCGTCAAATTCCGCGTTCTTCGATAAACGAGTACAAGCGCGTCGAGACTCTTGGTCGTGTAACGCGGACGCGCTGTGTTTCCAGTCACGCGAGTCCATGCTACGCGATCAAGGCTCCCTGTCCTCCTCTATCTCACTCGCCGAAAAACGTCTACTTTGGTAGACTAATATATAGCCGACGGAACTTCGTCGTGTTTTTTAGCTCACGAACGAAAGCTCTCAGGGTGATTAGGCATGTTCGCTCGCGTAGGTAAACGGTATTATAGCTTTGTTGCATTATTTGAAATGCTTACTGTTCGCAGTTCTCGCTGCTACTAGCTTATTGGGACGAGGAAGAATTTTCTCCCTTGGTATTTTTCGCCAAAGAACATAGCTTCGCTCTTCGGTGTCGGGAGACTGAGATCGTCGTTGCGCATCTCGTCGTTACAGTGATGCAACGGCGCATCGGTGATCGTTCTCAATGTCTCGCATCGAAATGTTTGTCGTATGTCCAGGTTGGAGTTCGAGGAGTTTTCCCACGGTCGTACTCCGCGAGTAGAAATAGGGTTCGAGATGAGTTTTGTATTTTGAAAAGTCTTCAAAAGTAGAGGTAGCCCAAGTTTTCGGAATTTCAATATTTCAAAGTGTAGCGCGCCGAAGAGGAGAGAACGTTAAACTCGTCGAAGCTCAAAAACAAGTTTATTCGCCTTCAAGTTTTGTGCGGGGATAAAAAATTTGAGTGGTTTCATCGTCCACCGAAGTATGAAAATATTTCGTATCGATTACTCTGCACCGTCCGATAAAAATTCTCCCAAGCTTCATCGGACGCGGCGGTTCGTAGTTTTTCTTGTTTTTTCTTATTGGCTGCGTCGGTGAAATTTAGTTTCTCGGCGGCTTTGAAATCTGCGGAGAACGCGCCCGTCCACCTTTTTCGCCATGTGTACGATCGTGATAAATCACTTGTTATAATTGACGTTGGAGCGAAGTAAAGAGGTCAGAGTTCCCTCGTCTCGCTCCAGGTCTTGCCTCTCGTCAATATCGTTCGCAGGAACATCAAAGTATAACCGTACTAGCTGCGAAGCTAGCTGGAAAACTGTGCTCGAAACTGACATTTTACCACGTAGTAAAAAAAAAAACATCAGCGAACTTGTTTCTCGATTTATCGCGCAACGATCCAACCGAATTGTCGAGGGAGCGTGATTTTTTCCTCGTTGATAATTGGAAGTGGATCACTTCAGAAGAGATTCTCGCACCGCTGCGAGCTCCTCTCCGTCCTCCGTTGCTGCTCTTCTCCCAACCGTTGGAATCGACAAAAGATCAACTGAATTTTTCACGATAAGACACCTCGAGATGCCTGTACGTGACCCGAGGGTCACCCCTCGGAATTTCTAAGGTGGGCTCTTCAATTTTCGCGATAATAACGCGCCGATAACCGAAAAGGTGCGGGGTTACAGCTTCACGATGCTGTTTTCGACGAGCCAGAGATGACTTTTAGCCTCGCGCAGCTTCCGGGGCGTCGAGTGTCGAACTCGACGCTTTTTCCCCGGCTTATTTTCTATACCCGAGTGTAAAAATCTAACCGAGCCGATCGACGCGTGTAAGCAGGGGGGCACCGACGATCTCTTCGCGACGCCGAACGGAGGAGGCGATCGAGACAAGGCACGCTTTTGCTGGAAAGCGATTTTTGACCTCTTTGTGTCAGCCCGTTTTTTTCCCTTTCACGTAGCTAGTAGATCTCTCTAAAGCTTGTGATTCTCAGGGCAGGGTTTCACTCGATGCCTCGTGGTGTGCTTCGTTCCTGTAAATTAACGTTGCTCGTTAATTTCACACGGCGCTGAGAGGGCCTCGGCTACGCGCACGTATTTCACTGCTTCGAGAAAAGTGCCAAGCGTAACGTATGATTAAAATAGAGGAAGCTCGTAATTCTACGTAAGTGTAATTTGTTATCACGTTACGCAAATTTGCCAGCCACAGATCTCTCCGCACTGCTTACGACGCTGCTCTGCTGAGTTAAGTGATCGAGGGGTCTTGGCATCGTGCCGTTGCCAGCAGAGGCTTGAAAGAATCAGTAATTTTTTCTTTATAGAACAGGAGTTTTTTTTTACTATTATATTAACATTAGTTCACCAAAATTTCCAAAAACAGTACTATTTATATGTTACCATTATAACGTCTTATAGGATCGTCTAAAATCAATTAACCCTTGCTTGCCATACCGGGGTAAAGCACACCCCGGCATATTTCCAAGCTAATTTTGTGTACTCAAACTTTTTTTTTGCATACTTCAATTGATTTTCTCCTATTAAACCAATATTTCTCTGGAGAGTGACAGCCGAAGAAGCTATGAAAAAATTGGCAGGTCAAAATACACAACCGTTAAGTTTTTACAACAGTTTTTTAGCTAGGGTAACCAAAACAGTGTGTCCAGTACGTCACACAGCGGAAGTGTGTCGAGCAAGGGTTGAATAAAAAATTCCTTTGTTTAATAGTTGATCTAGTGCTTGATCGAACCCTTTTTTTATTTGAATAAACAAAATGGCGGCCGCTAATTGTTTATTTGCGTTTATTTTTAGTTAATTGCGTTAATTCGACGAACATACATAATTCGTAATTAAAAAATGTGGATAAAGAAAGTCGCACGTAATTTTTGGCTCGTTCTGATTACCGGAACTTCTTAGTTTGTTGATTGATTTTCTATTAATTTCGGAGTCACCGTTTTGCCGTGCGCTTCCCAGTTTGGTTGATTCCACAAAGAATTCGCTGATCTTCGGTTGTTCGCTTTGTCATTTCAATTTCACCAAATTTTACGTAGAATTCGGATTCAGCGAGGGAAAAGGTCCCTAGATCTCGGACTGTATACGTCGCTGTTAACAATATTCGAAGAAATACGTGAAATTTCGCCGCCATGTTGCACCAGGAAATGATAATTTGTAGATGCTATTTCTCGTGAGATAATCGCTGGACTCTTGTGGACGACTCGCGAGGTTCTCGCGTACGCGATATACGAAGATGCGTTTCTAGATGAATTCTAGAACTGGAGAGGGTTCGTGCATGTACGGAGATGTCTAGAGAACTTTATAACTCTCGAAACGAGTTCAAACGTACCTATCGAAGATCCTGCAGACGCGGAGCAGAATCTGTCGGAAATTCCTCTTTGTCGAACCTCGAGGGGTTCGCGGGAGAGCGGAGGAGGCGAAGCGATGGTCCGTAACTGCGCACAAAGGAGCGTCTTGAAGTCTACGATAAAACGGATAGCGACGATGGTAAAAACAGAAATAAATAAAAAATAATAGAAGTGAAATCGGCTCGAAGACGATTCGAACGCAGGTGACAAAAATAGCAGCTACGTCGCGGTTTATTTTCGTAAAAGAGCGGCAGTTTTGGCTCAATTTTCTCGGATCATTGGTCGCCAAACGGTCGAGAATTAACGACTCCTCGGGTAAATAGTCCCTTCCCGTCGAAAGAATGACGAGGAATAATATTGACAACGGGCAATAAAAGCCGTGGAATCTTCGAGATGAGAAATTGGCTCTTCCGACCATGCCTTTGTCTCTTTTGCCTCCCACTCGACTCGCCCATCCGCCTGGCGCGGCTCGGTCTTGTCACAAAGGAATAATATACGTTTTTCTTACCCCTCGGCTCCGATCCATCTCTTCCACCCCGTTCGCCCCGTTTTGCCCCGTGGGACTCGAGTGGTTTCTCACCGAGTAAAGAAATTCCAACTGATAACTCGAACGCGGCACGCAACTGCGACGCCTACATCCGTCTCCGCGCTAGTAGCTACGACTCGTACTCGTCCGCCGCGCCTCCCCCTGGACTTTCTCGTTCGCTCGCTCGATAACAAGCCCATTCGCGGAACCGATGGTGTTGTCCCGCGCCGGAAAACTTTTCGGCTAGATCTCTTACCCGCGCGCCTTTGCCACCCTCTCTCCCACAATTCCGCGTCTCTCTCTCGATGCCTCGCGACACCGCGGAGCTTTTCGCCTCGCTGTTTCCCATCTCTCTCGCTCCTGCTCGTCGCTTCCGCGGTTCCTCGCCGTTTGCCACGAGCAAACGGGCTCCGCCTAACTTTGTTCCGTGGGCAACAGATGGGTGGAAGGATTTCCACCGACCATCCTCGGCTATCCCAGCTACTCCTTGACCAAGCGGATAACCTTGTTGACTCAAAAGCGTCGAATTATCCCGGCATACGTGCGGACCGGTCTTGAATACGGATAAGTTGGCACCTTCGACCCGATCGGAATTTTGTTTGGCATCGAGATTGCAGGAAATGTATCCCTAATTTCGCCACTGTCCATCCCGAATTCGCCATCGCCGTGCTATAACCGTCTACACTCGCCCTGTGCCGAAACGATGGATAGAGCTACCTTGCGGATCGATCGACTCGATCGAATATCGCGGTCATTTTTTATTTCAAAATTACTACCACGACGAACTGGTTATTTTCGCACGCGCGACGTTTTCCTTTCGATACAGCGAACAATACGCGAATGTAATTTAATGAAGTTACGCGAGTCCGCGCGGAAAGCTCTTTTTTATAAAGCTCGCATTAATGAAATTGCTGTCTCGTTCCATGTTTCTCCAATTTTCTTCGGCATTTACAATTACGGATGACCGTCGAGAAAACGTTGGTATTTCATTTCCATGCGGGTAATAATTCATAAATGATATTTACCACGGAATAGAATTATGTCTTTTGTTGTAAAACATCGATAAATAATATACAAATCGTTTTCTTGTTGTATTTGTGCTCCGGATCCTTCTTTTCGTAATACATTTTCCTTCCTACGACTATCACGCATAATCGAGCAGATACCAATACTTCGTAAATAATAGTTTCGAAAAACTAAAAAACACGCTTTTATAATAGATCAAATTTAGAAGTAAAAAATGAATTTCTATATAAGAATAAAGCGATTAACGAGAAAATTAATGTCATTGCGAAGAAATCGTGGGGTGCTCGATATCAATTGTTATATCTTACTATTTTTATTTCGAAATGCAGAGTTAGTGTTATCATGTAGTACAAAGCACTCCACGCTTTTTTGTTCTCGCGCGTCGAATCGACGAGAACTCCTCCGGAACTATTCGGAACTGTCGAGAAGAAAATGCTTCAGGTCGGCATCTCGTACTTTACTAAAATGAGATGCTGAAAAAATTCAAAAAATAATCTCAAAAAATCGTTCTGGGTGGGAACTATCGTTGAAACATGCACAGAACTGTAGAACTCCAACAAAGAGAACATGACACCTTAAGAAATGAGATGCTACCGGAAGATAGCATCTCAATTTTTTGGGATACGATGTTTTGCTTAAATCAACGGAAGTATTGTTAATCCCTAGCAGGAACTCTAAAACTATCGCGGATGCGAGTAGAACTGATCGATTTTAGATCAATTTCCAAAAAGGAGACGCCAAGTTCACAACTCCGCGTTGATAGCAAGTTGTTTCCGGAAAGAAATGAGCTTCGTCGCGAAGCCTCGGATTGCAGAAGAATCCAGGCTAAGGAGAAGTGTTAAAAAAGAGAGCACGTAAAGAATTCTCATCTTCGGGAGATAACGAACCGGAATATCAAATGGTATTTCTTTCACGGTAAATAATGATCGAACCACGAACAATATCCCAGCTGCCGCGGAGTATTGTTCGCGAGCCGCGGCGGATCGACACACTCGCGCGCACACACGTAAATATGGTATATTTGTCGTTGGCCGATATAACGACGTGATTTATCCTCGACGAGAAACTCCATGTAGCGACGTCCCAAGGATCCCTCTATTCTCTGCGGCAAGGTAAATCGACGACGATCGCAGTCTCGCCCTTCGCATCGGAGGAGTCAGGTGACAGCAGGAAGCCGAATAAAAGATCGATAATGGAAATACGCGGAAGAGAATGAGAGAAACGCGAGAAAACGGCGTCGCAGGACGCCGTCGACATCCGCAGGAAAAAATGTCATTACAACGATGAGATGATCACTTTTTCAATTTCTAATCTATCACAACGTTCGAAAAGTTTCCCCGCTGCTGGGAGATTCTCAGCTACGAGTCCAACTCGTTCGACGGGGCTTAAAAAACTGGCGAGGAAACGATTACCGTGTTAGTCGACGCCTGTACGATGATTGGTAATCATTTTTTGGATAATTTCTGACGCGTCGCCCGACTCTCGCGCGACGCGGCACGCTTAGTTCCGGCGGAATCGTCGATAGATGGCGTTGAGCGTACGATTTCTCGCGCGCGAGACGCGGAGCTCGACCTATAAAAGGAACGTCGTCGCGTAATCACGAACGTCGAAGGATAACACGTGCCTGGTGAATATTACATCGCGGCGTATGAGTCGTAAAGGTAACAATATCTCTGCTCTCTCGTCTCGCTTCCGGATCGAAGCAACACTCTCGCCGTTGCGCTACTTCCCAACTCTTCGCACTAACATTGTTACTTCTACCTCGAACGGAAACTTATCGCCGATCGAATCTCCCCACGAAGCTCTACTCCTTTCCACAGGCAAAATATCGCCCCATCTCGTCAAGCTTCCCCGCAAGGCTTTATTTTTTGTAACCAAATTTTCTTACCCAACCCGTTAGATGCAGAAACAAACAGTGGCCCACTTGGGCCACGATTACGATTTTTCGCGTTACGATTGAAATGTTACGATATTTTTTGTCAGACACCCTAGCCAGCCTTTGAATGCATAATGGAAGATGCTACACGCGTGTATGTATATTCGCGGCCGTTTTAAGGATTTACGCGCCGTAACAGCTTCTCTGCTTAGTTTTTCATGGGTTGAACGTTGACAAAAAGCTCCATCCCTCACGGCACACCCGCGACGTCGTCCTTTCGCCGCAAGGACAACGGCAATGAGAACGTCCATCGCGTAGGTCGGCTCGTGTGCGCGTACATATGTACCTCCCGCTAGTATATAGACGACCCGCGGGTTGTATAATATCGCTGGAATACGAATTGCAAATACAGGGTCGTTAGATACGCGATATGAAATTTTATAGACTCAAGAAAAGCTGACGGCTGACGACGAAACGATAATACCCTGCCATTTTTTCTGCTTGTTCTCACGCGTCGCCAATTTTTTTATTCTCAAAACGAGGAACGCTCGTAAAAATGTAAAGTTACGTGTTAATTTCTCCCGATTCGTGGTTCATTCGCCTTTCGAACGAGGAATATATAAATGGTGATGTATTTTTTTTTTTTTTTTTTTTTTTTTTTTGTGAAATCGATTCGATCTCGTTTTCGCATTCGACGACGAGCGGATCGGAATTTCGCACGCGCGCGTGAGCGGGAACAAAGTCGAGCTTGAACATCGTTACGTGCCGAAACGCTTCTCGCTCGTTGACCGAGGAGCGGCGACGACGCATTTTATAATTCCTCGCGCGACGCTGATGCGATCCTGTCGCGCGGAGTAAGCTCCACGCTTTTACATTCGAATGAAATAACGCGCGATTTTCACGCTGGAATGAAAAAAAGATCCGGGGCATTCCACGCCGCTGGCGGCCTCGTGATTTTTTTCTCCCAAAGCTCGCTCCGTAGCTACGCATCTTTCTCGCATTTCTCACGATTCCACGACTCATAGATTTTCCACGACGATGGAAAAAACGCCCTTCTCTTAAATTTTTCAAACGATATTCATGAATTTGCCTGAAATCGACGAATCGCTTTACGCGCGTTTCCGAATATTGTCTCCCCCGTTTCACGACGAACGGACCAGCTACGTTATTGAAACGATGTTTTTTCGCTGGAACGTACGCCAGTTTTTTTTTTTTTTTTTTTTCAATTTTAGTCAGGATCTGGAAAAAAATTTGGTAGTAAAAATAGAAAATATATTCAAAACCTTCGTCAACGAAACTTCAATTAATCTCGCTCTTCCTCTAAATGATTCTGTGCATTTTTTACACATCTTTACAAATCTCGTCGAGAAACTTGCGTTATCCAAAATTCGTTTGCGCGAATAAAACTCCAACTGATCTCACACTTTCGAAAATATTTTTCAGACTATTAACAACAACAACAAACAATGGAGAAACCTAGTTTCGAATACTCTCAACTCTTTTTTCACTTTCTCAAGAACTTATCGTTTCGAGAATATTGAATATGAAAATAATACTAAAATGATCATAATATTTGTTGATATATTATAAATTTGAGCATTACTTTAGTGATAACCGTGCAATTTATTTAACTGTCTTGATATCCCTACCACAAGTCGGATATCTCGCTCATTTGTTTCTTTGTGTCAAAGTTACGTTGTATCAATTTACACAATGTTTCATTTTTTTCAGCCACAATGTGTTTTTTTTTTAGCAAGAATCCACGTTGCATCGATCAAAAATTGCGATTGTTGCGACAAATTGACAAAACATGTTTTGGGGAAAAAATGTTTTGAAAAAAAAAAATCTTTTTCTAACACGTTGACAACGCTTCGTACAGACATTTTGTACGAAACATCTTTGTACAAAAATTATCTCGCAGAGCCTGGTAGAATATCGATCTTGGCGCAAGCTAGAGAACATGCATGGGCCAGGCTGACTATGTCACGCTTTTTACATCTAGCACCAAGACATCTAGCACTACTGTATCTTGGCGAATAAGAGTGGGCCAAGCTAGCGGCTAGCTTGGTGATCAAGCCAATACACGGTTTACGGTAATACCACAGTTGCAGAAGATAATGACCTAAGATGCTACGTTTCATTTCTTATTCAACATTTTTTAAGAGAATACACATATTCCGTGGACACACGTACTTCGTTTTACTTCACCCATGTCCCCTGGCCTACAATGCAACGAATTACAGTCCATTGACGTAACTATATAATGTAAAAAGTGTACTCTGCTCGCGAATTTTTGAATTTTTTCGACATCAACTCCAACTACCATCAAGATCTGTGTCAGGAATTTCATCACGATCCGAATCGGCGTTTTAATCGAATGCTTGTTATCCACCCTACACTTTTCGTCGTAATGCAGTTGAAATTTACGCAAACGTAATTTTACGTAACGAAATTTACGTAACGCATTCGCACGCGTGTTGAAACTCTAGTTCGTTCCTGCCGTTCCATTCTTCAGCACGTTTAATATATTATCTTATTAATCAAACCTCCATGTCACGAATCATTTATGCATTTGCTCATCCACTTGCTAGGCAAACAGAACAGAGCTTGCGATGTTCACGCCGCAGTCGTACGTCGTGCGGTGTGTAGTTCTTACCCGATATCGCTAGCCAGTTTCTGGGCAGAAGTCTAGCGAAAACCGCTAGCTAGTGGCTGTCTAGATGACATCCAGCAGCTGTCTAGATGACTCGTTCTGCTCGTCAAAAACCGCCCAGGCGCTAGCTGCAATCTTGGGCGCCAAGATTCTCTCGTTCTACCAAGCGACCTGCATAATCTAGCGAGTAGAGCCAAGATTTTCCGACAGGACGTCGATGCAACGTCACGTGGTACAAGTGCTTTCGGGAGCGGATCGACGAAGCTAGGATTTCCAAAAATGTATCGCGAAGACAGGAATTTCGAAAATACCCGGGTGCGGGGAAATGCGCGGGGCGCGTACGACTCGTGGGAAAATCGCGCAACAAATCCGCACCAACGAGGGCAGCGAGCTCGTCGAATAGGCGCGAAACGCCCCGCGTACGCGTCACTCTCCGTGCGAAATCTCATCAAAATACGTTACGTTTTTCACATTTCGGCTGGATACGGAGACCCAGATGTGTCCCGTATGCCTTTTATTCGATTACACGACCGCGCGAGCATCCATCATCGCGAAATAATTGAGACACGTGGCGTACGCCTATATGTGCCGATGAAACGAGGCGTCCCCTTCAATTCCAGGGAGGAAAATGAATACGGACTTTGTTTGTCGACAGTTTTTCTGCACATCCGTTCGTATGGGGCAGGTGGGTGTTTTGGAGACAGGTCCGCGCGAGCCTGCGCCTCTCTTCGTTCTGCCGATATGAATAAATAACGGATGAAACGTCGGTGGAAAGAGACGACGAGTATGAAATAGCAAAGCTCGATCTATCCCCTCGCGTTCCTGTCTTTTCTTCTTCGACGGCTATAGATCGTGAAATATTTAAATATACTTGCTTCCTCTCCGCCAGTCGAGAAGCACGCGGCAGACGGGACGGATCATCCGAGCGGCTGTTATCCGCAAGCGAATCGATACCCTTACGCAAACGGGAGGGAGGGATGCCGGCGATAAAAAGCCAACAGGTAAAGAATCGTCGCAACGAAATGGAATACGAAAAATCCAATGAAAAAATATATCCTCGTTGGTATGCGACCACGATCGATGGATCCGTGTAGCCGCGTGCGATTCCACGTCGCGTACGTAACGCGAGTGACGCGCGCGAAACTTTTTTTTCGGAATTCCCTTTTTCCTGCAATTTTCTTTCGGCAAAATCGCAATTTGTCCTGCAACGCAGCATTTTTACCTCGTGTTTTCCCGAACTAATACGAGTTGCGTAAAGTTTGAATACCTTCAGCTCGCGAAATCTTCAATTAAGCGTCGCTGGTTTTATCGGCGAACGGAGGAAATCGACGAGATTTACTTATCGCGGAGATATTTTAGCAATTCTGCCGCCACGTACGACGCTGCAAGCTCCGTAGTATTAAAACGTGCGCGCAGGTATTCCCTTATAACTGCTGCGCTGTTAGAGAGCAGACGTTTCGTACGGCGTACTTTGGCGGATGCGAAGGTACTTCGAGATAACCGCGATGTGTAATTTCAATTTTTTATCATTCTCCTTAAACGAACCTCGTTTTATCATACGACGAATTTTATTTCGCGGCAAAACCTTTTACTATATACGAAACACTTTCCTTGGAGTCGCATCATTCGGGGTGAAAAGTTCAGAGAATGCCCTGCAGATAATAATAATAATAATAATAATAATAATAACGGAAATAATAATAATAATAATAATCGTGAATAATTTTCCCAATAATAATCTCTATTCAGAATAATTCTTGAATTTTTAATTTTTTCACTCGATTTATTTTTATGTAACCTTGAAACATTAACGAATGTCCGGTAAAGAAATGGATGGCAAAAATATTTATTGGTTTTTTTTCATGGCGTCCGAAAAACACACGGAATTCGGGCGTGTAAGTAGAATACCGCGTTAATACGATAGCGATTTTCAGATCACGTCGTAAAGCGGCGAGACGATTTTTATTACTTATGTTGGGGCGGATAAGAAAAGCGAAAGTATGGAAAAAGTAGCTGGGAAACGACGAGCTTCGGGAGCAGACGGAGAGTGAGAAAAACTGACGAGGGCGTCGGAGAGTGAAAAAGGGTTTGGGAAAAGCGGCGTGGGGTAAACTCATTTGATAAGGTTTGGTCTATAAAATCTCGGTACAAATATATTTAGATGGATAATAAATAGAAACGAGATGTCGAGGTGAAAAGGGAGCGGACGAGGCGGAGCCGCGAATTCGCAAGTACGACGGGGCCAAAAGTATCTGCAAGAGGAGATATTAGCGTCGCACGTTTATGGCGACTTAAGAAACGGACGCGGCTCGACGCCATTTCTAATGGATTCAAATAAAATTATCCTCGTAGAATACCAAACGAGCAGTTGGAATTGCGCCGTCTTATTCAAGGGTGACGATGTTACGGGGCTCTCCTTTCTGCCCCAGGAGTAATCCTGTCCCTGGATTCCGACGCGTCTCTTCTTCGACGCCCATCTGAAACGAACTAGCTCGGAGATAATGATTCGACGACTCTCTTGCGCGCGCGCGCATAGCACTAGCGGAAATCGGAGAGTTTTTCGAAGCTAAACGCAAACTGATTCGGATTACTAAGGGTCACTTATAACGAGAGACGTCGCGAAACCCTTCGCAGTTACGAGACACGAGAGCTCATTATCAATACCGATCGGATTTTTCGCGTGCCTAGATCAGTCAAAAACGCAATTTATACGGTGGGTCGCCAAATTATTTCGCACAATACACGGATCTTTGTAATTCCGAGTTTAAATTAATCAGTAGAGCTAAAAAATTGGATTTCGTAACATTCGTTTACGCGGTATCGATGCTGATATTGTTATTATTATTGATTTTAACCAATACCAGCACTGACTTGCCAAAATAACTGAGGTTATTTCGGAACTAGTGTTTTTTATTATCTGTTCAAAATAGTGGGGTGTTAAACTGATATTTCGTAATTACCTACTAATTAATAATTCTTGATTCCTGTAATTACAAGTATTGTAAAAAATATTGATCTCGTCGCGAAGATTCAGATGCGCTCTTCAAACCCTGGCAAATCATTGCATCCGAATGTGAAATGTCTATCTTGAAAAAATGAAAACTTGTTTTTTTTTCTGAAAAAAAGTACATGAGATAACGATTCTCGTTGAGCGACAAAGCTGACGTAGATGGTCGTTGGTTGCGTATGGTTCTTTGTGGCTGAGAAATGATGAAAGTGTTCGAAAAATCGCATTAGAATTCGCGATTCGATGCTTTTCCCCGTAGATCGCGGAAAAGCAGCAAGAATTGTGCTCGCGCGCTGCGAATAGAAAGACAGAGAGATAAGGCGGCTCTCGAAAGATAGGATTAAACGATAAATTACACTCGTTCCTCGTAGCATCGTTTTCCTTGGGAAACTTTTCCGAGACCGTTTGAAAAAAAAGCGACTTCCTGAGTGAATCTCCGCTGCTTTCGTCGCGGCCTTTTATATCGGAGCACCTGTCCTCAAGGATCTGCATTTTTTCAGACAATGTATCGTCCGATAAGACCATTCCAATTATTTTTCGCCTCTGTTCCGCGCTCAAACTGTTCGAGGGTCGATTTACTTCGGCGAATTCGGGAATAAACGAGATGGAAACTTTCGCTAGTGGAATAAAATGGCTGCGGGTCCTGAAAACACGAATCGGCGCATATCGGTATTTTTTTATTGGAGGAAGCTCGATTATATTTATTCCAGGAGGCAATTCCACGTATTTCAAAGTCCAGCCAATGTACGAAGTTTTTGTCAAATGAGTTTTTAAAATGACGGCCAAACGAGTAGTCAAAAATTATGAAATAGTTATTCTCAGTCAAACAATAACAACCCCTGTAAAATTTGGCACTTTTTTTTCCTAAAAGAAACAGTACATTTTTTTTACTTGTCAGGAAAAAACCTCCTCAACGTCCCGATCTATTCCCTTGAAATCGGAACGGAGGAACAATTACGCCGAAATAGCAGGTACTTGTACATCTATAGATTCACCAGCACGCGCGACAGCTCAGGTTAGGCCACGTTAGGTCAGGTTGCGCCGACGGGGCTGGGCTTGGATTGTCTCGAGGTCAATCTGTGGCGGGTCGCGTTTCTGCGAACGAATCGTTACGCTTACTCGATGGTCGCATGACAAGCAGAGCGGTGCACCCATATTCTCGAAGACGGTTCTCGAGCAGGGTTGAAGAGGTGGGAGGACAGAGGTGCTCGCGAACAGATGACAAATTCGTTGCGAGGCTCACAGGAATGAAACTGTCCTGTCGCGACAGCCTATAGCTGCATATAAATGTTGACGCAAAAACGTTTCTCTTGGGAATGCGGTGAAATCCCAGATCCCTGCGAAGGAGCGTGATCGCACGTTTTTTGGAATCGTCGAAGAACAGTTTCCAATCTCCGTTGATAATTTTGGACGGCATCGGAATGGGAGGATGAGATCCGGTAAGCTCGACTCAGTACCGACCAGCGCGTGAAAGTCACAGTCCGGTCGAGGGAGATCATTTGGGGTAACGCGGGACGGGCAGAACATTTGTCTTGGGTATAACGTTCGTTTCGTGACGTGTAATATGCCGCGAGCTTGCAGAGCTAAGCTCCGTAACGGTCGTTTTGAAAATTCGGGCAAAACCGTGCGGGACAAATCGAGCTTTTTCGACGATAAAAGCCTTAATTTAGTCGTCGTAGAGTACGATAATATCTAGTGCTCTTCTCTCTGTCACTCTCGTTTCGCTGCACGTAAGCACTGTGGGATGTGGTGAGAGAAACATGGATTTCGGAGGGGTCGAAGCGAAAAGCTTTCGTTGGACGGTACCAATGCACGTTCCATAAACTGTCGCGAAGGAACTGCCCCGAGTACACCACGCGGCTTGTAGTCTTCGAAGTTGGAGCAATTGACGCGACGTCTACCACCGCCGCAACTACCGTCGTCCAAACTCTGTCCATCGAGGAACCATTAAGTCGAGAAGTTGTCGCGGAGAACGGGTCACCGCGAAATAAAAGAGTCGGCTGCTAACTTCCAATTGTATTCCATGAACTCGATCACCCTGTCCAAACTCGGCCGACCTAGGTTTTGTTTAGTACGATTAAAGCAGAGCTAAGGCTTCGTAAACCACGGCTCGACTCATCCAGACCCGGTACATCGTGCTCTCGTCCCTCATCTTCGGCACACCTCGATCCCAAGTTGAAACCCTACTCACAATCGGAGCCTAGAGTCTGTAGCTTCGCCCTGGGCTTTTTCACCGAATCTCCAATTTCTCGACTACAATTCAAACACTCGAGGACAATTTAGAACTTCGCGTCGCACGCTTCCGTTTCAACCTATTTTATGAGTTCTCTACATTGAGCCTCCTTTAGCACCCCCACATTCGTTGTAGGTGGAACAGGAGCCTGAGCCTTCGCCACGATCGAGTCACCCTCGCAATTCTGCGATACGTTCGAAATAAAACTCCTGGAAATACTGAATATCACGTGAAAAGTTCTGCGTAGTAACGGTGAGCAAATTCCGTACAGAGAATGTATCCCGAACTACGAGGTACTTCTGCTAAAACGATATCGTTGGAAACGGAGGTCGAGCATTAGTAGCGTCGCTGCTCTGCTCTCCACCGTTGTAACCTTACACGAAAGAAGCGTACTACGAATTTCTCCAATCTTCCTCAAAAATACCCATCTACGAAACGGATTAGAAAAATAACGTAGGCATTGTGAGGCTCTCGCAGTGATCAGGAGTTACGATTATGCTTTTTTGGGGTCTTCCTTATGTTGGGCTTAGTTCAGAAACCAGACGGTATCTCTTCGTGAATTTTGCAATTCACTTTGCAATTTACTTCGCAGGGATTACAGTAATTTAGTGAAGATTGGAAATAAAAGCACAACGTATTCGTCGCACGCGACGTGAAGAATCGACAGCAGCTTCTTCAAAAACAAGATCGCGTCCCAGCTCGTGTTATACCTACAAGTTCGACGCGAAGCTCACCTCTCATTGGAATAATTCCAATCGATTAATAACCAAGATTGAAAAAAGTTTCGTGCTCATTACGCTTTTTCCTTCCAGACTTTGACGCCATAATCTATGCGGGAGAAGAGACACTTTTATGCAAATTTGATGAGTAGCTTGGAAGCCGTTTAAAACTTGTAATTGGGTAGTGGAGACGAATAACCAACTCCGCAGCTCAATGAAGCTAGTCTAATCCAACAGAACCGATCCGGTTATTTGCATTTTATGAAGGTTAAACGTACCTGACATTTTATCTGTTTTTATTACCTCACAAATTCTCTCCCGTCTCGTTTTCGAGATGTAAACGGTATTAAACGGTATTTCAAGGTAAATACTAAACAAATTCTCGTCAAATTTAGCACAAAAATTTGCGTTGACGATTTTTTTAAATACAAAGTTAGTGGTATTTCACTACATTCCGTGTGTAGTGGTACAGTAACGCAGTTCTGTGTTAGAAGTAACACAAACCAATGTGAAAATTCTCTAGAACCGGTTCGTCGAATTCTACACACTAAAGTGTTATTTGCTAGGTTGTTAAATCCTGGCAAACCTTTCTTTTTTTGTCAATTATTGGAAAATCGTTAGTATGTTGAAAAACGGCTGATCGAGCAACACTACGATTGTGTAAAATCAACACCCTAAAATGTTGAACTTCTTACACAAAAATCTCTACACCTTACAAAATGATGCAACATTTTTGCTGTGTACGAGTAGAAATCCTGATCGATGGGAGGACTTCGAATAGACTCGCTACTCGTAGAACACGACTGAAAGAGTATCGCTTCAGGAAACTCGCATCTCGATCCTCTCTGTTCGGAAGCAGCGACCGTTTCAAATTTTTCAGCTCAGCCACCGAAAAAAGCTCTCGAATAAAGCAGAAACCCCAAATAAATCTGTTTTTCCCCTTACACGCTCAATGTTACGCGATGTCCGGCCAACGACGGAAGGCGATTGGAACGAACGTCCACAAAAAGCGGTATCCGCAGAGTTCGACGTGCCAGTGTCAGTCACGTTTGGAAATGCTTGAGAGGTGATCCAATTTTTTTTTCCTTTCAATTTTAGCAACACTCTTTCACGAAACATTCTCTCAGCGAGAAACGAACTAAATTGGGGCAAATTTTATACGCACTCGGTAACATTTAAATTGAACGTGTAACGATTTTGCGAATGAAACAACCGAACGAACAGTTAATCCCCACGTTGAACGACCAATCAATCGTGATACGAGGAGAACAAAACGTAGGAAAACTATAGGAACGAATATGTAAAACACAAGACTTCGCTTTTGTCTGCTATAAAACATGTGGCCTTTTCTTTCTTATTCGTTCAGCGAGAAACCGATTCGTGTGATATTTCACTTGAAGGATGATATTTCTCTTTCCATTCGTAGTTACAGCTTTGATACGTGTTTCGCAGCGGAATTTCAGTGTCAGACCCACTAGATCAAGCGTCTTAGTCCGACCTCGATCCTCTTCTGTTTTTCAACAACTTCAATCCTTTTAAGGAGTTACATACACTTGGGTAGGTAAAAGAAAATCAATTTTGCAAAAAGATGCTGACTTGAAAGTACTATCTTTTCAGTATTCACCCTGAAAATTTCGTGGGGAAATTCGGAGTACTGACAAAGTTACAGCATTTTGTAACCGACCTGGCGAGCAACGACTAACGGTTGTGTAAAGTGTACTCCAAACCTTGAGCGCGCTTTACTCGAAACAGATTTTTCAAAATCGGTACCAGAAATATCTCCGCGACTACTAGACTTATTTGGATCTAGTTTTGCACAGTTACGCTTCCCACAATAATTTACTACTCGTCGAGTCGTTTCTTCGATATCTGGCATATTTTTTTTTTTTGCATGACGAGTATTGAACAACCTCGAGGCGAAAAATTGGCTGTTTTATTCCAGCGACTACTATGATCGGAAAAAATTGAATTTTCGAATTCCGGCTCGATAGTTTTATCTATCCGCCTTAAGAAGCAAAAATAATTTTTTTTTGTCGATGAAAACTGGCAGAGGCCCGTTTGGTACCGCAAACGCTTATGTAACTCCTTAGAAATTTCTTGATTTCCGACGTCTGGTTTCCCCAATCATATCTCGCGTAGAAGATTACTTCGGATTTACCCATATCACGGATATTTATACCAAACAACCTCGGTTTTCGGATCATCCGCGCTGAATCTAGCTCGGACCTTCCTGCTCCACGTTTATTCAAGATGGAAAGAGAGTCCGACAGCCTGGAGCGATCAATCGGTATCGCAATTCTGCTCTCACCCAGGGTACATTCGTAACGGAAGTAGTGTTTGTTCCGTAAAAAGGAACAAAAGGTAGTGGTTGTTCTCTTCTGAAGCCTCGTTCGAATCGAAGGGTACACGCTGAACAAATTTCCGTCAAATTGAACACAAAATATGCGACAACCATTTCCCCCCCACAAAATTAGTGTTTCAACACGTTTCTCGTGTAGCGATGAGGTAACGCAGCTCTGTGTTGAGAGTGGCACAAGCCAATGTTGAAGAAACATTAAAAAAGTGTTACCTTAGTAGCAAATAAAATTGATGTGCGTTTAAAAACGAACTTTGAGGACAACGCTTATCAATAGACTAGAATGTTAGATGTTCTAAACACAGATTTGTCCGCTTTACACGATGCCGGAAAATGTCGGTGCACCGTGTAGCTGGGACAACGTGGGTATCCCACGCGCAGAGGCATAGTTCCTCGTGGACGCCCCGAAGTCAGGCGGGCACTGTGCACCTGTTCTTGGACTCCCGTCCAATTCGAGTGCCATTTTATCAGCAACGATGACACGTGCCCGTAACGTACGTACGTGCAACGACTATCGCCGGGCACGTAACCAAATGACCGTCGCGTTACAGCTAGTCGCCGCAGACCTTGTCCTTCTCCTGTGTCGCCGTCTCACTCGCTCGCATTCCATTACGCTGTTTCCTCCTTGCCCCCGGCCCCCCCGTCTCTCTCGACTTCTCTCGGTTACTTCGTGCGCTCGTTATTGGACATTATCATTTCTAGCGCTCTATTTCATTTCCCCGAGGTTTTGCGCGGTCACGTTGTACCCGCGCGTGTCACGATAGATTACGCAGCTTTTTTCCTACTTCCAGACCGTCTCTCGTTTCCTCGTCCTTCGGCAAGTACCTACACCGATGGAGTCCTTCGTAACGATCCGAGTGGTATCTCGAATCTCAGAATTTCTCACTCCTCGTGTACAATATAAAATAAGGCGGCTCGCAAAAACGGGAAAAACAAACTACTCGCAGCATAAAAGATTGATAGCCTTGAGGTATCTCGCCAGTCGAACAAAAAGCCCCTCCTACGCGAGGAATATCCCACCGAGCAGAAATTTTCTTCCAAATCTTTCGGCGAATTCGATGCAAGGATTTTCATGGTCGCTGAATACAACCTTGTCGTCGTGTTTACCAATTTCAAGACACTGTATTGGACGCAGGAAAGTAGGGACGCGGGTGACAAATGATTGTTTTAGGCGATGATTAACGACTCGATGAAATATGGTGTCATCCCATCCGGATTATTTCTGCTCAATGGGATTTTCAATGTTACCATCTTCGAAACCTCAATATTGAAAATCACCAAAGTTTTATACGTTTACGCTGTAAAACGTAAACAGCGCCCCTACATTGATGCTTATCATTAGTAATTTCCGTTCCCGATTAAATATCATTATTAATACTTGGGTAACCAGTATTTTTCTTTACAGACATAGATTCGGTAATAATTATTGTATAATATAAATGTTCTTCGTCAGAAACTGTCATTTCTTCTCAACATTTGCTAACCTACAATACTAATATATATATATCAGCTCAACTTTGAGAATTTATTTCTCTTAATTTAGGTCGGGGACCCCAACTTATTTTTATGGTATCTCCAAGCTCGTAAGAAAAACACTCAATGTACGGAGATTCTGTATTATTCCAAATTTGGTGAAGCCAACTTGACAAAATTATCAGTCTCTTTTCAGGCTATTTAAAAATGACTCTTGACTCACTCCATGTTTTTATAAATGAGTATAACTTGAGATGTTACAATTTATCTTGATAATCGTTATGCATAACCTTACAAGTGACTCAAGCACGTGTCAAACATGAAATGTAAAGTATCAACGATTATTCTTCGTCGTTCCTTGATAAAAAAACATCAACAATAATGGCACGATGTAAGAAATGTGTATCCTACTGTCACAGAGGGTGTGACGAGTAATTCAATGATACCAACGCTTGCTGACAATTTTTAAATTGGTAAATCTGGAATTCCCGTACGAATGCTCGAATCTAAGTGGGACCCCGCTGATGCAATCTTAGTTCACAGAATTGTAATTGTTGGTTCTACGTAACCCGTTTTTCTCGTGATTGAAATGTATGGATTCGATGTTCGTTGCCTTTACCTTTGAATTTCACGTCACGTGCAGATATTTTTACTTCGTTTCTGGGAAATGTAGGTACGATATCTTTTCATCCGCTTCTAGATATTCATTCTCTCGCGCTATTCACCATTCGCAGATCACCGATGATGTATTCTACTGGCCGTGTCGAACCCGACCTTCTATTGAAATCCCGTCTAGGATTACTCTCGAGGGATCATATTATCGGTTACAGCTTTATTCGCGCTGATTGAATCATCAATAATGCATAGAATTTTCACACTCTTCGCGAAAAGCCTTTCTCTTCGCGACTTTATTATTCTCCTCTCACTTCTTATTCCAAAAAATTCCTTTTCCTTCGTCCGGAAGATGACTCGTCAACGGTTTCCCGTATTTCATTCACGCCATCCCACTCATCCGGGAAAAATACGCGTAGCTAAAAATTGCAACACCGCGCGAGTACAAAATTAACAAAAACGAGATCTTGTACTTTTTTCCACATTTCTTTGCACTTTTATCATTTCTAAAAAAATGTTTTTTTTTTAATTCTAAAAACCATTTTATACGATTCCGCGTACCGTGCGCTTGCTGAACATTCGCTGGTAAAGCGGCTTAACGACATATAACCTATATCGTTTACCGTCATAGCAGCTTGATCAGCGGTACCAAAATTGAAACAGAAAATGGAAGAAAAATATAGTTTCTAGTATAAGCTTTCTGAAGTAAGTCGATTAAGTCAAATGAGACTGCGGGGTAAAATGAGACCCCGGGGCAAAATGAGACAATCGCTTAAACCTGCCCACAACATGAAGGGTCCCATTTTACCCCGCGGTCCATTTTACCCCGCAGTCACATTTTGCCCGGGTCTTTCCTAATATATTCACATCTACAAAAATGAACCCCTATTTCCCTTGTTCGTGGCATTACGCGTGAACACGGCTGGGCCATTTTCGCTAATTCTTTTCTTGTTGTGTTTGTTATTGTCAGGAGAAGGTTTTTATGGAAGAACAAATTGAGCAAGTTGCGCGGAACATTAGGAAATTTAAGAAAACTTGACGACTATACTAACTTTTCTAACGTAACCTTATGGCATTTGACATAACTGTCAGTTGTTTGACAGTTGGCGCGATTAAAAAAAATAAGCTAATGAAAAAATTAATAAATCGATCTATTTATATAGATAGATAGATAGATAGATAGATAGATAGATAGATAGATAGACAGATAGATAGATGAATAGAAAGATACACGGATGGATAAATAGATAGATAGATAGATAGATGGAGAGATGGAGAGATAAACGGATGGATAGATAGATATATAGATACCAATTTGAATTCAATATTCATAGTTAAGACAGGACAACGTCTGTCAGGTCAGCTAGTTGATAATATTTATAAGATATTTAGATAGCACGTAATATTTCGTATCGTTGATCTGATTAACAGATCGAGCTTTCTGTATGATAAACAATCATATTTCATGCTTGTACATTTAATTTGGAAGACATTAGATCAAAAATGTTTTTTAATTTGACGTTTATTCGTGTTCCTGTAAAATTGTATGTGCACCAGCTACGCGGTATTGGAGTACCCACCTATTACCGACGATATTTTCAAGGTACCGCTAGCTACTGAAATCGCGTATCAAATCAAACGTGGATCTCGTACGAATTCTCCAAGATTCGAGCTTAATTTCGAAAACCTTGACTAGCTTTTCGGGATTGAAGTAAGTCGAAGAAATTGTCCACGACCATTTTTGCAATGGTCCTGCAACGGACGGAGGCCGATGGAGCGTCTCCGAAACCGGTGATTCGGGACTAAAAAATGCTCGGCATTGGATTTCTGTCCCGCATAACTCGGGTTGTTCATTTCGAAACGAGAGTGACGGTGGCAATTAACGAAGACGGCACGTCCAAGGGGTGAGAACCGCACTGCCAAAGGGGTTGAAGCGAGCGAAACGCGGACGACTGCCAAGCCGCGCGAGCTCCGGGTCTGGCACGGCATTCGACGGCATGGCAGCCAGCAGGGCAGAGTAAAGCTAAGTCACGACTCCGGAGTTGAACCTGATGACTCTGTTATTGCGCCTGACGTAGACCCATTAATTCAACCTATTCAACATCAACATTCCTAACTCCTTATGAACACCAATATCAACCTCTCCATTTGCTCCCGCTCCCTCCACCGCCAATTTCCTTATCCTCCCTCTCGTCTGACTCCTCTCAATTCAACCACGTCATCCCGTTCGCCTGCCGCATTAACTTTCCACAGCTGCATCTCCGGGCGCGCGCAGGCAATTACTATCGTTATTTTTACGCGCCGCGGGTCAAGAGTCGCTCACGGATTGACGAAACGAAGATTACGAGACAGCATTTTCTCGGATCATCGTGCCACGATAGATTTACGTAGCGTTAAACGATGCCAATGAAAAAAAAGGAGGACGACTGGTTTCCCATCTCTTGTCTCATCGACGATAACCATCGCTCGTTATTTCTTATCGACGCATCAAAACATTACGACCGCGTAGCCCTCGAACGTTGGAGGGCAGATCCGCGCGATGAAACGGACATCGGTCGTTCGTATCACGGGATTCGCGCGTAGGAGAAGACGAGGGAAAATTTGCACGGTCACCGTATCGTTTACAGCCGGTTATTTGCCCGGGCTAAATCCAATATACGACAATCACGCGAATCTGTTCGCCAAACGAACAATTTTTTCCATTTATTTCCATCATTCCAACCGGTATAAATCGGAAGACCTTATTTTCCTTGGTCCAATCTCGCGAGGACTCCGTTTTGTTTCACTGCGATTTGACGATTTGACGATTTGACGATTCACTACGATTTCACGACGTCATCGGTTATTTTTTATATTATCATTTACCATCGATACCATCGAGACCCGCTCTTCGTGATTGTCGAAGGAACCTGAATATTTTCTCCGCATGGCTACAAATTTCTAATAGTTTGTACCGAAAATTTATTAATCACTAGTGGACCCGGTAGACGGACGTTCTCCTGTGCAAACCTCGTTAGCAAAATATATTTCGCGAAACAAAATTTTTTATTAAGTGTGATGGAGATACCCAAATAGATCGACGTAATTACACACCAAAGAACAGAATTGAGAAAAGTGGATCACTCGAATCTAAAAAATGAATCTTGTTGATGTTGCAAATCTAACTTAAAAGTGATGATTATAAAGAAATAATCGAATTAAGAAATATTTAGAGGTACTCACAGGCTGAACAATATTTGCTGTACGTGATAGATCCAACGATAAAGGTATAGAAAAACATGGCGTCGGTAACAAAAGGGGAAACATTTCTGGATCTCGACAACCGCGCCACCTAGCAGCTCCAACAATGGCTAGCTGAACAAACCCGAGACAAAGTGTGAAAACTGCCGCAAAAAAATGTGAGGGGGAGAAGAATTACGAAACGCTGACACTGGAATTTTATTTACGCGAAGCTCTCCATATGCGCCAACTGACTGCACGTCTTCGTTTTTACTCGTATTCCGAAAATCCACACTTTCTCGTTGGGTAGTTGTTTCAATCGTGTTCATGATTTATGTTAAAAATATACAAATTGACCTGACGGTGAACGAAAGGATGATTGATCGACAGACGACGTAGACGTCGATCTCGTAATCGGCGAATCCGCTGCTCGATTAGCCACCCATCTATCAATTCCTTTCAATTTCACGACGAGCTTTCCATTTTCCCGTTCTCCAATCAACGGTTAAGAAACAATAGTGTCCGTGGCTCTCGCATATTTCTCGCATATTTCTCGCATCGAATCCTGATAATAAAAGCTGCCTAATACGTACCAGGCTAATAAAAGCGTGATAAAAGTACGGACTATCAGCGTAGCGATCAACCGACTAGCAAATATATAATACAATCTTCTTCCTCGTCTTCTTCGTCTTCTTCTTCCAACGCTTCCCGTTCCTTGCTCCGGCCGAAAATCATCTCTGCAAGCCTTATCTCGCTAACGGCGCTCCGAATAGCTTGTAAGAGCTTAATCCAAAGCATTCTCACGAATTCCGTAGTCGGGATATCTTCCCTCGTCCCGCGCTTCCTTTTTCCCTGAATTTCTCTTCGCGCGACAAGTTTCCCTAACGATGCCCTGTACGACCAAAATACGTATTGCAGTTTTTCCCCCCCCGTTTCCTTCCATCCGTTATTTATCTTCCGCCTAACCTGCGCGCTCAACTCGCTCGATGCTCAAAAATCCGGCGAAAATTTCCACCCTTTTCCCGCGTACGCGATGTCCACGCGCCATAAAACTTTTTCATCCAGCTTTTGCCCATCCCTGGCGAGTCGAAAGCTCCGAGTTTCAAAGTATTTATAACCTCTGCTCTTTCTATTTGCTTTGGCGATGATACCGGAGCTTTTTTCTCTCGGTCGCCATGAATCTGCGGTCTTCTTGAGCGGTTCGCTCTCAGAAGCAGTGTTAGTCGTTTTTCGCGTTTACATTAGACGCTTAACTAGCTTTTGCAAGTCTTGCAAATTATCCGCTACCGAGACTATAACGCAACTTGGTAATTTCTCTCTTGATCTTAACGCTGTGCAACGGGTGAGGCGTTCGGCGCGAGACACGAGAATACCTCGCGAACAAAGCATTTCCGAATAAAGTGGTTGGAATAAAAGTCGTTCGTCTTAAAGATGAAAAAGCGCGATAATACACGGACAAAAAAAAATACCCATTGTTCCTGTTTTCACGTAGGAAAAGCCGCTATGCTAACGTAGGAAAAATACCTGTGTAACTTAACAATCATTATTATGCCTGTTTATTATTGGAATTGTTCCCATTTGAACAGTAATTTTTCCTATTCCGAAATAAGAAAAATACCAACGTAACATGGGAATTATACCTATATTCTCATTAGAATCGTTCCTATTTTCATCTAGGAATTATACCTATAGAAATTATTCCTATGTTATTATCGGAACATTTCCTATAATATCCAGGAAATATTCATAGGCAAAGCCTAGGTATAATTCCTATGTTGTTATAGAAGTAATTTGGAAGCAAAATTTAACTTGCTAGACGATCTCGGTGTTGGACGAGCTCGGCGGCTATATTGGGATAAAACGAGTTCACTTAATCTCTAGGCGAGTTTAATTGTGTTCAGGAAAAAATGTCACCTTTGTAAAGTGCAAATAAAATTGTAAAATCCAAAAAAAGCTCATGTAATAGTGAATGATATTATAAATGATTTGCTTGAATACTTTTTTTCTAACTTATACTCACATTAAACCTTTTCATTAAAAGAAAGAAAGTTACTAATAATATTCTTTATTTATTACTGTCATCGAAAAAGCCATAGGTATCATCATTATTTTTAATTATTCTCACAGGGGAATAATTTCTAGGTTAATGTGGGGAGAATTCCTATGACAAGATAGGAATCATTCCTGTGTTAACATTGGAACGAGTGCTGCATTAACATAGGAATTATTCCAATGTTTTGGTATGGGAAATTCCTGTAAAATATGGGAATACAGCTATGAAAAATAGGTTTTTATCCTATTTTCGCACATCCCTATGCTACCAAAGGAATTTTTCGTATGTAAAAATAGGAACAGTACCTGTTTTTCTCTCTCCGTGTGTTATTTATCTTTAATTTCCCGGCCGCTTTTGGAAACACGATTAAACTAGGTTAGCTACTTTGCTCTCTGCGAATTTCTTGTTGAGGAACATTTTTGTAAATACATTTTTCGCAGCGAGTTCCATAAATTTTCAATTTCGTTCTCTCGCTCTTCGCGGGGATTCAAATTCGATCCGAGCCCGAAATTGGGTAAAGTTGTCTGCTCGTTTGCGAGGTTCGCGAAGGGCCGGGGAAATTGTAGGAATCTGGGAGAACAAAGAGCGAAAAACTAAAGTGACATCGCGATGATCTCGGAAGTAGTCTCCATTCCGAAGATAAATACCACTGCTTCTGTTTCACCCAGAAAACCAAACAACGTTTAGCTGACGTGTTTTCCTTCGCGAATGTTCTCTCGACGAGATACTCGGGTGTCTCCAACCCCGTTGTTCTCGTAGCGGCGTCTTATTTTCCCACGCGCATCTGCTAACATTTGCGCCTCGATTTTCCATCTTCCATGCAAATCAACGGGGAGCAAAACGAATATCGACTACAATTTTCTCACAGCACAAATCGTTGGCTATAATTGTTGTTACGAATACAACTTAAGTTGACGTGCCGATTATTGCGATCTCTACATCGTTCTTGGGACAGAATTGGGTGCTCAAAAATATTTTCGAAATTTGTATTTTTTCGTAAAAGCTGTCTGTGTACAATTTGTAGCAAGTGGCGTTGTGCCCAACGTTCGACGTTTCATTCATCTCTGTCCACATTTTTTTTTTTATAAAAAGGAGATGTTGGGCGGCTTTTCCCGCTCCAGGTGATTACGAGAAGCGGTAGCAGCAGCGCTAAGCGTAGGTGCGTCGCGTTGATCGTACACCGGCGAACATACAAATGTAATTACATACATCGACGTGTTGTTTAATATTTTCACACCGCGAGCACCGAACAAGGGCGCTAAAAGCATCCGGAGAAGAAGTAGCGTACGATTTATTGGATATACCATTTTCCACGCTATCGACGATGCGTGAGCGCGGCACACCGCTACAGGGAGTGGAAAGCGATATTTGCGAACAAATTTTGCTCCAAGTTGGTCGAATCGTGACGAAGCGTTGACTCCTAGCTCGTGCAATTTCGGGCCATCGGTGACAATTGAAACGCACCGGAATACCGGGGGAGTCATCGATCTTGCAGCGGAGAACGGGGACCACTTGACCAGTGCATACGCGACGGGTAACAGTCGGCCGGTCGAGTCCTAGTTGTCCCGGACCGTTGTCCACTTTAAATAATTTCTCGGTCGACAAACGTGCGACGGAATATAAATTCTACGCGTTAATTAATTCCACCATTCGCGAGAGATTTCCACGCTGTAAATGAAAGTAATGTCCTTTCATACGTTTCAGCTCGATGTTTCGCCAGCGCTACGAATGCGTTTCATTCGCGCTGATTTATTCGCGGGGCAAAAACGCCACCGCGTCTTCGGCAAATCGGTTCGTGCGGATGACGGCGACGCTGTTTTTCCCCCCGAATGTAAACATCTTTCTAACCAAAGTCGAATTTGATTTATAAATTTACCGTCATATTACTTTTTTCTAAACTCTTTGAGCGGAATTTCGCGTCAATAATTTTTATCTCTTTTTTTTTATTTCTCGTATTGTTCGTATTATTAGATACACACGACGAATTTGTAGATGGTTCGCGACACAAATGTAGCCGATATAGAAAACTGTTATCATATTAGAAATGAATTGAAAAATAATATGCCTTATTAATACATTTTCGGAGAACTTTTCTAGAAACGATTTTTTTCACGGAGCTACAAGATTTGGCCGGGAAGAGGCTGATCAACGGTTCTAACAAGTAATAGTAGGTGCGAAAATAACAGTACAACTGAAAATGAGCTATTCTCGAAGAAAAGCGAGGAAACATTTTTATTAATTTTATCACGAATAATAATACCAACAAATTGTGTTTTTTTTTTACCTCATAAATATTTCAGTAGTCGTAAACTACACGCATCTACATACTTTTGTATTAAAATATATCTTTACTAATAGTCACAATAAAATAATGAAAGTTTTTTTCTCATACATAACATAAATTTCGATCGTGTTTTCTATTATCGAAACGTAGATTTCGATTTTCTTCGTGCTAGATATGAACTAGGCATGCCTTAACGATGGCTTGACTGATCGCACGTTACTTTTTTCTGCACAGAAGACTTGTAAGATATCGTCACAGGAATTGTACGAGAATCGTCTAGCATACCTTTTAAAAAATATTTCCAGCGTCCAGAAAATTGTAGATTATTGATTGTCCATTCTTTTTTTCCATAACTTGTCGCAGCGACAATTTTTTACCATTGTCTTCGACCATAAATTTTGAAACGGAGTGACGATATTTTTTGGGCAAAGAAATATCAACTGAAATACGTTTAGGTATGATATACCTCAGCGTATTTCTATTTCAGACGATAAGAGACCGTTCGAAAAAATATCTTCAGTTTGCTGCTCGCTTCAACGATGCGATGAAAAAATCGTTGGGCCAGCATCGAATCCGCGAGGATTTGATGATTCCCGCAGTATTCGAGGGCTAACGACGTTTTCCACGGTGGCAAATCTGTAAGGCAACCCCTACGATGGTGCTTAAAGACTCGAGCTGCGTCGGCAGTTTTTCTTTTAGAACTCGTGATTCATCGATGTTATTCGCTTTGGCGTGATAAAAATGTATTATAAGTTCGGCGAAAGGCTATCTAAAACTTGGTACATCCATCCTCGCTTTTAAAGATCAGACGAGCAGTAGAAAATCTTTCCGAGAGGTAAGCACAGTCGATGTATTCTGTTCCAACGAAAAGCCAACATTCCACCGAAAATACTTGTCTCCGTAAGTCGCTTCGATGCGAGGAAACCTGATCGTCAAATATTTTTCCATACAATGGCTGCCCAGCCACCCGAAGCGCGACTGTTGTCGAGCAGAAGCCGACGGAGCGGGCAGAAAATCATCGTTTTCTTCCCGCGGGCAGAAACCGATGCTTTTCTGCCCGCTGAATAAAGTTGCAGTCCTGTTTTCTACCCTGTTAGCGTATCTTTTGTTTATTTCTGAACGTTTATAGCTGTCATTTTAAGCAACGACTGAACTGATAGATAAATTCTATCCTCATTAAAACTCGCACTTCTAATACGGATTATACGAAATATATGGCGTGTGACGCGGGATGAAACACGGTTTCAGAGTTCGGGTGATGCCAGCAACTTCACCCTCGTCTGAAATCGTCGTTTTGTCCCTACGCACACGATAAACTATTAAAAGAAAGCTTTGCAAAAATCTTTTTCGTCGTCTTCGGAATGCTGCACCCAAAAAAAAAATCCGATCGATCTTTCGCCTCTCATCTTTACTCGAATCATATTTTCTTTCCCGTTTCTTTTTCCACTTTGAAACTTCATCGCTTCATCGTAGTATAAAATGTAGGTATATTTAAATTAAAAGGATGGGCGGAATAAAAGTATAACCCAATTGATAACGCTTTCAAGTTTATATCGCAATACGAGTCAGCAACTTCCGGAATATAATACAGCGAGAAACTTAATAGTGACAAAACTCTATAACGAGAAAGCTCTAATTAAAATGGAAATAAAATAAAAGGTGTAAGATCACCGATGAAGTTTCTTACAAGTGATATACAATCACGGTAAAGCAGTATCTTTGGAAAATCTATCCAAAATTTCGAATAATTCGACCAGTCGTTAAACCGATTATGACAAAACTGAAAAACAGGTTGAAAAAATAATTCAATAAAGTCGAAAAAACCAGAAGCAGGTGCCAAAAGGACAAAAAATGTGGACAACATCTGAACAAGATGGGAAAAACTGGGGGAAGACGAAAAAAGTGGCAGAAATCAGAAAAAAATGCAAAAAAACGAGTAAATAATAATATACAGGTATTTTTAAACGGTATTGTACCAATAAATGATAATTTTGTCAAACAAATTGTTTTCACCACGTAAAATAGTCTAGATCTGTGGAAAACCGGTACAACTGGAACTTTTCATACTTTAATGAATGTTAGTTTTTACAATTAACTTCACTCGAGTCAGATTATACACACGTGTAATTAATTTCCTGATAATCCTCTCGAAGCACTTCTCGTTTCTCTCAATTATTACCGCGAATCCTTGAACAGAGAAGGATTTTTCTCGGTACGAAGGAAACTTTAGCAAAAAACGCCCATTGCTTCATATTTGGCAAGGCGCGTAGAATACCTTAGGTGAAAAATAATGCTTCGCGAAATGGCGGATGGGCGAAAGAGGCAGAGTTTTGCTTTTTACGCTGTTTTCTTCTCGGTTAAGGGGTTACACCACCCTAAGATTCACAAAAAATCTATTTTCGGTTTTATTTTCGTGTCGTTGCTTGTAGCGTGAAGCCTGAGGAAAATTTTGAGCCCAAAACGAAGTCTGTGCCTACAATATTGACGGAGATATGATTTTTTCTATACCGCACTGTGCTGCGCTCCGCGCTAGTTACGTCGCTACGAGTATTTACAATGATGGCTACGGAAGTATTTTGTTAATATTAAACGTATTCAGCGTAACCATCGGACCTAGCTGTTACGACACGTGCAATGCCAAAGACGAATACCGTATAGGTGTATGGTTCGCTGAAAAACGCGCGAAACAAACGTCAAAAGAGGCCAGAGCAGCGCGGAGAAGGTCAAGATTATCTCTATAAAAGACCAGCAACTTGCTAAGGAAGGAACCCAATACGGAGCAGGAATCGACGATTAACCGTATAACAAGGTACATAACAAACTACATTTCTCGAAATCGCGCGAATCCGATCGACTTGAAATTTATACCACACATTTGTAACACCGTTATCTGAGGCACTGCGTCGAATTTTTTTCATATTGTCAACCGTTTTTTTATTAATGTTCTTAGGTGGGAATTTTTCGCGAAAAACGAAAAAAAAAATCCGCGTGCTGCCAAAAATCCAGTTTTGATTTTTTCGGAAAAATCCTACGGAGTTCCGTGTATTCGACCATACTAAAGAACATATGTTCATCGCATCTGTTTCAGATGAACCGCGAGGCCGTTATGATTCCCGCGGAGCGGCGCTGCAAAAAAATAATGATGCGCGCGGAGGCGTATATCTCCGACGATTGTAGATATTCTGACGTTAAAAAAATACGTTTGGAAAGCTGAAATGTTATGTTCAAAGTGTGTGAAAACGGAAGTAAAAAACGTGAGTTAGTTTAGCTCCGGAAAAATCATGAAAATTGAGTCTTATTCCAGCCTCTGAGGGTGGTGTAACCCCTTGAAGATACGTTGTATCAGCAAATTGGAAGGCTGTTGCCTGTAGCGCGAGGGTGCGAAAGATGCGGCGCGAAACGATCTAACATCGAACAGTCGTCCGTTTAAATTGCTAATATGGAATACGCAAAACGAGCAACGGGCGGAGAGAGAAGAAACGGATGGATAACAACGTGGATTGTTGTTGTTATCTTCTTTGTTTTGATCGTCGAGACCGTTGCAGCCGCGGTTCTCCGCAAATATATGCAGCGGGAGTTGGCGCATGCGATAATTCATATGATCGTTGTTTTACGTACGTCTCGCCTCAGAATTTGCCTCTCAAATCATTATTATAATAGCCCCGTCGTCATTAGCATACGACGAGGTGCCTTCTATACAAAACTTTCGCGTGCAACTAGAAACGGAAACGCGAGGTCACGGTGAATCGATATTTTAATTAATTACCAACAAAATTATAGGGTTTAATAACGAATGCCGTGCAGCGAAGTATGAAATCCGTGGTAAACCAACAATTTACTCGCGATAACGTAAAACTCAAAATCAATGCGAACGATCGCGATTGGTTTTCGACGCATCTGGAATTTTTTCACCCTCCGAATGGAGAAACTTATTCCCGTATTTCCAAGCGTAGTTACCAAATTCTTATCAGGTATACTGCCGCCCGAAGGAACTGCAAAAATTCCAAAAATGAGATTATCGGTTATTTTGATTCTTTTCAATCCTATCTGCGTAATCCCAATAATAAAAGTTACGAAATGTAAATATTTTCCCGTTAAATTAAATATTTATTTTCACTTCAATCCCCATTTTTGTCAATTTCGTAAGTAAAAACGCAGTAATTACACTTTTACGAGCAAAAAACCGTGAGCTCATTTAGCGGTAGACATCTCCCCCCTAATCTCTGCTTTAGGTTGTAAACAAAGAATTTTCTACGCACCCAAGGAGTCTTATTTGTATAATAATAATGACAATAATAATGAATCTCACACCGATTATTTTCCGTCAAAATAATGAAAAGAAATAAAAAATTTCAGAGTATTTTTTGAGTCCACCATTTTGAATTTTGAAATTTTTACATCAAATTCGAGTTCAACGACCTAAACAACTTGGAGCAGCTCTTTGATTTCCTCAGCATTTGCGGTATTCAGCTTCGGCTGAATTCGGCGAATTCGGTACTGTGTTAGTAAAATGAACGCCCAAGTCTTGTTCGTTCGCACGGTTCTGGCACTCCCATTCTCGTAGCACAAAAATACCATAATTTTACGGTTCTGAATCAGTAGTATAATCTGGAGGGGCCAGCAACATCGAGCCCAAGTTTGGCGCCGGCGTGATCCGCTCCTTAGCGAAAGAACCACATTAAAACCTGATTATTTCTATGGCTATTCGCAAATTGTCGGTATTTTCCCGTAGCGTGTTGTAATTCTACATCCATCGAAGTAGTCAGCTCGATTATTCATTGTATATCGCTCGTATGTGGGATAAATATTAAACAGTCGGATGGTAATCAGTCAGGTCGCAAAATCAGTTACCAGCTCCCGGTCCATTAGCTTGCGTCGTTCCGTATGGTTTGTACGAATTAACGGTTAACATTCTACGCGCGTATTCGTCGGCGTAGGAAAACGGGCGTTCTTCGCCGCTACCTATCTCTGGTCCCGTTTTCTCGCCCTCTCGCGTTTTCCACTCCTCGCGTGTTCCGTGACACGCGTGTCGCGTATCACGCGTGTCCCGGAGCCCGCGCGTCTCGGTGTGCCGGGTGTAGAATCGAAGGGGTGTCGAGTTCCTCGTTCCTCGTTCCTCTGCTCCGTTCACCGGGAAGACGTAAAGGGAAAGAGAGGAGAGCAGAGAGCCCCGCGTATCCGTTGAATGCCAAAGATCCGAATCCTCGGGAGGAGCGACGTAAAGCATTCGGGGATACTCGGTGCGCGAGAAATCTGATGAAATTTGGCGCCAGGAACTTTGTCCCGGCGGCTCTCGTTCGCGACTGCGGCTCATCCACAAAAGGAAGACCCCGGAATCGAAGAATTCGAGAGTGGAAAGAGAAGTCTTTTCTGCTACGCGAACGCGAATATCTCTCTTCTCCGCGACCGAACAATACCGACTCGCTCCCAGATCGGCAACACGCCGCGACTCGCCTACAGTACCTACCCACCACCTACGATATTCACGCGCACACGTATAATTCTCATTTTTCTTTTTCCATTTTCCACTTCGCCGACGTGGTAGGTACGCTCTCCCGGCTCGTGATTTAACCCCTCGGGCAAATCCATGGAACCCGACGATAACTTTCAGCTCGAGCGGGAAATGCAACTTGCGTTCGAGCTTGCCTCTGACCGTAGACCGTGATACTCCGCTAAGCGCCTCGCCTAACAGGAAACCCTTCGAAAATCAGATTGCCCCGATGAAAAGAACGAGTTTCGATCACAAAAAACGCGTCGTTTCTAGAATAACTCTCGAAAAACCCCGCCGCCGCGAGGTATCTCTCCTCGAGGGTAAAAATCACCCCTGAAAAGTCATTATTCCGTTCGTGACCTTGGATTCGAGGGAGATGCGCGATATTTTTCTTTCTTCGGTTTCTCACACAGAACGACTCGAGTTTTTGGACTTTTCCTACAATTTCCGCATTTCTGCGGAATTCAGAAAACCATCGTCATCAAAAATAAGGGTTGGGAAAAAGGAGAACATTTTTCACCGGGAATCTTTCTTCTATCACGGCCGATTCGGTAGTTACGAGGGAAAAAGTGAAAATCCCTTGATATTTCGAAGGTGGTCTCCACTTTCAGAGGTGCTCCAGGGCAGCCTGGGTTTTGCCTGCGGGGCTACTCGTCGATACGTGGAAGTTTCGACTCGTAGGTTCGCTCGGCAACGTTTCCCAGCTCCTCGTCCAAGATCTATCTTCGATAGAAACCACTATTTTCAATTGCAAACAAGCGCAGGAGTATATAAACTAGTATCTAAAATAATTTAAATTTATGAACAAATCAAAATCCAAATGTATTTCCAAATTCCGAAAAATATCCCCAACATTAGCTCTTCTTAATAAATTGAAAATAATGAAACGATATCCAAGTTTCAAATTAAATTCTAATTATGTTTCTAAATTTCTAAAAATATTTTCAACATTAGCTCTTCTTAATCAAGTGAAAATAATAAAACGATACCCAATTTTCAAATTAAATTCTAATTATGTTTCTAAATTTCTAAAAATATCCCCAACATTAGCTCTTCTTAATCAATTGAAAATAATAAAACGATACCCAATTTTCAAATTAAATTCTAATTATGTTTCTAAATTTCTAAAAATATTGCCAACATTAGCTCTTCTTAATAAATTGAAAATAATAAAACGATACCCAATTTTCAAATTAAATTCTAATTATGTTTCTAAATTTCTAAAAATGTCCCCAACATTAGCTCTTCTTAATAAATTGAAAATAATGAAACGATACCCAATTTTCAAATTAAATTCTAATTATGTTTCTAAATTTCTAAAAATATCCCCAACATGACATCTTTTTGATAAATTAAAAATAGTAAAATAACAGCTATTTTTCGATTTAACGTCTAAATGTAGATCTACATTTCTAAAAATATCCCCACAAGCTGAAATGGGGAATGACGAGTCGAATCGGCGTTGTACAAGTTATACAGCGGTGTAATTTTTTCTCACGGAAATTATAACACGATTCAGAGTCGAGAGTCTGATTTGCTCCGAAAGGGGATCGTGCTCGCGTTTTTCTTTACTTTTTTTTCTTCCTTCCTTTCGAGAGATCTTACTCGCCTCGTGTTTCCGAACGAGGGAAACGCAGTCGGGAATCGCGAAGCTCCTCGCCTATGGAATGCGACGCGAATTGAAAATTCCTCGGGATTCTCGTTCCGCCTCCGTTTACGAATAAAGCTCGAATCTCGTCGTATCTCTTCTCCTGGTTTGACTCAAAAACCGCCGCGGATTATCCGGTGTAACCCTAATACGATACGAGCTTAGCTGGTACCCGCGTCGCGAGCTTCGTAAGTACAAAATCAATCCGAAAGGCGAGCAAGATCGACGCGACCCGATGGCGATTGGAAACGCCTGATACCTGCGTCGTCGCGTCGAGCGCGTCGATCTGATTCCATTCGCGACGTGTCGGCGCACGACACGGACTGGCGTGCGGCATGAAACATCGTTGACGGCTGTCATAGATATTGCACGGCCGAACCCTACCCGTAATAACGTAATGGAGAATTCTCACATTATTTATCGTCGCGCGAGATAAAAAAATCAAGAATAAGTGGAAGAGTAAAAAAAAAAATAGAAAAACGAAATAAGACTCCCCCATAAAGGAAGAGAAAAAACGGATCAGCTCGTTGAATGCGGATAAGAATGAGAAAAATTGTCGATTCAAGAAGGACAAAACGAAAGACAGGGAAATCGGTGATATACACGCCATGGTAAATAATGGAGTCGTTTAATATTTATTCCCGAAGCCAATATAAAATCTCTCCATTCAATGTACTCGCGCAGTGTCCATTAGGAAATAACGCGGAGGGTGGCGCTTAATCGATATGGCGCGGATGAACCCTCGAGCGTGGCCAGAAACACGCGTGTGTCGTTGGAAAAATAAAAATATGATGATAAAATTGAAGGAAATGTGTATGCTTGGATGGAGGCAGACCCTTCTCGTAAGAGTATAATCGAGGGTCAACGCGTATCGGAAGGCCAAGCGTATTATAAGAGTGGAGAAAAATCCTGGAAATCTACCGGGAGATCCTATCAGTCTGACAGCTGTGTTCTTACAGACCGAAGTTGTTTCGCCAGCAACGGTCGAGATTCCTTGAAGAATAGAGAAGACGTCGCAAATGAACCTGTTCACGGTAGACCGGGAGATGCAAGAACTTTTCTCGGGGGTGCAATAAATTGGCGGACAGTTGATTGTTAGAGGTAGGAAAAATTGAGATGGAACAGCTGATTGGAGAATGATGCGTTGCAGGCTTCGTACGACTCGTGCGAGGACCCGATCATACGGGGTTTATATATATAATATTTTGTAAATTATACGTATATATACGGGGCATTCCACGCCAGCTTCGGACCATCTCAAAATCGTTTCGTATTTTTTTCTAACAGTCTACTGGGTAAAAAGCGTGACCTGATTTTTTTCCAAATTATTTTATCCGATCATTAATTTTTTATAAATATTTGAAGCCGATTTCTGAAAATCTGGAAAAATTCAGCGAAACACCCCGTGTAAAGGAAAACGTGGGCCGAATTTCGTTTCTATTTTTTGACCGCCCGATTCGAAATTTTTAAGCCCAAAATTAACACAGGATCAGATCGTACGCGTTAAGTAAGGGTCAATTTATTTGTAAATATTCGGTACACCAATTCGAGGATGCGCCATTCTAGTTAGTAAAAGAAATCTATCGTTATACCGAGGGAGAGAGATTACTATTATGGAGGAATTATAGAAAGAGTACGTTTTGGAATCGCTTCTGGTTTGACACCATTTTTTATTTTGCCTCTACGTACTACAAGAAATGAGGAGTAGTAAAATAGGTGAATTTTGAGTATAAAAATTCCATAATTCCAAATTAAGTGATGAAAAAAGTGGAAAAAGAATTCAGCCCACGTTTTCCGCGATGGGGAGTGTTTCGTGTGATTCACTGGATTTTTGAGAATTTTTTCAGATTTTTAAAAACGGACATTCCCAATCGACGTCCAATATTTGTAAAAAATGAATGGTTGAATGAAAAAATTTGAAAAAAATTCCGGTCACGTTTTTTACCGAGTAGAGTGTTAGAAAAAAACATGAAATGATTTTGAGATGGTCGGGGCTTCACACTCGTCGAGTTGGCGTGGAATGCCTCAGGAAAATGAAATGAAAAAGTAAAAATTGGGAAAAACTTAGCAAAATGGAAAAATAAGAGGCCGGAGAAATTTTCTGTTGAAAACAAGTGAATGGGAAAGCTGGGGTAAAAATTGGAAACGTCGAAGCGGTCACAGAGAAAGTGAGAGATTTATTTAGGCGGCCCCTTATTAATCCTTGCCGCTCCTCGAATAGTATTGATAGAACGAGGAGCGTGTTGGCCGTGGATAATGGAAAAAATGAATCGCGCTAGTGTGAAAAAATGCCTCTCTCGCTATGTATAGGCGTAGTAAATAACGTCAATTGTCTTCAATATTTCACTTGGTTCTACGTGCTTCGGATTTTGAACGATATGGCAGAGTCGCAGGCCGCGCGTGACGAAAAATGTTCGGATTAAGGTATTCGAAGGGATAAAAATAAAAGACCCTTCGTGAAAAAAAGAGAGACGCAAAATAAACCGCGTATTCGCGAAGCTCTTGTACGTCATATTTATCCATCCGCGGACACCTTTGTTTGTACAGTTGGCAAACGTACTCTCTGGGAAATTCATAGCAATTAATTAGAACGATCTATGGGTGACGTATTCCTCGGTGGGAATTTATCGGCGACAATTAATCGACATCGAAATCGAATCCCCGCACGATCGTCGCGCGAAGCCAACGTTCCAGCTAATTTTCAACGGTCGACCAGCGTAAAATTGGCAAATCGCTCGTCTCCGCCGCGGGCGGAGTCCGATTTAATTGGGGAAAAACTCTCGCGACCGTCATATTATCGACTACCTCGAAAAAAAGGGGAAAACGGGAGAAATGGAATCTCGAAGCGGCGGACAAAAATAAGATCCGCAAAAACTTCTGTCCCACCCGTCATTTACAATTTCAGTTCCAATGCGAAATTCAACGCGCGTTGGACACGGAACTTTGGCCATTATTCGAAGAATAAAGAATTCAAATTTCACGAAAAACAGCAATTACCAGAGATACTCGCGAGCTTTCGATAAATTTCGAAAAATAACGACACGTAATTAATCTTTATACTCCATATTTCTGTTTCCCTCAAGTAAGAGCAAAACATCCAAAGCTAATCCATTCATCTAAGATTACTTAGTACTGCGAAATAAACAATTTTTAAGAGCAAAAATTCTCGATAACGAAATGATAAATATCGTTAAATTTATCTCGATATTCCAAATTTTTGGTTGGCACGAAAAATGTACCAAGATGGAAAGCTTATTCCCAGCTACGATGCGACTCATTTCGTCGACGAGACTCGCCCTCGCGAGACGACGAGGGCGTAAAGGTGGGGGACGCTCGTTTTTCGCTTCGAAGCAAGAATCGTGGAAGCGCTCGGAGGTGGAGATCGAATTTGATTCGGTAACGACATTTCATCGAGTTCGTATCGCCCAAAAGCATCGAATTCCCGAGTCGTTAGGGTAGCGTAGTCGGTCGACGAGGTTCGTTACCGAGAAGGAAGCCATTGATCTTTGTTCTCGCGACAACTTCCATAATGTAACGTCGGATCTTACGGTATGGTGAAAGCGTTGAAAATCGAGAAGTTCGAAGCGAATAGAGCGGCCTGCAAGCTCCGCTCCGGGGGCGATAGGATCACGAGCCATGTTTGTCACATTATCCGTTGAATCAAATCACGAAGAAGCGTCGGGCTTCGCCTCAAACGTAATTATCCACCCGTCGTTGCGTATAAACGTCGTCGAGCGAAATAACGCGATCGCTTCTTACGCCGAGAGCATCGGAAACACCCCGATTTCAATGCGAGCAACAATTTCCCCCCGCCCCCCCCCCCTTTTTTTATCACTTCGCATTTATTTTTCCTTCCACATTTTATTCGCTTTCGTTTCACCCCTAATCGTAGGCCGCTGGGCGTCAATCCAACATAAAATATGGGAAACGTGACGTGAATAATTCCCAGCTCGAGAATCCCACGTGGCATAGCAAAGCAGGCGAATATATAATACGCGAGTGACGTCGTGTATGAACCTTTGGCAGTAACGGTGCGTGTACCAGGGTGTTTCAATTTCAAGCGAAATATTTTTCCTCGGCCTCGACTCGATTTTTCGTATTGAAAAAATTAGAGTATACAACTTTTACAGGGCATAAAATTTGCTACAAAAAAGTTTCTCCGAGCAAACGGCGTCCGACCTACAGTTTTTGAGTTATAAAGCTGGAAAGGTAAATGTTGATAATACTTGACAACAAGCTTTCTCTTTCTTCAAAAAAATCTACTTCGAAATGTCAAGTACATCAAAGAGTAACATTTCAATAGGTACTATTTTTAAAAATTCTCATCCAAAAATGTTTGAAATTCAGCTCGTGGGACCTGGTTTCTGCAGACCCCGAAAGTAGTGTCCTCGTGGTGAACACGTAACGCGTGATAGCTTTATTTGAAATCGAAGAAGCAAATATTTCCTTACCGTTACCTCAAATCAACCAACGTGGAGGTGGTGAGCTGCTAATCTCACATTTTTTGTTGCTGTCATTTTTTAGAGTTTATATTTGTTTTGTATTTTCTCCAATGCATTTTTCTTTTTCATACATGGTGGTTTCCGACCACCACTTCCATAATCCGCAGAGTCCATGTTCCACTGTATATAGTGCGTGGTCCTTTGAGATTTCGGCAGCGTTGTGTGCAAAACAGTACGTTTTTGGTACAACTTACAAGCCACGTATGGCTTGTAAAAATAATTTTAATGAAAAACGAAAAAAAAATCTTTCGATTACTAGTCAATGCTATTTTGAAGAAGTGTGTCAAATTCAGTGAGATCGGTACATGAGTTTGCGAGGTATCGCGTCCATCGACTTCAAGAACACTGTTTCGAGAAGAATGCGATATTACTTCCATAATACCAGCTGGTCCACTGCGTTCGTTTTTTTCTCCAAATCCTCCTCCCACCACTCTTCGAGTTCTGTCGAACCCAGTTGTCTGTTCCAAGTCTCACGTAATTTACTATCCAAGCCTTTCACAAATCATCCAAATTGTCCAGAATAATAGGCACCGTTGACTAACCTGGAGTTTCAATCCGATTGACTTAAATACTTGGGAGAATATTCTACAAATCTTGTACATTAGTTGACAAAAAAAATGATGTTTTGAAATTGTTATAAATCTGTAAACCCATAAATCTCCGGGCACTCCGACGGATTTCTCGCGCTTCGTTCCCGTAAAATATGTCGTTACGAGATCCGTGAACCGAGTCTTTTTCTTTTACTTCTTCTCCTAATGCGACAGAAAGTACCAAAGTTCGGAAGAGACCTCGCGGAAAGTTTCTCTACTATCAGACACTCGAGGTTTTTATCGGACAAACATGTTATTACTGGATCCTTGAGCCATCTTTATTTGTCACAGTATACGAGAAGCTGAAAGATGGACGCGAAATTAGTTGTAGATATTACTTTATTCGAACTTTTCCCCGCGAGAAGGTCTCACTCGGCGGTTCTACTCCTTGAACGTGGACATCTGCGGATTCGGGGAGAAAATGGCTGGATAACCTTGAAATCGACATTTCGACACGCGTGACTCGGCGGGAACGGAAATGGCTGCAATCAGATGTAGACGTTCGTGAAAATGACCCGAAATAAAACGACATTTGGTTCTTTTTCAACGTCAGTCGCACGTAAGGTTATCGGTTGGTATGCATATATCACAGGTACGCGAAGGGTTCGCGCACGTCGACGCAAAACGAAACACTTCGCGATAACTGTCGAAAATCGCCTGTTTTTTCCCGCAGTAAAAATATGCCAATGGCCGAACGTCCATGATTCGCTGTTTCAATTTTTCTCCCGCGATTCTTTATCGATAAACAAATTTTGTGTTCATATTTAAAGTACGTCACGTGAAAAAATTAATGTTCTGGATACTAGTTAATAGGTCGGTCGATTCAAGGCTCGAGCGCCAATCTTGATGCTTACTACGGCTATCCCACGCAGCCTTGCTCGAAGCATTGTAATTTGGGTGTCCTGTAAATCCGTACCACTGAAAATCGGTCCCACTGAAAATCAGTCCCACTGCGGAATTTCTGAGAACAGCCAGGGCGAGTTCTTTTGGGAATACCTACTAGTACCTGGCCCCGAGCCTCCCCGAGCCAATGCCCTTTGAACAATGCTTTGGGAATTCCTCCTAGTCAACCCCTACCAGCTTTCTCTCTACCACCCTCGTTGCTGTTCTAACTTCGCTAGTGTTTAGTTCGCGAGCTCTTTGCGTGTATATATTACTTGGTCGGTATGGAAGTGACAACGACCAGCCACGGTAAGGCATGTGCTCACTTTGAAGGATATTCGTATGTCGTAAAAAGAAGAAATGTAGACCGAACTGTTGTTTGGCGCTGTTCAAAACAACAATCGACGAAGTGTCGAGGTATACTTAAGACCAAAGACTCCAACGTACTTGCTTCAAAAGAACATCGGTGTGGAACTCCGGATGATAGCCGCCTGGAAGTACAGAGGACTCTAGCCCGAGCGAAGAAGAGAGCGCGAGAGGAAGATACTTCGATCCCTACAATATATACCGAGGAGTTAGGTAATCTGCATAATCGAGGTTATGCTTTTGTTACGGAAATGCCGGAACAGCAATCAGCGAACAGGACATTGTACAAACATCGCACCCGTTCACGAGGAAAGCAGACAGAACCAAAATCATCTAAAGAAGTTGATCTTCAGGCAGAACAACTAACTATGGGTGTATTCATTGTTACGGCGAACTATAGAGTGGGTCATATTTTCACAAATTCCTTAGTGGGACCGATTTTCACTGGTACGGATTTACTCTCACTCGTAATTTGGGACAGCGACGATCTGCCGATGGCCATCCAACGTATGCTTGCTGCAGCTACCCTTTTTTTCAGCGCACGACCCGTGGAATAATTTCTACCCGGGGGGGTGATCGACAGAATCTCAAAATTTACCTGAGAAGTTTTTTAGGAGGGTTCAAGAAAATATCAAAAAATCGAGGAAATCAAAAATGTTTTTTTTTTTTCAAACCTTTCGCTTTGGCGCGAAATGCTCCGTATATTTATAGTTTTTGCAAACGTTCGTCATCGTGGCGGTGACGAAAGTTGCGAGCTCTGAAATGGAACAAATCGAGAGAATGAGAGTGAGAGAGAGCACGATAACAGGGACACGGAGACGGATTAGTCGCGCAGCGTGAATAATTGATAACGACGTGTCGTCTGCGAATGACGTAGATGGCTGATATCGCGGAACGCCGAATGTTTCATTCGGTGGTCCAGTTCCATCGGGTAATCTCGTTCTACTTATATTCCTCCACCGGCGCGGCCTTGTTTCTTCGAACAACGAACGTCACTCGTGAAATTGTCTACGCGTGTTCTATCTTCATCGAGCTGTGGCGGCGAGTCGGAAAAGTTTGATCCACGATCGTAGATCATTCGAGCCTCGCCGCGCGAGTGGTCGGGCGCACAGGCGCGCGTCATCGAATCTTTATCAGATATCGGGTTATCAGTTCGCGCGAATCGAATCGCAAACACATCACGGATGCATGCTAGATTCGTTCCGTACACGCGCGCACCGCTACAACTGGCGGCGACGTGGGAGTCGAGATCGATTTGCGCGGCGAGGGAAGAGGCAAATATTATTACTCGCGTCCGTATGCTTGCGACTCGCAAACATTCAATACGCCGGAAGTTTTGATAATGCGTATTATCATCGAGTCAGATAATCCGACGCGCAAATACACCGACCGAGCTCGCGTACGTCCTTGGCATGCATTCGCGTTGCACGTTTAAACGGCCCTCGAATTCTCCTCGCAACACGCGATTACTCTCTCGCGTGCGAATTTTGCGACGAAAGATCGTGATTTTTTTGACTCTGCGAGAAAAGAGCGAATCGTCGTCGGCGGAATGAGCGATGGCGAAAGTTGACGTCTCGTAGCTCGGGACGAAAACGAGTTGGACGGACGCGAAATTGGGGAGACATTTCGTTGCTTCGAGCCGCGCAATTTATTTGGGATAACGAGCATCGATGTCGGTTGCTTACCTCGGAGGCTGCACCTTTCAGACTTCTCAACTCTCCATCCCCGCCAGCTTCGGCGCGGGCACTCGGTGACGACTCGAAATTGAATTATCGGCTCGTTGCTACGAGACTTTCACGCGAATTTCATTGTCACCGATAACTGGCAACGATCGGCAAATACTTTGCAATTTGCAGCTTTAGTGTCTAATATTTCGGTCAAACATGCTGCAGCTAACCCTCGAAGAATACGCCGTCAAGGAAGACATTAATGTATTCTACTGTCGAAAAATATTCCAAGAAAATCAATTTTCCGAAAACTGCCAACAATTCGCCCCCTTAAAAAGCTCTAATCGCTCTCGCCCAAGATGTCTAGCGTTTCCATTGGAAAATCGCCGACCGATGCTCGCTCCTCGTATTTGTATCACGTTCGTCATTCAATTTCATCTTTTCGCACGTCGCTTCTCCCGCGACTGCAAGACAAATCTGTACGTATCTCGGATCCCCTGCGAAACGTGTCAGAAATGGCGGTTCGCACGCACGGAAACATTTCGTGCGAGGCACAAACTCAATTTCATTCCGTCGACCGATGTCTCATATATTATAGTAAGAGATATTTCCGAACCGAGGTGAATTCCTGCGGAATGATGTCTCGGAACGGCATCGGCGCGACGTTCTGCTCGGTTTCTCCCTGCCTCGCTGCCCCCGGATCGTGCGTTGCCGTGACGTGACGCTCCTCTCGTCCCTTCGTACCGGCTGTTAAAACGAGTTTCGGAATGTCTTCGCGCCGTTCGACCGCGCGGAACAAATCGTTTTCCAACGTATGCGCGTCTCGATATGTCAAAACGATCGGCGTATCATATCGGAAATACTACGAGTCAGCCCAGCCCACGAGTGCCCCGACGATCCCGAATGAACGTTTTTAGCGCGATACGAAGCGCGTCAAAATTATTATTAAAATTATTATTATTATTATTAATATTATTATTGGCGTTTTTATTACTATCTTTATTGTTGTTGTTGTTGATATTATTATTATTATTATTATTGGCGTTGTTATTACTATCGTTATTATTATTGTTGTTGTTATTATTATTTTTTCACATTTTTTCAACATTTTTTTGTGCACAGTTGTCGAGTAATTAGAGTACTTTTTGCACGAAATGTATATCCGTACACGTTTGGTTCTATGATTATCCGCGTGAAATTCAGCATGTAATTATTCGAGAACAATGTGGAAGAAAAATTTAGAGAAAATGTATTTTCATATTTAATACCAAGAAATATGCTGACGAAATTTCGTTGATTTCTAAGCTTTTGTAAATTTCCTATGCTCGCAACCTAGGCATCATCGCTGAGCGTAGCCACCCTCCTTAGAGAGAACGTTTTGCGCAGAGTTACAACGTACAATATCGATTTCTGGCTGTTTGATTATGAAAAAACGTGTTTTTTGCAATTTTAACTATTTTACTTCCTTAGGAGCTCGCTACAAATTTATAAAAATTCTAGAAAATCAAAAATACTGTATATTTTATGAAAAAAATGTTGACAAATTTTTTTTTAACCATTCTTCTTTTTGAAAAATATTCTGCATGTAACGGCTCACCTACTCTCATGGCAGAATGTTGGGTTGTAACTTTGCACAAAATTGGCTGTTTAAGTGAGAAATCTATGGCAATATTGGCGCCACTAAATTAACTGGGATTAGATTGGCCCATCTTATTCGCCTAGACACGCAATTTCACTTGATCGATCGTCGATCGTTGGCCATTTTTATTTTTAATTTTTCACTAGATTTGAAGATTTTCCGGCGACGACGTCCTTTGGTTTCGTTATTTCTCTATTTTCCCCCTCTTCGTCTACCAGCTCCCCTTCGATCTCTCATCTCGTTCGCGATCGAGAGGAACGTGACTGGGGCGCGTGATTTCCGCGGACCGATAAAACTGGAGCGATTCTACGGAACGACCCGGACCTCGCCTTTAGCCTTTGCTCTCCTCTAAATTAACAACTCTTTAAGCTGAAATTCTCGGCGCTGTTTCCCCCCAGGTTTTTAAATGTTGATATTTTTCGTCGAGTACGAAAATCTGAATTCAACCCGTTTCCTCTCACATAAGGAGGCTGAATTCAAATTACAACGGCACGCGAATTGTACGCGGGTATAAAAGTGCTGTAAAAACCTTCCTCCCCTATTTTCCCCCAGCAATCCTCGATGACCCTCGGATGTCGTGTGAATTTCGGTGATCTTCGCCGTTTTACCCGTTACGTCAGGGCTGCCCGCATCACCTGTGCCGCTGAATTACCACTCTCCAATCTCCCTCCGCTCTCGTTCGGTCGATCATTTCAACGTCATTTCTCGCTTTCTTCCGACATCACTTTCCATTTGTTCTTCATTTTTCTCATTTCCCTCCTCGTGTTTTTCTTATCGCCCCCGAGCTTCGAAACAACAGATGGCTACGAGCAGAGGGCGACGGGTGGTGATTATTGAAAAAATGAACGCCAATGGATCGAGAGATCGATAATTCATGGGATATGTACGCCCGTCGACGAGAATAATATTTTCACCCTGTTTCTCACCATTTTTTCCTTATCTTTTACAGAGACGAGGAGCTTGGAAATACCCGCGGACGTTTTTTCACCTCTGGGTCAATCGCTCCGGTGAGTTTGACTATTATTTATGAAATTAAGCAGACCGGATCGATATCGCCTCTCGTTATAAATTCGTCGGAGGTCGCGCGAGATAAATGTTCATTTAAATTTTTATTTTCCTCCCAATCGCACCTCTGTATTCCAGTCGATGACTCGATCGTCGTCGTCGTCCTGTCGGCTGAATTGCAATTTTCTTACCAAGAAATAATAGCGATTACCCAAAAATTCTTTCTTCAAAACGAAGTTCGAGTTGTGCGGATTGAAGGAGAGTAGGGATTGAAGTTGAGCATGTTCAAAAAATCGATGACCTTTCGTTTCCCTTTTTGCTGTAGGTACCTCAAAGGCAAACCATGATATCGACGCAATTTTCATTTCAAATTGTAGTATACGCCATCCAGACCAAAAAAAAAATTATTAGGACACCGTCATCCCCTAAATTAGGGGTTGAAACGAGGACCGAGCGACTGAAAACATGGGAAATCGCTGAAAAATGTTGTAAAGGGATGCTGAAAAGGATTCTGTCAAGCATATCTCCATCCCAAATCACTGTGTCGAGGCTGTCCTCTTATCACCCCCCACTCCAGGGGGTGGGAGTGGGGAGTAAGTGGCTAAAAACCAGAAAACTCGCTGAAAAAAATATTGTCAAGGGTTTTGTCGGTGCTAAAAACGACTCCAAATACCATTTCTTCGTCACCCAAATGTATGGATGGTTTCTCGTTATCATTTCCCTTTCTGGGGGTGGGATGTGAGGGAATGAGGGGCGAAAATCTGCAAACGTGAGAAATTCTCAAATAGAATTGTAAACCATTTCTGCGTTATTCTCCACTATATGGATGACTCCTCGTTCCCCCCTCTACGGAATTTTCCAGGAAGGCTTTCCGAAGACCTTATTATCATAAAAATGTTCTTCAAGAAATAATTCTACGTAACTAGTAATTGTTTTCATATTAATCATCTAGTAATATTCAATGAACTCTCAGTATGCTGATTTTGTTTCCAGTTAAGACTCTTATTTAAAAAATGATTCTTCCATCCATCTTTATTGCTGCTGTCTTCAGGCTCGATGCACTGTCTTGAATAATTGTATTTATTATGCTAGTTAATTATAAATGTTTTTATCCTACCTGACTTCAAAAAGCACTCAATCTCCTTAGGGATTGGCCTCTTCTTCTGCATTTCCGTGTTTCCAGTCGCTCCACCTTCACTCGCACCCCTAATTTAGGGGCTGATGGTCCCCTGACGAATTTTTCCTCGCTCTATATTCGATTCGCTGCAAGTTGGAACCAAAATTGTGCGATATCATGTTTTCCCTTCGTCGATTTTTTGAACATGCTCAACTTCAACCCCTACAGCAGGGGATGTTGTTCTATTTTATATTTTCCTGCGATCCGCGAAACTCGAACTTCGTTTCAAAGAAAGAATTCGTGGGTCGTCGCTATTATTTCTCGTGATGTTAGATTTTAGATGGGAAAATTGCAATTTAGCCTACAGTGGAGCAGGAAATAATTCGAGACGTGAATTATCGTCTCGTTTTCTTAACGGGGAAATAATCAATTTCAACGACAAGGTGATCGTCGCGCGTTGCGTCGCACCGCTACCGCTCCGCCGTCGTAAGCTGTCGCTTTTCTTCGTCGTTTTGTTTGAATAAGAATTCTAATGAATATCATCACGGTCGCATTAATATTCAGTTTTCCATCGGCGAAACGCCGTCGAGTTGGGGAGAGACTTCGCGTCTCCTTTCTTCGCCTTGACGCAACTTCGTCGTCTTATCGGTGGGGAGCTTCGCGTTCCCCTTATACGGGGTGTTTAATTGCGATCGATACTCACCGATACTCGCCGTACGCAAACACGCGCCCCTGCGAGTGTCTGCTGCCGCGATTCAAATTATTTCACCCTCACCCCTACCGTGGCAGGTCAACGAGTTGAAAGTTCGCGGGAACAACATTTTGTGGCGCGCTCTCGATCCTAGCTCAACCGAACAACCGAGCTAACTGCAACGGCAAACATTTACTATAACTTCCCGGTTCAGGCAGCTGAAATCTTTGGCCGAGTATAACGCTGGGTAAACAAAGTAACGCGGTTAAAATTCACGCCGTTGAGGAGAAAAGCTTCGGAACTCATTTTATTTCGAAACATTGGATAAACGTGAACAAAATTGGAAAGTAGGGGTGAATAAATCGCTGAAGAACCAACGCGCTCGTTTCAGCTGGAACATCATCAAAGGCTCGTCCTTGAACAGCCAGCTCTCCGAGGGCTCCTGGCAATCGAGCAACATTCGCTTCCGAGAATCTCGAAACGCTGCTCCAAATTACTCGACAAGTATCGACTCCACTCCAAAAAACTTACGCAACAAACATAAAGCTTTCGCAAAAGTCTTCGAAAAAGCTCCGATACTTTGTTCGCTCAAAACTAATATTTTGGCCGTTATTCTCAAACCTTTGCCGCTGATTAGTCATAAATTATACAATAACATCCGAGGAAATACAAAATTTGTTCTGAAATCATATTCGGGTAGATTTAACTTGGCTGCCAGTATTTCAAGTCTGATAACGTTTCAACCGTTAAGTGTACGAGAAAATCATGTCAGACTTTTTTTTTGTAGAGAATTTAATTTCCTACCAGAACATGTCTATTAAAATTGTGAAGAAAAATATTTAGTAATTTTATTTGGAGAATACAAACAAAAATCTTTGTTTACGTGTTATTTATACGGGAAAACGGAAAATCGTTGACCGTCACGTAGAACTAAATACCGAGCTTTCCCTGTGGGAGGATTTTTTTAAACGCAGAAGAACCTTTTGAGACGAAGACTTGAAAAAAAAGTTGTTTTTCTTTAAGTATCCTAATATATGGCGCGTTTCACGCCAACTCGACCATCTCAAAATCATTTCATGTTTTTTTCTAATATTCTACTCGGTAAAAAAACCAATCTGAATTGACGAAAACGTTTTTTTTCCTATTTTTTTATCAACTAATTCGAAATTTTTAAATTCTTCAAGGCTATCTAAGGGTAAAGTTACCCTTAAATTTGCCCGTTGTCCCATTTTAATTTTGGGTTTGAAAATTTAAAAATTCCGAATTAAGTGATAAAAAATAGAAGAAAATTCGTCCCACGTTTTGTTTAACGGGTGCTGTTTCGTGCGATTCACTCGATTTTTGGGGAATTTCTCACACTCTAAAAATCGGCATTCGCAATCGACCACAAATATTTATTAAAAAATTGAATGGTCGAATAAAAAAATTTGAAAAAAATTGAGGTTGCCTTTTTGACCGAGTAGAACGTTGGGAAAAAACATGGAATTATTTTGAGGCGTTTTTAGATTTGGCGTGGAATGCCCCATGTATATAAAATATTCAATCTATAATATATCTGTAATCTATAAATCTTTTATATTCGATTTTACTGAATGCCCACGTGTCGCTAAAAAATTAATATCGACAGGAATATCGCCTACCTATTCGTCAGTTTGACTCGACAGGATTCCAGGAAAAATGCGATTTTTACTAACGCGTATTCGGCGCGCAATTTAACGAAGCGAAAAGTGTTGGTGCGTAAAGCGTAAGTTACGTGACTTATTTTTCATCGAGCTTCGTCTTCATCCGAAGAGGTGCCCGAGGATTCGGCTGGAATCGATGAAAGCATCGAAGGCGAATCGTACGTCTCGTTGTAACGATCGTCGTCGCCTCTTTTTTTCCCCTCTTTTTCGTTATCCGCGTATTTTTCGCCGGTCACCCGTATCTACGGTTCGCCTACCTTGATCTCTTTCCGTCTGAGAGTATTTCCCGCCTCGCTGGCTCCGCTTTTTTCTCTATCCACTAGTAGTCCTCTCGTCGTCTCCTTTTAATTATACAAAGACAATATGGTTCCTTTGAAAAATGACTAGAGCTTTATTTGCACGTGTAGCCGTCGCGTCCTCTTCGCTACCGTCGAGCGAAACCTTTCCTTTCGCGGAGCTTTTATTTTTCCTTGCCGTATTAATTATTTATAATTATTGTTGTCCGCTGCTGCCTGAAGTTCATAAATACAGACGCTCGCTTTCCTCGTTTTTTTGCTACCCCGCGCTCCTCGTGACGTCGCGACGTTCGTTGCCGGAGGACAACGGTAATCCGACTACGTCTAGGCGAAACCTGCACAAATCGTAATGACAGAGCGGTCGAGGGGAGAAAAAACTACGGGAAGGAATATTTTCAGAATAAAACGGCGTCCTCTCGGTGTTTCAAATCCGGTGGGATGACGGAAAAAATCACGTCGTTATAAGCTAGCTGCGTCCTCGCGTAGAGAGACAGATCCTACTTGTTGCAGGGATATCAACGACGATTGAATAAATTAATTGTAATGAAAGTAATGCTTAGAGTTGTCAAATATTAACATATTAACAATAAGTTGTTAAATATTTGGTGATTATGCAGTTCGAGTACTTTTCCGACGAAAACATTTGTTCGTCCCCCCATCGGGGGAGCCTGACATTTCCCATTGATTCCATAACTTATGGGGTCCCGAACTTCCCAGAAATTCATCATAAAACAGGGAATTTCCGAATATTTCGAGTGCTTTCAACATTTAAAAGTCACCCATTCGCTATAAACGTCGTTGATCCCGACACTGGTAAACGCGCTCGAACATCGAGCGCACATGAATGGAAGTTCGAGCTAACGCTTTTTTCTGAAAACATTCGACGCATTTTTCAAAGTGCTCTCAGTCATAAAAAAAGAATAGATGGTGCGCTTTTTCCTCATATTTATTCAGAATTCAGCAATTTTCAGCTCTTTTTGTTACCAAAAAATCAATTAATAAAAAGTAAGAAGAAATTTTTTTCATCGTTTTTCGGAAAGGTACTCAAACTACCAAATATTTTTCAAAGGGTAGGTACGTACTTGTAAAATAGTAAAATAGTATTTATGTGTGGAATAATCGAGACAAAATCTGTGAATTCCATGTGAGAATATTCGAGGCAACTCTTACATCGTTGATCGATCGTGTTGATCGGAACGTTGCTGGTACTTGAGAGAAAAGTACACGGTAACAAATTTTCCGTCGAATTTTCCACAAAAATTTGCATTAGCAACTTTTTTTTTACCCAAAATTAGTGTTCTTTCAACACTAATTTTGTGCCTAGTGATAGAGGTATCACGAAGCAATGTTGGAGTACCATTTAAAAGGTGTTACTTGAGTACCGAATAACATTTTTGTGTATTGGAATACAGACTGAGAGAACAACGCTAACGATCATACTAAGATCTGAAATATTCTACACAAAATGTTGTGCACTATACACGATAATGGAATTTTTTTATCGTGTAAATCTTTGAGGCGAGACCGATGGGGGAAAGTGTAGGCCGAAACAGTCGAGACTATTTTTCCGGTTAGTGATAACCAAGAAGTAATATTGCGCGAAAAATACTCACGATTCTCATCTTGAGTCTCCAATAAAATGTCCAAGAAAACATCGAACATTTATTAGCGTAGCCGTAGAAATGCTCGATCCACTTTTTGAAAATGAATATTACACGGGCGAATCGCAATTGACTCGCGATATATTCGTAGTAATTATCGAATCGGAGTTGTCAGGCATCACGTACGATCCTGCGAAGCTGAATAGGTACATTGATATTCTCCGCAGCGTGACATTCAAATTCGCGTGAATCGCTGAAGAGCTGCTTCGAGTAATGATTTGATAAACTGGTATAAAATGATTTCTTTCCCATTGATATGCTACATGATTTCATGGGCGTTCGGTGCTGTATGGCAGTTTTTTTCTCTGGAAGCAGATGTTCCTGATGCAACGTATATCGTACGCGTTCAGCGTGCCACGCGCCGTTGTTCACCAGATCAATCAAGTCCAACTTGGTCCAGCTCCGATTAGGCGACGAAAGTTACAAAATGAAAATGTTTCTTAGACGCGAGCTCGTATCTCTTGAGGAACTCGATTTACTTACAGAAGGTTACACCGTAACCTTGATGAATAGTAGTATTTACCGGAGCTTTTACCTGCGAAACCGTCAATCAAAATGCAAGCTTAGCTCATTTGCTCGCGAGATAGTGTCCACTGGGATGGTCAGTCGTAAAGAACGGTTTATTTTTCATTCGCGTGCCAGCGTTTTATAGAGTTCATTTTTACGCGAGGTGTCAGTCCCGAGAGAACTCTTTTATGCCGTTCCATATATATATATATACGTTCGTCCATTTTTTCGATGACGTTTGAAAATCAATTTTCATGGGTAACCAGCGACCGCCTTGTCATCTCATCACGATTCTCGTGATTCCTCGGCAGATTTGCATCGTCTACATCGATCGAACGAACGAGGAGTGCGGATTCTGGGTGGAAGATCGTATAAAATGTTTCAAATCAAAGTTACGTATTTTTTTGTACAGAGAATCGAAATCCATAATAAAAAATGGTGGTTATATCCGTTTAAAATTCTCAACTCACCCCCATCCCACCGATAATGGTGGGGAATAAGGGTTTGCTTTTGCTGGGGCTGAATAAATTTTTTCAAACAATGAAAAATCTCTTTTTTTCCTTCGCTGCGTATTTTTTGACATTTTCAGCCGTTGCCAGACGTTTGGGCCACTCTGTATGTCATACATTGGTAATGCAATCGATTTAAAAACACATTTTCTGACACCACGTGCGTAAAATACGCGTGTCACGCACTAATTTTAGTGCGTAAAATGGGCTTTTTCGACACTGAGTGCGTAAAACGTGGATTTTAGTGACCACAAAATGTTACGCGCAACACGAGTGTGCGAATGTACGCCCTCGCGGGACCTGCTTCCCACACGGCGCGTAAAACTCCCTCTTACAATAATGTCTACGATCCATTTTGAAACTTCGACCTTCGATCTGGCACCGAAAAACGAGTTTCCGGACCCGGGTTCCATTTGATATTTTTGACCAGGACGTTACGAACTCTCGAATTTCCAGGTAGATATTAAAATCCATGGACAGTGCTTTTCCCATGGTTTTCGGCGGGGTCCTTTTCTGTTATTGTGTAAAGTGTAAAAAATGTTGCGTAAAGTGTTCGACACTTTAGTGCGTCGATTAGTGCGTAGTTCTCACAGTCCGTGTGTCGGCGCACAAAAATGTTATTGGATGCCAAAGTAACACTTTTTTAAACGTTGCTCGTGTAGCATTGGTTCGTGTTACTTCAGCACTACACACCGAGTGTATTGAAAAAACACTGAATTTCTGTAAATAAAGTTGTTGACACAAATTTTTGGGTTCGATTCAACGGAAACGGTTTTACTGCATAGAGAGTCGACATCTCCGAAAACTAAAGTGTCCCGACTCGCCTAATTTGCGGACGTCGAGCGTACATCCGTCCGCTGATACTCGACCCTAAAGTTCGATGTGGCATCGCGGATGGAAGATTGTCAACGACAAGGTGCAATTTCGATGGGGCGTGTAATACATATAGAGCGAGATCGATTAGACGTCGCATCAAATTTAACGAGCCGACGACAGGTCGTGCGATAAGCCGACTCGCGCCGGGATGAGGAGCGCGACAGACGACGAGGAGGAGGCGTCCGTGGAGTACGACGGTGGGAGCAGGAAGAAGTCGAAGACGTTGACGACGTCGATGATAGTCCGTCCGTTGCAGTCTAGGGCTTCTCAAACTTCCTTCGACGGATGATACTCGCTCTAACCGAAGCCAACTAGCTGCTTCCCGGTATATTCCGTCTAATTGCCGGTCTGTTTCAATTAGACGGAACCACGTTCCTTCATCGTTTCCTCGAACATGCGCGCGACGAATGACGCGTAAAACATGCGAAAGAATTATTTTCCAGCCGGTTTGCAGAGCCTCTTGGATTCGCGTCCATCGTCTGTGGGATGAAGTTACACGGCTAACGGTTACCATCCAATTCAACCCCTCGAATCGAAGTTCTGCTACCATTTACGACGACCGAACGTGGCGCGTCGGTTTGGTTACGTTTACCAGAACTGTTCTGTTTATTTTGCATCGCTTTCGTGTCGTAGATGAAACCGAAGCGCACGTTCTTCGCGCAGTCAACGGTTTAGACGAAGGAACCGAGATCTAAACAGAAATTCTCCCGTGACTGACGTGAGATACGATGTTTCAATACCTAAATGCCGCGAGGTACGAGCTTCTCCGCCGGGAAACGGTATAAACAGTCGCCGAGCTATCTGAACTGGTTTATGTAAATCCAGCCCCCCGAGTTTCCAAAATTCCCAAAAATACCAGTCCCAGTCTCACCTCGCTCGCATTACGTATCTAATCCATCTTCGTCTTATACAGGGTGAATCCTTTAGCTCTGTCAACACGTCACGGGTATGTTGGGGCTGCTCAGACAAGCATTTTCAGGTAACACACGTATGGTCGGAAACTCCTCCTAACGGTTGTGGAGGGCTTTGAAGATTTTTTTCCCTGGTACCCAGGGTTTGCTCGCAGGGAAATGAATCAGAGGTGATTACTCGCGACCCAACGTTTCATTCAGGCGTGATCGATTTACAAATTTGTTACGTGATATCAACAAAATGATAAACTTTGAAGAACTTTTATAACAATGAAAAAACTAACAAAAACAATTCTTGTGCTACGGAAATTTCACATTATTAAACTGATCTTTCACAGTCGATGTTCAAAGTGTCCGCCACCTTGGAGAAGACACTCCGTGGAACGTCTGGTCATTTCCTCGGGTATTCTAGCGAGCTCGTCTCGAACGGCATCACTTGCAGCCATAATCCTTGCCACCAAATCCATCTCCGTGGCTACAGGTCTACCGTTTTCGGGGTACACCAGATCTTTCATTCTGCCCCAAAAATAAAAATCCAAAGGATTCAGATCCGGGGATCCAGCCGGCCATGCAATGGGCCCACCTCTTCCGATCCATCTACCTGGGTACTTCTCGTCGAGGTAATACTCGACTTCTCAGTAATACTAAACACTGACTTGTTGATTTCACGTAACAACTTTGTAAGTCGTTCACGCCTGAATGAGGCTTTGGGTCGCGAGTAATCACCTCTGATTCATTTCCCTACGAGCAATCCCTGGGTACCAGAAAAAAAAAATCTTCAAAGCCCTCCACAGCCGTTAGGAGGAGTTTCCGACCATAAGTGTGTGACCTGAAAATGCTTGTCTGAGCAGCCCCAACATACCCGTGACGTGTTGACAGAGTTAAAGGATTCACCCTGTATATTGAGATGTGGAACGAATATTTCAACTTATTCGGTCCAAAATAATCAACGAGTTAATTTCGTTTCTTGATAAATTAGTTTACTTACTTCGTTTCTCGTTTTTTTATCATAGAAACATCTTTTTTGAGAAGAAATAAATAGTTTATGTCTCGTAAATTATTGTTTTATTATTTCAATTAGACGCTCTGCTGTATGGAAAATTCTAATAAAATGCATGTTCGTGATACACGAACGTGACATGTTGAAACGAATCGAGCGGATCGCGGCTCGGATTTTGTCTAGTCCGACAGCTGCATCGTTGCAGTTTGCGTTTCGATACTCTTTCGTTTTTTCTGCCACGTCGCGCGTCCCATTCCGTTTAGGTAGGTACTGCGAAATGTACGCGACACGATTCCATGCGATGTCTACGAGTCCAGCTCAATCTTGTCCGCGTATTCGTACTTTTTACGCGATGTCGAATGTTCTCTCGAATGGTTTGCGAGAATCGAGTAGAAAACGATACTCCTCTACTCGTATCTGCTGGCTCCGGTCAATCCAGACTCTCGGCGAGAAATAGAGCGAGTGACTTCGAGCGACGAAGGAGAAGCGGTCAAACACTCCGTTAGCCCTCGATCGGTTTCATTGGCACGTCGCCGTCGTCTTTTGTATTCACAGCTACGTTTTATCGCTACCAAAAGAAAATAAATCTCGACAAATTTTCTCCGGCGAACATCGAGTACCCTCTTCCAGACGAACGGGCAATCCCCGCAACCCGACCATAAACTAGAGCGCGCGCGAGCCGAGGATCGGAAAAAAAAATAACGTTACCGAACAAACAAGAATGTTGGCCAGCCATCGCGCAACCCCCGGAGTAGTCCTAGAGCGGCATGGCGGCTCGACGCTAAGACAACAAATCATTTCCGGCGCGTGCATTGAAAAAATGTATTCGCGGCTATCGTTAAATCTATCGTCACCCGGCCGAAGAACGCCGCGACGAGTCGCCAACTCGAGGATGGGTTTCGCTCGAAAAGCTCATCCCCGACGGATTACCCAGCGATGTTTGCGAAGCGATCCAACTCCAAAGCGAGGACTAAACAACCGAGAGTCAACAAAAGTTTTACTCGAAATAATGTGAGATCATATTCAAACAATCCGAATCTACTCGCTCGACGCGAGTTGGAACCCGATGCTCTGGAAATCCTTTCAGTTAGCCGTATTCTTTATTTTATTTATTTCATTTATCCTATTTATTTCATTTATTTTATTTATCCTATTTATTTTGTTTATTTTATTTATCCTATTTATTTCATTTATTTTATTTATCCTATTTATTTCATTTATTTTATTTATCCTATTTATATCATTTATTTTATTTATTCTATTTATATCATTTATTTCATTTATTTTATTTATCCTATTTATTTCATTTATTTTATTTATTCTATTTATTTCATTTATTCTATTTATTTTATTTATCCTATTTATTTCATTTATTTTATTTGTACTATTTATTGTATTTATTTTATTTTTAAATTTTTTTTTTCTTTCTGAAATCGGCATTTTATTGGTGAACCGATTTTGTTGCAATATTCTTTCCTGTTGAAACTGTCGCGGCGGAGCAACGGAATTTCCATCGTGCTGCGGTTCCATAATTGGTTATTGAAAATATGTAGACAACGCCCGCGTAGAAAAATATATATTTTCGGTTGAAAAGCTTGATAATTTCACCGTTATCAGTGTGAGAAAGAAAACAGTTATCGTCGCTTCTCGTCGATATTCGTGATTATTGTTTGAAAAAAGCTTCACTGCCCGAAGTTCCAGTCTCTGATGAACCGAGTGAATATTTTACATTTACGCCATCCGAGAATCTCGGATCGGAGAAATAAATAAATAATTTCTCGTTACAGAGACGACGTTCCGGAATCGGAAGGATTTTTTCTGCTCAATAATTTGGACTTTCTTCATATGAGCACTCCGATATCTAATGATAGAGTCCTCCTACTTAGGCTCTCATCAATACTATGTTATCGCGTTTTAATCCGATCGGTTGATTCGATTATCGTGTATTCGGAAACGTATCCTCCGATCTATTCTCGTTTATGCATTTCGCGTCCGACTCGTTAACGATGTAAGTTTGCAGCTTCTCGAAAAACGAGAATCGAAAAACGAGGCCGCCGAGGGTCAATCTTGTTAAAGCCATAAACGCGCATAAATTGATCGGATTACCGCGACAAATTGAATCCGCGATTATCTCAGACAAATTTGGGGCAATTCGCAGCGGTCGTTGTTCACGAATCGCGTACGTTCACAAACCTCGGTTCAATGAATTCGGAGGCAAAAAACGGATTTGGCATTTCGCGCGCGAATCATTGGGTCAAAGACGCCGCGAAATAAATTTGTCTTTCGCTTTGAACGCGGGGAAAATTGGCAATATTGTCGGAGCGAAACGAACAAAGAGAGGATTTGGAATAGTCTGTATCCTTTAACCGCGAAGAGGATGAATTTCGAAGGGAAGGAGTCGGCCTATTGTCGCATGTAAAGCTGGTACATGGCACAGCAACCGGATCTACGATTCCTCACCTTCGTTACCCGCACAATAAACCGAATGGTCCATGAAGTGACTTTATTAGAGAACCGTTTCACTCGTACAGCAAAATCGATAGCTCGCCCGCGAAAATGGTCCTCGACAATGATGAGACTGACGAGGGTAGAAACAACCTAGGCGCGATATTACAGCGGGAATTCCAATAATAGCCGCGACAATGGTAATAGAATCGATGACCGAGATGATTATTACGACGGAGATGAAAATAGCAAAGGATGACTACGATGGCGATTGATCGTCGATGTAGCAGGGCGGGGAACGAACTTGTCGATTGTATTCCGCGATATAATTGTCTCTGGGCGTTCGTTTATTCGCGCCAAGCTTTTGAGAGCTCGTAGAATCAAGTTGATCCCAGCACTTTGCAAAGTTGGAGTTGGTAACGATATTGGATATTGATTTTTGTCTCCATCGCGTTCGACTTCGTCGTCTGGTATGCAATTTTCAAAATAGTGCTGACGCGCGTGTTTCAATTTTTTCACTTCAACCGGGCAATTCTCATCCGATTGCCTCGTCCAGTTCCAAGCTGATCGCCCGACGCTTTTTATTCCATTCGTTCCAGTTTAACCAACCTAAATCAATTTGGTTCCAAAGTTGATCAAACAATCGAAAGCGGAGCACTTACGATTCTAGTGTCAAGTTTTAGGTAAATTGGTGACCCTGTTTAGTCGCGTTACAACGGATCGATACGCGTTCATCTAGGAAGTTGTTCCGAAGCCATTAGAAGTCTGAGACTATGAATTATAGTTTTATTGGTAAATGAATTACGAAAATAATTCCCATCAAGTTCTCTGATCTCCAATATGGCACGATCGACGTGATAAAATGCGCGCGTTTTGCATGTACATTCGGTAGCGCGTTTCACCTCAAACGAACATTTTTTTCCCTGACATTTGAAAATGTCGAAAAAAATATGCCCCAAGAATCTTAGCTCTCAATTTCCATTTCAAGTATTTCCTCTCGAACTTTGAATCTTTCTCATTTAAATAATAGGTAAATCATTGTTTTTTTTTTTAAATTGTTGTAGCTCGGTTCGGTTCTATGATTTTTCGTTGCTATTAGTCGCAATTTGTAGCATATTAAAGACTATTTAAAAGTGTCCATTAAAATTCTTCTGTAACTTGAACCGTCTCGTTGCTGTCGGCCTCGCAAGCCAACTTCCACGAAAATTGTCATATACGTTAGAATTCGAGGCTCAATAACCGCATCATACCTCAGAAATTGAGCCTAGTAATTGACCCTCGCCTTTTCATAACAAAATGTAGTTGGATATGCTTTAAACTTAATTCTAGCTAATGATCGATCTCTCTACACATTTTTAATTACTTTTTCACACTTACGCGATACGAGGCCACAGATTCAATGGTCATACGCTCTTATGCAAACTGCTTACACTACAACTAGAAATTAGTGGTCACATTCGCTTCGGGCTCGAAGATTTTTTTTAAGCGGTTATTATTTTCCGTATTATTGCAATTGCCATTAATTAGGTGTAGAGTAAACCACTTCAACTGTAAAAAAAAATGTATTTCCTCGTTAAAGATGAAGGTTTTTATTCAACTGGAAATAACCCTCGGAAGGTCAGATATTGGGCCAGGGTCAATGACCGGGACTTTGACCTTGAAAAAAATAAATATAAATAAACTTCTGCTTATCGATGTTTAACTCCCCGAATTCTTCTTCCAGGATATCGGGGAGCGCAGGCAGCTTCGCGGGACGTCGCTCGTTACCTTGTACGTACGTATAACACGAAAGCCCATCGAACTATCTTTCCGTTCATCTACTCGCCAGTCGAGTCCTCTTCCATAACGAATTTCCCCGCGTCTCCCCGCTTTTCCGGGCGACGTCCGCGTCGCGTGAATTTTCGCCGACGGGGGGTTGGCCCGGCGTCGAGTTTGACGTCGGTTTATCTTTATCCACGTCGCGATTCGCCTCTCCTCGGCTTCTGTCCCCGTCAAATGCCGGGACGTTTCATCTTTATGAATTGCGTTTTTAATGTCTGCCGAGAATGAAAAGTGTGCAGCGAGCGCGGAGAGTGTTATAAACGACGCGACCTACGCCCGGCAGTTACGCGCAAACGGAACGTTGTCACGAATATATTATTACTTTTTCATAAACGTTGCGCGGTACGTTTCGCATCTGTAACATTTCTCTAACATTCTTTATCCGCCGCGCGTTTTTCGCCGCGAACGCGAATGCACGCGCTACCCCGATACTACGTATGCTCCGCTGCTCCCGCCGTTTTCCCGATCGCGTTCGCTCGCTTAGCATGTCGCCCGACCGAGTTCATCGAGGGGAGGCTGCCAGAGGATCGGAAATATATCGTCGTTGCGCGGATCCGATTCTTCGAAACGAATTGAATTTCGTTTTATGTCGCCTGCATACGTTCGCGTGTTGCCTCTATATTTCGCGATGTCGAGCGAACAGCCGTTTTGCGATGCAGATGCACCCAAATCGTAAACATATCGATGCCGAATCTCCTTTTTTTTCGTTCTTTTTTCTCATTTTTCGGCGTCCACAAACATTCGAAACTGGGGCGTGCAACGAAACTGTTTCTCCGTCGTTTGAGCGTAAAACAAGTAGAACGAGTCAACGTCCGCGCCGCCGGTAATAAACGAACTCTGAAGTATCGCGCGGTGCGAACAAAAACGATGTCTCGTTCCTAAACCTAATAAGGTAAAAGCCCCCGTTATTGACACTATAAGAGCGAAAGTAAACATTTTAATTTTTCTCCTCATATTTCAAATTAGTATGATCGATTTTTTCATTGGTGCAAAACAGAACAAAACTAGATGTTTTTGCTTGTATAAATCAATCTATGAATTTTCGTAACAACAAGTTTCAGTGATATAATTACCGACAGTCAGAAAACTTACCGACCCGATTAGTTACATATTATCGACCGCGTTATTGACAGTGCATAAAACTTACCGAGCAGTCTTAAATTAGTGTACGTAAATCGAATACATTTTCGAAGGAATATTTATTTGATTAAAAATGAAATGACCGTTAATTTTCAGTCGGATTACTCACTTTTGATGAATTTCTTGTTATCGCACCTCGAGACAGCATTTTACATACGCACGTTGGTATCTACGTTAAAGGGGTTAGGCTACCTCGTATTGTGGCCTGTCGCTGGTTCACACAAGCGGATTTTTTGGTACCATCTATTGAAACCCGCTATTTCGAATATAATATTGACCGAATATAGCATAGATATATCATTATGTAGTTAATTAGGTTACAAATAACCTTAAAACAATTTTATTTAGGAAAAAGATTGAGAAATACGCTTTTCAAAATACGATCACTCTCAACAAAAGTGTTAAGTCATTTCAAACATGCAAACTGATTCGGCTTGGTCGCAGAATTACATTTTTTTGGTGCTTATTTTATATTTTAAAATTAAATTTTACTTTTATTCATTAAAAATATTAAAAATTTCTAATTGTCATTCTTAAGCAAATTAATTGAGTAAATGATGGGGCTTTTAATTTATCTAAAGCTAGTAATTTTTATAGATCTTTTTCAAATCGACTGCCGTTTACAACAAATATACATGAATGATATACTCGTCAACATAAATAATCGTCATTTTACAAAGAAACATTCATTTTTGGGGAAAAAAGATAAAACTTGGGTCCTCTTCTCGTTCGATGCGAATTCGCTGAACTAAAATGTGTAGGAATTACTAGTCTATGTACTCGATTATAGGAATTTAATCGAGCTTTACCCGAAAGTACAAGAAGTTCGGTGGACTAGAATATATGAATATAGTATTTTTATTAGAAAAATTGAATTTCTAAAAAATTTCTAAAAATTCGAAAAATTAAAGCCAATTGAAAAAATGTGCGTGATCTGATTGGTAAACTTGGATGTTAGATTTATCGACTCCTACGAAACTGGGCAACGTAGACGAATATATTTCGAGGGCACGAGAGATCGACCATGTTTTCGTGATGGAATGACGACCGAACGAAAATGAACATTGCTTTTCGTGCCGACCATCGTGAATCGTATCAATTCGAGCTCGTTTCGAATTACGAGTTCGCATGCAAAGATCAAGATTCTCCTTGTTTCCCTGTTTCCCCGACGTGAACTCGAAACATTCGATCCGTGGACAGCCGGGAATGCAATATTTCAGAGCTTTCTTCTCCGTTCTGTTCGAAGAATTATTATTATTAAATATTGAATGGAAATTCCCTTATTTTTTCCTTAAAGTTGACTTGCTAAAAAATATTTTCGAACTTGGGTAAAAATTTTATCCGATCTTTGACTTTTTGACTTTTTGAAATTTTTGACTTTTCACGCGAATCTCTTTTTATTGCGATGTACGCGAAATTTGCTGGAAAAAATATCGACGAACCTGTCGAATCGAGTTGGTTCTCTCAAGTGGAAACTTTTTCGCGTTAGAATCTGAAAATATTTTTCGCTCGTTACATCATTTTGCAAAGATGTGCGTCTAATTAAAAAAAAATGTTCGCGTGACGAGTCGGCGTGAAATATCACGCGAAAGCACTCGACCGCGTCGCGCTCGATTTGGGTAGTAGTAAAGAGGACGCGAAAATAGCGTAAAGAGAACGCGTATAACGAATGCAAAAAGTTCTGCCTTCCGGTGATCAGCACGCGTGTAGTTTGTAGTTTCGTTACACTTTGCCACGCGACAATTTCCGTCGAGTTGAGCGCGCCGCGGCCAGACGCCGCTGCGCATTTTCGTTTTTCCCATCTCGCTCGCCAATTTTTTGCCCCCTTTCCATTTTTCCGCCGGGGATCGAGGAAATTTCGATCGACACGTTTTACGAGACGCTTCTGCGTGAGATATTGCCTGTTCCAGGGATCTCGCGGGAGAGAAAAAGGACAGTTTAATGACCAGCGATAAAAATTCGGATCAATTTTTCGCGGAATATGAATAGCTTAAATATTTATCGGATCGTCACTGCCTCGCGTCGAACTTTTCCTCCGCGAATCCCTCTCGTTGATTTTTCAATTTCCTAGTTTAACATGCCGGAATGGAGAAAAAGGGAAAAATCATCCGACCCTCTCTTATACCGCGAAACGAAGGGGCTTCGATAAATTCGATTCGCGGAACAGTGAGCGGACAGAGTTTTTGAAGTCGAGGGCTCTCTCCTCCATCGCCGACGAACCGGAGGGTTGTAATTTACGGAACGAACCCGTCAAAGAAACAGAAAAGGTGGGCGACGACGCGGAATCCCTAATAACGCCCTTCGAAAATATCAAACTCTTGCTACTTCCAGTAATTCGTGCGAAAACGATGCCTCTAACCAATTGCCACGAGGATGAATTCGGGTCGTCGATAATCGCCCCCCGAGTAGTAACCCTACCCAACTGTCACTCGCCGATTAAAACCAAACTTTGTACGTAGGGGAACCGTGAATAAGTTCGCCACGAACGATCAAGATCCAGCATAAATAATCGATATAATAGACATGTCAACGTTTTCAGCCTTAAATCACAGAAAATATTCACAAATATGGCTTCGAAGCCTGTCGTCGTCTCGCCACGGAATGTTTTCATTAACAACAACGAAACGAGCGCGTCCACTCTAACTGTTTACATGGCACTGAGTGAGGGCCACTTTTAAACATGAAAGACTGCAAACGCCGCTAATACAGTGTATTGAATATGCTGGCATAAAAAAGTGGGAATATTTTTGCACCTATCAGTAGCAGAAAAATGTACACTCGGTTTACGACTAATAATACCACTAACGTCCTCCAGTATGCCGGACCAATGGAAGGTCTCGTGCTCCTGAATCAGGGAGGCTGTGCCCGATTTAAAACTAATTTTCCCCTTCGTTCGAAACATTTGATTTTATTCGACGACACGAATGTGACTGCCAAAAACGTCGCGCCCATTTCTCAGCGAACGTCGCGGTGCGGTTGAACTAATGAAACATTCCAACGGCGCGAGCCGACGGGACAACGGATATTACAGAAGTTCGACTCGGCACTCCGATCTACAGCTTCAAAGTGATCAGCTAATCAATCGAACATCAGCCAATCAGACGGGTCCATTGGTTGATCACATGCCTCGACGATGAGTGTAAATACTATCCACCGTTAAATCGCAAACACGTAGTTTCAAACTCTAGCATTAGGTTGGCCTTGAAGAAGCGTAACTTCGGTTTGCATCGCAGTTTGCGAACAAAAACGAAGCGCGGATCAAGATAGCTAATTCGATAGCTAGCCGATTGGAACCAAACTTTTCGCCTCGATGGTATACAAAAAAAATATTGAACCCGCGTTTTTCAGATTAAATTAAATTCTCTGCAAAAAAAAGCTCTCATATGACTTTCTCTCAAACCTAACCGGTAAAAGGTCATCGAACTTTGAATCCTCGCAACCAAGTTAAATCTATCCGTACATGATTTTAGAACACAGTTTGTATTTCACCGGATGTTATTGTATAATTTCTATTGTTGTTACACTGTGAATAATCACTGAGTAGTTGAAAAACGACACGTGTCATAATATTAGCTCGTATTGCACTCGAATTATAACAGTAGCCACGCGGTTGCTAGCATCCAAACTCTAATAACCTTTTACCCGTCACGTTTACGAGAAACTCACATCAGAGCTTTTTTGTAGAGAATTCAATTCTCTACAAAATGGTGACCATTAAAATTGTTAGAAATTTTTTTTTCAGGACGTTTATTCGAAGAATATAAAAACAATATTTTCTTTACGTGTTATTTACAAAGGGAAAAGGGAAAACTGTTAAGCGGCACGTAGAATAAGAATATAGAGCTGTCCTCCGCTAGGAGAATTTCTTCTTATACCTGCTAAACACTTTTGAGATGAAATTATGAAGCGAAAAAATAGTCTCACCCGGTATGTATACGAATATAAGTATAATGAGGTATGCATGTATATATTATGTACATTCCAGGCACACAAACGTCGCTATGAAATATGTATGTAGCTACTTTGTTCTGAGACCCTTATATTGCTATTCGCGAAGGGATTTTTGGTGGGCTTGACATAAAAATACCATCTAGGCACGAGTCTCCATCGAACCTTCCAACTCTACAATAATACTGCCACGCGGGCCTCGCTCGTAAATGTTCTCCGTAAATCCGTACGTTACATGTAAGCGCTCGCCGACCTGTCTACGTTCATCCTCGCTTGGGTGCACGAAACATTCTTAAAACATGGGAAAAAGCTCGTCGGTAGATTGAAAAACTAGGCAAAGTTACGCTCCGGACGGCCACAAGCGTAGATATAGCAGATGGTGCCAAAGTAGGATGGACTGTTGCAACCAATGCCGCTGGTTTGCCGGATTCCCGGTTTCCAGAGAAAGAGAGGGCGAGAGAGAGAGAGAGAGAGAAAGAGAGAGACTTGTACGGTTTACACAAATAGAGGGTCGCGGCGACCTGGTGGTATGCTGCCGTGGATTCGCGGAAATACTTGTATGATTTACTCTCGCCATCGGAGAGAATATTCCGTCGGCAGTGGTGCGTGCATGGCGCGTAGGTAGGCATACGTAGGTATATCTCCGCGTGCGCGGTCGTGAACCTGTAAATAGATGAGCAATCGGTACGAAGAGGTACGCCTTCGTCCGAAAATAATTCGACGAAGAGGAGAGATAGCAACGACATTGGTAGCTTCAGCGGAGAACGAGTCTGAGAACGATGGAATGACGGGGACGAGTCGGGAAGACGAGTTTCGAGAAATTGAGTTTTTACTTGTCACGAGATTTCTAAAGGTTAGTGTCGCGAAGAGAATGGAAACCATCTCTCAAAGGAACCTGCTGCAAGCTCGCCGGGTCTTTATCCCCATTTTCAATTCTGCGGTGACAGGATGAAGATCGCGCAGAGCTAAGGAAAACTATTCGCTATTCTTCTCTCTTGCTTCTCGAAATTGTTATCCTTTCTTCCGAGCTTTCGATAATACTCCATCGTGATCGGATGGGTTTGCTCGCTTCGTCTCCTACCTACCGTCGTTATCCACGTTTCGTCGCTACGAAGCGAATTGATCGGCTAATTTCGCGCGAGAAAAAACGTTCGATCGCGTCTCTTTGATGCGCCTTTATTTTTTCGCGTTTGACGGAACGTCGACGTTGATTTTATACATCGCGTTTGCTCGTCGCGCGTTGCTTTCGCAGTTGAGAGGAGATTCAATTGGCGGAGATGGAGAAAAATAAGAGGAAAGAGATAAATATATATGTATACATGTATCTATATATATACATATAATATATATATATATATATATATATATAAAAAGAGAGAGAGAGAGAAACAAACAACAGACGACAACTACGGAAATAAGAAATGCGGTCGGGAGAAGAAAAGTTAGCGAAGAGTCCGTCCCGAGGAGAGTCGATCCCGGAGAAAAATGCAATTGTACGGAGGAGGATCAAAACTGAGAAGAAGGCGAAGTCGCCGAGGAAGAGAGATAGAGGTTTAAATTAGAAAATTGAGTTGATAAAAGCCAAGATTTCTTCTCCTTTGACGCGCCGTTGTCTTTCTCTCTTTCATTTTGCTGCCTTTGTTTCTCCGTCGCTTCCGTCACGTACCTACTGTTCTTATTCCGCCAATCGTTCCGATCTTCCGCAGAGACAAGCGGAGCTAATAACTTTCGAAGACTCGTCTTTGTCGAGCTAGCAAACAGAGAGTTACCTCATTTCTGGGAAAACCCGATCGACGAGAGACGCGAAAGGAGAGGAAGAGAAGATTGAGAGACCATCCAACCACTTATTTCTTCGAATTTAGCCAACCGCAGCGCCGAGACTTATCTCGGATACGTCCGGTCCTTTCGCACCGTCTACATCACTCGTCAATGCGATTGAATAGCCAAGGCATCGATTTCTGCCTACGTACCACTGCGAGCTCTGCTCTCTGGCGCGAATCAACTCGAAACATCGTTCCTTTTCCGCCTCTTTTCGTTCTTATTTTTTTTAATATCTATTTTTATCATTTTATCATCAGTCCTTTTTGTGGAAAACGTAGTTTTCTACAAAAAAAAATGGGCTGAGCCAAAACCGCAGAGCTAATACTTCGCGCGACGAATACAATTATTTACTAGGGCCGTGGATGTAAGGTTAATTTTCGCGTCACAGGATTTCTGTTTGACGTTTAAATTTCGCATGCTACGAAGATTCGCCCAGAAATGGAGCTTTTTCGCGGTAAGTTCGCCAAGCCGTTCGAAATCGACCGTTCGAATCCGAGTTAACCCCGAAGCTCGCGAATCTTTGGTAGACGAGTTTTTCCAGCCGGGTTGGAAAATTCTCATTAACGTACGTAAAATCTGTGTCGGATTCAGCGAAAGGAGCAGACTTGATGCCGCGTTAGACGAGGAGCCACGAGGCAGCCTTTGACCCGACGTGTGCCGGTCGTGGGCGGCAAACGCCGCACCGCGTGGTTGTGCGCGTGTCGGCATCGGTTGGCGTCTAGGTGCCTACATATTTCGCCCGCGTGTCCGTATACATATTCGTAAATTATTGGATGGGCGTGTGAGTTGGCTTCGCGTATGTTGGGTCGAGCGCAAGTTACGACGAATTGTGTATGCAGCGTGAGAGGGATGTGAGTGGGCGATGCAGGCAAGCTTTGAAGCCTTGCAGGGAGGCCTATTGTGTTCGGTGTAGCCTCATTGTGGTCGGTACGCGGAATGGAAGTGTACAAGCAGGCAGAGAGAAGGTGGGACAGAATTGTACGCGGAGACGAGGAGAGAAGGTCCGACAGCCGCGAGGAACGGAGCAAACGAGAGAGAGAGAGAGATAGAGAGAGAGAGCGAAACGGGGGTCGCGGGGGGCTGCGATGAATACTTGGGTGCGACCGAGGAGAGCACGCGAGGGCGTTGGATGTGTTGGTCGCTGCGGTGGTAAGCTCACTGGTTACCAATGGACTTTTCCCTTGTTGCTCACCGTTGTCTCAACCTCCTTCTCTCGTGTTCTCCCCAAACCGCTGGCGATTTTACCTCCGTTACCGCACAACTACTCTCGCGCTAACAATTTCAACGGCGATGTTCTTCGAGTACACTCGAGCGATTTTGCGGTAGTTTTGTAAGGACGTTATGAAATTTACCGCCGCGTTGCTAGTCGCGCACGTGTAACGGGATCGATCACGTTTATGGAAGTGGTGCGCGCCACGTGATAATGTTGGAGCGATGGGATGAACGTGAACTGCAACCATTGAAAATTCCCGGTATATACGAGCCATTTGAAGAAAATTACAAGCCACGAGAGTACATCTCGATGACGCTGTGCGCTACCATCTAGACGCAGCTTACGACGAAGACTGCTGCTGCTGCGGCTGGCTGCTCTTCATCGTGTGGCGTTTGTAAACGCAAATGTGAACTCGTCTAGGACGTCAGCGCCGTTGAAGGGAACACAGTTTGTCGGGTCGAAAGGCAATACGAAGACGATGTATGAGAGTGGTTCGAACAATTATAACATTTTCCTCAAAATTCAACTGAGTTGCCCGATGGATAGAAGGCGAAGCTATCAGATTGACAGCCAAAATTTCGTATTCAAATCCTAATGTTTCACACTGCGTTTGAAAACCGTAAGACGTGCACGCGCGTCTATTTCGGTAAATTTGTGTACACGGGTGAAACTCGGTCCCTTTGAATTCGTTAGACCACGTTTGTGAGATTGCGTCGTGTGAGCAAAAAAAAGAAGAATGTATACCTTATGTCCTTTCTCAGGTTCCATATTACCTCACTGCCAAATTTGGTTTGGTAGTTTCGTCGTCAAAATGTAGCAAACAAACAAACTGACAGACAAACAGACAGGAACTCGCTCTGGCATTTTTTTTGGCGGTTCTTCTCAAGAAGGACGAAAATTGGATTATTTTCAGTTCAACATTTTTTTTTTGTATTTGAGATTACACAAGTAGCTGAAGTTTTGCGTACGTCCTTCTCGTACTCATCCGAAACGGGCCAGTCAAAACATTTTTTTATAACCGTTGCAAAAACAAAGGAGAGGACAGGAGGCTCAGTATTTTGGCAAAATACTCTTATTAGGCGCGAAAAGTATAGCCCAAGGAAGATGTTTTGGATGAGTAGACAAAAATAGTTTTAAAAAAATGAAGAAAATGAAAAGTTGGAATTATTCAAAGCGGGTGATTTGGCGTGGAATGCCGCGTAGATACTCGAATAATTCTTTGATAAGTCGGATTGCGGACGAAACGGAGGGAATTCCAGTAGAGCCGGAAAGTTGGAAACATCTTCGTGTCGAGTGATTTGGTCGACAATAACAACGAGACAGTCATCCTTCTCGCAGCTGGCCTAATAAAATTGGTAATGAAATTTATTCCGAGCTTAATTTCGGTGCCACAAAACTTTCCGGCGCCACCGGTGATTATTCCTGGGACGTTTTTCTCCTCCCATTCTCGCGGACTCGTTAACATTGAGAAATAGGAAGAAACGTCCCAGCGGACACGTGATTATTACTTTGTTTTTACAGCCCGCGTCTGCCAAAAGTTACGCCCGCGGGGCGTCTAATGAGAACGAAAGGGATGCGAAACGGGGACGAGCGGGCGACGCGAGCATGAGATCCATTTGAACAAGATGCGGTTTGTTTGTCTTAATTAAAGATCGAAGGTCGGCGAAGCGAACGCGGTGAGGCTTCGCCGCGTACCAACGAAGCGATTCCTGACGTTTGTTTACGACGAGATATCAACCCCGAAGGAGGCCAATCGGAACCGAGAGATCCCGATGCATCGCGAGACGCTTTTCACTTCGAATTAATTTCGTTGTCTCGGCTAATGCGGAAATTGCTAATTCCTGTTAGCTCACCGAGTCATCCGGCCCCGTCAATGTGCTCGGCGCAGTCATACGGTCGACGACGCGTAGCAGCAACAACGGATCGATGAACAAATTCGCAAGCTCGATACGCCCACGATACGAGCTTACTCATAACACGACTATTATCAATTCTCAAATTAAAAACTTCCTTCATTTGGAGCTATTCATTAATTTATTTACCTATTTGTTTAATCATTTGCTCTTTTATTTATTTACTTATTTGTTTATTCATTTGCTCTTTTATTTATTTACCTATTTGTTTAATCATTTTCTCTTTTATTTATTTACCTATTTGTTTATTCATTTTCTCTTTTATTTATTCACCTATTTGTTTATTCATTTGCTCTTTTATTTATTTACTTATTTGTTCATTCATTTGCTTTTTTATTTATTCACGTCAACTTGAATTCACAAGATCATGAAACACGTTTTACAGAAAAATGTATATCCTGATGACCACCTATACCTAATTTTCGGACCTAAGCATCTAACCTAGTACCCGACCCCATTCCCATACCTAATCACACCCCAACACCCGTTAAAATTATGAAAGTTGAACCGACGGCTGGACATGTGGAATAAAATCAAGGCCTGACATTTCTGGACCAGCGGACGTGCCAGAAATTCCCACTCGGACGGAGAGGTTCTGTACCATGATAAGCACGAACGATGCTACTCTGGAGAATAAAGAAGTACATGACACTGCAGTATCTTACGCAGGGACCTAGCACAAACGAGGTTTTCCATTTGCGTACGGCGTAGGGATAGTCAACGCCATTCTTCCCCAAGTTTTTGCGAAATACCATCAAATGTGTTTTTCGGCTGCAGTGGACTGGAAGTTGGGATACTCGAATTTGCAGTATGGCAAGATAAACTACCAAGCGAGTGAAGAATGCGATGCTGCGAACTCCGCGACGGAGACAAAGGCAGCTGAGCATTTATCGAACAGATTCAGCGAGAAGAATAAAACGAGATATACAACTGCGTTATTCGATGGTGATGCGAAGACGCTGCGTCGCTGGAACAGCATCGCTCCTTACGGCGCCATCGTTAGGTTTATTCTGCTTTCATGACCCAGAACATCCAAAACTCAGTATGCAATGGATGGAAGAAGACAATTTGAAGGTGAAAAGAAATATATCCGTCTTGCTCGTCTCAACAGAAATTCATTCTGTAAATTCAGAACTGTATGTTTGGATATCCAGAAAATCTCCCACGCAATGGGTTTGGCCCGATCACTTTGATGTTTTAGACACATATTCTAGGGCATATTACCTTGAAATTTGTGCAGGCCCTTTCGCGTAGTTTCCATAGAACTCATTTTCTGGTATATAATGTACCAAGACTTTTAATAAAAATTGTACCGCTACTTTGGTCATTTCCTGGTAGAGCTGAAAACTTCCAGTGAAAAACTCCCTCCACAAATTTTCAGATTATTGTAGTATCCACGTGGAAAAAAGGTCAACCTTCTTCGTTTGGAAGAACTATATTCTGCGATTACAAAAATTTTGCATAACTCAAACGCTATTGAGAAATCACTAGTGAAAGGAATGCGCGCGACCAGAAAAACTGCGATAGGACGACAAATGACTAGCAGATACTTCGCAGCTAGAAAATTCCCAGATTTTTCATTTTCGGTACCGAAGTTCTATTACCTTAGTGCCACAATTATACGAGTTCCGCGGCTCATATTTGCGACCGAAGAACAGCGCGAACAAGTTTTGCAGCTAATTGCTCGAATATTTGCAATAACAACAAAAAATTGACGCAGCGATGATCTTGATCGACACGTAACGTTGGCGCGCTTATTTTTCCGGCAATTATTTTTCAGCAGCGCGAGCTTTCGGGCCGTAAATTTGATCGAGCAATAACTCGTTGACCCGTTAAATTGCGATATCGTTGACGAAATATTAAGCCGAACTTCGCCGAGTTTCCATGATAATCGAATTAAAAAGCGCGCGTAGCAATGAAAGGGCGCGACGTCGCGCGAATTGGGAAGAGGACTCGGAAAAAAGCCGGGGAATTTATTCTCGGATCGGCATCGATCGCGATCGAAATGAATTTCCCGTGTCTGACAAGTTCGCCTCCGCCGTCTCCGGGGAAGCGGAAAGGTCACGTGCGATAAGTTGGCCGATAACCGGCTATTCAATATTGTCCAGAGTTGATGAAATCCTCGAACGATCCCCGAGAGATCAAAACGCGGTTCGTGTCCTGGTGGTCGCCTCGGTGCGAGCGAGCCGCTTACACTCCATAAAGCTCGAGGTCGCGTTGAAAATAACCCTAAAAAGTTCCCGGCAATTGCGCGGGGACGAAAAAGAGCGACACACGCATCGCGAACGAGGAATTTATCGACTACTAATATCAGCAAAAAAACCGGAAAAAAACTCCGCTACAAAAAGGCTACCAAAAAACAAAAAACACACGAGGCTCAAGAATATACTCGCATTTTTTTCCCTTATTTTTATTCTCTCCTTAAGGGAGTATTCTGGTCTAGAGACATGAATTTTAGGTAATTTTTGAAGTGCTGTAAAAAAAAAGCAATCAATATTTTTAGTATCAATTTTTTTATACATTATTTATTCACATTAGAAGAATACAAAAAAAAATTAAAAACTAAAAAAAAATCAAAATTCCGTTAGTTATCAGCCGATGAAGTGGGGAGTCTGAAAAATTTGGTGCGTGACCATACCCACGATTTTAACCCTCCTAGCAATCTGCAACCAAAAAATAAAAAATATTATCAATCTATAATAATGTCGCAATGTCTGGGGAACTACGGAAAAGTTGGAATTTTTTTTTCACAAAATGGCGACTGCCTAAAGAAATAAAAATTTCTACCACTTTTTTTGACTTTCTCCGATTTTTTAAAAATAGTAAAAATGGAAATTTGGAGATGAGCGTAGTTCCGGACATAGACAAGTCCTTAAAGAAGACTCTCTTTAAATTAAATCGTGGGTATCGTATTAAAAGAGACAGTTCTGATAAAAACGCGTTTAAAGTTTCGAGTAAAATTTTTTCAGTCCGTCATAAAATTAGATTTTAATAAGCGCCAATGCAGTTTGTCGGTGTTTTTCCGCGTTGATTCCGTCGTTATACCTCTTTACACGAACTGCTAGGCTGTTTTCTTGTTCGTATGCCTTCATGAGCATCTTTAGCCGCGATTGGCCATGTAGGTGAATTGGAACGTTACGAAAAATAAATCGGGCAGTATGAAAAACTAGGCACGGAGATATTGAGATAATCTTGTAAGTACAGAGGGATCAACAGCCTGAGGTGATAAAAGCGTTGCCAACTTTCTTTCGTGACCTCGTACCCTGACGTGCGAAATACTCTGGACTGTTGACCGTAAGTCTGATGTTACCACGAATTCACTACCCCGTACTTTACCCTCCCATTTTTTTTCTCTCGCGCCCTTTCTGGTCCGCCCTTGTCACATCCCGCAACCATTTACCATAGTTCAAAGGGTCACGCATGATTTTGCTTTTATCCACCCGATGAGCTCGAGTTTAACGTTTCAAAGTGATTGGAACCTACCTGTTACTATAGCGAAGTAATTTCTAGCATTACTCAATTTCCGGATCACCGGTATCCCATATCTAAGAGAACCTGCGACTTCGGAGTTCGGTGTCAGCTGTTTGTTAATATCCAAATTGTTGCTCCCGCTTCCAAAAACACGTGCTGCTTCTACCGCGTTTTCCATCCCGAAACAGCCTTCTCCGACAAACCTCGATCCGATCCGTTCGTTGTCGGATCTCGATGAATATTCGGTGACTCGACGGCCAATCAATCTGCGAAATTACAAGGTTTGCTTGGAAAACTTGGCCTAATAACTTGAAATTGCGATGATCGATGGGGCTCGCGCGCGTTATCGATGACGGCGAGTCACACCTTGCAACTTGATTCGCCGTGTATCGAAAGTCGCGGCGGCACATGGCGTGGCGATGGAATCGATCGTTTGTTACATCACCAACACCAGCGCCTATCTAACAACACCTTGATCAGAATTACGAGCTCGTAAAGTATTAAGATTCCACTTCGAGCCTCCATCAACTTCGTGGTATAATTACGTTTCCGTAGTGAACATAAATCAACGAGTGATATATATCGTCGCGATAAGGCTTCGCCGTCGACTGCAACGGAATTTGCCCGAAAAGTTCTTCGTCCCTCCAGATTTCCTCCGTTTTGCCACGGATCACATCGCCTCGCTCGTCGTTGCTTTCCGTTCGCAATACATACGAATGTCGCGTTTATCCCACATACGCCGAAGAGTCTCCGTACCCGGCGTCGACTTGACAGATGCGCGTCGCAGGAATCATCAACGTGCTCGGCGCAAGAACTACTCCGCGCCCGTCTCGCCCCCGCACGTACGTAATTCCGTTTCCGTTTCGTCGTAACTCCGATTACCTGGCGCGAGTCTTTGTAGGTGGTCCGTTATTCCGTCACCCACAACCATCCCACCCCTCTCCGCCACCCCGCTCTCAGATGCACGGTCCGCGCAGATCTGTCTAGTGCCCGAGGAACCGAAAGATTCCTGAGCGCGACATCCGCCTTTTAATTTCCTCGCGGCTCTGTTCCGACACCGAGCTTTGACCCAGCTTCGCTCGACCGAATCTGGTCCAATTTCATCCCACCGCCGAGTATATTCGCACTACGAAATTCTCATCCGTAGTTCGTCCTCCAATTTCCAACAATTTCCACTCCCAAGGTCATTTTCCATTTTCTTCACACATCCCACCCCTTCTCCCCCCAATTCGATTCCAACATTCGTGTTTTCTTCCGTCAGCCTGTATTTTTTTTTTTTTTTTTTTTAGCTTCAGGATTTGCTGTAGCAAATGGAAATTTTTGGACCGTTTCGTTTTTCCTGAATTTGTTCGGTTCGCATTTTTGTACCGTTTTGCATTTGCTCTCGATCGGTTGGCGGCTTCCGGCGCGTGATAACACTAGTCGGCTGGATCGCGGCGCCGAAGGGGAATTTATCAACGCGGCAATCACGAAGCCGAGGAAAAGAAGATCGTGACGCGCGACCCATCCTCGACCGAGTTTGGGAGTTTCAGTTTCTAACCACGTACGACCATTTATTATACGAGTGTTACAAGACCGAAAGAGGTCCCGACGATTTTCTTCTCTTTTATGAATTACTCGAAACCAAGAGCTTACAGAGTCGCTGATCCGCTTCCCCAACGTACAACTTTTCTTCGACTCGGGATTCTCGCCTCGCTGTCCTACTTCCCGCTCGCTGCCTCCGAATTTTCAATTTTCCTCCTCCAACTTTCGCCACCGCGCCGCAGGGATTCCTTTTGCATTTTCTCCCCGTTCCCAGCAGCGGAATATGCCTGTCGATCGCGAGTCCACCTCGCTCGTCCTATCCCTTTGATCCTTATTTATTTATCTCATCGTTTCGTTTGTATCGTTTGCATTTTTTTTTTCTTCGTTAACTAATCTTGTCTCCGTTGCTTCGTACGATTTTTTGGCAAACCTGTCCAATTCCGACGCCCATCGAGCTGCTTCGTAATAGTATTTTTTTCCTTGCTCCTTTTTTCCGTCGAATCATTTTTCATTAACCCGAGCTTCGGAAAGGATTGTTCGAAACGTTATTGATGCGAGCCTCGGAGCTTTTCGCGATGTTGCTTTTGCATATTGTTCTATAAATTTGTGTTACCGAGGTAGAGCGGTTCGAATACATAAACGTAAATTCGGATTTATCCTGACATTACGAGAGACGGCGGTGCGCGGTCGAAAAAGCCGAAGAAAATTAATTCAAGCTCGCAGCGGTCGCCTCGACGCCCAACTTCCATCATTCTCGCGGGATTTCTTCGTCGTTAACGCGTGTCACTCCCAAATGACGAATGCGTCGCGTGGCACGAAGACGAGATCGAACGACGAATATCGAACGTATCGATACCCGAATAAAATCGCGAGAAATTTCGCGTCTACTAGCAAAACTTATGATTTACAGAAAGTGCGCGTTTATTCGGGCGTGTCAATTTTTTTCAACCGATTGTACAAGAAAATTGAATCGCAAAGAACTGTTTCCCTGGATTCAGGAGGCTAGAGGATAGCACAGCAAACAATATGCCCGCAAATCGCTCCGTTTGCTCCGTTATTCTCTTCGTCGTCAATCGTCGTGCAGAATATTCGAGCTTTTTACTGCCGTTGAGCGCGTTTCGATAAACTGACATTCTTACAGTTGGCTATCAGCGATTTTTGAACCGAAATTTGTACTATATCCGGGTATTTCTGCGTTGATTTATCGCGAAGCAGATTTCAGTCTCGCAATCGATTTTTAGGCAATTATTTATCCATGGTATTTCGCATTGATGATATTAAAAACTTGCAGTCTATTACGTGTCGCGCGGAACATATGCGCACGAGTCACTCCACCAAATCCTGTGCCCAAGTCCGGCTTGAAATTTGTAGCAGTTTGTTTAACCACTTGCTCGCGTTATTTAGGTGTTAACTGAGAGATTTCCCAATTATGAGAGATCTCTGAATTACGGGTTTTCGTAATTAATCGATTTTTCTCCAAAATTTTTAAATCTTTCTAACCAATGGAAAAAAAGCCTCGAGAAAAATTAAGAATACAGTTTAGTATCGAAAATTGTCTGAAAAAAAATCCAATTTCCAAAAAACTATGAAGAGCATGGTGAAATAGACATTTGCAGTCATCATTTTTTTCGGAAAAATTCCATTCGAACCGTTTAATTAGATTTTAAAATTGTGGAGCGATATCGAATGATTATCAAAATCCCTGTTAACCTGTTTACAATAGTTGTAACGAATATATGAGATGTGTATTGCAAACCATTAATCTTCCTATCAATTCAGCAACCGATCGAGCGAATGACAAATTATTCATAAATGTAGCGGTCCTACACGTAATCAAAAACTATGTGCCGAAGTAATAAAACGGATGGTGATTACTGAAATGAAATCATACGTTTCGATTTATTTTTTTAATTGTTTTATTAAAATAAAAATAAAGTAACGCGTCTGGGTCGAAATAAATTGATGCAAGTCGAACAGCGCGCGCATTCTTTTTCGACTTATTAGATCAGAAAGACACGGATATATTCTACTCCTTGTTGGAATACCAAAGATATTCCAAAGACTTGCACCAGGCGAAGCGCAGAATAAAATTCAGAATGAAGCAAAATTTGGGAGAATTTTTTTTAAAAATTGTAAAGTACCGGAATTTGAAAAAATTGAGTTTAAAAAAAAAGAAACGCGATTCCTTACGGAATTCGCCTTGAAATTTTTCCTTCTTAAAAGTACATTCAAAACCGAAAATTGAAAAAAACGTCTCGATAAATCAACGAGAAAAAAACACTTTTTTGGGGTTGGGTGAAAAAATTTGAAAAAAATTTCAGAGATGATAGAAAATTGACAAAAAAAGTGTCAGCCAAAACGAAAGGGGTCGGGGGTCCCATTTGGCACGAGGAAGTCAAAATCTAACGTTCCACGTGAAGTATTAAGAAATGTGTAATTGAAGGAAATTTAATTATCCTACTTTTGCGAGTGTTGCTCGTTAAATCGCTTTTTTTCGTAAATTTCAAAACAGGAGCTTTTGTTTTTTTCCTCAAGAGAAGTGAAACTCCGTTCGGTTTCGGCGAAACGAAGACGTTTGGGTGTGTTTCGTTTATCAGGCGTCGATGTTCGTTGAATTAACGATAATTTTCACGCGACATGTTTCGGCGAAAGTTAGGTGAGACAAACTAGAGCAGTTCGTTAGCAACGATCCAGAACGGCGCGGGTAGTTTGGTAACCGGAAATGGCACGATTCCATTTGCAATCTAAGTTGTGTTCCGGGAACGGCTTGTTATCCGAGGAATATTCGAAGATGGGGAAGGGCGATAATCATTTGGGAAACCGAAACACGTCGGAGCTAGGATTTCAGGTCCTGCGGCAGCTTTCGCCACGGAAATGCGTGCGCTCGCTAATTAATAACGCTGTTTTAATAATCACGCCAGCCGACCGACGAATAAATCTTTCCTCGCACGTCCGACCCGCGTAATTCCACTGCACGTATTAATTTACGACGATATCCCGATACGTTCGGCAAATTCCTCAACTTTATACCTACCATCCGTTCTCGCCTTTACATTTTTCCGCTCGTTCGTCTCTCGACCTTCGGCCCAACAATAAGAAAACCTGTCAGAAATTGCGACTCTCGCCGCCTCCATAAATCCTCGTTTTCTCACCTGTTTCGTGACTTTAGAATCGGGTCGAAGCGAAACTTTCATCGTTTACCCATCGCGCATTTTTGCCGACTTAACAGCCTCAAAATGGCATCAAATTGCCACAGGGCCGGGATTAATTAATTCCAATTCGACTCGTCCGCCCTAATACTCGTAAATCATCCATCAAAAACGTTATAAAACCATGCGATATGGCACGGTGAGACGAGTCGAAACGAGCCCGATACGTTTCCTTGGAAAACTGCGAGCAGCTCGTCCGAATTCCAAAACAGGGTAAAAAAAAAAAGTATCCTCGTGCGTTTGAAAAATGGAAAATTGGATCGACTCTCTATTCGCGTAGCTAAAACACTACTTCGTCGATTTACACGAAGAAAACCGTTTTACCTCGCAAATGCAATTAACAAAATATCCAAACTCCCTGTTTTAGAAAAGAAATATTGGAAAATGAACGAAATAAATCTAGCAGCTCGAGGACCGCTAGGATAACTCATACTTGAAATCTATTGAATTATTTAATTGAATTATGTATATTCTGAATTTATTAAATTCATGCTGCAAATTCTGTTTTGTCCGGAACAAAAAAAAATCCATAGCTATAAAAACACGCGAATTTCCCCTTTACTTGTTCTTAGGGTGTCCTGTAAATCCGTACCACTGAAAATCGGTCCCACTGAAAATCAGTCCCACTGCGGAATTTCTGAGAACAGCCAGGGCGAGTTCTTTTGGGAATACCTCCTAGTCAACCCCTATCAGCTTTCTCTCTACCACCTTCATTGCTGTTCTAACTTCGCTAGTGTTTAGTTCGCGAGCTCTTTGCGTGTATATATTACTTGTTCGGTTTGGAAGTGACAACGACCAGCCACGGTAAGGCAGGTGCTCACTTTGAAGGATATTCGTATGTCGTAAAAAGAAGAAATGTAGACCGAACTGTTGTTTGGCGCTGTTCAAAACAACGATCGACGAAGTGTCGAGGTATACTTAAGACCAAAGACTCCAACATACTTGCTTCAAAAGAACATCGGTGTGGAACTCCGGATGATAGCCGCCTGGAAGTACAGAGGACTCTAGCCCGAGCGAAGAAGAGAGCGCGAGAGGAAGATACTTCGATCCCTACAATATATACTGAGGAGTTAGGTAATCTGGTTGTGCTGTGACTCATGGGGCAGGTAGCAAGTATTCATTGTTACGGCGAACTATAGAGTGGGACGGATTTTCACAAATTCCTTAGTGGGACCGATTTTCACTGGTACGGATTTACCCTCACTCGTTCTTAGCGGTTGATTTGAAGAAATAATAATAATAATACGGAATACTCGCTTCACTATTTGTGTTTACGCGAATAATGTTTTTCAATACAATCTTTAAAAAGCTCTTGGTGCCTCTTTAAAAAGGACTAAATTTTTGAAAATCCTCTCTCCGGATTACCGAGTGTATCGGAAGCATAGAAATGTGGGGGAGGATTGAAAAAATTCATTATTGTTATCGAGCGATACGATCGACGGTTTTGGGAAAAATGCGTTCTCGAGCAACAATCGGCGTTGTTTTTTTTCCGTTTGTCTCGTTTTTATTCCTTCGGTTTCTTTTGTCGAGTGGAGGCAAAGAATGGCCTTTGAGTGGCCTCCTCTGCTACGGCTTCTCGAACTTTTGTTTTCGCACGACCATTGTCGTGGCGTGGATTTTTTTCAGAATCTCCACCGTCGAAGATACTCTATCGGTAATTGCGAATTTGATAGTTGTCGCGAAATATCAGACGAACGCGTCGGGTGGCTCGAGGAACTCGCGCGAGAAGCTTTTAGCGCAGAAGATCTGGTTAGAGACGTAACCTTCGGTTTGCCACAGGTTAGACCGAACTCAGGTGAAATACGAAATAACAAACCGTGAGCTTTCAGCGACGTCGCTCCGACGCGATCAGCGTAAACCGGATTATTCTCCTCTTTTTCAACGCTTTTTCCGCAACCATCGAGAGTCGCGAGCGATCGGATCTCCCTCGTGTAAATTTCGCGCGGAAGTTCTTCGTAATGTCGTAAAATCAAAACATTCGCGAGACTCCGCTTGCGCACGCGACTCGCCTCCGCCAAATTTCATTCTATTAAAATTAAACGAATTGAACAAAAATGGAAAAAATTGGAGAATAAAAAAATAAGAAGAAATTTGGATCAATGGCGAGCGCTAAAAACGGAATGCGATCGAGTGATCCAATCGGGACGAGATACTTCGCCAAAGTTCATTCGGGAATTACCCAACTCGCTCGTTCAAATTTCCGTCCACATTGCTCGTTAACACCGTTGCCAATGGCAGGTCGCAACGTCCAACACGTGTTCCTATCTGCAAACTGTTTGAATCGCCTCGAAACACGTTCGTACGAGTACAATACATACCGCAGATAGAACCGCAGAGCGAAACAAATTAATTGGCCGACATCAAAAATGATTCGATGTTGTTTCAACGCTGATTACATCAGCGACAATTTTCATTGTTTTCCGCCCAACAAAAGAGTATATTTAGTTTCGTTTAACAATTTCGTTGCCGCTTGCTCCCCATTATCCGGTATATTTTTTACATACCCGCTGGCGAACATAACTATTCCGATAAAGTAAAAAAAAAACATTCGGTCAGGTACGAAAAATATCGAGCATATCGAGGCAGGAGATTTTTCTCCCGATTGCCTATTTACAGGAATGAGAACAATTTTGTACATTTTCACGAATATTCAAAAAATTTCATGACTGCTTAAAAATCCGTAGTGATTTATCCACGTTAGCAGATTTTTTTCTCACACCGAATTATGCACGTTCCAAGTATGGGGTCGATTTATTTACAGCAATTTTGTTACGTATTCATCGCAAATTCTTGCCACTGCTTGGACCTTTAAAAAAGATCAGTCGATAAAAAAAACCTTTCGGAATTTTGTCGTATTTCAAATATGGCAAGGTGAATGCAAACAAATGATTTGAAAGTAGATCTCAAAAAATTATGGCTCACTTTATAAAAAATGCGCGGTGGTGCAAAAAATCGCGGGTTACATCGACACGAATTCGCAAACAGCCAGATGAGAGTCGAGTCTTTTTTGAAAAGAAAGAACACTCGAGTACGAGAAAACTTGGTAGTGGAACGAGTTCCTACTGCCAAAAATAATTGTTGATGGACGGTAATTTAAGAGTTCTGACCCGACTGGCTGAAAATCGTTGGATCGCGTATCCTAAAAATGTTATTATTGCAGCGACTCGATAAATGTACGCACTATGCTTCGATTCTGCTTAGGGGGGGGGGGGGGGGGGGGGGTAAGGTTAATTCGCTACAAAAAACACCTATTATTGATAAATTTTTTTGTCGATACTGTTCATATCTATTCATTTCTATGATTACTATGTTATAAAGTGACACTCTAAGAATATTCTGTCGAATTTTCATTAATTTTTATGAAGAAATGAGTCGCTGACAGCGAATCTCCTACGACGTCTCAGAAAAAATGTCCATTGCGGTGAGACCCGTAACTCGTCACTGGATTATCTGATATGAAAAAACTAAATTGAATTTATTAGTTGATAAGTTTTTTCAGGTAACCCTGTCGAGTTTTTATTTTTTTTATCAATTTGTCAATTTTTCACAGAGCTTAGAAGTCAAAACACCGGTTTCTCATCATAAAGGTCAGACATTTTGTTATTTGAATATATGTTAAAATAGAAAAAAAAAACTCGACAGCGTTACCTCGCGATTTATGTAAAGAAAGCTTGTGCAAAATTTCAAAAGAATCGGTGCAGTAGATTTTAACTAAGAGAAGTCACCGACTCTGAAAAAGCTAAGTGTGAGAAAAACGCGGTTAAAGTTTCAAAGATTTTTACGCCACAGAATGGATGCTTTTTTTTTTTCATAAACTTACACCGAATCGTCGATCCCGGCTCCATAAAGCGATGGGCTTTCAGACAAGATGTCCAAGGCATCTTTTCGCTGTTGTCGACGTCGAATCCTGCCTTCTTTGCTTTCTTTAGCAGCTCCGTGCTCCGCTCGGCTACGCGCGGACGAAAATTACAACACGAGACTTACAGCTCCACATCTCTGTTAGTTTAATTCCAATCGACTTGAAATTCTCACAGAATATTCTCAACATGTTGTACATTAATAAAAAAATATAATAAAAAAAATGTAAAAAAAAAAATACCTTACTCCCCTCTTAAGAAAAATATTTTTTAAAAATGCAAACTACTGCCACGCGTTTATTTATTCTGACAAGAATGTGAGAAAGTTGATGAAACGACGACTTAAAAGGGGAATAATCAAATCTTGGAATAATGCTCGAGTAAGCTTCTGTTTCTTCGTCTATCAATAACTCTTCTCCGTTTTCATTTTGACACGGTTTCACGAACTCACAGCGAGCTTACAACTTCGCAGCGAGCTCGAAATGTAAATTCTAACGGTAGAACCACCTCGAAGCTGCGAGTAACTCGTAGACGTGTCATTGCAGCTTGCGAGTTTCGCGATATACACGCGTCGCTAGCGAATACTCGCGAAACGTCGAGCTCACCGTGCAGCTAGCCGCGCGTACCGGATCGTTCGTCTGCCGCCATGGCAGCCAATTAAGGCTTACATATTTCGCGTCGACACCTGAAATTATTGCGCGTGAAAGGTTGCCGTGGATAAAATTTGCCCCCAAAATTTCGTAGCCCGCGAAGGGTGGCCGAGCAGTTTCGCGTGCACGGACAGTTTCATCCGTAACCGCCGCGGCATCGCAATGTTTCTGACACTCGATCACTCATTGCGCGTCGCTACCTTTCGTCAACCCCACTTCGACGGTTCCGAACGACCCGTTTCGAAGTTAAGCTTCTGTGAAGAAAAAAACAAAATCGAATTGGTCTACGAACGGAAATCGAGCGGCATCGCGGCTCTGGAACGCAAATTGGTAGCGCTGTAACGAGTGGGGTGTGGGAGAAAAATAATAACGGGGAAAAAAATAATCGAAAAGCTCCGAAGCTTTTTCCGGTCTCCGCAGCTCGAGCGACAATTTGGATCACCCTGTAGAAAAGATATAGCTTTATGGACGAGCTAGGGCTATAACTGCCGTCTAGGAACTTACCTGAAACGAGTAAAGTTGGAGTTATAACGCGGCTTATTTTCAAGAAGCGGTATACGATGTTTACACCGTTCATAATTACTTCGGAAATTTCAGCTGGTAAGTTTATATGGATTTTTCCTCCGCTGAAACTAATCCGGTCTCTCATTTCCTGCGACCCTCGTCATTTCACGCCTCGATAGTACCTACTCTTCAGATGGCTGGCGAATCATTTCCAGAGAGACGTTCGCGAAGGTATATCATTATCATATCTACATTTATTCGACGATCAAAGCGCATCTTATTGCAACTTCGCGAGGCTTTCCTCTCGTGAATATAAGCGATATATATGTACACAATTTTCCGCCATTATTAAATCGACTTTACAAAATAGTAATTATCATAAAAATTTATAGAATGAACGGAAGTTTGAAATGAAAAATCACCAAAAAAATCGAGAGTACAGTTTCAGAAACAAGATTAAAACTTACAAACTCAGAACTCGCGTATGAAAATAGTTTGACAAATTTTGTGTACGGTTTTCCAAAAAGTATGCGAGAAAACGAAAATTTCAACAACAAAAAAAAATTGATTTTGGACCATTTTTGGAGAAGTTGTGGGAGAAAACCGAAAAAGAGCGGCCGTTGAACCGGTGATGAACAAAATTTCAAATTTCAACGGAAGTTTTTGGATGGGTAGTTGAAAATACGAGGAAACGAAGGAAATCAAAAATTCAACTCGTTCGAACCGACCGATTCGGCGTGGAATGCCCCGTATATAACAGGGTGCGCAACTTAACGTGACCACCCCAAGTAGCTCCGTTGCCTTTAGAGGTAAGAAAAAAATGTTAGGAAGTAATTTGATGGATTTGAATGGGCTGATGCAGTGGTGCAAAATTCTCAAGGTCATAGGTTTTGTATTCTCAGCAGCTTTTGCCACGGTGCGAGCCCTTGGAAATCAATCGTTTTACCTTCCGACGTTTATTATCGTAACTCTAATATATATATATACTAGAAATTCGTAACGAGTAATCTCTTAATATCAGTGTTAAAAGCTTCGGTTTTAACAGACTTCTTTTCTAACCTTCCTGAAAGTATACAACTTGTTTGCGAGTAAAGCAAAAAATTGGTCGCAAATTCACGCGCTCTAATTCACGTAAATTAGGGTGTTTCGTCTCTGGGCAACTTTTTTTTCAAATATATGTGCGCAGATGATGCTGAGAAAGCTAAGAATAAGAGACGGCAAAAGTTCAACGTGTCTCGTGTTCCTCAAGATGTGACGTCTTCTCCGCGAGTTACGGACATCGCGATGCTTTTGGCGCCAAGTAAAATCTGTCGGTAGCTACTTAACGCCGAGATCATCCAACCAGCCGAGTGAAACATTTCTGACAATCCGACTCGAGCGAGGTCGGCGATTCGCGCGTTTGTCAAGCGAGAAATGCGAGTGGCGGCGAAAAATGACGGGAAGAATGAGAAAAAATTGTGAAAAAAGTGCGCCAAAGCACAACGTCAATCTTTGTAATCCTGTGAGGATTACGCCAAAACGAAGCTCTGGGAAGTAACAGTGTTTCCGTATTTTTCTGTATTAAAGTCTCGAAGAACGACACCGCTGTTTCTCATTTGGTAGACTAGATTCACGGCACCTGGCCGAGATTCATTGGCGAGACGATTCAGCATAGTTTTCAGACTTGTACGAATGATATTTCCTCGATTATCCCTGCCCCCCGATTTGTATCCACGAGTTTCGAGAATATTTGGTTACATTCAAATTTACAAATTTTGGAAAACTAAAAAATGGAAAATAAATTATAGGTTAAAAAAACCAAAAAGTACGAAATAAATTTCAATAGGGGAAAGTCGTCAGAGTTGGGCCACTGTCAGAGTTGGGTCACCACTCTATTTGGTATATGACAAATGCTGCCATCGGTGCAAAGGCATGGAACTGTTTGTCTCGATGACGGCTAACTTTGTAAAGCATTGACAGTCGCAGAAATTATTTCCAAAAAGTGTCAGGCCCTCGTATTGTTTTTGATAGTGTTGGATGTATTGTACTATTCGAAAAAAAGTGCCCATAACTCGCAAAAAAACCATGCCGAAATTGAAGTAAGTATATAATAGCATTGTATGTTCGATCATTAACAAGTTTCTAAAAGGAAATGTTGATTCCTTAACCTCGCCAGCTGTAGTGAGTTGCGATCAAAAAATACGAATGTTGTTAGAGTTGGGTCACTCGTGTAGTCAGAGTTGGGCCACATCCTTTTCTTTTTCTAACAGTGAAATATCATTTCTTAGCATGTTTTTCGCGCCGTTAAACACTAAAATAATAAATTGTAGAAATGTAAGTCTCATTTCATGACTAAAAAATGAATAAATAACCATTTTTGCATTAACAAAGAATATGAAAATTTGAATTACAGATAAAAAATGCTTTATTTCATGTTTTGCAAACCTTCAAACTCTATAATAAATGCTAGAAATGAAAGTCTTCTTGTTTGTTCTTGTAAACAAAAAGTTTTTTCGTATGTCAAAATTGCGACTCTGATTAAATTGATTTCCTGTGTTTTTCATCGTAAACATGTCAAAATGTATTAAGAACAATAAAATGTTGCGTACCATTCCATAAAAACCGGTTTCAGTACATATTCCGTGCAATTTCAGTGGTGGCCCAACTCTGACTGAAATGGCCCAACTCTGACAATTTTTTTTTTGTCTTTCGTCAATAACTTTTTTTTCCCTTGTCGCAGCAAGTTGCCATACATATATGTTTTAGATAAAGGTTTGAACTTTCGAATAAAAAGAAAATTTGGAAATATTCAAATTTTTGAAAAAGATATAGACAATAATCAAAAAGTGGCCCAACTCTGACGACCTTCCCCTATAATAATAAAGTGATACGACGATAAAGTGATGCAATAAAATAACGTAAAACAGTCTGTTTTTTTAACGTAACAAAAAATGTTATCATCACATTCGTAAAATACGGACAAGAAAATTGCTTGTGCTTAAATAACGCGAAATGTTGAGTCTTGCGAGCGTTACGTTCGCTAATCCAGTTAGCAGTGGCTACTGGAACAAAGACTCGGGGAGATCGGGGAAATCGTTGGATCGCGTACTCAATCGATCGGGGAAGAAATCGAGCGAGGATTTCCTTTTTCGCCCAGCCGCGCCGATATTTCATCCGCGTTCTTCGTGTTTTCTGTTCGTTTCGTTTTTTTCGGAAATTCTCACTTCTCTCGAGGGGAGTATAAGCCCGAGGTATGGCCATAATTTAGAAGCAACCGTCGGTTTTCGGCCGCTCCGGAATCTCGGGGCAGGATGTTTTTTACCCGGGTCTGCGCCGCGTCATATTAATGACCGGTAACCCAAGAATTTTCAAACGGCCGGCAAATATATCAGCTCCGTGACAAATATTCGACGAAAATCTATCCGCCAGGGATTCGCCGGGCCGTTACACCCGGCCTACCTCTCCAGCCGAATCTGGATCCTTATCTCTCGCCGTCTTCTCCGCTCTTCCTCTTTCGCCGGATAACTCTCGTGCAGCCAGTTATTTTCGAGATCCAATTCGCTCGAGAATCACACTTTACGACGAGGCTTTATCCTTCGATTCACCTACGGCTATGCTCGATCTGCCTCGCGTTATTCGCGTCAACCGCTCTTTCGATTTCCGCATAAAACGGCCCCTATTAGCCACGCTTATTTTCCGCATCCCCGCTCGAAAAAATTTGCGAGGTAAGGTAAACGCCCCTATTACAGAACACTTTTTTGGTTAGTCCACTAATTTACGTTAATCGTGTAAAAATGACCCAGTAAATGATTGAAAATTATTGACTAATCATTGGGCCTACTTTAACTAAAGCCAAAATTACTTTCAAAAATATGATCTGATGAATAGGGGAGACCGGGGCACGACGGCCCACCTAAGCCGATTATTATTCTTTGTGGCTTTCAACCATCAAGTCGATTTACTCTCGTCCAACTTTAACTCAATTCACCAAAATTTTGGTGAAGCTCCTGAAACAAAAATTATTTTTTTTGGGCAAGACGGCCCCCCTCGAAAAAAAATGAATTTTTTTTTTTAATTGTAAAAAAATTTCCCGCGTTATAAATGTTTATATTTTTCTCTTTAACAACTGTATTTACTTTTATATTACTCGAAATAACCTTTTTTGATATAATACGAGTAATTTGTTCACTTCTGTAGAAAAAAATTGAGTGTTTTAATTTTTTTCCAAACATATTACCAAATACTGTACAACTGGATTTTAATTGAAAAATTTTAAAAATTTTTGGTCAATTTTTGAGGTGGGCCTTCTTGCCCCAGGGGGGCCGTCTTGCCCCGGTCTCCCCTATTTATTTTTTAATTGTGGAAGTGCGGAAGCGCTGCGAGGGATATATTATGGAACAGTATTTGTTGCAGTGTACCTCTGTTCCATAACGAATGCCCCTATTATGGAACATTCTTTTCGATTCTAGTCTGTTAAAAGTCTGTTTTTCATCTTCTTATCTGAACAAGTTTTATTTAACTTCTTAAATATTTTTCACTGTTTCATAATAGGGTCAAGTTTTCGCAGAGTTCCATAATAGAGGCGTTTACCTTACGCCTTAAGCAAATATATCCAGCTATTTCGATGACGATTCCCCGCGGGACGAAGGAATCAGAAAATTCGAATATTCAGTTTGCGAGCTTCAGCACTCAAAGCAGTAAAGTAAGACAAAGTCACGCATTTGATAAAGTATTTATTTAGCAAACAATCGAATTACAAAATAGCGTGTGAAATCTTCGCAGTTGAAAAGAAAAAAAACGGAGTCATTAGAAAAATTCGGAATGCGCACGCTTGACAAGTATTGCGAATAAGTGTGCGCACTCGTCGGGGCTGAATGTACGCATTTTTTTGTCTTAAAGGTACGAACGTTTCTGCAGAAAATTGTCTCAATAACACTCGTAAATCTTTCTTACCGAGGACTTATTTCTGTGATAATCTGAAATGATTGGACAAAGTCACGTCAGAAACCAGATCAGTGGGTAACGAGAGAGTGACTTATTGGTATAGTATCACATCGAAATCAGTTACGTACAAATTAACTCAAAATAACATGTAATATAATTATTGATCGGGAGTAATTTTACGAGGAGACGTCTTGGCAGTGATCACACGCACACACGTAAAAACGAATTTCTTAGAACACATTTGTCGTTACTTGGCGCGCGCCCTTACCCCGAACGGACTTACCTTATTAATACGTATATAACTTTACCGCGAACAAACATAACCGCGAAAGTTATGCTGGACAGTAAACCTTAATAAGTTACTGGCCTAGAAAAAAATCGTCTACCTTCGTGGCCATCCGCATTACGGGGTGACAATCTTTGCCGTGATGGCGAAAGTTATTTTTACAGCACCTGATTCTTGTTATATTAAAAAACAAAAAAAATGGATTATACGAGGTCGCTTCCCCGGGGATAAATTAATTCCCCGCTAATATACCTTCGAATTGTCTACGCATATGGTGAACCCCTCGCACCCCCCTTTGGAGATGAAGGGGACGCGTTCACTTGCCCTATTTATCGCCGGTTTAAAAATGATTTCAAGGTGTTAGGAGTCGCAGAGTTGAAGGAAAGGACTATTGCAAATGAAAAAAAAATCCTAGTAGTTTATTGCACTTTATTAATCAAATGATTGGAAGTTGAAATAGAAATTGGTGATAATTTATACGTACATCGGAGATGGGGGATTTTGGAAAATACTGTTGACGCTTGAAAAGTGAGAAAGACCGTTGAAATTTTTAGCTCGGCACGCGCAGAGCTTGATCATCGAAAATCTTCCGTGCTGTTTCAGCGTTTGGCCAGAGCTAAATTCCTGTGGAAATTACAGGGGAATCGGAAGTTTATTTTTTGGAACTTTTTCTCAAATGGTTTTTATTGCCTGAAAGCTGAACTTTTTCGCTTTCGCAAGCTTCGAACAGATCGGTCTGACGTACAGCCATATTTCAAATTCTTACTCGACGATTTCTTCATAGTTGCCTGCTAAATCATTTGACCTTACGCAACCTTAAGACTTGAAATTCGCCAACCAATTATTTGTCATCATTTACAAAACTGTAAAAATTCTTCCGTGTTCCCTGCTCAAATCTCATCCATGCGAATGCACCATAAAATTGTTCCAGCAAAAATTGTGCTCGTAAATTATTTTATTCCAACGTTAAAACCTGAAAGTATGATACAAATTCAAGTCGAATTCCTTGTTAATTGTCGGTATAACTCTGCAAATATCGATCCTAGAGAAAAAATCGTAATTACCAAACTTGTGGGAAATTAGTTTTCCACCAATTTTTGATTTTATCATTTTAGCTCTAAAGTTGTAAATTAGCGAGTTATTTCGGAAAAACAAAAAAATTCAACACTAAATCAAGATGGCGGCGAAGGCGATGGCGGAAAATCGAGATTTACACTTGCAGCCATCGCCCCGAAGTTATTAAAAAATATCGCTGCTTCTAATTATTTCCAGGTCGACCTATTTTTATGTCTAGCTCGATTGGAGTAAAATAAAAACGCACTAGAACTGCGTCAATCGTCAATATTGTTAATTCCTACTTTGGCAAAGTATTTTTTTTTTTTTTTTTCTAAATGATATTGTGTTCTTCAAAGGCGCAGTCGCGTTTCCTTAAAATACGCTTCACCTCGAATAAAGGAAATAACGAGGAAAATGCGAGAATAAAATTAACTCGGTGAAAAGCAAATCCATAATTAGACCTGCAGGTTGACGTCGTTCTAGCATGCATCTCGCAGGTGGCGTCTGCGTCTGCGAAGGGTTGAGGAGTCGCGGCGTCGGAGATGAATCTCGGCATCTCCACTTTCACGTAACCCGAGGTATTATTCACCTCGAGATAATAAGGGCGGCGACTACGAGGAGACGAAACACAGCGAGTGTCTACATTCCTGTACGAAATGTGCATGGCGAGCGAGGAAAGAGCGAGCCGTGAAGTTTTCCGCTGGAGCGTCGTGGCTGAAAAATCCTCGACAAAACGAATCGGAGTAAAAATCCCGAACGACGCGATACAAATGGTCAGCAATTTCCCCTCGTTTGCAAACGATGCTCAGTGGTCAGAGATGATTTTAAAAAATGCATTAAACCCGAGCTGCTGCGGGATTTCTTGAAAAAAAAAAATATCCAAAAAATATTTTCCGCCAGGGAAAGGTATAAACAATGGAAAATCGTTGCACTTTTGGAGCGCCCCGGTCGTTGCCTCATTTTACGACCCCTGTTCGCGGCCCGAATATCGACTAGTCTAGTGAGTTGGTAATTTTCTCCCATCGAGGCTGGTAAAATAAGGCAACGATTGGGACGCACAAAAAGTGCAACGATTTTCGGTTGGGTATACTTTTACCTACTGGAAAATATTTTTTGGATAATTTGTTTTACGAAATTTCGTCGAAGCTGGAGTTTAGGGCATTTTTAATACGATTGCTGACCACTGTGCGCGGGGCGGAGGAGCATGCTCTCGGGGCATTTGCAAGTTGGCCTGCACTGGTCCGTGCTACGTACTGGTATGATAATATTGTACCTGCGAAACTCGCTCAAGTAACTACGTTGGCTCCGGCTGGATCTTGAAGTATTTTCAGCCAACGAACATTGCGGAGGAAATACAAAGTGTACAATTTCCGTTGCCGGTACGGGAAGAGGGCTTGGGATGTAAACAATTCCCTCGGACAACGGAGTTTTGAAAATTGAATGAATTTACCACAAATAACAACGCCCGGTCCTCTCCTGTCTCGCGGACAATGGCGATGCTGCGGTATGTCCTGTTTCCGACCTGAATTGAATCGCCGTGAAGAGGTAGACGGGATAAGAGGTAGAGTCGAGTCTGAAACGACCTGGCGGGGATCATAGCAGCGGAAGACCGGTAGCCGCCTCGTGAATACAACCGAAGTCGTTCAAAGCGACATCTTTTTCCACGTTTGAAAGTTGAGAAGAGCGGAGCAAGTTTTTCAAAGACTGTTGCCAGTAGAATTCTTTCATAAACGACACGCCGATGGTGTCGTACTACCGAAACTGTTGCCTCCTCGCGCTCCCTTCCCACACACGCGAGGCCCAGGCGAAAACCTAGCTGGACAGCACTAAACTACGCCATTCACCGGCAAATCTCCGTAATTTTTCTTTCCCCATTTGCAATTGTTTATCACTAATTATTTAACCCTTAATGGTCACAGCTCCGGATTCTGACGTGATGGTCACATGGGGTGTCATCAACCCCACTCACTTTGGAAAGTGATAAATAACTAAAAAATTGAAAAAAAAATTATATCAAAATACTACAATGTAATGTCTACCTTTATGCGTAAGGCCATGTCAGTTATTTTCAAGTCGTGTAATTTTTAATACCAAAAAAGAAAAGTCGAAAAAAAATTCGTCAAATATGACTTTTTTCATGAAAAGCCATGCAGAGACTTCAATTTTCAACCAAAAGAAATGAAAAAAATTGTTTCATCAATCTGAAATAGCATACTTTCAGGTGGGTGAGAATAAATTAGTGGCCGTTCCAAAAACTATATTTATTTGAACATCTGAAGTGCGGAAAAATGATACGCCAGATTTGTTATAACGAACGATATTTTATGATGAAAAATGGTTCAAACTACCCACAGCTGACGACACATGTCCCATTTTCACAAATACTCTAGGAGGTAGCGCAGTTCGAAAAACCGCTGGGGTTGAATCAACCCCGAGTGGCCAGTAAGGGTTAAACAAATTACGATGAAAATTGTTATTTTGAAACTTACATACCGCTGTTTTGTCAGAGTTCAATTTGTTAATGTAAAACAGGTATAAGAAATCGCATGATGGAGAGTAAAAGTTTACAGGCAAACGGGAAACAATGACGCGCATTTTTATCTCGCCATTTGCAATTGTTTATAACAAATTAGCTACACAAATTATGATAAAAATGGGTATTCCCAAATATCCTCAATAACTTTCTACGAGGATCTATGAATGGCGTAGCTAGTTTGATGCTATCTAGACCACTTCTTACATGGGCCACAATTCGTTGGTAGTTTCGATACTAGGATGCGGGATTCGCGTTACCCCGTTTCTTAACACCTCCGAGATGTTATTACGATAGGAAATAAGAAATCTTGAGGAGTACCAGCTTAATAAAATGATATTTCAAGCTCTCGTCGAACAGTATCTGGCATCCGAAGTTACCAAAGAAAACGTCGAGGCAAAGGTACGAGATTTACAGAAGGATCATTCCTCGGAGGAAGATATCTGTTTTCAAGACATTCGTCGGGAAGACCGATGAAATAAACAGGCACTCGACAAGACAATATATCGTAATAAGACTCAACTTTCAGCCGTATTCTAACCAAAGCCTCATCCCCTTGCCTTACCTCGAGCAGAAGCAATCAAAACGGATCAGAACCGATAACTCGAACGATACTTAGGTACCTTTTTGCCGTAAATTATCCTGTTCGCTCCCGTTATTTTTTCACCGAAGGAAATAACCGATCGCGACTGGCCATTTCCTCAACGGTATTCCGAATCTGATGGTTTCGCTCGTTCGTAGTTATTTTCTCGAAGAAGATACGAAGTAGTTCGAATTACGGAGATAATTGTAGATTCGTATGCTTCTGATGTTCGTGACATGATCGAGGTTTTTCAGTAAACGAAAGCGTCGATGCTACGCGATGTGGAGCGTTGCGGTGGTCGTAGGCTACGGTAGAATCGATGATCAGATGGAACCACGTGGGATTTGGTTCGTCGGTAATGGTGCTTGGCGAGCAGGCTGATTGGCACGGGGTTGCGAAAACCATGTTTCGCCTAATTGCGATGCTTTTCGATGGCGAGCTGATTCAACATCCCGACAGGAACGAGCCTATTTGATTTTCAACGTTCATCTACTCCGTCATTGTTCCCCTGCTCTGTGGGTACAGTAGACGCCGTTGTCAGTCCAAAACGCGTAACGTTGTTCGTTATTGAGACAAAAATGTGATCGAAACGCAAAGTAACACGGACCAGCAAAGTTTTGTTGTTGAGCAGCTGAAGGTCGTTTCCAAAGTGATTTTCTGCGCAGAATCCGAATTCCAGCTCAGAATTATCCTATCACGTCTGGATTTTGAGATGTTTGAGGTTATGTAGACGAAAAATGGCTATTCTGGATATTTTGGCAGTTAGAAACAGCCTGCACAACCATTTTCAAATCTCGTCTACATAATGCATCATCTAGTACTGCTCTTTTCCTTCAAAATGAGACCTCGAATGATACTGTGCGACGTTTCATTCGAAAGTTATGGCCACTTCAAGGTGAGGTGACGAAATGAACAGCATCTGCTGCTGCCAAACAAACTCTTTTTGGTCACACAATTTTTAAACCATGTCAAACGTATAACTAGGGAGTTTTCGAGGATGCGCATTACGAATCTGAGGTCAGGTTCCGAAAGTGTAAGATGGCGGCGCCAAAATCGGTAAATTGTCCAAATCTCGCCCGCCATATTGGAGCCGCCATCTTAAACTTGTGGAATCTGACCTCAGATTCGTAATCCAGACGCGATAGGCTAATTCTGAGCTCGGATTCGGATTCTGGGCAGAAAATTGCTAAGGCAGTGACCTCCAGCTGCTCAGCAACAATCAGAACCCCGTTATTAGCAGATCCGTGTAATGGAAGCAAAACGCGAGTTCGAATAATAACCATTGAAATTTCGTGTTATGGAGTTGGACGTATGAAATTTGGGCGCGTCGCGGAGTATTGTTATTATTTTCGTTTGAGTGGCGTGGGAAAAAATGGTGCCTTCGTTGTTGCTCGGGATTTTGGATCGTCCAAATAACACAGGGCCAAAAAACGAAGTCGTGCGTGGTGGGGACTAAGCCTTATTTTTTTCTGTTGTTACCGTATTTTTCCCACTGAACGCGAATCTGTAGTCGGAATTGGGGGTTGTTGGGTAAACGAGCGAGCACGCGCTACTTTGTTTTCTGGGCTTGTATAATTGATCAATCGCTGCGGCGAGCATTTCGCGTGGCGCGATGAACGGGATTGACCCGAGAATATACTTTGACGTGAGCCTCGGATGGCGAAGGATCTCCAGCGCGAGGATTAGTCTCCAAGGGAGGTTATTTTTCCTTTGGCAACAGCAGAGAGAGTTAATTTGGCTTTTTGCGAATGAAGTTGAGCATTTCTCAAGGCAGAAGTAGCTACGAAGGGGGAAAGTAGACTGACCGAGGTGAAATTGTGTCGTTTGGCGGCAAAGTAAGTAATTTTTCGATTCTGTATCGCAGTTTGTTTCAACGAGCTTCCCAGATCTTCGTTCTCCACGTATTACGCATGCCGACATTAAATCGTAAGGTTCAGCGGCATTTCTGCTGGAAGTCAAATCACGAGGACGCATCGATACCTTCAATAATTACTCGAGTAAATAATAGTCCTGTATGCCAAAATTCTATACAGGGTGAATCCTTTAATTCAACTCTGTCAACACGTCACGAGTATGTTGGGGCTGCTCAGACAAGCATTTTCAGGTAACACACTTATGGTCGGAAACTCCTCCTAACGGCTGTGGAGGGCTTTGAAGATTTTTTTTCCCTGGTACCCAGGGATTGCTCGTAGGGAAATGAATCAGAGGTGATTACTCGCGACCCAACGTTTCATTCAGGCGTCATCGATTTACAAATTTGTTACGTGATATCAACAAAATGATAAACTTTGAAGAACTTTTATAACAATGAAAAAACTAACAAAAACAATTCTTGTGGTACGGAAATTTCACATTATTAAACTGATCTTTCACAATCGATGTTCAAAGTGTCCGCCACCTTGAAGAAGACACAGTGGAACGTCTGGTCATTTCCTCGGGTATTCTAGCGAGCTCGTCTCGAACGACATCACTTGCAGCCATAATCCTTGCCACCAAATCCATCTCCGTGGCTACAGGTCTACCGTTTTCGGGGTACACCAGATCTTTCATTCTGCCCCAAAAATAAAAATCCAAAGGATTCAGATCCGGGGATCCAGCCGGCCATGCAATGGGCCCACCTCTTCCGATCCATCTACCTGGGTACTTCTCGTCGAGGTAATACTCGATTTCTCAGTAATACTAAACACTGACTTGTTGATTTCACGTAACAACTTTGTAAGTCGTTCACGCCTGAATGAGACTTCGGGTCGCGAGTAATCACCTCTGATTCATTTCCCTACGAGCAACCCCTGGGTACCAGAAGAAAAAAAAATCTTCAAAGCCCTCCACAGCCGTTAGGAGGAGTTTCCGACCATAAGTGTGTTACCTGAAAATGCTTGTCTGAGCAGCCCCACCATACCCGTGACGTGTTGACAGAGTTAAAGGATTCACCCTGTATACTGACTGAGTAGCTGACCGATGAACTCGGACAGTGCCGATTAGACCCGACTTCACTGCCGAAAAATATTTTACCTGGAACTGACAAAACGCGCTCTCTCTTCGTTGACCTTGAAAGCTCGGTCATTGCGGCATTCATCGCGCAACAATTTTTTTAAATACTGCGCTACGGCAACAATTTTTATAAACTGAACGGTTAAATGCGAAAGCGAACAATAGTGATTTGTTGTTACTGTAAAAAAAGTATATTCAAGTCGTGTCGAATCGCCGCATTTCTTCAAGTAAATATATTTAGTAGAACGAAGAAATGTGAAATGAAGGATGCAGGTTTTTTATGTTTGTTTCACTGTCTTCTTCTTCTTCTTCTTTTTCCTTACTGGTCACAACCCACTAAACTCAGCGGGGTGGGTACCACTTTAATGATATTTCACGACTCAATACCACTGCAATCTTTCGATGGGATGGGAATTTCACTTTCGAGCAATTCGGTTAGTTAGGTTGTTGGTTCCAGGTACAAAATTTTGCGGCCCTGACGTCGCTTCTAATAGGCACGAGCTGCTCAATGCTGGAGGCATACCAATCAGATATCCAGTTATAGAGATCAGCGAGTAAGATAAATCAATTACGAAACATTCGCGTGCGCGAGACAAACGATACATCTGTTTGTTGACCAAAATTGAGCCATTATCCTCCGACGAATATAATCGGTAAGGTTATCGAAGTGGATCGACATTGAGACGAGCCGCGCCAGAATAAAAGGCTCGTTACCTATTCCATGCTCGCCTCGCTGCTCCGCGCCAATCATTATTGCCAGTTTGCGTTGATCGCGAATTCGAGTTCGATCGCTTCGATGAATTCAAAGCACAGATTCGAATGATAATCATTCGAATTGCGGTCACCAGCAGCCGCATTGTTACCTACTTGGGAACGTGAATACGACATCGAATAGATCAATCAGGTTCGCAAATACGGTTCATTATTATGGCCAGAAGATGATCGACAAGAAATTCCCGGATTTATCTAACGTGAAGTCGGAATCGTTACCAAAAAAAAGATAACGTTTTTGAAAGACGAGATTAATTTATTTTAAGTCGGTGAAAAAACATCTTTGAAAAAGAAAACGAAAAGAACGAGTTTTTTTTTCACCCAAAAATTCATATCTCACGTAATTTTCAATATTTTGACGTAAAAATGCAGAGTTATACTAGGAAGATATTATACTTCAGGGGAAAAACTACTACAATATTGATGCTCGAAAAAAGGCATTTATTCTGCAAAATGAAAACTCGATTTTTGGTAAAACAAAAAACCCTGGTTTTGAATGTTCAAATCGATATATTTTTCGATTAAATTTATTTAAATGCGCAAGAACGCGCGTAAAAATTATTTTAAAAAATACAAAACTAACATATCTATGGAAGAATGGTAAAAAAAAAATATAACACTTCGAATGATAAGCCTACAGTAAAAATTGAACAAGAATAAATCATTTCGTTGGCACGCATTTTTTTGTTAATTTATCATTTTACTCGCTGACTGCCCAACGGGTATTAATTACTCCAAAATTTTAGGTCTGCTTTGAACAGGTGCCCAACGTATAGTGCCGCCTGGCGCGCTGTACCAAACCACTTTACCTTTAGTTAGTGATACTAATTACAGGTAGATATCGACGCATGGTCTATTCGAGCTATTTTAGTGTAATTAATTCGAGCCCGAAAATTTGCTGGGCAATTTTTTACCCGTCGTGCCAATTAAGGGTTAATAACGCATAATCGTGTGCTAAACTGCTCGAATGCGATTAAATAATTTGACCTCTTGTTACGTGAGCTGACAGCCGTACGAATTTATGGCTCAGCAACGTTTCGTGATAGAAGTCGATTAACGACCGTCTGCATTCGGAGTCATCGTTATTATATCACATATTCACGGCGGAAACTCGAACTCTGCATATCTGAAAAATGTACTTCGGAAAAGCAGTCCGAAGCTCGTGTGGAATTTTTCTTCCCATCACAAATAAATGTCGCTCCCAACAAGATCGATTTTGGACAATGTCGAAAAAACCGACGTTTTTGATAGAGAAGTGGAAAATTTGACAATTTGTACGATATTTCGTGTTGGTAAGGGAGGAAATGAGAAATGAAGCAGTTTTCACGCTGATTGCGAATAAAAAATACATTTCGTCAGTTCCAGACTTGATGTCGTACGAAGTTTGATGCGAACAAAATATTCTGTGATCCGTGGGCTCTGAAAACTCCGAGGACGTACTTATATAACGCGCTGCAAAAATAATGCGAAATTCCCGACAAACGCAAGTTTCGTATCGATTACTGTCATCAACTAGGGAAGTCAAGGCAAATAGGATACCGAGCGTCTGCTACTTTGTAGTCGACTGTGAAACAATAGATAATGCTTTTTCCTCCGTCGAACGGACGTGCGACCTTTAAAGTTGCCTTTTATCGTTGAACTTCCCTTTTCTTCGTCGTCGTTTGTCCGCTGTCCGATCTTCCACTTCGTCTATTTCTTTTCTCCTTCTTTTTCTTGTCTCCTGATTCGAAAACTTGAACAGACTATTCTCCATTGTCTCGTCATATCAAGCCTCACCGTGAGATTCTTACTCGCGAAGCCCGACAATCGTATTCCGAAGTCGCACTGGCAACGAAGATTCCGTCCCTGGTTGATTGTTCTCGACAACACAAACGAGCGACGTCACTAATCGATTACAGATCGGCTGCTGGCCATTACCCGATTACAAAATCGCGCCGTAGAATCCGCGCGATTCGTCGTTTTGTAGTTATTTGAAAGAGTTCCAACGTCCATTCCTATCGCAGACACACCCTTGGGAAACAGAGTCGCGTATAACCGTATAACCGAGTCGACCCAAATGCGATTTCGAAACCCGTGAAAATTCGAAACCACGATGACGAAGAAAAAATTAGAGGGAAAAAAGCTGTCACCTCCTTGGAGTTGCTCGCCGATGTGTCGTTTGCAAGATAATTCGCAGGAGATTCGTCGTAAATAGCTAATAAAATTTCAACAACAATTTCAATAATCGAGCATGCATACAACAAAATTAGTATCGCTATATTCGTTTTATAAGAACCTGTTTTTCTTCGGTATAAATATTTTTCAGTGAAACGTAAAATAAAATAATAAATTGATCGATGAGCTACGAATTAGATATACGATGACACATTTATTTGAGGTAAAACTAAAAGTTATGAATTTGATTTTGCGAATTCAAAAACAAACAATATAAGTGATTATAATGAGGAAATCATTAGAAATATCTATATTTTTTTTCATTCGGTTTATTCGTCTTCTCTATTCATATTCACATTCATTTTTACCCCCTCGTTAATGGTTTTATTCGCTAGATGAAAAGTGAATTAATAAAAATACACGCGATTTACCTGAATAACGGTTCCAAAAATATGAGTTGAAACAAATTACATCTAAATTATTCTAAAACGGTCTAAATATAATTTCGAGGCGGTGATAATCTTCAACATTATAACGATGATAAAAGTAAACTAACTAAGAAAAAGATCCATCGAATGATTTACTGAAAAAATCGTTTTCTATTTATTTAGCAGCCTTTTTTTATTGACGCGTCTTTTTTATTTCCATACATGTCTTCTAATCTACTTGTTTCGCATATCGAACACGCGAGTCTGTTTTCGCCTCAAATATAGTCAAAAGACTCATCTCAATTCTGTTCCATTTTCGTCGGCGCTAGTATTTACCATTTGCCAAAATAAATTCAAACCTTTTATTTATTTATCTATCTATCTATCTATCTATCTATTCATTTATCTATCTATCTATTTATTAATTTATTTATCTATCTATTTATTAATTTATTCATTTATTTATTTATTTATTTATATGTTAAACTTTTACAAACAGGATAATTTTTTTCGATATAAAAACGTGGTCAACCAGTGAATTGCATTGTGAAATTGTAAAATATACAGAGTGTGTTACCTCGTGTGTCCGGAATGGGAGGGACTTAGTCAACGCGCGAGTACAGGCACACAAAAAAGTGGTCTATTACTGGGGAGCCACCTATTTACTCCTAGGTATTTTTGACTGCTGAATACGAATCTGAGGTCAAACTTCGGCCATCACGTTAGGATTTTGTACGAAACCCAAAAACTGGGTGTAAGTGGCTCGAAATTTCAATTCACATGTCTAAGTCAATATCAAGAGTGCGGTCCATATTTTCGGTATAGTTGTGACCGCTGAGTAGGAATCTCAAGTCAGAATTGGTCCATCATCCCAGGATTGGGGGTAAAACTAAAAAAATACATGGAAATTTCCACTCTTGAAATTAACGTAGACATGCTGAATTGAAATTTCAGGCCACTTAGACGCTTTTCTGGGGTTTTGTGCAAAATCCTAGGGTGGTGGGCGATTTCTGACCTCAGATTCACATTCCGCGGTCAAAAATCTCTAGAAGTACACAGGCTGCTGTCCCAGTAAAAGATCACTTTTTTATGTGCCTGTGTAGTTAGCAAGCATAAGATTATCGAAGACCGGAATTCTCACGAGAATAGAAGATACAACAGAAATTTTTGTAATAATAAGTCCCTCCCATTCTGGACACACGAGGTGATACACCCTGTATATCGTTTGCCACGTTTCGACTGCTATTTCGATTACATCGCATAACTTTCGTCGGTAATTCGATGAGAATATTTCGTTCAAGTCTAATTGTCTGGGAAAACAAGCCTAAGCATGCCAAATCGATGAAGCGACTCGATTCTCACGCGACGAATATACAGTTCTAACGCGAATCGACGAAATGATTGGAAATCGTCGCGAAGCGTTTTTTCCGGACGAAAGCCTCGGGTAATTTGTCAAAAGGGCGGCTGAGCTTGAAAATGTATAACGGATACCGCGATCTTTTCTTCGCCGCAGTTCCCACGAAATTGGGAAGAAAACGTTTCGATAAATTCGTCGGATTTACGAAACACTCGTCAATATTCGTAGATGCTTCTGCTCCTCGTTGGCGTCGTCTCCGTCGCGCCGATTCCGGCAAGAAACCAGACGCTGAGACGCGTTCGCAAACCCCGGATGCTTATTTACGATCTCGAGAGAGTGAGTCATAGTTGGTCGTCTTTCCACGCGAAGATTTATTGCCGTGGCATTATACTCCCTTGTATGCGGAAAACTATGGAACTATCACGCCTACGGAACTGGTCCGCAATTATTCCCTAATGGATTCGACTGTCCGTTCGCCACTTGCATCGTATTCCTCGGAGAACGACGAACCCTATTTTATCGTACGCCCTTGTGTGCCACATCCACTCTACCTACTTCCACGCATCCCAGGGTGCGTCAATTTCGGGCAACTTGTTTCTTACTCGCAAACCGCTCGTATACTGTTGGGAAGGTGGAGACAGAAGTTTGTTAAAAATTGGGAGGGTGGCCACGCGCAGCGATGATGCCAATGTTGAGAGCATAGGAAATTTGAAAAAGCTTGCAACCTAATAAAATTTCGTCAGCATATTCCTTGGTATTAGACATGAAAATAGTATTTTTTTTAAACCCTTTTCTTCTACGTAGTTCTCGAGTAATTAGATACCAAATTTCACGCGGATAAGCATAGAGCTAACGTAAGTACAGATATACATTTCGTGAAAAAAGTACTCTAATTACTCGATAACCGTGCACATAAAAATGTTGAAAAAACGTGTATTTCCATAATTGATGCTAAAGAATGTTATCACCAAATTTCATCAAGTTCTTATCATATTAATGTATGTAGCCACCAAGATTTAGAGGGACCTCGTGAGGAATTTCTATTCCCCATTGAAATAACATGGGGAAAAACGTCTTATATGTTTGGAATGTTCTCAACATCACATGGAAATTATTGACTATATGGAAAAATATCAATTGACCATTCAAATGTTCGCTATACATTTTTTCTGATTTATAATAATTTATTATAGCGTGAACTTTGAGCGCGAATATCAATCGAACGGCTATGCTTATCAAAAAATTGTAAGAGACCTTTTTTGTAGAGCGTTCGATTCTCTATAAAAATATGTCTTGGACTCATCTGTGAAGTTTGCCATTGTCGAGATATAAAATTCTAGACTAAAAAATCGTTTTCACCATGTTATTCAAATGGGAAATGGAAATTCGCCATGCGGCACTTCTCAATATTAATATAAAGATCTCAAATTCCAACAGACTTCTACCTTCGCCCTCCCGAAAGCATACGACTTGTTTGCGAGTCTGAAAAAAAAGTTGTCCAAAAATAACACGCTCTACAACAAGAATAAAGATTCGCAAACTTTTCATTCCAATATCGAGAGTACAAAAAAAAACAAGCTTTCTCAACCGAGAATTATCGTTTCGCGTGATTTACCATTGTATTTCCCAGCAGAAATGCTCGATCGTATTTCCATTCCGACTCTATTCGTGATTCGTCGCGTTTTTCGATCGTGCGAGTATGGAAAACGAATGGAAATGATGGCCCAGCTCTGCTCGTTTAATCGGCAAACTTGTTTTCTTATTTGTCCTCGCCTCGTTATTCAGGAATCTTCCATCGATTCATTGCTGAGGAACGCAGGGAACTACTCCTCCACTCGTTTCACCGGATGTTGGCGCATCGTTACGGCGTTCTTGCTAAACTCGTCGTAATTACAATCGATTCGCCGCAAATGACCGCGCATTATATTCTTACGTACTTGGCACGTGCCAACATTTACGACGAGGACGTAACAGAGCGCCGCGACGATACTTTTTCCCTCGTTTTCCCCCTTTTTCACGTTCCTTGATACCATCTGCTGGTGCCACGACGTCGAGGCGCCGCAACGACAGTTGGCCCAAGGTAAATCCGCAAATTCGTTTTCCTCGCGAGGAAAAAAAAAATCAACCAGCAAATGGATTTTCTCTACGCGGTGCGCATTCCAATGGCCTTCATCTCGAACAACTAACAACCAACGCTGAAATTTCATTCCTGCTCGTGTCTTTTGAGTATGCTAATTTTTTTTTTTAAGCAACAAGCCAACTGCAAACAGTTTGAGCTTTGACTCGATTGGGTCAAAAAAAATTGAGCCTGCTGTCGCAGTTCCCCGTTGTCTTTCGGTCTTCCATGCGCCGAATCGTACGCACTTTGCGATCGGGATCTTTCCTTTTTTCGGGAGAATTTTAGCATTCAAACGGATTTTTGTTTCGGAATGTAATTTCCGGTGCGATTGGAAGTCGGTGGATGGGAAAATATACCCCAATCGGTCTCGTCGAATATATTACTCCGTTTGTTTCCCTATGCGGCGCGAGGGTCGCGATCCCTTCTAGAAGTTGGCCGGGTAGTATACGTTTAACCGGTACATTTATAAGTTCATTAGACAGCTCTCCTCGAGTAAGTACGACAATTGTAAATTTTCGAATGAAATTAGCTCGACTTGCAACCGTCTTAAACGAGCCGAAATTATCCTCGTAAACTCAACAGCTGAAGGTGAAGTATTATCTATGGTGCTCTCCGCCCGCCGCGTTAATCATTCCAGACACTTCAACGAACGACGTCAGGTATCACGAGTTAACGTCGATCAAGAAGTACAAACGCTCGCGTTGGAGAATAATAAACGAGCGGAGGTGAATCTCGGGACGAAGGGTTCTTTATCTTCGTTCGATGCGATACAAGTTATTGAAAATCCGTATCTAGCTTCGACAACGTAAAAAAAAGCAAGCAAATTATTGGCAGTACCTAATTCCCCTACTCGGTTCTTCCACTCGCTCCTAAGAGAGTAAGCCCATCAATATTACTCGGGGAATCCCCGAAGATGCGTTTCGTTCGCTGTATAGACAAGCCATATGTGTTGCCATACGTGTTCAAATCAAATTCGACTAAATTTTGTTACTATTACTGGCGTAATCACCACGCCAGCGTCTATGTCATAAAAAATAAGCAAAGCAAAAACCACCACCGCGCTTTAATGCCCACGTAATACTCGAATGGCCCCTTCGCAGCCAACCGGGTCAAATGAAATGGTATAAAATTGAGAATTCCTTGATTTGAAAGATAAATCGACTCCATGTACAAATTATTTATTATCGTCATTCTATTATTATTTGTTTATTTATTTATTCAATTATTATTTATTATTATTTCACGTATGACTGCGTTGAAACGAAGTTTTCAGTAGATTATTTTCGTTTCGTATTTGTAGTCAAAGTACGCCTGTTTATTAGAATTAACGAGAATGCAACAGAATGGCAACGAGATCGAAGAAAATGCAGCAAAGAGAATGTAAATAGTGAAATTTCCACGTATCGTTCGAGTATTGGCGAGAATTGTAACAATATATTGTATATTGGTAGTCGGAATTAACGTGCGTATACCTGCGGTATCTTAAGGTGTCCGTAAAACTGAATCTGCCTGGGAAAATATTCTCGTTTATACTAATCTTGAGTAAGTAGAAAAACGACTCAAAACATTCATGCGAGTTGGATTCCGAATGCTTGAAACGTAGGATTTTATTATTCTGAATTTATTGGTAAAAAGTTGAGCTCGCGAACATCATATGGAATTAAGCAATAACATCTTAACCAACGAACATAAAAAACCGAGATTTTAGCGAGTTTTTTTTATTTATTTAACATCGTTTTCCACGACAATAAACTAAACAATTTCAATTTATTTCTACTAAATGTTGCTATTTCCTATAAGTGAGAAGAACAAGTTATTAAAGTATTTAAAAAAAAGTATATAACTAATTGAAAAATCAGTTAATTCGTTTTTGCGAAAAAGGCGAATGTTAATTCGCATCACGCAATAACATCTTAACTATAACAAAAATCTAACTATTTCAATTGAAATGATTAATTTCAGTCATTTTATATTAAATTTTTATAATTTCTAATTTTGATTTTGTTGTTATAATTGAAATTGATTTAACTAAAGTAAAACTAAATAAAAACAAAAGATAACAATTGAATAATTAAACAAATGGATAATAATGTTCATCGCCAATTAAATCATTGTCAAATTTATGGTCAACTTCAGGGATCAAAAGCACGTATGACTTTATATCATTCAATTTAGCTTAGCCATAGCTTTACCATCGGACCATAACGAAGTCAAATTGTTAGTAAAAATATTGTTTACCGGTGAATTTTTTTGCACTTTTTTCAATGTCAATTTTTTTTCACGAGACGTTGTTATTTTTGGCATTATAATCACAAGTATTATTCGCTGTGGTAATTTGAACTCGAAAAGAACTCGAAGCTAAGGTAAACTGTCTCAAAACGTAAGTATAAATAGCAGGTATATTTTTGAAAATGTTGGTTAAGACGTTATTGCTTAATTCCATCCACGTATAAACGAGATGAAAAATACTGGTTTTGGTACGTAATGAGTTGTGAACATGTCGATTATTGCTAGAAGGTCTAAAAACATTGTCTTCTTTTTTCCCATCAGCGTCTTATTATTATTATTATATTTACAATGATGCTTGCAAGTTATCAAATTATATCCCAAAAGTGTGGAAAAATGAAAACGAATCTGATAGGATAGAATTATGAACGAGCGTGCTTTTGTGCTTTAGTTAAAGCTCCCAATTATGGGACAGAAATTTCGCGGGATTCCTCGACGCGCCGTGGCTGCATTTTAAACCTCCTATTCGAATATTCGATCCTGGTATCCGGCGATATGTATAAGGTAATACGACGTTGCCAAGGACGGTTGGTAGGTAGGTAGATAGGTAGGTAGGTAGGTAGGTAGGTAGGACGACACTCGGCGACCTCTGGCACGCGAAGGACCCGGATGCTCATCCGATAACTCCGGCGACCCAGGGCTCCACTTAAGATTCATGCGGATCGACGATACTTGCTCCACTTACCTATTAAACGTATCCCAAATAACGAATTTCGCTTGATTTTGCGGAAGATGTTGAAGCGCCGTAACCATTCTAGCGCCGCGTGGCGTGGAATAATTAATAAAATCTACCAAACCGTATCTGAGATGGGGCAAACAATATCGCAGTCCGAAGCTTCGCGTAGTGCGCTGAATACAGCGGTCGAAATTTCCGTTTGTAACGAACACATTCCACGCTCACCTGTTCCGTCGGATGATTATTCATTTCGACGTGTTGTTCGTACGCAAAGTTTGCTTCCATTCAAACATGACACCCCGACGTAACGAGCAGATTGCTCCACGTGGTGTGAACGGCGAGATGCTGCGGGCATACGCAACTGCGCTTACCTTGACGGCAACATCCGACAATCCATTACCGCGAAATAATTTTTTTTATAAACATTACTATTTTTCTGTATTCTACGAAGATTCTACTTTTGTGGTCCTAAACTTCCTCTGAAACTATGTACGGAAATAATACCTCACGCCACCTTTAACGACGAGTCTGCGATTACTGAAATGAAATTGTACCTTTTAATTTATTTTCTTAATTATTCTAATGAAATGAGAATAAAATAACACGTCTGTGGCAATATAAATTGATACGTACAACGAATCTTTGACAAAAGAAATTATTTACGGTCGAGCAGTGCGCGTTCTTTTTTGACTTACACATATTGGAGAGAAGGTGATATATATCGCTACTTGCTGCCGGGATATTCAGATATCCATTTGCATAAAAATTAATCCTTGCACAGTCAACACGAAGGTAATGCTTAAATTTTTAAGATATTGAGAAATAATATCAACATGCAAGTATTATTTTAACGATACGTAGTTACGAAAGTCAAAAATAAATTGGGACGTGGTATGTTAAAAGAGGGTTTATATTTGGAATGAGCGAGACAATATCTTCACGTTTCACATGAGAGCATTCCAAAAATTTTGTCATCCCAGACCTGTGTATTCTTTTCAATTTCGATCGCCTTGCTCGCGTCTTAATTTGTCGCAAACCAGCTCGATTCATTTTCTATTTGCACGTAAGTGTGTCGCAGTCCGGCTTCACATGCGAAGCTATCACTCTGGCATTATTATCCCCGGAATTGTAATGTTTGAGAGAGTTCAAAATGATTATCGTACCGCGTGATATGCTGAATTCCGATAACTACCCCGATTCAAGAGGAATTCTTTTCTCTCTCGTCGCCGAAAGTTCTGTTGAAATAAACAGGAAAATTGTATCTTCACGCACAACCATCGTCCGCGATTTAGTTCGAAACTGCTTACCCAAGTAAATATCAGAAAAAAACGCGAATTATTCTGGACCAACGAGTTGTAGAATAAAAACGAGCATACATATATATACGCGTGCGCGTAAGAGTTGACGAGGTGTGTGGAAGGAAGCTCGAGTAACGTATGCACCACGACACTTAGCTGGCCGGAAACGTAACGAGTCATTATTCTCGAAACGTGGCATCTAACAAGGAAATTTGCGGGACCAAGCAACGGCACGTAGATACTTCGCGCACGGCGCCACAAGATCCTTTGTATCCTTGGTGCGAGTGAATTTCTTTCAAATAGTCTCCACCCAGCGAGAATAACCGTGAAATATGACAAATAATTGTGCAACTTCGTGGGCCAATTTTCAATTAGATTCCGGCCGAAATTACGCCGACTGGGGACACAAAATACTACCGAGCGATTCCTTCGATTATTTCGCATTTTTGCACAAAATGAACTGCTCGTCGGACGAATTTTGTCCAGGATTTTTCTCTAGCTGTCGCAGCAACAAAATTCGTAGATTCTCAACGTCTCAAGATGGTTTGCGGAACGATTTTTAAATCATCACTCCTCGCTATCGTCGATAGAAATAGCGCGGATCTGCAAACGCGCGGACAATACTTGTGGCGAGTCATTTTTTCAGACGCCATGTAACGACTCGTCTACGTCCTCGAAGTAGTACTCGAGTCTATCTACTTTTTCTTTGAGTTTCGCCAGTCTCACAGCTTCCACGGCGTCGCAACTTCGGCAGTTAGTATGGTCATTCGACTCCAATCCTCGTTACGGTCGACAAATATCCTTCCTCTTCTAGCACCACGCTGATCTTGATGGTTTCCATTATGCCCAACGAAATATAGGACCCTTTTAATCAAGAGAGCTGTAGCAAGTTTATCCGATTTATCTGCACTCCGCCGACGACCTCGCTGGATACATGCAGCGATGTATGGAATATTGAAAATGCGAGATCTGTAGAACTCGAAATGTAAAATGGGGGATAAGCTACTCGTTGCTTATCCGATGAACGAACGGGAAGATCTGAAATTCTAGATATCGGACGGGATACCCTTCGAGGTACGTTTTCCCGCTGATTGTTAAGTTTCGAACTCGCATTTTGGGATGCGAAAACTCTCACCATTGCATTATTGGGGCGACGAAAAAAATCGTTTCCGGAAAATTGCTTCGAAAACGTATTAAATACCGTGTAGAGTAGTAAGTTAATTTTTTTCGGATTTTTTGGACGAAAAAAAAAGTTGTTTCAGATTTGGAACGACGGCTGATAAAGATTCGAGCATTGAAGAAAATCAAACTTATTTTTAGTCAGGTAGAGCAACGTCCGTGTGGAATTTTTCATGCAGACCGTATCATGATAATAATGCATCGTAAAATGACACGTGATTATTGGTCCAACATTTGTCAAGCTAAAAATAACATAAACGGAATTTGTATTATACTAGCCTTGATCGGCCGTTGTTCCGAATTTGGCACAATTTTTATTTTACCTAATCAACAGTGGTTAATAGCGGTTGGACAATTTTCCCCTATTTATAGGGAATAAGCTACTTGTTGCTTATCCGATGGACGAACGGGAAGATCTGAAATTCTAGATATCGGACGGGATGCCCTTCGAGGTATCTGGGCTTACTTCCAGCCAAATTGATTACATGCGTGCGTGTTCTGTAACGTATCAACGGCGGTTGTGATAAAAGGCTTGCACGTTACGCGATGCATAACCGAGCGTGTACCAGTTGACGTCGATGTAATCCATCAGTATTCCCCTGACCGAGGGTAATTTGTTACACGATTAATTAACTAATCGATAGCCAACGAGGTTGGAGCTCGACCTACGTACAACATAGCCACCTATGATAGCCGGTATTATTAAAGAAAAAATTAATTGCCCTTTCCCAGCTGATCTCCGCGATCACGTCGCTGATACATGCATACGCCAACGAACGCTCGCGTGATATTTCCCCGTACCTGTACAAAATATACGCAGTAACACATTTGCCTACATTTTGTAAAGCGTACAAATTTGTGCGCGGAATATTGAACACTTAAACGTGCCGAGTCAACGCAATCGTTAGCGTTGTTCTCACAGTCCGTTTTTCACCGCGTAACAATGTCATTTCGTACTAAAGTAACACTTTTTAAATGTTGCTCTCACGTTGATTTTAGAGTGTATTGAAAAAACACATTTTGCCTTGAAAAAAGTGGGTAACGCGAATTTTTTCGTTTTTGAGGGACTTCTTTTTGTGCTCAAAATATTCATAAAGTTACGAGTAATATTAATCGAGATGTAGGGTTTTTTGCCTACAAACTACAATCGACCAGCTGTATTTTTGAACAAACGTGTAATCTCCATCGTAATTGATCGTTGGCGTAAAAAGTTTGTCGCGTGGACTCGTGGAACGCACTTTTGCCCGGGGGATAAACCATTCGTCACTCGAAATCGACCGCAATATACAAAAAAAGTCTCACTTTAATCAGGTCCCACGCCTCGCAAAAATGAATACTCGGTTAAAAACCGTCGGTTTTTCACGTGCCAACTCGTTATTGATTACATTTTAATGATCCAATCACGAATCCGTTGCTCGCGGTAAAGCTAAAAAAAAAAATCAGTACTAAGGGAAGAAAATTAACGTTTTATTGGTCACAAAAATGATACTTTTGAGAATCGAGCTGCTGGAACGAATTTGAAGATTCTCGACAGCAAAATTCCCCAAAGACGTTGAATAGAAGCGAGACAATATTTCTACCTGTTGTAAACTCATTTTCGATTCCTAATAAAGACGATGATATTTCGTTATCAATAAAAACACGCAATCATGTTTTTATTCCATTTGAAAGTGGAAAAAGAAGCGTTGCGGAAAATACTCTCTGGTCGTTATTACCTTTAGATTCGAAATTATTTCCGGTTTATTGAGAAATATTCTCATAAAAGCCCATCGACAAGCTTCATCGCACATGATAAATCAAAGAGCAATCTTACGATAGTATCCTACTGCGGAATTCCACGTGGCTCCGAGCGGCTTTTCATTGGAAATTAGAAATATCGACGGTAATTTTTAATGGCGAGGCGGATTTTCGTGAGAAAAATGAGCTCCTCGTTTGAAAAAAATGAACGAGAAGCGTAGTAATTACGACAGATTATTTCGCTAAATACTGTTCTTTGTTCGCACGCGTGGGTACAATTAGTTCGTAAATTTGCGCGCGCCGCGATGAAGTTCTAATTTCTATGGAATTCAGTCGGAAATCTACGCGAGCGGGCTACTTGGGCTACGCGGAAAGGTGGACGATATTTATTTGACGGTGGATGGAGCGAGAGAGTGGGAGGGAAATAACGTATGGCGTGAAATGGCGAATGATAATTTGTCAACGATTTACCGGCAATTATTTACGATACCAATAACATTATTCTCGCGATCGGATCGGCACGCTCGTGCGATAACAGGACTGAAAAACCTTGTTACAATCAAACAGAGCTGATTTATCGCGGCAGTTATGCGGGTTACGATTTGCTCGGATTTTCGGTACTGATGAATTTTAGATGCTATTTACGCTCGTTTTACGCTAAACCTTTCACCACGCCGCGTGCATTGATCATACCAATTTATTATCATCATCTCCGAATCTTTCGTATTATTATATTATACTAACAAATTATACTAAAAATAGCGGTACCGTTGTATACAGGGTGTTCCAAAAGCGTGGACAGCCCTGAATAACTGGCCTGGAAAGAATTTTGGAAGAAATGTTTCGCGCAAGCACTTCAGGATTTTCCTCGAATTATCCAACGTGACCTTGACTTTGCTCGTGAAATCGCCGTCAACTCGAATTTTTTAAATGGAAATCCCTTTTTTTTTATTACGTATTCGTATTTTCCAGGCAAAATATGCACTTTTTTCGAGAACCTGTTTCTCGATAACGCTTCGTGCTTTCGCTAGAGGGCGCTAAGCTTCCGCAGATAAAGAACAACTTTGATTTTTCGAACGAAAACTTCTATCTTTTATCACGCAGAAAAAACATGCGAGTTTTGTCTGGAACTTTTTCGGTTACGGCGCGACGGGGATGGAATGGCAAGGACGGACATTTTTTGCAAATCCATTAATCATCTGGGAATGGAACGTGCCCTTCCATTTATTGGGTAGATTCTGCAATTAGCCAGAAACAGCGAGATGGACGTTGAAAAATCAGGGGTAACCTTGATGTGACCTTGAAATTTAGGCTCAAGGTCAACGGCAAGGCCACCATTATTTGACAGGGAAACTTTCATGTATTCCGCATTTTTCTCCGGTTGATTTGAAGTTCCGTTCAACGTAGCGAAGGGCTCGAGATGCGAATGCTGATTTGTCATTAAACTGGCGCGCGACCTTCTCAACTCCCCGGTTGACAAATTTGGTGATTTTTATTCGCATTAAACGAGATTTTGTTCGAGGAGAGGAATATTTTCGAAAGAGGATATATGAAAGCGGTTTACTGAAGTGCTGGTGCCTCGGGAAAGATATTTATTGTGAAATTGATACACGATATTACACCGATCTCGGATACGACGAAGTGCTTCGCGCTTGATAATAATAACCGGTTGCAGTGACCGAGCACTTTCAACCACATGCTATATTGCCCCGGAAGGTCGTCGCAAACGACGCTGTGTCTTTTCGGAGAAATACTCGTGTCGCGAACTAACATAAAACTCGATAACGATGCCCGAGAAATTTGCAACGATATTATTATCGAGTCAAATTCGAGGTCTTTCGTTGAAACGTTTTCCCGCTGATTGTTAAGTTTCGAACTCGCATTTTGGGATGCGAAAATTCTCACCATTGCATTATTGGGGCGACGAAAAAAATCGTTTCCGGAAAATTACTTCGAAAACGTATTAAATACCGTGTAGAGTAGTAAGTTAATTTTTTTCGGATTTTTTGGACGAAAAAAAAAGTTGTTCCAGATTTGGAACGACGGCTGGTAAAGATTCGAGCATTGAAGAAAATCAAACTTATTTTTAGTCAGGTAGAGCAACGTCCGTGTGGAATTTTTTATGCAGAACGTATCATGATAATAATGCATCGTAAAATTACATGTGATTATTGGTCCAACATTTGTCAAGCTAAAAATAACATGAACGGAATTTGTATTATACTAATCTTGATCGGCCGTTGTTCCGAATTTGGCACAATTCTTCTTTTACCTAATCAACAGTGGTTAATCGCGGTTGGGCAAATTTTTCCCCATTTATCGGGGTCTCATACACACGCCTGAATTATGTGGTAGTGGTAAAATACGAATTGGCGAAATTCAGGATACTCAAATAGTGTCCAAAAAGCAAACCGTCGCTTCTCGCAGAATTGTACTGATTGTGAGTATCAACAAAACGCAGTGGTATATCGCATTCGCAGATAACGCCACATTTTTACCTTACCACGCGAACCCCAAAGAATACGAAATGCGGGTAAAGCTGGTTTCTGCTACACGCATTTGCACGTTTAACGACGTTTGAAATTCCAAAATAAAGATCAATTTTGCAGAATATGTAAATGTTTATTTTATCTCGCGTACGTGAATAATTACGTACGATACATTAGATTAATTAAAAATTCTAATCCGGCCCTCTTAAGGCTCAGGTATAGACGTTGCGCGGAGTATCGCCATTAGTCACAGTGCGTACCGCGCACGGCAGCGTGCACGGTAACATTAAAATTGTTATCATTCAAAATGGGCAACTTTTGAGCCGTAGCGTTAAAATGCGTCAACAATTTTTTGTATCAACGCGAATGTATTTTTGAAAAGGCGCGAAAATATGAATGAAATCACAACAAAGATTTTCGAACATCGAGGTACGCAAAATATTTCTGCACGCTCGTTCGTCCTACAAATTGTCGCAGATGAATATGGGATAAAAACTCCTCGAAAGTTCGCTTCGAGGACCTTTTCGTCGCTAACGGGACGTTAAAATATCGAATAGACTCGAGCATTGAGTTGCAAACAAGTGCCCAAGTGAGAGCCACGACGATAGAGACCTTCTATCGTATTATGCATGTACCGCGAACAAAAAGTGCGCACGTACGAAACAAGGTCGCGCGCCGGATGTCCAAGGCATAATATACCTACGGCGGTACCATTTACGTATACGAGCGGAAAAACGTGTCGCTGATAAGATACTCGTGACGATATTTCGACGAGGTTCAGACCACGTGGTTTCAGTTTTCATTTCCTACTTCTCCTCGCGGCGACGCGATCTATTTGGACGAAGGTACGTGCCGAGATGCTAGCCTAGGGGTAACAGCCCAGAGGTTACGCACGATACATACGAACATCGTGGCGTAACGTGTCAGGCTATCTCGAACGTTGCGAGCCCACATCAGCTTTGGCCAGAGACCCCTCCACCTACACGCGTGTGGATTTAGTTCAAAGCCAGAGCGAGAGAGAGACAGAGAGAGAGAGAGAGGGAGAGAGCGTGGCACGTGAGAAGGCCAGAGCCCCTCGCATTTCTGAGAGCTCAAAACTGTCGGAGAATTTTGTAGAATCCCTCTGGCGAACGAAATTCCCTCGTAGCGAACTTGAACTTCGATGCTGGACGAGTTATTTTTGTACGTACTCGCGAGACACCCTCGCCCTTCGGATCCCCGCGCGAAGAAGGCCATTTATTTCCCGGTCTCGTCATCTCTGCCCCCACACTTTTTGCCGGGACGAATCATGGAGAAAAAACGTTGGGTGTTTCTCGTTAATCGTCGAGAGTCGATGATTATTTTTATTTTTATTTTCACCTTCACATTTTCCTTCCTATTATTTCAGTCACGCGTATGACGTATTATTCCCGATACTTTCTCTCGCGTGAAACTGCCACGTACCGTTTCGCCTGCACCCGACGTCTGTCTTCTGGGTGGGAACGTCCCTGTCAACCTTCCTTGCCAGATGCCGTGAACTTCCAACTCATTCGAACGAACGACGAAGACTAACTCTCAGACTTCGACGACAATTAACATTTTCCGATGTGCTTGTTTGCTTCGTAATTGTTATCTGCTAACGACTCTCTCGGTTGCGTTGCTCGCACTCCTTCGATTCATAACGAGCTGCCGTGACAATTACCCAACTGTTCTACTCTATTCAAACCCTCGAAGTCGGTTGCTCGTCAACGAGCACGCGTCGATGCAGATCGGAATCGTTGTTATTGTCGCATTGTTTGTTCGTTCACCTATTTATACCTAAAGGAGATTGAAGCGTTCACCGTGAAATACGAAAACTATTTTGCGCACGTTTATTTTGACGGCTTAAATAGTATAGAAAATTTCTGTGGAAAAAAAAGATGATTAGGATGCTAATTTTATTATAAATCGCAATTTACAATACGCGTAATCTTACAGGGAACACGTCAATTTGATACAAAAATGACGCGTTATTTATCACAAAAATTGAAAACGAAATACGACCAATACAAAATTCAACCATGTTGGCCATTGTAATTTCGCAATTATTTTAAACGGGCTCCAAATTTTATTAGGAAGCTTCAACTTAATAAAAAGTAACAATTATAATTATTAGAGTTACTTTTGAATGATTTATCTTAAATGATTAGCCATTTATGATGTTTAATCCATTACTTTTTTCCCACCATAAGAATCATTTCTTTTGTTATTTTATTTTTTCGAATCATCGACGTTGACAATTTTCGAAAAATGATCAAATCCAACGAACATGTATATTTCATTTTCTTTCTGCAAGTTTGGGTTGAACATCCAAAAGTAAATCCACTCGTTTAAAATTATTGAATAATATCAAGTAAACAATTTATCAGACAAAAAATCCTTCAATAACGAATTTAGTATCACAATAATAAATATCGCTAGTTTTATTTCAATTTCTAATCATTGAATAGAAAACATTTCTGAATGATGATATTTCAAATTTTGCTGGGACCGTCCCACCTCGACCTCCTCAACTAGAAATCCTCGCTTACAATGATCCGTCTGATTTGATCGCAATTTCATCTGTATACGTTTTTTTGTATTCTTGCAGAGTGCGGAGTCAGAAGTGAGGACGCTGCGCTGCATGGTGAGGATAGATCTGAGCACATGTGAGTATGGAATCTTACGAAAATACGCTATAATTTTGTTACTTGCGACTGTTTTCGCTCAATCGGCGATGAGCGCGTTCGTGGATTGCACGTATGGTAAAATTTCAATGTATAACAGCGTAGCTGATGGTGCAAATTCCAGGCCAGTAAACCCCGCGAGAATCTGTGCGGGGCGGCATGATTGCAGACCATTCGAATTACCGTCTTACGCATCACTCGTCATCTATAACCGATATAGCAGATGTGATGACTTCGCGCGCGTCGAATTTGCTTCCTTAATTAATCGTGCCGAATAACGAAAGAGCATCGACGAATTTCGTTATTTTCAAGTATTTTCTACGTATTTAAATTAATATTTATTTGCTATATTTCGTATTGTTAATTTAATTTAATTAGCAAGTCGAGCTTTCCATGTCATAAATAATCATATCTTGTGCCTATCCCCCTAAATAATTATTATAACACCACGTTTTTTCCTGCTACTGCAAAATTGTGATTTTTAGCAGCTACTCAGCATTGCAATTTGCAGTTGCAGTATCACCGACGTTATTCCATCGTTGTTTCATATTCCTACGCTCATTATTTATCAACGTCCTGCAGCCACCTCCACCAGGGTGTCCATTTTCATTTGTTTTCGCATCGCTACAATGCTCGATCTCTCGCAGTCTAGCGTCCATTGTTCTAGATGGAAACAGCTTCCGCTGTTCTTTTAAGGACGATCATCTGGTACCAAATAAGTCGGAATAAAAACTATGTGAACGACTCAGCTATGTGAACGTGGAACCCGACTTTGGAAAATTGGATTTTTCTGTTACGCTTTGGATTACGCTTCGTTTGTACCTCAAACGGTTGCGAGTTAGGCGTTGAAAAAATTGGGGGAAGCTCCAGACGAGAAAAGCAGCGCAACCCACGAGGGACGTGTAAACGTAGAAAATCTATGTTTATTAATTTGTCACTATCCACGCGGAGGGCGTAGAATTTAAGGAGGTAACTTTCTAAATACCGACAAGTTTATTCAAATTTTTGTATTAACATCTGTTTGCTAATTCCTCGGCCAGATGAATCTTCTCTATTCGCAAGTTTGTTACGCGCTAATTTTGGACCACGTGGGTTGATACGAATCGGCATCTTATAGACATCTCGATGGCAGTGCTCGGTAGAGCGGCGTGCACGCGACGCGGGAAGCACGTCTATTATGGATCACCAACGAACAACCGCTAGCTACTTCGAGCATTGTCGATGATTGACGTGAGTGTCGCCGCAACGTTTCACGCCGAAATTGCGATAGTACCTATAATAATCCTCGATCTACGGCCTTGCGAGAGACGTAAGTCCCGAGGATGACGCTCGGGCTTAGGCTAGGTCAGCCTACCTTCGTGCGAGTTGGCAAGAAGGAGAGAGCGAGAGAGCGCGCAGAGAGGGAGGGAGCGTATGATTAATGTGCCACCTACTCGTTCCCGTATGCCGGACAGCTGTGAGTGACCTACGGCTCTCCACCTACGCCCGATATAGTACGCTAATACGAACGTTTGACAGATGCTTCGTATGTAAATATATACCGCGTAATATGTGCATAGATCAGATAAACGCTGTACTCCATGGACACGCGCATCCGCGCGCCCACGTAAATCACTCGCACGAATGGAATCGCGCCTGGAAAGGCTATCCGAGCTTTCCACGTCCGAAGGTTTCCGCATATTGATTACGGATCAAACTTCACAGCCACTTCCGTCCATCTCGAATTATTCTCTCGTCTTTTTACCATAAACAAGAAAAGCTTCGAATTTTCAGTCACTCTCTACCTCTTTTTTCAATATCCAATTATTACGAATCATCGCATTATTCATTTTTCACCTCGGTTTATCTCTCATAAAAATCGAGTATCCATTCCCTTCGAGAAGCTCAAATTAACTTTGTCCTTTACCGTTTTTTCTGTTGAGCTGGTAGCTTTCTGTGATACGCGCATTGTTGTTGACCATTCCAAGGTCACGGACTGACTAGCCTCTGCGATGACCCTGAAATTGGCTCAATTCAAAGGCTCCACGTGATTTTTGAATTGCAAATGCAAATGTAGTCAATCGACACTCTATCGAAATCATGACGAAAAATGAATGTTAGTTTGTACGAAGAAAATGAAAGTCTGAAATCTGTGCGGAGGTTCGAATATTTCCAACTTATTGTTATCGATCGGATTTCCGAGTCACTGAAATTATTTAGTTACTTCTTCGAAATTGTCCAGAAAAATGTAATAGATTCGCACTATTTCGTCGTAGTGTGATTAAGATGGATAGATGTTAAATTGTTGTTGAAACGATAACGAAGATTGAGAATGTAATTTATTTTTGGCATTACTGCAACCTGGATATTTTTCCTTTGTATTAAAGAATAACAATATTCTCGTCAAATGAAGTATCTAAATAATTATCCCCCCAATTTGGTTAGCGTTGCCCAAATATTCTCGAGCGAAGAAGTCGAACGCATACAGTTCATTTTCTCTCGAAGGACTCTGATATTTTTTATCGATATCGAATTCGACTTCGTAGTTTTTGATGCTTTAGCTGCTTTGCAAGTCCCGGTGACCGCGATTCGTCGGTAATTATCGTCTGGTGATTCAGAGAGCCTATGATATACTGGACAACTGCTACACGACTGTTAATTACGTTGGACGCGTTAATTACGTTAAAATTGTTTCACGTTGCGCATACCAATGTCCCGATGCTCCGAGTAGAGGACGAGGTACGATATTAATTTTCTCTGATTGCACATCTTGAATAGAACTTCGCGACGGAAGACGATATTAATTATTCCCTTGTTTCAGAATTTATTTGTTGCCCGGAGACGAGGAACACCGTCGTTTTCACTTCTCGTTTCGGAACTCTCTGCAAACTTTGTTGACTATACACGCTATTTTATCTCCTTGTAAATTGGACTACACTTGATGTAAAAAAAAATTGTGAAAGCAAAACACATAATTCATTATCCGCTAGATTTTCGCTCACCCGAATTGTTTAATTGAGAAGACAAGCTAAATATCAAAGTTGTCATAAAATGATCCTCAAAAATATTTCATTACTGGCCTAACTATCATCTACGAAACGGTCTCGATTTTTGTGTAAATACAACAATTTTAATCACAGAACGTGATTATGAAAAGTTCAACTCAATAGACCTTGTTCCGCACAATTGCCAGATTCTTTAATAAGAGTGAGAGAAAATTGGGTAAATACATTATTTCGAATCAGGGCTGCAGCTCAAAACTGGTTCAATGTTTTTTGTAGCATTCCTTATCATTGAAAAAAGATATGCCACGTAATATTACGGTGTAGGACGACCTTGAACGCCAGAAAAAAATTCGTTCCCTTTGGAATCGCCGAACAAGCATCACGCCATGTGCGCTCAATATTCTGAGTGTCCAAATACCACACCAGCCCATTCACCATAGACTAAATCCAATATCTGTACTACTTTATATTGCCACTTTTTTATTCATCCGTATGACATGGCTTCAACTTCAAATGATAATTGTAGCAACTTCAACATTCTCAGAGTTTCATATTGCGAGCAAAGATTGTGATTTCGTGTCTCGAATGCTACTCGATCTTGTTTACAGGTAGGAGCAGCTACAATTTTAGTTACTTCAACCATATTTTCTTGGTATAGTAACGAGATTACATGGTCAAGGCCAATTCAACCTACGTTGCCCAGTCATTGATACCAGGAAGGTCAAGTTGGTTACTGTAACTACATTCGCAAGTTACTATCCCCAGAAATCTAGTCGCAGTAGCTAGAAAAAGCAGTTCTAAGTGCTTTTCTCGACTAACTTTTTTTATAGTCACCCCGGCTGCCTACCATTTCTCTCAGCGTGTGCTGGGTCGAGTTGCGTTGGGCTGGCCGATGGTTCGTCATTAAATGAAAAACATGTCTTTTATTTCATGGCCTTGAAAACCGCTGCCCACCATAATCTTACATCGGACATCATTATTCAACGATGAGGAGTGCTACAAAAAAAGCTGGACCAGTTTTGAGTCGTAGCCCTGATTCGAAATGTTGACCTAAAATTCGCGGTAATGTTATTTTGTCGGTGCGACGCTCAGCTGGAAGTTTGTGCATTTCGTAAAGTCACGCGGTGAGCAGAAAGCTCGGCAATCTCTCCGCATGATTAGTCACTTCAGGCAGCCCCCACGTAACGTCCACGCAACATTTTCTCGGCTCTCGAAACTCCAGAGGTAGAACCTTTCGAGAGCTGTAAAGAGGTAGGTACGGGTAGTTCTTGGTCCAATTACGCTCAAGTTTATTTACGACTCTTAATTTCCCTCTAACTAAGAACTAGGCAATTCAGGGATAATTCGCCCGACCGAACGAGCGAAACGATCCTCGATTTATCGGAATTTCCCCTGCGTCGCAAAAACTTGCCACGATACCCTCCTACTTTGCGTACCAATTTAATCCATAACAATTGAACAGAAAATTATGGATGCGTGCGACGACCGTAGATTTCCTGTTCGATATATTTATTCGATCCGGTAATCCTCTACTTTCTGGCTCTGTGGTTCGTCGTCCGCTACTCAGCAATCTCTAGTACCGATACCCCAGCTCGTTGACGTTACAAGACACGAATGAAAAAAAAACAAGTGTGAAAATAGTAAAACAGTTCAGCAATCTTCTTGGAGATTTTTCGACGGCACGTTTTTTCGTTTTTTTTTTTTGTGGTCTTTTTGTGGAACATCAAAAATATCACGAAGAGGGTAGATGGATGACTTCAATTGTCTTGGCTAGGAAATTGTACCGGCGACGTGCAGCTGAGCAATTTTATGGACCACGCGGTAACAAAAGCGTACCAAAGCTTCGGGGCGGCGGGAGGGAAGGATCGAGGGAGCCGCTAGATAGAGGAGCTTGCAGGCTGTTACGCGTTTTATGTTTGCCTTCCAATTCCTATTCGTGAAGTTTACGTTATTATAACTTTGCAAATTTCTACATGTGGCCTCGTTGCGACAGTTACGACGGAGATTTTCACGTTTTTCGCTTACGTCTTTTCCGCTCGTGAAGTTTCCCGAAGTTCGACAAATACTACATACACGCTTAATCTTTTTCCCCGAAACGGAAATAGGTTTTTCCTACTTCTTGGGGAATCTATTTCCACAACGGATCGGCGATCCTCTCGAAACTCCTATTTTTATCTTCGACCTCGCCGTTTTATTTATAACCATCCGCATTTTACATTACTCTTCGCTAAGCTGCGGACGTCGCTTTAATAAATTTATAGTTCCAGCCGAATTGCTTTTCAGATCGCCATTAATAAGTCTTTTCCTCGTCTGGCTCTCTTCGACGGCCTCTCGAATCCTTTGGCCAGATTTTTACGGCAGATCAAAAATGGCAATAAATTCACCCAGTTTGAAAAAATAACTAGAAAAATATTCCTCAATTTTAGGGGAGCAGAAACTATTTTTTACCTTGTCTAAATCCCTCGATTTCCCACCAACTGACTGACACACACTTTTCGTCGATTTCTCCACAAAATCCGTTTCCAATTTCTGTTATACATCGATTGTTTCTTCTTAATCCCACGAAAATATCCATATCCTTCCAAACTTTCCTACTGCACATCGAATCTAAGATAACGAATGTATTATTATATATTGCTTTGTTCGACTATTATTTTTTTTCATATTCCTGTGAACGAAATAAAATATTTACAGTATTTTCAGGCTTCATTCCAGCTTATTTCTGGTCCGCGTCCTGAGTGAATTCATTATTGCTCGGTGTAACAATGGTTCATTTAAGGCGTTGTGAAGCCCGCTGGCGCGAATATGTGCGGAATTCCTAGAAACATTCAAAACGAAGAGAAAAACCTGATTCTAACAAACATAAAAACGTTCTGGTACCTCGTGGTACTTTGTAACTTTTTGTCCAATGATTAGAAACTTGGCTGAGAACGAACTGCCTCGGTGATATTTTTCTTATGAAACTATTTCTATTTTCTACATGACACCCGAATTGAACCATCGTGTAGGTAGTTTTTTTTCCACCCAGATCAGTGATTCGCCCCACTGTGCGGCGTATCGATTCCGTTTTTCACAATGTTCCAAAAATGCCAAATGAACGACACGAAACGCGATTTTTTTGCTCGCAGCTGAGAAAAGCACCGCAAAATGGCTTCGTTGCGCGACGCTGATTTTTTTTTTTTTTTGGCGACCTGTACTTCGCAAAAATGGAAATTGAAAGAACGGTGACTCGCGTGGTCGCTGAGTTTTTAGAAATGGCGTTTAGTAATAGCGATTCCGGACCCAGAATATACGTAGCTTTTTGATACCTCTGTACGTCACAATCAATGTTCCACCGACCAGTTTTTTTTCAGGTGCTTCTGAAGTGAGCACACTTCACTTCCTAATTTTCGTTCCCCTCGACTCAAAAGTCGGGCAAGGCACCGTTCCGTACAATGGTATCACCCTCGCTGCCATCGAGAATCGTTACGAAACCATTGTAAGCTAACGGGCGTCATGGTAGCAATACGAGACGCGAAGCACACCACTCCACCTCGATCTTCGAATAGAATACGCTTTCTGTTACGGAGTAGCGACGACCAATACGATCACCTCTCATTTTTATCCACATCATTTTCCAACAACCTCTCCCAACTCCGCAATATTCCATACTCCAAATGTTCCCTCGCCAACTTTTGATAAAATATATTTCTTTTCTTTATTCCAACGCAAATCAGCAAATCTTGCCACGAAGCTTAATTAAAAAACGAACAACGCGGTGCAGTGTACCTATTTTTTCGAAAATCCCCCGATTTTCAGCGCCCAAATTTTCCAAATATTTACCTGACGAGAAATCGCTGCACGTAGATTATTAGGGTGTTTTATTTTCAGGCGATATATTTTTATACCTACCTAAAAATCTGATAATTAATGAAGAAAAAAAAATATTCGCGCTGGAAAAAAAATTCTGTGTACCCAAGTTGGAGGCTTCCCAAAAGGTTACACTCGTTCAAAAGGTCGATTTCCCTCAATAAACAACACACGAATTTTTTTTTTACAGAACAGTCGTCAATTATTATTGACATTCGCATTTTCAGCTCTACCACTCAGAAACTATTTATCGGACAGCGTTTGCTCAAAGGAACTTTTTTGCAGCAAATTTAATGCCCTACAAAAGCTGTGCTCCAGTTTTTCCATAACAATCTTTTTAATATCGAAAAATCGAGTTGACGCCGAAAAAAAAATTTCCCCGTGTTATTTCTATGGGAAATCGAATTCGCGAGGAGGAGGACCGTAAACCATTTTCTTAGGGGGTTTAACTATCTTCTTCGAATAACGAGTTTCCCCCGGAAAAGTAGAAACTGATATTTTTAAGGCTCGCCGAAACCATTTGTTTACTTATTCAATCACCTCGACGAGATCTTTTAATTTACCAGATAATTTATCGTCGAACTTCCCTCGTTTTCCACATTCTTCTCCTCGGCGTCGTTTCTTTCCTCGGAGTCGCGCGGACGTTCGATACCGCGGGCAAGAAGCGTATTTTCGTCACGCGTCCGGCGACACTCCGTCTCTACTCCGGTAATTAACTTCCTCTTGTTTCTCTAATTTCTTCTCTTCCAAAACTCTCCAGGACAACGGGCGTCGGGGCGCGGCTCGCACCTGGGCGGACCTCGTTTTGCCCTCGAGGATGCCGAAGACGCGGGAAGCGATACGCTAAAACTGCGAATAATCGAAGCCGCAACTTTTCACCCAACTTATTCAAAAGTTCGACGACGCATTTGACAAAGGATTTTCTTAATCGTATTACGAAACCAATCCCTCGATCGCGACCCTCGAATTGCAATCAGATGGGAAAAGTTGCCTATTGAAAATCAAGCCAATTATAATCGTTCCTCGTTCCAAGGAAAAACAATCCCATATCTACCGGTGCGAGGGGAGATAAAATGTCCCCGCGTTTCAGTACAGCTCTTAACAAATTCTGACAAACATGAAAAATCCAAAACTCAATAAAATTCGGTGTCCAGTTTTCATTTTGAAAATCCATAGAAAAACGAGCTCGATGCGTAAGAGGCGTTCCACGCCAAATTTGAATTTTCGCCATCGTATTGTGATATTTTCAAAATTTGCTGCTTCAAAAATGGTCCAAATCCAAATTCTGTTTTTTTCAAATTTTTGTTTTCTCGCATACTTTCCAGAAAAAAAATACAACAAAATCATTCAAAGTATTTTCACAGGCTATTTTCGCGTTTGTAAGATTTAATCTTGTTTTTTTTAACTGTACGTTCTACAAATTTTAAGACTAACTTCGTAGTGGACCTATGAAAATGACTATTCCTTGCCTATTTTTTAAAACTTCCAAAAAAAAAAACGTTTCGGTAATTAACCATTTTTAAAACTAATTTTTAAATGGAATGCCCCATAAGTAGTCCTCGTAAGGACATCGTTGCGAGCTTTATTCACCCGCAAGTCTATTCTACCGGAAAATTATCCGTTTTTTACGTAATTACATAATTTCGAAAACAGATACTCTGATAATGTCAGCTCGACTTTTGTCTGGCATGAATCTCCCAATTACGACGCGCTGAGTTGCGCTCGATTTCAATCGTAGGTCCCTAAAATCGCCGGTTAGGGGGGGAAACTCGATTGTTTCAGCTTCGATGTCGCGTGGGCAGTTTGCTCCTTCGCGAGTCTGACCATAATGCCGACCAGTCAAAGGTCGACACTAAAATTTAATCCGGGCTCCGAGCAAAGCCCATGGGATTAACTAGTCATTCCACGGATTGACCATAACATCTCGCATATCGCGTGTCACGAAATTCTACCCGATCTCCGATACATGAGCCGAAAACTGCCGTGTCTGACATATTTTACACGAGTGATATTAATAACATCGCGTGCGGCCAATATGCATTATCGCGCGCGGCATTACATATGCATCTGTTACGCGCCTCGATACACGTGGCTCCGTGCACGCGGTCCGACGTGCCGCGTACTCGATGTCGATTCTGATCTGGTATCGTGTATATCTCGTGACAAAATCGATACTCTATCGAATGCATCTGCAACTGGCGTGATTTAACTTTGCGTAATATAAAAATATCGCTTTGGGCGCGATAATAATTTTATTGGTAACAATCAATTTGAAAATGACTAATAATAAAGGATCATTTTTCAGCGACGTTGATGACTAGCTTCAAAATCCTTACAATTTCTAATTCTTAACACGAACGTACGAGATAGTAAAGTATAGCTTACGAATCGATTTGCCAATGCATAATGCGCTAAACCCGCAAAAATATTCAGCCCCCGCTTCGAACAAAATGCAGGTTCGTCTCCCTGTCCGCAATGATTTGCACGGTGTAGCAAAGGTACGAAGTTGTAGTAAAATAAGTTCTCAAACTGACGGCCAACTCAGTAGTAAAAAATGGCAAAATAATTGTTGGCAAAATTATTCTTGATCGAACAATAACAAAAAAGGTGGATTTTATTATTTTTGTATCAAAAAAAAATCTACTTCACTCCCGAGTATTCTGTTGAAGTTTCGTTCCGCTATTAGTCGGCATATATGGGAAATTATATACGAGCGTGTGCCAAATAATATCGGAGGCTGAATTCTGCATTTCAAAATATTCATGTAGGTATTTTGAACTGATAACTCGAAACAAACGTGTTAAGTTTCTTTTACACGCCTGCAAAGACTACACAATAACATTGAACTGCCTAAACTATAAATCACAAGCTTAAATCCCTCGTTCAGATCGTGCGCGTTTTTCCCCCTTGGACAATATGGCAGTTACCACAAATTAATTCAATCGCCAAAGAAAAATATGAAAAGAAAGTGCCACTCTGAAAATTACACAGAATGTGCAGAAAATGCCGAAGTTTATTATAAAAAAAACTCAAAAATCAAATATGACACTCATCCTGAAAAGTACATTCAATAACGAATTTTTTTTTTGCAAAACGTCCCAGTAAGTCAATTTTTTAAAAAAGTTGTAGCTATTTAAAAAAGAAAGGAGTAATTTTTTTTTTGGTTGGGTAACAATTTTTTAAAAAATTCTGAAATACGTTTTTGATAGGATAGAAAAAGTTGAAAAAAGTTTCAACCAAATCGAAGGGGGCCGGAGTTAAAAGTGGTCGATTTGTCGTGGAATGCCCCGTATATTTTAATGTAGTTCCAATTCAATTGAAAGAATGTTACTGCTAGTCAATGAATGTAAATAAATGGGACTGATTATAATTATGTTAAATGAAGAAATATAATTCGAAGACAAAACGCCCTTGCAAAATCGCGAGTTTTTCATATCAGATGCATCCAATGTTGCAGTCTCTCATAACGTTGAGTGCAATATCGTTCCGATGTCGGTGTAAAATTGTAGCCCACGTCGCGTGGTATTCCGCTTTTTATCCTCAGACACAGCCCTCCAGTTTCGAGGCATAGCATCGCGCTTTCGGTGGGTAAATGGGCTCCGGCCTGTTTCGCGCGCAGATTTCATTTGTGTAAACGAAGCAATTCATATTGCTGGTGAAAATTAACGCATTTGTTACGCCATAAATTGGCTCGGCAGCCACCCACTATTTCGCCCCGGGTAACGGAGGCGACTGGAGGGCGAGTTATCCGCGCTTAGAGAAGCGAGGCTCGAAAACGAAGATGAGAAGATGGAAAAGATGGGCGAGAGAGGGTAAGCGAAATAGAGAATTCTGCTCGCAATTTACCCCAAGGGGCTTGCGTCGAGCCTTGGCTGTAGCTACGAGGATTCCGAAAACACGTCCCAAAAGTCGAATCGAAGGCGATGAAAAAGTTGATATTTGCTTTAAATTTAACATTTACCTTCGGGCATTCCTATTCCCTTCGTCCGAAACGTTTCGAAAAGCTTGACGAAAATACCGCGAATTATACGAACAATGCTGAAAAATGTTGGTTGGTTGGATGCCCCTCGTGCATTCGATTCGAAGTATTGAAAAAACCCGGAGGAATATCAGCGCATTCGTAACGCTGAATAAAAGCGTTAAATCCTCGGTGAAAAGCTAATTATACTATAAGCCGAGGAAAATTATAGACATCTATCTACTCCAACGAAGCTCATTAGCCGCTACGACATACTTTACTTATTACACGATAATCGAGAACGTCCATAGAAACAAAATAAAACAAATTAACTGACTCGCAAAAATTAGCCATTAGCAACGTCGTTTAACGTACAAAAACTGTATCGCAAATCGCGAGCTTTTACACAATTTGTAAACGTGATATTTGTGTTCTGTTTTCTATTTTTCGAGTTTTGTTCTCACCAATTCAACGATTCCATTCTTACTTCTCTGTCTAGTTTACGGGATCAATGAAAAATCAGGAACGTTCCGAATACTCTGCATTCAAAAACGTTTATTCGTTCATGCTTTCCAATTTCTTTTATAGCGTGATTAAAAAGGAATTCTTTTTCGTCGTCCATTTCGTATTCGTGTTACGCGTACGACGATTCATGACATTTAAGGGGTTACACCGCCCTGAGATTTAAAAAAAAATCGATTTTCGGTTTTATTTTTATGTAGTTGCTTGTAGCGTGAGCCTTGAGGAAAATTTTGAGCCCAAAACGAAGTCTGTACCTGCAATATTGACGGAGATATGATTTTTTTATACCGCACTGTGCAGCGCTCCGCGCTATTTACGTCGCTACGAGTATTTGCAATGATGGCTACAGCAGTATTTTGTTAATATTACACGTATTCAGCTTAACCATCGGACCTAGCTGTTACGACTCGTGCAATGCCGAAGACGAATACCGTATAGGTATGGTTCGCTGAAAAACGCGCGAAACAAACGTCAAAAGAGGCCAGAGCAGCGCGGAAAGGTCAAGATTATCTCTATAAAAGACCAGCAACTTGCTAAGGAAGGAACCCAATACGGAGCAGGAATCGACGATTAACCGTATAACAAGGTACATAACAAACTACATTTCTCGAAATTGCGCGAATCCGATCGACTTGAAATTTATACCACGCATTTGTAACACCGTTATCTGAGGCACTACGTCGAATTTTTTTGATATTGTTAACCGTTTTTTTATAAATGTTCTTAGGTCGGAATTTTTCGCGAAAAACGAAAAAAAAAATCCGCGTGCTGCCAAAAATCCAGTTTTGATTTTTTCGGAAAAATCCTACGGGGTTCCGTGTATTCGACGATACTAAAGAACATATGTTCATCGCATGTGTTTCAGATGAACCGCGAGACCGTTATGATTCCCGCGGAGCGGCGGTGCAAAAAAATAATGATGCGCGCGGAAGCGTATATCTCCGACGATTGTAGATATTCTGACGTTAAAAAAAACACGTTTGGCAAGCTGAAATGTTATGTTCAAAGTGTGTGAAAACGGAAGTAAAAAACGTGAGTTAGTTTAGCTCCGAAAAAATCATGAAAATTGAGTCTTATTCCAGCATCTGAGGGTGGTGTAAACCCTCAATGTAATAATGTAACAATTTCTTTTTACTTCTTCAACAATATTTCTCGAAACTACAAACCAGTTGGGATTCTGGCTGAAAATCTGAAAATTGGATGAATTCTGTAGTCGTCCATTTTTTTTTCTCCAAATATCCAACTTTTAATAAGTGCCTCAGCTTGTATTCGCGGTGGAACGGTGTTTTTCGCAATTTTGCATTACCGTGAACCCGAGGAAAATGGACCGGCCAGCTTTCATTGAGATACGCCCGACTAATAAACCGAAAATACCTGGTATTTTTCACTGTAAACGCGAAGCGACTTTCCGGTTCGATTCGCCGTCTCCCGAATTTTTTTCCCGCCGCTTCGACTACTTCGCTCCGATCAAATCGAATTTTTGACGCGAACGTCGTTATTTTTATATGAAGGAAATCGCCTCGGTAGAATTCTCCCCGACGAGGCGAAGAAATGGAACTCTTTTTTGCCCGCATTGTTTCACTTTTTTGCCCGTTACTTTTATTACCTCTTCGCGTTTCGCGAAACGGATCCGCAATTTCTTGCTGGAAATCCTATTTACCGCGGATTGGCAAACGAGACGTGACGAGAGGTTGGTAATGCCTTCGGGAAATGTTAAAGGACAAACACGAGAAATAATCGAATATAAGATATATTAAAAAGCTCGACATCAGCCGCGTTTTTCGTTCGATGGAATAATTTAATAAAATCCTGCGCTTTCGAAATGTGATTGGAAAAGCTTCGATCCGACTTCCGCTTCATCAGCTAGAGTAAACAGTGCTACACGCATGAAACTTCGGAACAGACGTGTGCGGCTACCCATTTTATACGATACTCGCTCTCCTTCCTGCGTCCTCGGTTTATTTTCCGGATTCATTTTTTCCATCGCTTTTTTCCATCGCTTTTTTCTTCTTCCACCCAAATTTCTCACGATCCCAATATACCTGAAATTGTCTCGCCGCGTTGCCAAAAATTGACTCGAATTCTCTTAAAATTCGTGGCATCCTCGAATTTTAAAGTGAAAATTATTGAAAATAATATCTAAAAATCGTGGAATCAACGGCAAGACTTTTTTTTTAATCCACGTAATCCTTTTCTCGAATTTCGACTCTACCGATTTTGAGGGTTCTTTTTTACTTTTCTCATTTTAAAACTAAAAAAATGGAATCGAGGTTCGGAAATGGCCATGTATCTCCGAAAGCATATCTCTGCAAAAATGTTTCTCGTTCTCCTTCTGCAAGTATGTCGAAGTCGAATCTATTTATCCGAGTGCCATGCAAAATATTGCCTATTAAAGCGAAACTTTGAAAAACACGTGGCAATCTTGAACGAGCGGAGAGAAAATGTTGTACAAATACAATCGTCGGATGGCTCCGATCAAAAAATGGGTTTTTGACCCGAAACATGCGGACGTTTCATACATGTGACTACTTTTCAAATGAAAGTTATATTATCCTCCGTTTGATTCTAAATAACTCAGAATTTATCATAAGATTGTCGCGTGATAACTGACAACGTCGCCAATATTTGCACTGCCGCGTACAGAATCACTACTCGAATTTGAATGGTCGTCATCTTACCTCGTGGATCGAATATAGGGGAAAAGAGGGCTGAAAAAAAAATAATACACCAATATTTCGAATAATTTTTATATTTTTGGGTCTCGTTTTTTCCGGGTCTTTATTTTCCGCCAACCCGTGGCTTACCACCAACCAGCGCTCTGTACCCGGCGCAAAACTAACCGTAAATGAGCACATGGTGCCTGTTTCTCAAACACGATCGGTCGACACTTTCTTGAAAAACTATTGGTAAAAATTGGAAAATTGGCTAACTTTGCAAAATTTCTTATACTTTACAGCAATCAAAAGACCACTCACGGTAGATAACGTTAAAATAGGTGCATATAATTATCAGAAAAAACAATACAAGGAGAGAGATAGACATCGACAAAATTAAGGAGCTGTATTAAAAAAAAAAAAAAATGTGCGGTCAGTTCAACAGAAACGAAAATCTGGAATCTAACAATTCTGATTCAAATGTCCAAAGCGTTTCTGTTAGGTTTGGTATTAAGCGTATTATATGAATTATTTTATTTTGAATATAATTATTATTATTGCTATTATTGTTGTTATTATTTTAATTTTTTTAACTTTAATTTTTATTTATAGAAGATGAGAAAATGGTTGCTCGAAAATTCACAAAGGGCAGTTTGCAAGCGGCGGAGAGGTGTCGGGGGAAAAAAAGTGGAAGCCATTCGTTTCCTCGCGGTGGCATGGAATTTTCTGTACATTCGTGTAGAATTGCGCGCACGTTTACGTGGGTTTATATATCGGTTCGCGAGTGAACGAGCGGAGGGGAGTCGAGGTGGTGCGTACTTTGATTGAAAACAGTTTAGTTTCAATCTCAGCCATCGCGGAACCTTCGACCCCTGAATAAACAGCCATCAACTCGGCGCTGCCTTCGCTGAATGGAATCAATTTTCAAGGACTAACCGAGTTCTGTGAATCGAAGTTTGATACCAACCGGGTCTCGGCGCACGATCGAGCAAGCTTAAGCAAACGAGATATTTATCCTAATTCCAATCTTGACTCGATGTTCGTTTCAATTTCGAACCCGTTATTCCCACCCCTGCGAGAGTGACTTACCTGATACCGAAAACGTTGAGGAATTACCGGAGAACCAGAGTACCAGAGAACCCTCGGTCTCCGCGACTCCTCATCCGCAGACACCTCTCTTCGACGTCTCCGACCGCTTCGACGGGAGAAAAAAAGACGAGAAAATCGTCCTGCCACGAACGAGAAGTACATCGAATTTAAGGAATTGAGGGAAATTAGCCAACCTAAGACGCTCGAAAAAAGCGTATATTTTTACCAATTTTTCTTGACGTTCCTATGATAGATATTTAAAAACTGTTGGGATCAATCGATAAAAAGGCTTGAAATATATTTAAACAATTTTTTTAAAGTAATTTCATTCAATCTTTATCTACAAAAAATGTGCACCAAGGCAACTCTTCAAAAACTAAGCACGTGACTTACGTTGCTAATGTCAAATATTATTAGATAAAATATAACTGTGGCTTCGTAATTAACATAATGGCGGATATTTAAAAAAAAAAAAAGTGATTTTTTTCAGTGATTTTTGCAATAAAAACTAGTAAAATTTTAGGTAGTTTTTCAAGTGCAGTAAAAAAACAATATTTTTAGCAGGCGTTGTTTTGCCAGATATTCATTATTGTTTGAATAATATATAAAGAAATGGAGTGAAAAAATTGAAAATTAAAAAACTCCCTTCTGGTGATCTCGAATAAAAAAAAAGTTATCAATTCTTATTAGCAAAGAATGCTGCAATCGTTCGAACTAAGAAAAGGTGAAGAAGACAAAATTTCACACAATGGCGGCTGCCTGAAATAAGGAGACGTTTTTCACCAGTTTTTTTTAGTTTGGTGAATTTTTTTGGAAATAGTAAGAATTGAAATGTTGTTACAGCGATGGGGAAGCTTGTTTTCTCGATTTACGCGACGACCCACCCGACGTTCGTCGTTGGACAATTTACGCCTGATATTTCCTTCCCCCGGCCCCCGCTGCCGTTACTTGTTCTCAGCATTGTAATTATTTTCCCTTATTTACCTTGACGCCCCCATCCATTTGCCAACATTTCCTATCCACGCCGTAACATACGCGCTACGGAATCGCTGCGTTGCTCTACGCCGCGTAATATAATTTCTCACCCTAAGATCAGTGCTTGAACCCTCCCATTAAGCGTAATAAACTTTGTCGCGTGACGAAACGACGGCGGGGAATCCGAGGGGTTGAAACTGTGGCGAGTTCTGGTCACTCCTGCGTGTAATAAACGTGGAAAAAACTTTCTTTGCCCGTGAAATATTGTCACCGCGGAGGCGGAAGCTAGCGGAGTGCAATTAAAGAGGATGAAGCTAAATAGAAGGGGTAAAAAAGAGCGAGACGAAAATTAACGAAGATTAACCACGTTCAAAATCGGTGTAAGCAGAACGGAATGCTTCGGACTTGATGGAACGCGTACGGTCATTTTCGCGGAATTTCCATCATTCCAGAGTCAGAAGGAGCTCGGACAGCTACGACACGAAGTTCCGTACAATTCATAGAGCGAGTTCAGAAATGAGCAGGGATCCGCAAAATCAAGCTTTGCAGATAGTTTGAAAAAACTATAAAACGCCATTTTATAATATATTGAAGCGTGTTTTTTTTTTAGTTTTTTCAAATTATAATTTATTTTCTTATTTATTAGTTTTTCAAAATTTTCAAATATGAATTAAAAAAAAAATGCATTTTTTTTGTCCCAACTTATTGTATTGTCATCAGTCCTTGATACAAACAAACATTCATACCAAGCTAATAAAACGTGTTAAAAATTCTGTTTTTGGCCTATTTTTTGTCCCTCGCTAGCGACTGCGAGAAAAATATGAAGATACATTACAAGTGTGACTTTGGTCTTCGTTGAGTTTTGTTTTTTTACCAGTTGAAAAAATTACCCCGAGCATGAAAAATTGAAGAAAAAAAAACAAACAGTAATTATGTAATTATTCGTCGTTGTTTTTTCTCTGTAAGATGCATCTTACAGAAGTTGAAACACGTATTTTCTTGAATGATGAGGCTCGTGGTGGGTTTAAAATTCACCCCAAAGCTCCTCCCATGGAATGAAAACATTGAGAAACGTGAATATATTTATCTGAAATTCCCACAAATATATTTAAATGCTTGAAGTTCTAAAAAATACAGAACAACGATATCATACTAGTCTTGATGGGTAAACAACCCCTACGAATGGTGGTAACACCACCCCCAATCAGAAAAAGTTGGTGAAAAATCTTAAAAATTGAAAAAAAATGCTCCGTTTAATATCAAGAGACTCGGTAGAGTCTCGCGCCTAGTTATATAAAAAAAAAAAATTTTTTCCGCCGCGCCGCGCGAGACTCTGACAGAGTCTCTATATACCCGAACGGCAACTGAGTGACAGTTGAGGAAATTTATGATCGTTAATTTCTTCCGTCTCGCTATAAATACGGAATTGTAATAATTATTGCAGGATGTGGCCAAGAAGAGCTTTAATTTAAGCCCTATTGCGATCGAATCGGTGGACGTAGAGCTGAGATATTATTATTCGAAGATTTCGATGCAAGTAATTTATACGTGTTATCGACTAGATCGCATTTTCGTCGTCTCCGTCAGTCAGTGACGTCACACAATGTGGCAAGAAACCTATGGGTATAAAGAGTATAGAGTGGCTTTCGCTAGGTAGAGAGAAGAGACCTACCAAGTATGGACGTAGCCAGATGGCGCTTTGGTTAGCTCTTTATTTTCACCAACTACAGTACGGTATGTGTCAATGTATTTTTGGTCGTAATTGTTCGTATAATTCAGAACAAGATTATTTGAGGTACGGTAAGATATTTTTTTTTTATGAGATAACTGTAAGTGTTTGACAACACAGGGTTGAATTGAATGATTACTACAGTCTTTAGTTATAGCGTGAGATTCGTTATGCGGGTCAGTTGGATCGGTCCGATCCCGAATTTGGCGTTTACGGCATTGCCGTTCCGCTGTTCTTTGTTCACGCTGGTTGTCTTCTGCTTTGACAGGTAGGCAAAGCGCCCGGAGTACGATTATATGGTTAGATTGCGGTTAGGACTTACAGTATGAAAAAATTGTACCGATAATCTGTCCATTATTATTCGGCAAATGAATAATATTTTTGAAACGATTCAATGCAAATCAGAAGCAACTAAAGTAGCTAAGTCACGAGAATATTTATTAGCGAATCCTGTGAAAGAGTGTAGAGAAGGAGAAGTACCAGGCAATAGAGAGAATTACAGTCATTACATTAACAGAGAGTGCATCACATTCAGATTGCAAATTAAGGTAGTAAGCCACAAACGGAAACAACTTTCAAGATTATTTACGCATGTATATTATTGGAAATTATTTATTTATAGTTGGAAATTATTACAATTATAAACTACAAAATAATAAGGATCTTCGAATGTCGAGGCTGGATCTGGAACGAAAAAGATTAACGAATATTGTGGTATGGCTGAAGAGTTAGATACACGAATACTCACGGTATGTAGGTGTATTTTTTAGAGTGAACAAATGTATTCGATCAGTATTATATGTAATGTATATGTAATGTATGTATATGTAATGTATAGTGCCCGAGGCGCGCAGCGCCGAGGAAGGTCGGCGCGCGAAGCGCGCAGGGGCGGAACCCCTAGTATATATATGTACATATCTTTGTACAAATATTATTATTAATTTGATTCAAGAGTGATAGACAATTTATGCAATTTATTACGGATACGAGAATGATTGTACTTACGTAATTAATCAAATTCTACAAAAAGTAGTGATATCCCCATAAAAAGCACCTCTGGTGCAAAAACCTTTCGCCTAGTTATATAAATGTGATAGTCACCTAGAAAAAATACATTCTTATACCAAGAAAACATTATACACTTATTATTTTATACAAAAATTCCTTCCTCGTAAAAAAAAAAAAAGATTCGAAATCAGATACTATTGCCTAGTACCGATATCACGTTGTCTTTTTCGAATTGACAATTAGGCTTTTCATAACACGGTATTGACAGCCTTCCTGTCCTGCCACGTAGTACCATAGATATAACGATAGAGGACTGACGCCTCCATTGGTTCACCCAAATAACATTTAAAAAAAATAAAAAAAAAATTAAAAAAAAATTTGGTGGTAGTGGTACTAGGCGGGCCTTTTCCAGATAAGTACAATGTTACCGCGGTTGAACCATGTCAATAATCCCAATATAGTGATACGAAATATTGGCCCGCCTTGTACCACGTACGCCAAATTTTTTTTTAATTTTTTTTTAATTTTTTTTAAATTTTATTTGGGTGAACCAATGGAGGCGTCAGTCCTCTATCGTTATATCTATGGTACTACGTGGCAGGACAGGAAGGCTGTCAATACCGTGTTATGAAAAGCCTAATTGTCAATTCGAAAAAGACAACGTGATATCGGTACTAGGCAATAGTATCTGATTTCGAATCTTTTTTTTTTTTTACGAGGAAGGAATTTTTGTATAAAATAATAAGTGTATAATGTTTTCTTGGTATAAGAATGTATTTTTTCTAGGTGACTATCACATTTATATAACTAGGCGAAAGGTTTTTGCACCAGAGGTGCTTTTTATGGGGATTTCGTTTACAAAAGGCTCGAGATAATTCATCATTTCACCCCATGCGAGAGATTAGGGGTGAATTTTTAACCCACATCAACCCTTATCAATCAAGAAAGTACGTGATTCAAGTTTTGTAAAGTTTACTTTGCGGAAAAAATACAATGAAAAATGATTTTATAATTAGTTGTAGTTTCGATTCGTTGATTTTTTAATTATTTTTCTGAAATTTTCAAAAGACGAAAAGCGTTGCTCACTTTGGTTTTCAAAGTCGAGTAATTTGATAGCTGTAACGTATTGTTATATTTCACCCCAGGTCTCTAGCGTTTGAAATAGTTTTAACAAATTAAAAAATACGCTTTTGTAGATACTCGAACTAAAAAGTAGAAAATAATTTCCAATAAACAGTGTGATTAACAAAAAAAAATATTTAAGCCTAAAAAAGCGAGGGTTTATTGTTTCTTATTATTTGTTATTCATTGTTTTTATCTATAACAGTTGGCCTCCATAAATCCACGCTTTTTTACCATAGAATACATTTTTTGTTGCTCACACTATTGTTACTTTTAATTTATCGAAAATTATTTTTTACTCTTAGTTCCGCTATCTACAAAAGTGTATTTTCTAGCTTTTTCAAAACTATTATTTATTTTTTATTCTTCATTCGACCAACTATAAAAGCGTGTTTTTTATTTTTCTTTATAAAATTGACATTCTGTTCTAAATCGTAAGAAACAAAACTTGGGAATTAAAATTGTTTAACATTGGAATTTCAAATATTTACAGAATTACAAAGTTGAGAATTCGGAATTCCAAGCTCCTTTAAAATGTCCCAATCCAGGAATTTTCAAAACTATAATTTATTTTCCATTTTTTAGTTTTTCAACATTTTTAAATTTGAATTTGAACAAAAATATTTTTAATTTTTTTTTGTCCTAAATTATTGTATCGTCAAAATCACGTTCGAAGATTTTTTTACATAAAAAACAAACAAACAAACATACCAAGCTCATACAAGGCTAACTTTGCCGTCACTCTCTCGCTACGAAACGTTGGTACTGGATCTCGGTGCGCTTGTTAGGCGCTAAAAGGAATAGTAAACCACGTACGTAAGAGTAAACAACGCGTGTTAAAATCGATGAGACGCGAGTGCATTTACCGGTTTAATAACCAGAGCTATGGGCACTTCGGCATTAGTAGCAACTCGACGCTGTAATTGAGTAAATTAGGGAAATTTCTTCCTCTACTTTAATCGGATTAGTTTCTCGACTCCGCGCGACGAATCTACAAACTCCTTAATTATATCACGTCGCCCTTTCTTTCATCTCCGCAATGATCTTTCGCAAACGGCTAAAATTCACTCTGCAAACACATCATTTCCAACATCCACGTTTCGTTCCCTCGAATTCCGATCTCCGCAATCAAGCAAGCAGACCCTAGAAAAAGTTAGTTGGAAATTACCCGATGTTTGCGCCCGACGTTTATCGAGGCCTGTGCATCGGATGTTTGATGGGAAGAAGGAGGTGGGATCGTTAAAGTTGGTACGCGTTTGGTATAAACTCGCTCGTTGTAAATATTACTAATAACCTTGGCTATAAAAAATCATTCTGATGTGTATTTCACCCCAGGTCTTATCAGCCGCCACATTAGCGCCGGCTGCAACTAGGACGTATCGCTACTTTAATGGTCCTTTCCAACCACCTACTTTACCCTCGACGTGAGATGGGTAGGTGTGCCAACCACAAACACACTTTTCGTACCCCTCGCGGATCGCTTACTACGCCGTAGCTCTGGAACGCCATCCCAATGCGTACATCGACGGTGGCCATACTGAGAAATTAGCAATGCGCAAAGTACATCCCCGTTCCTTTTTGCCTTCGCTTGTTACTCGTCATTTCTTTTCTATATTTAAACAAGTAATTATATCAAGTATTTTATTCCAGATTGTCTAGCCGCCTGTTTAACTTCCAGAATTTACTGGGGTACTGGGCGAGGTATTTAGGGTAGAAAATCAGGTATAAGCGGGTTACGAGGATATACATTTTTTTAAAATTTGTTTCACTGTTTTACTCGAGCGCGTGTTGCGATCGCGCCAAGGAGAGCTATTCCGATGCAGTTTGCGAAGCACTTCATCTCAACATTCAAAGTAAAAAAGTAATTCGAATCGTACAAATCGTGTTATCCATAATGCTCGCAACGAATGGAAGGGGGAAGTTTTCAGGACTGTTTCGAGGTGAAAAACGAAAAATCGATTTATTGGTACCTTTGGTCGAAAATATTAGTACCATCCGCCTGTAAATAAACTGAATATAAGGTTACATTACTGGAGAATAAATAAATAAAACTTAACGAAATGAAATATATAAAATAGGACTAACTCCCATTCACGTGGCACTCTCTTCGATGTAACATGGTAATAATTAGGTACTATGTCGACATAGCCAGCGTTACCATTTGGAACGGGGGAAATTACTGTGTCAAAAGACTTTTCTCGCTTAAAAATCTTGGCTGCCAGGCAACATAGTAATTATTCCTGTGTTACACAGTGGATGTTGCTATTTCTTTCTCTCCCTGTACGGTTCGACGATCGAAGAGGTGGTCACGACCGAGATACGGAAATGAGAAGCGAGTGTATGCCAACTCGCGGAATATATGCCAGTCCTAGTGAAATTACGATGCTCGAGATTACAAATTAACACGAAGAATGTCGAACTGTCGGATAATTGATCCTCTCGAAACCGGTGTGAGCCTGGCACTGAACATTCGAGAATCAAAAAATAATATAAACTATTTGTACCTCGTTTGTACCGTTTGTGCGCTTTTGTACCGAAACTCGTTTCGCTGTATTCTCCGGTTTCAGAGGTTGGACGAGGGTGACAAGAGGGACAAAAGTGACAAATACGACCAAGAGGCAGATTCGCCATTTCTTGAGAGATTCTAAAACGGCGAATGGCATTCGAGAGAGCTTTGCCAACACCAGTTTGTACCCGTCTTCAAATCGTTTGTACCCCAACCAGTTCGGAAGTTGGACATTTTTGAAGTTTACATCAAGGGGTTGAAACGTAACTTTGACGTTTGTGAAGATATTTGAAAGATATCAACCCTTTCGCGTACTTCAAAAAGTCTGTGCTTTTGAACCGGTTGAGGTACAAATGTTACGACAAGAATTACAAGCGTGTACAAATAATTCTCTTTCGAATGCTGTTGGCCGTATTCGAATATCTTCATGAACATCGGCGTTACGTATTAATCCTCGGACGTATTTTGAAAAGCCTGTACTCCCGATCATTCCTAAGGACCACCGATTTGAAGAGAGTATCTCTATGCTCAGAAGTATTTTGACAAATATACGTTATACTATTAATTAGATCGATGAAAAACAAATACGAAACGTAAACCTCAGTAATTTTTTTTTTTTTTTAAATTCAATGTTCCCCAGAATAGTGACAAAGTGGCTCTCGTTCGCGACAAAGTAGAGTTCAATTTTTTTTTTTTCATGGAAAGAAATAATAGCGAATTTTATGAAAGAATTGAATCTCCAGTAAAAAACAATGAATTTCGAAAATCGACTACATTTCCGTATTTAATAGCCGCAGAAATCCGAAAAAATTCCCAAAAATGTTTCTCAAGTGCCCAAATCGCGTAGAATTTTTTCAGGTCTTTTGGAGATCTCGCCGGAAATGGGTGGCTGAGTCTACAGAGAATGCTTCGTATGTATGTTCAAAATTTGTATGGAGCTTTTCTTGCAGTCTAACGGATATATAGCGAAGCAGCCATTGTATACGATTAGTTTATTATTAAGAAGTTTATCGTAATTAGTTCATTACGAATAGGCTTAATAATAATTTGTTTATTATGAATCACAGACATCGCGTTTCTTTCTCTATAAGAGAAGCCACATCTGCCAGCTCTGTCGTGACAAAAATTCTTAGATGCTCAAGTAAGGCACCAGGAATTAGTAACCAGTGTCTCCGTCATCTACGGGTACCAAAAAATTGGAGCTGTTCAAATCCATACGATGCGATACTTAAGCCGATGAGCTCATACAATTCCATATGACAATACTTTCGAACTGCTTAAGTGTAGAGCTACCATTTTGCACGAAGAAAAAAAGAAATTTAAAAAAATTTGTTTGCAGCCAGATTTATTCGTCTTCCTATCTCTGTTACGGTATTCTATAAACATCCGTTTAAATAACTTGTAATGATTTTTTCACGGTAAGATAGTCATAAACCAGCAAGTTACAGCTAATCCCCGGGAGGTCCACAAAACACACGCTTTTCAGTCCGAAATTACAAAATCGAACGTCATTCCTTGGTAAACAGTTTTCGCTAGAATTTCAAGGGAAGAACAGCTAAAAATGTTGATTTTTGACAAAATGGCGTTTTCAATTCCGAGTTATTGTCCTTTACGCAATACAAATGGGCGTCAAAAATTTTGCAGATGTCGCGCACTCTGCATGATCTTAAGACTGATCTCGTGGATCTTGCATAGCAGAAGACTTCTCATTTGGATGCTCAGTGAAATTCTGCTGCATTGACTCGCCGTACTTATCATTCCATCACCAATCGTTACCTTAGTCAATCGAAATGCACGATTCGCCTGTATACCGTTCGGCCACGTGTCACTTCATCTATGAAATCCAAGTGCTCTATCGACGTACAACTAGTCTTGCTAAAAATCAAGCTTGTACCATACTTAACATCAAACCTAAGATTAATTGTCTCCTCGAAAGTATTCATCATCGCAATTCCAAGTGTTTACGTTCGACAATGATTTCCAGAATGTTGTTGCGCGTCGCCACGACAGTCGAGCTTTATTGCTGTAAAAACCATCAATCCTTTGCAAATGTCGTCGAGTGTTGACGTTGACTGCTACGTTATACCCGCTATGGCCGGGAAAGAGAAATGGTCGACGCGTGACCAAGACGGTGGTATGTGGCCTTCATGCTACGGCAACGCGTGTCGTGCGTGATGAGGCGAAAAGTGGAGCTTGTATTCCCTCAATTTCGGAATCGCTGTCCCGATTTTTTCTCCCAGCAGCGAGGGTTGCGGCGCATACCGACGAACCTATCCCATAGCTTCTTGCGAAGGAAGTTGAAGTGGCAAAAGTTCCAACAGCTGTTCCGTCATGCCCGAGAATATTTTCCATCAGCAAGCGACCTGACGATATCTTAATTGAATTCCAATACGAACGGCGATGCTAAAATTCGCAGTCAGAACTCGTTACGCACGGATCTCTTGAATTATTGTTATCATTGTTGTGCCCTTCGCCTAGTGGCGCCGCGCGGGGGCGGAAATTCGGCGGGTCTTCGCGTAAAGTAGCGAGGGCTTATGAGCTCGTATGTTATTATAACATGTGGCACCGCGACCCTTTGGGGGCGACTCTATGCCTCTAGGAAAACGGCTCGGCTTGCCAGATAGAAGGATTCCTCTCGACTGCCAGCAAGTCGGTCTCCGAGCACCTGGGGTAATCCTCTTTTCGGTGTATAAAAACTACCCGGTAGTTAAACCCAACGCAGCGAAGGTAACGCGCCACTGTGTACAGGCATGGGGAAGATCTGATGGAATGTAAACTCTGGACGGAGGAAATGTTAATCGGGACTTAACTAGAGTCAAGTTTTACAACTCGTTGAAACGTATCTTGTTAACCGTAGCGTCGCATTCCTCCAAAATCACTTTACAAATCGAGAACTTCAAGGGATTAGTCCACTTCACTCGCTCGAAAAAAGGTCATTTTCACTGATGTTCGTTGACGTTGCTACGATGAATATTAATACGAATATAAATGCACTCTTAACATATATTTGAAAAAAATTCATTCATTTTACGCAATTTTTATTTACAAAAGAACCAAATCTTCCAAAAGTACGCAAGTGACTTACATTGGCGATTTCTCCGCAACAAATCATCCCAAACCTAAAAATTAGTTATTACTAGATAATGCGTCACTCTGACTACGATTATTAATTTTTACGCATAATTATAAAAATGGCGGACCTTTTTGGAAAAAAGTGAATTTAAAAAAAACTTGCTCCGAAAATTACCTGACCCGCTTTAAGCATCGTAGATAACGTATGAAACACGTTAATGCGAAAAATCATATGCTAAGTTGTGAAAAAAAATCATCACGCGCTAAAAGCGCAAAAAGGACAGTTTTTAACGGAAAAGTCGTAACTTCTTCCTTTTTCGAAATATGGACCCAACATTTGAAACACATGCTCTTTAAACTTGATACGTGTGGGGGGAAGAGAATAACATACTTGGAGACTTCGTTTGTAAAATCATAAATTCTTCATTTTTTGAAATGTTGACTTCAAATTTGGTACATATGCTCCTCACAATTGATACTTTTGAGGGGAAAATAGTAGCATGCTTGGACATTGAAAAAAGGAGGAGGAAAGGAAAGAGGTATCGACCTACAATTTTAGGTACAAGTTTATTGTGGACGGGGATGAAAGGCCGTGGAAGTATTGGTATGAGGAAGAGGTAAAGGGAAGAGAAAAAGAGGTATGGGCTAGAATAAGGTGTGGTAACATAGGAAGAGCGGGCAAGAAAGGCGAGAGTGATTGGAAGTGCAGAATTTGTAAGGGACAAGACGAAACATTGGAGCATGTGCTGATGTGTAAGAGAACTAGAGAGATGGTGACGGACAGTGCCAAAAAAAATTGTGGAAGAGTGGCTGGAAGGTGTCGATGAGGTGGCAATAACAGGAGAGGTGATAAACATGCTCGGGGGAGAGATACAGAAAGGGATTTGTGATTATATCAGGGAATTGGAGGAAGTGTGGAGAAAAAAAGAGTATGGGGATGGAGAGGGAGTGAGCGGAGATATAAGTGAAAATGGAGGAAAGCACTGATTAAGGCGTAAGGCATTAGTTTTAAGAAGGTGGATGAAAAAAGAAAGATAGTAGAAGGAGATAAGATTAAGTGTATAAGTGTATATATGTACAAGCTTTGTAAAAAACTTTCTAAAGTTATGCAAATAAAACTCCATATTATTATTATTAGTAGCATGCTTGGCCACTGAAGTCCTGATTGGTACCCGTTAATGTTGAGTATTTAGGCGAAAGTTGATGTTGAGTCGGATATTACCCAGTGTGATCACGAGGGGTTAATTAATTTTTTCGGGACAAATATCGCGAGTGGCAAAAAATAGGCGAGGCGTTTGTTACGTATCGGTGAAAAATGAACGAACGGAGCGATTTTATGGCTCGTGATACGACAACTTTTTGAGCTCGAGCTCGATGGACGTCGGGAATTACCATCGCTTGTTGGTCCTGAAAATGATTGGTGGCCTGGAACGGGGCAAATCAATCGGATACCTATTGATACTGACGATCTTTGGCGCCACCATTCAATGCCTCGAATAACGTACATCGCACTGGCGCATTCGGTATAACGGAAACTTGCCGAATGCACCGGTGCAACGGCAAGTGATTTACCAGAGGGACGAGAGTTCCACGTTAACCCAACTTCTTCAGTCTCGTCTTACGTTTTGATAGCGTTAATTATGTAAATTGAGACGGTCGGCGAAATTGTGGTCGGTGTGTGCCTAACGCGAGAGATTCTTGTTCTCGAGGCTCGCTCGAGGGCTATGCGAGCTCGAGAAACGTGACCGTCGGTTACATACCTATTCACACCCTTCAAGCTTTTCCTGCTCTCCGTTCTCTACTCTTTCACTGCGTTTCCCCCTTTCTTTTCGTATCCCTTCTACTCTATTCGCAACCTTCGCTCGCCCCACCGTCATTTCTGTACACAAAATCTTCGCGACTTGTTAATTAAGTTAAGGTATATAATTAATAAAGGTTAATATGATAAATCTTAAAATAAAATTAATTATTAAGGAATAAATTAATGTATTAATATATAATAGTATTTTGAATTAGAATATTTTACTATAATTTTACTAATATTTATTGCCGGGGTTATTATATTTATATAAAATTTTAGGATAATTAATTCATCCCGACGGGGTGCAGCTGGACGGATATGGCGAGATGAAGCTCGCGACACAACGCCAAAAAACAAAAAATAGCAGGAGCGTCGCGAATCAAAATTTGGGCAAAAACGGAAAGAGACAAAAAAAAATGCGCTGACAGGTGAATTTCGGAATCTGTTCGATTTTTGGAACTAAAGCTTTTCTCCTTCCGGTCAGAAACGGACATTGAAACTATATTGAAAGTTTTGTGTTCAACTTTTTGTCGTACATTTTTTAGTTTTCGAGATATTCGTCCGGGGCGATTAGAATGGGTCACCCTGTATAATTGAATCGGAGCTTTACTTCGGAGTGATTTTTCAATGCAATGTAAATTTCACTCGACGGAAAAAGGTTTGCAAAAATCATTGCGGTGTTGCGAATGAGAAATTTGGCGAAACGCGAACGAAAAAACTGCAAAAAAAAATGGACGTCGGCGAAACGTATTTCGGTAGAAATATCACGAACTTTTTTACAAGCCACTCGCAGCGCGCGTCACTTGAAACGAAACGATTATCGGAGGATCGGTACGCCGCATACGGACGGCACTTTGTACGTAAGCGTGAATTTCTCGCGGTAGCTTTCCGTTCCGTGCAGCGTGCAATTCGCTCGATCACGTGACTCGAAGCAGCGTACTTTTTACGGAAGGAACGCGCGACGCCTGTGGGATATAAAATCCCCTCTACGGGCGAACTTTGCATTGCATTTGCGAATTAGTTGGAAATTTGCCAGGTTGAAATATGGCGGGCGCCGCGCACTCCGTACACCATCGAGTTGTCTCGTGACGTTAGGAGTCACGTCACACGTGGCACGAGCATATGCCAGGCACGATTTTACCGCCTTAAAGTATGATTGAATAAGGACGGATTCGTCACGTCACCTCGCACGCGACACGTGCCCTCGCCTTGGCCACAACTTTGTTTTTGAACAAGTTCCGAATCTGACATCAAGTCGCAAAAATGTGTCGTTTTTTTTTCGCCATAATTTTCCCACTTTCGCGGAAACAACGAATAAAAAATAGCTATCCAAGTACAAATTAGCGATCTTATACCAAAAAGTAGCCTAGTGGTATGAGAAAAAAAAATATATGCGAGGAATTTCGTTTTTTTCTCGTTTTGTCCATAAATTTGACTTGAAAGCTCAAAAAATAAAATGAACAGAACAAAAAAAAAGATGTAATTTTCACAATTTGGCTCGAACGTGATAAGTGCATATTTTCGTTGGATTGAAACGAGGAAACTCGATGAGAACGAACGGATTTCTATATTTTTGTTTTTTTTTATCGACAATTTTTTGTCGCTTTTTGCGATAAGTAGTTGGAAAAATAATGGAAATGGCGTGAAAATGAAATATTCCGGGTAGGACGCCGCTATTCGTATGCTTTTAGGTTTTTAAATGGTATTCGACAAAAAATAATCGATCGAAGAATAAAATTGCACGCGCAGTGGATAGAATATGATGTTGTCGTGGTGGAGGGTCATTTTTTTTTCGTATCGAATGACGAGGAGCGACTTGCTTCGGCGGAAACGTTCCTGTTGATCTCGATAAGCTCTGCTATGCGCGCATCGAGGCAACTAACCTCTTTTATTTCACTGGAGAGGATCCATGAATTTGGGATAAATCACAGGTAAGCTGGATGCCGGGTTGCGAGGCCGACTGCTCACCGAAATCCTCGAAGCCGAGGGAAATGGGCCAGAAGCGAGAAAGCTTCGAGCCTACATCTAAATAAATTTGCAGCCAAGGACATGCATAATAAATGTTCACTCGTCTGCTCGCTATCTGTCTCCTCGGAAGCGGATCAAGCGGTGCCCTCGAGGGGGCGAGCTTTTCGCCGGTATGCGGCTCGTCACTCGAATCCCCGGAACTTCGCGAAGTACGTACTTTCGGTAAGAAGCGCGTCGCAATCCGGCCGTAATGACTTCTGGCAAAACCTCAACTTCCATCATTGTCACTTGCAGCTTCGTTAAAATCGCAGATTCTGCGCGACATAAAAATGACTAGCCGAGAAAAAAAGATTACATACGATTATACATCAAAAATTGGCCCGATATAATTATACGTAATTTATTAATAACTTATATCGTTATTCTTATTGTCTATCTAATCATACAAAATTGGATCCACAGAGGTAGTAGAGGTACCTGCGAGTAGAACTGGAGGTACAACAATACAATAATAACAACAACAATAATAATAATAATAATAATACCTGAAAAATATATATAAAAACTATAAAACTTGAATAAAACGGGTATGTTCCTAGGTGATAGAAAGATGAATTGATCTAACGAGCATACGTATTTGAATATAATTGATGTATAGGATTGGCAATTGCATAGTTGAAGAATGTGATTTAATCTGAATTTTTAACTGTATCTTTTATTATCCATTTTTCCTGGGTTATATTTGTTAATTGTTCAGGTTTTGAGATCTTTCCGTTTCTATCCTTAATTTTCATAAGTAACAGTTTAATTATCGTTGAATAGCTGCTTTTACTGCTCCCAGGTTTGTTCCTTTTTGGTAGAATTAAACTTTTATTCCTAGTCTTATTATTGGAGTCTACGTAAAGTAATGAGCAGTAAAAAAATTATATCTAGTTCTGTATAACTACGTATAATAATGTATAATTCGGGCCAATTTTGTTCATGTACGCGATTTGAATTTTTTGTAACATTTGGTAATTTTAGAAAAGCATTTTGGACACTGTTCTCGTATTACGGGCTGTTGTTTTTGTTTTCACGTTATTCGTCTATTTTTCGTACCACGCAATTTTTCACGTGCACCAGAACACGATCCACTGTTTCGAAATGCATAACGAACAGAGTTCGTATTCGAATGGGATGTCTGAGATAATACCGAGTGATGTAAGTACATTTTTTTCGATTATTATGTACTCTTTATCTGTGAGGCAGTTTGAAGATCGATCTCTTCCACGCAATACGTCGTACTTCGCAAAGTTACAGGGCAAATTAGCCGGAATTTCCATTGTTAGGAATAACTTCGGCCAATTGTATACCTAGGAATGGTGATGATTTCTTAACGGCACTTTCATTTTCAATTCTCAACAATCGCAGCCAAATGTGAATGTGGCTATTATACCAGCAATCTCAGTCACGCGATCGTTGCCCAATCGTCAACGCACCCATCTGCGACGTTAAATTTCGCGAGCTGTGTTCAATTCACCGAACAAGCGTCGTATTTCTCATTTATCGTGTTCCCACTGATGAACGCAAACTCGACTCATTGCTATCTCACTGATCCAATCGCGTCATTTTTCCAAGATCAGTACCACGAACCCGCGATATTCAGATGATTTACAGCAAATCCAGGCAAAAACATTTGTACGCGTTATAATAATAATATGGAGTTTTATTTGCATAACTTTAGAAAGTTTTTTACAAAGCTTGTACATATATACACTTATACACTTAATCTTATCTCCTTCTACTATCTTTCTTTTTTCATCCACCTTCTTAAAACTAATGCCTTACGCCTTAATCAGTGCTTTCCTCCATTTTCACTTATATCTCCACTCGCTCCCTCTCCATCCCCATACTCTTTTTTTTTCTCCACACTTCCTCCAATTCCCTGATATAATCACAAATCCCTTTCTGTATCTTTCCCCCGAGCATGTCTATCACCTCTCCTGTTATTGCCACCTCATCGACACCTTCCAGCCACTCTTCCACACTTTTTTTGGCACTTTCCGTCACCATCTCTCTACTTCCCTTACACATCAGCACGTGCTCCAATGTTTCGTCTTGTCCCTTACAAATTCTGCACTTCCAGTCACTCTCTCCTTTCTTGCCCGCTCTTCCTATGTTACCACACCTTATTCTAGCCCATACCTCTTTTTCTCTTCCCTTTACCTCTTCCTCATACCAATACTTCCACGGCCTTTCATCCCCGTCCACAATAAACTTGTACCTAAAATTGTAGGTCGATACCTCTCTCCTCTCCTCCTCCTTTTTCAATGCTTCGTTCTTCAATTTTTCTAACCCAACCTTTATTCTTTCTTCAATTTCTTCCACCTCCCTCCGTTCCAAAATCATTCCAATTGTATCTTGTATTCCCATTTCTTTTAATACACTCTCTAAGTCTTTTCCCCACTTTGTCGGCATATGATTTACTATCGCCCTCACTTCCTCCATCAGGCATACTTTTAGCCATCTCTTTTCATTCATTCCATATACCTCCACCATGTACCTTAACGCTCTTTCCCTTATCATATATTTCATTGTTGGTTGTACGCGTTATATAATAATTATTATGCAAATTTGCGAATGCGAATTTATTTGACCATTGTTACACTAGATTCGTAGGATAAAATGGATGCTCGAATTGTATCCAAAATAGAATGGACACCAACAATTTGATAAACTGCAATAAAATGCAAAGAAAATCAAACGTGCAAATTTTCGAGTGAAATGAAACAGGAAATGCAGTGTTGAAGAATGCGCGTTCCTTTGCAAAGCACAACGCTCGTACTCGCTCCTGAAAATGTTACCATTTTTCAACCACATAGAAACTTCACGATCCGTCTCATTTTACGACGTGATTCACTTGCCAAAGATTACGGCTTTTCCAATAGACAGGTCCGTCCTCGTCAGCTACTGCGCTTGGATTGAAAAGTTTATTTTCCTGCGATGATTTCATGTTCCCAAATATCATAAAAAACGAATATACAAGTTTCAATAAAATTCTAACGAGAATTTTGAGAACCGAAACATCATTTTTTATGTGCTCTTAGTTGGGGTCGAACACGCGTTATGCTTTATGTGCTAACATTTGATTTTTATGTATCGGATGATTTGTCGCAGAGAAATTGTCAACGTGTCACCACCTTTTTTTTAAGCGTCGCCTTGCTCTACATTACTTGAAAATAAATCCTATCGAGTAAGATGAACGAGAAAGATATTCTTTCATATATTTTAAGAGTATATTGATTAAGGCCAACAACTTCGATGGGCTTAATCGCAGCGACGCAAAAATTCGCAAAAATAGCCTTTTTTCCAGCGTCTAACGTAGACAAACTCTTAAACGGAGGCACGCGCCACGCTTGTACGAACGTTGGAAATTATTAATAACGATGAAATTCGCCACGACGCGACGTGGTAGGGAACAGAGAGAAATATCAGCCGAAACACGCGGGAGAAAAACGACGGAAGGTGAGAGAAAAATCTTGGGGTGACTTACCCCACCGTTCGTGGTTGTTAGCTCGCCAGTTCTAAGAGCACCTTCAGAGCTGCCTTCGTCGTTACCTGTCTCTCCGCAAAAGGATACACGAATATGTATTTATACACGCGCATACATGTCACCTTTTTTTATCATCAAAACAATTAAGCAGAATTCCGTGTGATTTTTCCACCAAAAAAATTGAAAAAGTACCCCGAAAACCGCCTACTTAGCTTTCCTCCCATGACGACTTATTTCTTTTCACGAAGAGTAACCACAAAATAGAAAAATCGTTTTTTCAATCCTTTCAATAGGAATAGAATGTGCAAGGTTGTAATTAAAAAAAAAAATCCAATTTTCAATAATTATAATCTCGAGAACTAACCGTAGCGGGGAAATAAAATTCTGGTGAAAGTGCATGGGTACATCGTCCTTCAAAATGCCCATACCGAATCCTTTATCCGAAACCAAGAAAACGGGGTGGCTGAGTTGACACGGAATGTCCCATACATGTATCTCACGCACATGTCCCGCGCGCGCGTGCGTACATGCGTACATGCGTGTGTGTGTGCTTGTATAATTGCGTTTCTACGGTTTTGAAATTTCGAACCCAGACGTGGCAACCCACACCCAGCCTTTTCTTCGTTCTCGTCTCATCTTCTGCTTCTTCGACTAGGTAATGCCTCTACGTAAGAAATTTAATTTGTCTTGCACTCTATGCTCGAGAGCCAGATGTCCCGGAGGGAGTTTTCGATAATAAAAATACTCCAGCGTAAAAGATATGTATATATATGTATACACTTGTAACTCGTCTCGGTCGCGAATTGTCTCGTCTCCGGTGTTTAATTGAATTTCTTATTCGCATTACGGGGCGATCGCGGTTCCAGTCGTGGAGCGGATCACGAAATTTAAGTAGGCGTTGTACCTCCGACCTTACCACTCGCGACGCCCGGATAATATTTCGTTCCTGTGATTTCTAAAAGATGTTTGGAATTAACCGGATTGGCGAAAGCTCAGTGGGACCATGGTAACGAAATAAGAAGCTAGTCGATGTTCGACTGGCGAGGAGCGCGGGACACGAGTGAAAATGTTTGCTGCGAGATATTAAACGATATTTATATGTTTGCTTGTTTAAAAATATTCACGTTTGTATATTTAAATATGTATAAATATTCTCAAACGTTTTATACATTTTTGTTACAAAAAAATGTATGTCCTGCGAAAGTCTCGGTCCATAGAATAGTTCGGTGGGAAAGCAATTCGCGTTCGGGTAACCGAACCTCGGACTTAATGCACGTGGGAAACGTTGTCTGCTAAACGTCCATATACCTCGGTTGAATGGTCCGTGAGGATCGAGAAGACCAGTAGCTCCTCTCGACCATCTTCGCTCTAATGAATGCTTGTTTATTAATCAACTTTAATTGATTATCGACGTCGTGTATCATGCACGGTCTGCTGAGTGGTAAAACGTCCCTAACCAGACATCGTTGAAGATAGACGTGACCTTGACTGGTTTCAGAACTCTTCGTTTTTTCTTCAAAAAAACGAAAACAGCTTTCACATCGATTCGATTACGTCGCGAACGATCAGTTCTGCTTCCTTCCCTTGAATTCTCTGAAATCTGCGCTGCACAAATGTTTGGGGTGAAAAAACACGGAATCACACTTTTCGCCGCTTAAGCATATAATTATCGACCCTGTGTCCGCGCATGCTCGAGATACAACTAGTCTCTTCTATTTTGTCACGTTCTAATTGTACGTAATTGCTTGTTACAGGATCGACGCCAGAACGAGCCGGAGTTAGCGAACTTGCTGTACTAGGAAAAGGTAAATTGAAATTCACGGAGCTTTTACATCGCAATTTTGTCTCCTTCGTCATCTCTCATCGCGTGAGACGATGAATAATTACAGATCGCGTGACGCTCGATTAATAATTATTTACCACGAAACAATTACTTTGCCAACGGCTACTCGATTTATATTCTCCTTCACAATTTCACGGGCAATAATCGTAGATTGGACAGTTGTAATCAATTTCGACGGGACGAGATATTCGGACGATCGAGATTCTACAATTGTTTCTCGAAGTCAGCAGCTAGGAAATCATATCTTTACAAATATTCACACACAGAAATATTTCTAAATACTTTGCAAATCACCTGAACGTATCGCAGCATTTTTTCTCAATCATTCTCGTCTCAGCGTTATCTTTCAATTTTTCCGTGCTAATTAAACGGGAAACGAACCATTCGGAGAATTCGACTCTCTACAAAATGGTTTCTAGCCTCAAGCTTACCAATTCAGCGGTAAAATGAAAACTCCTCTTGTAAGATTCGTAACTCTTTCTAACTAAAAAAGACGACAAACGACGCAAAATTCCTCTTCCATTCGTATTACCACCAAATAAAAAGTTCAACGCCTCGCGAAGCAAAATTTATCACATTCCATTGCAGATTTCGCCGATCAACGTGTACACAAATAAAAATTCCCTCCCAATTTCAAATTCTGAAGTACAACATTCCATAAAAAATCACAAATGTATCAACAAACGTCAAGCATGACGTTTAATCGTGAAAAACACGTCTTTATTTATAGCACCGATGGAGTTTCATTTTCCAACCACAATTCTAACACAAAACGAAAAATCTCCTGGCGAAAAATATTGTCGCAAGATTTAGCACTCCGTGCTGTATTTCAAGATTCATCTTATAAGAAGCTTTACGCGCGTCGCGCAATTTCACTTCCAATGCAGAAGCATTGCGAGAAACAAGCGTAAACCACAGTAACTTGGGAAAATTCCATATGAATTTAGGTTCTCGCACGAATTTTCTCACAAAATAATAACAACAAACACAACGACAACAACAACAATAATAATAATAATGATAATAATACACAATAATAACAATAATAATAATAATAATAATAACAAATAATAACAATAATAATCATATTAATAATAATAATAATAATAATAATGGTTCTACTAAAATTGCAGGAAAAAACAGATGGTCGAAAAAAATGTAATTTCATACTCGTACGATATTGTGACACATTAGGAACATTTCCTGTAATTTTTTTTGTAATATTTACAATAGACTAATTTTTGATTATTTGCAGTGGAAAATTGTTAACTGGAAACGAAGTTCCCTTTTCTTGGGAATTGCTAAAAAAGAGCTTATCCGTTTTTGATCCGTAGAAGAAAGCTCATAACGCAAGCTCAGAGGAAAAAGATCCAACGAATTTGAATATTTACTTTTCCATTTCGTACCGCATGAAAAATGAGTGGGAATGCGAATTCCACTCGCGCATGTGAAGATGAAAATTGACAAAGGGAAAAAGTGGAGGTTGGCAGGGTTTCGGGTTGGGTTAATTTGGAGAAGTTTTGGGGAAAGATAAAAGAGGACAGTGGAAAAGGTGGGTCGAGAGGTCGCGTTACGTGTTTCTGCGCCCGTGCAGATGAATCGGGAGCGGAGCGGTCTCTCTAACCTTTGCCCGATCTTCGATCGTTCCGAAAACGTAGTATACCGTGCCTCATCGGGGTTCCGACCCCGAAGATTCGAGACCAAGAACTTCGCTGTGAAATCTCTTGGCTGGAGCTGCGTGACAAAGCACGTTCGTACCGTTGATCCATGAGTCGGATTCATCTCGAGATGAGAGTATAGCCCGCAGTTTTTGTTCGATCCTACGAGCTTGCTATCTTCGCGTCTATCGGTTTGCTCCTTTTCGTTTCAATTTTCACCTCGGTTTTTTGCCACCTCGCAACAACAAGAAACCATCGCCCCACATTTCTCCGGGAAAGCTGCCGATGAAGGAGTTCTGAATCTGCACGGTCCTGATAATGGCCAAAAAGGGAATTTTCGTAACACGTTCGTGTACGCCATTTTTAAACGCATCGAGCAATTTTTCGGAAGACCTCGCCAGTAGTCACCGAGTCAAACCTGAACCGAACTACACGGATACCTGCTTCGCCCAAAAATCGTTTTTTTCCCCCAATTCTTAGCGACCATTCCGGAAACTGTGACCCAATTTTGCCCAATTTCTTATTTGACGATTAAGCACCCGAGAGCCATTTTTGTTCAGCCACCCAAGAACGATAATGGAGCCCAAGTTCAGAATAATCGTAGGTACTATTTCTTAAAAATGTCTGCCACTTTAAATTTCGTATCTAGAAATTTATTTCTGAAATCATCACTCAAAAAACTTAATATAGAAAAAAATTACAGCGCAAATTTGGACCGCAAACTACGCGTGGGGTGTGACGATGATGCTGTAAGGTTGCGGATGAAATCGCAGTGCTGGTCAAGAAATGACAGCTGATTATTCGAAAGAGCGTTTTTGTTCTCGGATTTGCCGTAGAAACGTGAAGATATCGCGATTCGACTTGATCGTGTGGTGGTCACGCTTCTTGAGGTGCCGAATCTATTAGGCACATCTCTTCCGTTGTGCCTGAGAAAAATGGAGGTGAAAAAGTTACCTCGTCGTGTGTTTGTCTGCCAATCTCAGAATTTTTCTCCGAAACTGGGATAATCGAATACGTTGGATAGGAGATAAAAAAATCGGTGGGGCAAGTACGTCGATTCGCGGTTTAAAAAAATGCTGAAAAATTTCACGTGTAAATTCGTTCGCGCGATATTTTTATTCGATTGACGGTTAGATTCGCCGGGAAATTTCCAGACCTCTCGCCTATTTCTGCGCGGGAACGAGAAGTTGTTTGCACCGGGCACAATATAGTCTTCGTGGTTTTGGGCAAGACGGTAGTGGCGGCGGCGTTCCTTGGCTGATTTATCGGCGACGTTCTTATTTGAAAAGTTCATGCAATCCTTCCAACGTGCCCGACACAGACTACCCAGGGATCTACGATCCGAGAAAATTCAAACCTCCCAAACACCGAAACCCGTTATGATTGAACTCGGCTAAAGCCGTTAAATGCATTCCGATATTGAAACGCCGTAAACCGCACATGCTCGCGTCGTTAGTTTCCCTCCAGTCCGTAACAATATCTGATGCTTCCATACTACACCCACGTGTATAGTACCCACACGCGATTCGCGTGCGATCGTAATTTCAATTATTTTCCTCATTTCAATATTTTCCATTCTCGCCTCTGTGTATTCAATTCCGAAAAATAAGCAGGGTGTGACGGAAAAACAATTGATCCGAGGTCTTTTCGCACATTTTCGCACAACAGCCATTTTTCTTAACGAATATAACGTTCTCCCATTCGTATCAGTTCAACAAAATACTCGTCAAGGAAAACTTCTACCTCAGATCCGACGATCCAATTTCGATCTCGGCTTTTTCGTGGCAATCCACCTTCGTATTGTAGAATCCACCTTCTCCAGAACCATTTTCCTAGTGCTTGCCGTAGTTTTCATTCGATTCTCAAACTTTTTTTTCTCTTCCCATCACTTATATAATTATATAATAATTGGTGATTTTGTTGAAACAAATAAACAAACGTTGATAAATAGCCATTTTACCACCAAAATAATACAGCTATTTCCGAAAGTTCTTGGAGTTTCCATAGCTAAGTTCGTATTTGGTTTTTTCTTGGGTCGCTGATAACGAATCTACGCTCAAATTACACATTCAAGATGGCGGACCAAAAATGCAAAGAGTCGTTTGACGAGAGTGAAAGTCGGTACTTGGTCTGCATGTTTGGTCCGCCATATTGGCTCTGCCATATTGAATTTGCTAATTTTCAGTGCAGATTCGTTATCAGCGATCTCATTAGCCCCTGAAATGCAGAATTTCAAGTCGATTGCACCTGAAAAAAAAGTCTGCTTGACCGGGTTAATACTGACATTTTTTTCATCAGAATCGGTTAGACGGTTTTTGAGATCTAAATTTTTTATCAGAACCAGATTTTCATTTTTGACTCCGTAATGAATGTGCATGAGAGTGGGTCGAATATCCGCTTTTTTCTCTACCGATTGGTAATCGCGGAAGTATTAATATTTGAGGTAGATAAAAATTGTGTAACATTTTTCGGCCAACATCTTTAGGCTTGCCAATTGCAATAAAAAATTGAACGTCGCAAAATAATTATTTTCTTCCTACTGTTTATTCGGAAATTCGATTCCCTACAGAAAAGGTTGTTATCAATCACGACGTAAATATCGTCGTTCCAAAGATAATCGCAATTTGATACGAAAATTGTTGTTCGTTTGCCAATTTTCACTTATTTTATCGGCAAAATTGTCCGGCAAATTTATATTAAATAAAACAATAATAATTATTTTGTTTAATACAAATTTTCTTTGATATAAAAATAATAATTATTATTATTTTTAACATAAATTTTCTTAGATAGAAATAATAATAATTATTATTTTCTTTACGTTGTTAGCAAATTTGACGACTTTAATTTTTTACTGCAATCGACGAGCCTAAGGATGTTAACCGAAAAATGTCACCCTGTGCGCACAATTTTGATTTATACCTCAAAGATTAATATTTCTGCCGTTACCAAATCAATTTCGAAAAAAGCGGATTTTCGATACACTCTAGCGTGCATGATATTTGTGTCGAACCACGTCTCGAGCTCTTCGTATGTATGTACAACGCGTCCTGAGCTAAACCGTTTGAATTTCGGATCCTTATTACGGATTTCGTAGCGTTCGTTCCGCAAAAATGTCTGATCCGATTACGCCGTTGATTAGCACGCTGAATGGCCGTTGAAGCATCGTAATACCTGTAGGCTGAGCTGGTTGCAGTCGCTATATTATTCAGCCGTCTAATCGTGACGTTCAGAATTTTGGATCGCGTTAATGTAGCGCAGCTCGATCCCAAAGGACCGAAGGTATAGGAGCCAACGGAGCGGGAATCCCGCAGGACAGTCAGCAGGTGTCTATCGACATGGCTGCCGTATTAATAGCCAAACGTGAACCCCCGAGGGTCATTTCTATGTAGCAATCGAGACTGCGCCGGTTGCTCGTCGCCGCTGGTTACCAGTTTCCACGTAACATTCATCTCTCCAACTTCAGCCTTTGTCTTTCAGCCCTTTGCAGCGCCGTATCGAGCTCCATCACCCTACCGCGTTACTGCCGCATTATTGCCACAAATTTCTCGTAGGTGTGCGCTTTATCCGCCCATGTATCTGTGATCGCGCTCTCTCTCTCTCTCTCCCTCTTCCAAGGGAAGTCGAGGTGATAGTCGATTGTTGATGATAATGAAAGGATCCAGCTCGACGCTCGTGGATAAACGTGATGCCAAACTCCATGTATTTCCGGGCAGTGAGTTGCTCGCGTCATTAATCGCGCGATAGCACAAATTCCACGATCATACGTGCTGTTTTCCTTTGCCTCTCCCGAGTCGCGCTCATTGTCGTGCCTACCGTGACTAGTATAAATTGTCGCGCATCGATGGTTACTTAAAACTCGTACAAAACTGACAATCACTTGAAAAACCTTGAAAAATTCATATTATTATCATCGCGGTGAAGACAACAAGATATCTTGTCGCTGCGCTCTGCTGAGAAATCCGCGGATTTTTAACGATACAGGAATAAAAACACGGTACACATTTTTTCACTGTAAACAACTTTTGTGTTCATATTTTGAGTACCTAATGAGAAAGAATTAATTCGTGGAATACTAATTAATATATTAGTCAATTCAAGGTACATGCAATTCGAATAAATTATTTGTCTGTAATATTTGCTAGAGCAATGTCTGTTTGAAATTTTCAACCGTTGATTACGCCTCTAATAATGCTTACACCTAGCGCGAATATTTATGGGGTAAAATAAAATAGAAAATTTGTTGGTGCTAGTATTCGTGACAAAATTGAATTCGGTGTTTTTATTCCAGGGAAATATTTTTCGCTGCTTTTATTCGTGGATATCTCGTTTTCGGTTATATATTTCGTGGCGAGTTTTTTGGTGCTATTATTCGTTAGAGCCGTCTCAATTTCTATAGCCCTGCGTAAAATAATTGTCATTCTCACGCGTCGGTACGCGTGTCTGGCACTGGTCGTACTTCGCTGTATAATAGAACAGCAAACAACTTTAATGAGAATGAAAATCGTTCTCTCAGGTGAGAACCACCGGTTGTATTTTTTGACAAAATTATTTGTCACGTGTGAAACACGTTTGGTTGTGTTTGTAGCTGAATATGTAGGCTCGCAACCGTGACGTTGCGCGAGTATCGATGATCCTACAGGATTTAGCGTACTACAATACGTTTTATAGCTGCCTACGTTGTCGGAGTCGAATCATATGATGAGAGCACCGAGTTGATGTTTGTATTGACTGTAACGTTCGGATTGAACGATTTGTTGCAACACGTTCGTGGCAATTAAATTAAATGGAATTTGGGAATTGAACATCGACAGAAATATTCGTTGTCTACCAACGTAAAACAGCCATTGATACTCTGTTCAGTTTTCAAAATCGCCACGAAGAAAAACACCAACCCGCAAAACTTCCTAGAATACAAACACGGTACACATTTTCTCATTGATTCTCAACTTCTGTGTTCTGTGTTCTGTATTCTGAGAGCCTGCTTTAGATGTTTCGATTTGTTCGAGGATTTTTTTGGGAAGGAAAGACATATCCGATTGAAACGAAACTTACAGAGTTTATTATTATATTTTTATTATAATAAAAATTTTTATTTTATCATTAAAGTACGTATCATATTATGCCTGGTACGCGCATTTCGCCGCGGCGTCTAGAGCGTGCATTTGTCGTGCGGCGGGAAAGATGCAGGTCGCAATTTCTATCTGAAACAAGGAATCCAAAAAATGTTTATTTTCTAAAAGTATAGCTTCCAGTTGAACCAATAAAATTCAACAAAAAGTAAAAAAATTCAACAATTTCTCGCAAATTGAACAAAAAATTCATTTTTTTGGAAAAGAAATTCACTCTAGATCGTTTAAAAAACAGGTTAATCTTAACTTTCTTGAGGTTTTTTAGGTTCAACTAGAAGAGAATTCGATCCCAAATACAATGCATTTTGTTTCGTTTTGATAGGACGTTTAGATTTTTCGCTATCCTTCCCGCCAATTAGGAAGAATCGTAAAAAGGAAAAACCGAGAAATCGCGCATCAAAGTTTGCGTATATAAAAAATCGTATTTTTCTTGAACTTACCGCATTAATATGCTAATCAGCGATTCCTGGTCCATAAAGTTGCTCTTCAGACTCTTTAAAAAACTGGTTTTCGCCTAGATGTTCGGTGCTCGAACGTGAAGCGCACCTGTTTTGTCGGGTGACGCGCTCGTATACCTGCTCGACGCTTCCTCGCTATTTCTTCCGTAACTCCGAAAATATTTCGAATTTGATTCTGAAATTTTAGGGACACATTCTTGAATAGTTTAGGAAGATATTTATGCAAAAAAAACAACAAAAAAAACGATTTTTTGGAGCCTCTAAAGCAGGTTTCCTCCTTAACGCAGGGCGTTGCACCTTAATCTTTGCAGGCGATTATGGCGGAACCAATCGCCCAAGGTCAACCAAATCTGCCGAATATTGTTTCCCCTTTTAGATACTGCAACTTTTGTTCCAATCTTTTGACTCCGACTGTCAATGGCTCCGCGATAATCGTCTGGGAAGATTAACGTGGAACACTGTATAGTAGGTACTCGATTCAAAGTACGTGCAATTAAAATAAATCATTTGTTCGTAATGTTTGCTAGTGAAATGTCTCCATAATATGTTTACCCACTGCCTATGAATATTATAATTTACAGTTGATAATAATTGGCGCAAATATTTATTAGGCAAAGCAAAATAAAAAATTTATTGGCGTTGATACCTCGTGGTAGATCTGAGTTTACAGCTTTCGAGGTTCCTCGCATTTCCTAAAGCTCGCGCCTCTATTTTCTTTTCCACGTGACTCGTCCGCCGTCGTATTTCTTGCCTAGAAAATACGCGTTTCTCCGCCATCGAACGATTCTGAGAAATGAGAGGTTGTTTGTCGAGTCGCAAAAGTTTTCGAGGTCGACAGTAGCGATTTCGGTGTCTGGTCAAGTCCACTTTTTCCCGCAGATACGAGTCTCTGGCTGTGGAAATTCTCGTCGAGATGCGAATTTCGCGACGAGAGCGATCGCGCAACTTTGGTATACGCAACGAATCTGTGTTACGCTTGCCTTGTTCGGCGCATCGGCTGTAGTTAGTTACGTTGCTGTCAACAAGCAGCGGGATGACAGACAATTCCGCGTAATAACAGACACACGGCGTTCCCTCTCGCCATCCCGCTGGATCTCTTAGCCCCTCGCCAACTATTGTTATTGCTAAAGCTTATCCGAGCTGCTATAATTCGGTTGTCGAAAACTCCAGGCTGTAACGAGCGCGCGAGACATAATCATCGGATGGCGCGTCTAGTTCAAACACAGAGTCTCGATCCCACGAATTGATTCGAGACGGCAAATACGGGGAACGGCGAATCGAACGATCCGCGCGGAGCGAACAACGCGGAGCTTTTTTTCTCGCAAGATAACAAATTGCCTGCAAATCGTCCTTCCATACTTCGTTCTCCACTCGCTCGATGGCTGCTCACTGATAACAATCGATAAATCGTCACCCATATGTTTTCACGCGACATCGCGCCGCGGATCATTCAACGCGACCGACGCTTCTTTTCATCGATCATTTCCCACGCGTCGTGTCACCAGCGCGCTCGGAGAAGCTCGAAGCTTTTATGCAAAAAATTGTAGTACGAAAAAAAGTTCAGAGCTTCGATGTTCGTATGAAAAAAAAAACTAAAAAAAAAACAACACAACGAAGTAATATATTTCTAAAAGCTCTCGCTGATAATTTATTAATATATTAAATATAGTATATTATCCGCAAAATGACCGATAATAAATATTAATATCGTTTGTACTGGATATAATATAAATTATTTTGCAGATGTCGAGATGCGAAAATTTCGAAAATGTGCTGTAATTTTTTATTGAATTTCATTTTCTGAAAACTTCGCATACCTACAAGTTTCCTCAAATTTCTCGAACTCTCTGCAACATCTGCGAAAAGTGAAACTTTTTTTTAGGGAAAAACTAATTGCTCGTTGAAAAAAGTCGATACCTATTAAATATAAATAAAATTCTACAAATAAATGTTTATGGCGCGATCCAATTTGGTTGTAAATAAGTTAAGGGGGCAAACCACCCTAGAGGTAGAAAAATTGGCCAAAGTTTGACAATTTTTTTTCTCGGAAACTAATGAACATACCGAAATGCGGTAAAAAGCTATTTATTAATGGAGCGTTCATCAGTGTTTTTACATTGTATAGTAGCTGTCCAAAAAACAAATTGCGGCTTTGCAGCATTTTTCCGAAAATGTCTTTTTTTTATGCCGGACGCTTTTCTCCTGTCATTGTAAGATAGAATAATGAACCGAAGAAATTTCGATTAAGCGTATTAAGAGCTACAACGCTACTTAGGATTTTTTTTAATTGATTTTTGGCTGACAGGAGCCATTTTGAAAAGAAAGATCGAAAAACCGTCGAAAAAATCACTCGAATAATTAAAATATCCAAGATGAAAAAAATCCTACGTACCGTTGTGGAGAAAGTAGTTCTGAATGTACAGTCCAAATTTCAAGCCGATCGGACAAAAACTTTTGGAGATTTCGGTCCGAAAACTTTGCCACGTTATTTTTAAAGTATCACGGTACGTTTGAAGCGAAACCTGGGAATTTTGGAGCGGAATTACAAAAATGAGGAGATGATAGGTGCTCGTTAATTTTAAAGCTATGATAATAGAAATCTAACGAATCGTTTAATCGTCATTAGAATAAACGAGACGATAGCAAGCTCAATAGCAGACATATTGTTCGATATGTCGAAAGAATATTGGAAATCACTCGATCGGATTTTATCGTGAATGGTGAACGCTATTTTTTTTTAATGTTACTCTCCGGAGTTGGACAAAAAATTGGGTGGTTAAAAAAAAAGGCTTTCCTCGTGTAGGTACTCGAAAGGTAATAGGATCAAAATCCAACATCTTTCTCGACAGACATTCAGGAATTTGTCACAAAACCTCATTTCTCGTTTCAGAGACATCGATAGAAAATCACTTCTACTTCGTACAGCGCGTTCGGATAAAGTTTTTCCGTAATGACCGCCGATCGTTCGTAGGCGCGTGTATGTGGACGCAAAAAATTGCCGAGGAAGAAATATTCCGAAGGAAAAAGTCTAAAATGACCGAGCATCACGCCAACTGAACGTTGACCAAGCGAGCAAATGCCTCAGACGACAATAACTCGCGTAATCCTATTTCGATTTAGATGCAAAGGTATTTATTTACGTATCTACCAACTCGACTCTTCGCCACCTTTTGATCCCTCGGTGAGCATTAGCGACCACCTGCCCGAATCGGCTCGGCAAGCTAACGATTCGTGACACGAACAGACGTCCGGCTATTACCTTCCAGCAACCGTGTACATTGCATGATTGATGACAAACGTGCTTTGTGCATACACGCTCAGCTCCCTCCGTATAAACAGATATCACGACGCGTGCAGCCAATAAACGTGTGTATGCCGTACCAATAAGTGACCGGATAAACGTCCAGTGAGATACTCGCCGACTACCTGCGGGAAAATCCATACCAATTCGCATGTATCAGTTGCGTTTCTCGGTCGGAGGTGTTTTTTCGTCTTTCGCTCTTTTGCCTTCGATGGCGACAGACCATTTATCATCCTCTTCCCTCCGTGCCTCTTATCAACTCCTCGTCCCAACGGATGACTCTCATCGCTGGCTTTTCACGCCTTAATAATTTCACCTGAACAATGGAACACGAATCTACTATACCCTGGGAACTTTGCTTTCGGTATAAAAGTTTCATTCGTTCTGCCTTTTTCGCCGAGTCCAAGAAAAAACTTTTCCCATCGTTCGCGAGTTTCGACTTTGATAGTTTTTACCTAAATATCGTGGGGAATATTGCTCTGGACTAGTAAAGTGTCGGGCTATTTTCCGGAAAATGGAAAAAGGAATGATGGGTGTTTTTCAGACAATAATGCAATAATAAATTGATCGTCGTTTGTTTCGACGTTGTATACCTACGCTCGACTGTGAACACACTCCAAAGGATTCCAGACACGCTGTCTCTCCTCATTTTCCACGAGGCAACCACGTTCCGCAAAAACGAGCAGGATTTCGCGAAGCAATGTACGATAAAAAAAAATGCGGTCGAGTGAATTATCACCGAAGTCTCAGTTTCAAACGAATGAAACGCGTAATCCGCGTTGTAATGCTCGACCGAGAGTATATCACGCGAGGAGCATCGCATAACTCGCGTAACTTCCTACTTTTTCCAACCTCGCGATGTCGAAAAGTTTCGTGAATTGCAAATAGGTAAAATAGATTCCAGTCCACGTTGAAAAAGAAGCCCGAAGATTTATCTCTCTTCGTTGAGCTCGCAGCAACAGTTACGTGGAAATTTCCAAGCCAACAAAAAAGCACGTTTACAGAATTTTTGTTCAAACATCAAAGAGTAGTATTTTAAGAATATTTGTAAAAACTTTCCTCCAAAAATATTGGAAATTCCGCTTGTGGGACTTAGTTTCCAGAGACTCCCAAAAAATGTGGAGACGACAACTCGCGATAGCTTTATTCAAAATCAGAAACACAAATATTTTCTGTTAGTAGATAAATATAGCTGGTCATCGAATGGAAGGTTAAAAAAAAAATTGAAATTTGAATTTTTGGCAGAGTCGTATGCGATGTAGTACATTTTTGGTACCATCTACACTACTTATAACCTTGTAAAACGAGTTGTAATGTAAAGGAAAAAAATCCTGCGTTCAATCACTAGTTAATGGTGTTTTTTAGAAGTGTGCAAAATTTTAATAAGATCGATGCGTTAGTTCGTGAGAAATCGCGTCCCCCGACTTCAAGAATAGTGTTTCGAGAAAAAGGCGATATCACTTCCACGCTACAAGCTAGTCTTTGGGGATTGGCACTGCATTCGTTTTTTTTCCCTCCAAATCCTCCTCGCACCACTCTTCGAATTCCGCCGAATCTGGTTGTCACTTTCAAGTCCCACATAATTTACAATACGAGCTTTTCGCAACTACATCCAAAATTTGTCTAGCATAATAGCCAAGCGACGTGGCTACACAGTATTCCCAAAGGCTCGGTCGCGTGGAGCTTCGATGGGATAGACTTCAAAATTTGGGAGAATATGCTTACCAGCCATATTGTGCTGTTGTGGAAAATTATGGGGGAATTTTTTTCCAGCAGTTGCGAATCGACTCGATGATGGAAGATGTGAACGATTTGAATCTTTGCACGACCAGTGCGGATAGCCTGCTCCGAGTGGTTTATTCGCAAAAGATTCCGGCTAAAGGGGCAGATGGGTTTTTCCCACTTCATCATTTCGGATTTAGGGTCGATTGAATCCCGGCGCAGCAATAAATGTTCGGGGGGGCGAGAAGAGAGTGTGATGAAGAGGTGAAGGTGAAAAATAATAGACTTGAATCAGAGCTGCTTAGCTGTCCGATCGCTATAAGAGTACCAATAACGATGATGAATGACGACGGTAAATTGGGAAAGATAGGTTGAAGAAGCGAGGCGTTCGAAACGTCTTAATGGGAACGATGGTCGCGGGATATAGGGTATATTTCACGAGTTTTCCGGCGGCGAAACTGCCTAGGAGAGGGGCAAAATTGTGCACGGGGTAAAAATCACGGTGAGAAGTAAAACCATTTGCATTTTGCAGAACAGCGAGTTGTTTCATGCTCGGCACATCGAGATGCAACATCGTCGAGCTGTTTATTGTTGCGTCGTCGACTGCGCCATGCCTTCGGGTCACGAGATTCTCCAGCTAATCCCGAGAGCCATTTGCGATTACGACCGCACAAAGGTTGTGATAGATTCCATGAAATTGCCGCGTTCAAAGACTCCGCAGGAAATGGATGCCTGGCGGCGTTTGCCGCTGAATAAATAAGAAGTAAACAAGAAGGAATAAAATACGTTTGCTTCTATCTTCTATCTCTCCCTTCATCCCTCGTTGCCTTGACGCTTTTTCTATTTTTTTCTTATTTTTTATCTTATTTTTCGACACGCGATACGAGGCTAATTCACTTTTTCGTGGAAATGGCTCGCGCATTTGCGAATGCGAAGGAAGCTTTTTTCGCCACATTATCACAGCTCGAAGCTTTTGTCAACGATGGTAATTCCCTCCGGCGGAATATTGCTCGCGAGGAAATTACGGCAGCTCCTTCGCTCGTTTTTTTTATTATTTTTTTACGTTTTTTATTGTATTATAGAATATCAAACACGGAGAGAAAGCGGAGCGATTGATTTTTAGGACAAATGGGCCCTCGCGAACGTTCGCTCGGTCGAGCTTGAGGCGTTGAACACAAAATATGAAAACTATTATGTATACATTTGTTTCGGTAGATTAATTAGTTTAGAAGTGTTCTCTGGAAAATTTAAGCCGTTTAGGAAGCTTATTTAGATACAAATCGAAACTTACGATACGTACGGTCTTACGGAGAACAAGGTAGGAAGATGGCGCATTTTTTTGTTAGGACAAATAAAAACAAAATACCATCAATGCGAAATTTATTTACATCGGACATCGAAATTTCGCGATTATTTCGAAAAATGTTTTATTTACCTACATTCAAATGAGCTTTTTTAATCTGAAGCGACAACCGAACTGGAACAGGAGGACAGGATTATTGTTGGAAATGTATCCCATGAATGTGTGTTTTCTTCAGTTAATCTACGGCGAAAATGAATTTCGTCAACGAGAAAATGGAAAGTCGAATTAAAATCTTCCGCAAGTCGTTCTGAAAATAATTCTTTATTCTTCAACGGAAAACATAGATTGCAAACCTTCCATGCCTTCTTACATTCGACGACTTGCATTTTTTGAATTATATAATTCATCACGTGTAAAGTAATTCGATTATTCGTAATTTTATTTTTCGGTCAACATGTTAAAACTTTAATTTCAATGAGTATATAAATATAGGGATTTTTTTATTGAAGGGTCGTTTCAACTGACAGCAGAACCTTTGCTCTATTTTCGCAATTATAACTATTTTAGTGACGCGGTAGCGAAAACAGTTCTCACTTTGCTCAAATCTCTAAACGCGTTTTTCTTGAAACTACTTTTTTCGACCTGCTCGACGTGATATCTCGAGTCCTAGCGAACCAATTTACTTGAAATTTGGTATGAACCATCTCTATACATTACTCTATCGCCCGAAGTAAAACTATAACAAAATTTCAATTTTCACTATTTCAAAAAAATTCATCACACTAAAAAAACTGGTGAAAAACGTCTCTTTATTTCAGAGAGCCGCCATTTTGTGAAAACAATTTTTTTTTACTTCTTCTTGATTCGGACGATTGCAGAATATTTTGAGATTAAGAATACGTTTCTTTTTTACATTTCAAAAATGTATTTAATTAACAACAAAATTCGGACCTCCAAACCAGAATAACAATTTTCTTCGGAAAATTCTCGTGATGTTACGCGTGTCAGTCGAGCAAACTTGATTTATCCATAATTTTCGGCTATGCTAGATGTACACGCGACATGTAAAAAAATAGAAATATGCTTGAAAATAGAAACGTATACGAGATGTAATTTAATGAAAAACGCCATTTCAATAAACTCGTACAATTATGCGCACAGATGGAAACTCTTCTTCCAAGTGTGGGGTCAAATGTAATCATAAATTATTAGACAACGGTGTCGAAACGGCATAAAACATTGCGAGTTAATTTCGAGTTTTTCGCCACTTTGTGACGTGACGTTCGAAATGGTAATTTCCCACGGGCATACGAATGGTATATGTGCAAGGCGAATGTTTTGGGGCTATACGAATTGTACTCTCGTACATCTTAACGAGCCTATATTCCATCCGCCACTTCCGGCAGTGTGCCATAAATATGTTATGCGTCGTAACACTAATATAATTGTGGCTATGAGATGAAAGGAAGGAAGACGTAGAGCACGTGCCATCTCTTTAACAGCTTTAGGATCTTCGTATAGAGTAAAAAATTATGCTGAGTAAAAAAAACGAGTTTTACGAGTATTTTTTAAATGCCAAACTTCTTGTTAATATTATTAGCTATTAATATTATCTATATAACATTATTATAATCTGTACGTGCTAAAATAATTAGACACAAATTAGAAAAATGTGTATTTCGTGGTAAAGTGCTGGATCTACTAAAAAGTTATTTAAACAATAAAAAACAGATTGTACAAACAAACAATGTCAAGAGTAGTCAGATGAACTTGAGTACTGGTGTTCTCCAAGGAACGATTCTCGGACCGCTTTTATGTTGATAGTGTACCTAAGAATATGAATATCTATATAAATTATACTCCGTTGAATCGATTTAATGTAACCAAGTATTTGATCTTTTTTTTGATAGCCACATGAGATGGGACGAACGTGTTAATTATATTATCAAAAAAGTACGTACACATATATATTATGCCTTTTTCCAAAGTATTGCAAGTTATGGGATTTTAGGACAGAGTGGTGCATATGCAAACGCAATATTCTGTGCAGGAAAGATTACTTGATATAATATTTTTTTAAAAGTCTTAGTAACAATCGTCCACTTGTGATCAATCGAATCTACAAAATTGAGGCATTGAATTATAATTGTAGAGATCTACGGAAAAATTTATTGAACCAAACGGTAAAATTAGGGCAAAAAGTGTGAATTTACCAAAAATGGTAAATTTTGTGGAGTGTAAAAATCACTGGATAGAAGCCAATAAATTGTTCAACGCGTTCCCAAATCATTTAAGAGTTATGTATTTCAAATCATGGAAGATAAAAAAAATAGTCGATTGGTACACGATGAATGCATAATAAATTCCATTTCTAAATACTGCTATATTATTATTAAATTTATTCAATTTGGTGCACCTCTTTAGGATGTAGTCAATCTCCATGTATCTTTGGGTACTCTAGTTAAAATACAGAAATAAAAGGAATTGAGTTATGAGAACCTAGCTTTGGGGAAATCAAATAAAAAACATTAATAAAATCAGAAAAACGTTTTTAGCACAAAAAAAAGTTTGGGTTCCACAATGTTAAAAGCTACATGCCTTATTACAAGAAAAAAAAATGTCTCTGAGAAAAAAAGGTTTTCAAGTCCTTAACTGATCCAGTTTCAACATAAAGAATAACGAAATAGGACTTTTGTTAAAGATTTTAATAAATACAATTTTTTTTCAAATTCAACTTTATTAAACAGTGTTGAAATAACAATGTAAACGTCAATGCCTGAGTAATGTAAGTTCAATATCATTTGGTACAATTCACTCTTCTTCATCAGCATTTTCTGTGGTGGGTTACATGTAAATACAAATACAAATCCCATACAAATTTTCAAATTGATGGCGCTTCTTCTAGCATGAATCACATGCTGCGAGGTGCTAGATTGTACGTATTGTTGGTATCAAACTGATATCCTTTTATTATGACTCGATTGAATTGAAAAATATGACGCCGCAGGTCAATGAAATTTCGCGCCAAGTCAACAACCGTCTGTGTAAAAATGTTTTATCGGCATGGTAATAATATGATATTCGGTTATGGCGAGGTGGAGCATTTATAGTTTTGCATCGACTTCGCTGAAACTTTTCCAATAATTTCTATATTAAATATCTCGAGCTTTGCCTCTTCTCGACATCAATTAAGAGCAAGCTTATTGGAAATATTCGAGGCACGGGGTGATGATAATGCTGATTGTGGAGCGATGGCTGCGCGCTATCATCGATGCGAGTCGAATTCGCTTTCGTTGGGTTCGGTCGCTCTTTAGTGTCATCTTTAACACGCTCGTCTGGCATTGGCTAACGTGTTCGGGGCCAGAAATAAATGAAGTGAAAAGCACATTCGATAAGATATATGGGACATTCGACGTCGACTGAAGCGACTTCGAACTTTCGTGTTCTTTTATTTCTCGCCATTTTTCTTCGACATCTGCAGAAACATCTCGAGGTCTTTTTCCATCGATATTACATTGAAACTATATACATGCAATTTTCCTAAAGATTACCATCCAATACTATATTAAATTGTCAAATTTCAATAAAATTCCCTTCCAATATAATTCAGTCTTGCGAGAATGATTTTGATGTAAAAAATGGAAGAATTTTGAGGTAGACAAAGAATCGATTATTTGTAATGCTAAATAGATATGAAAAAAAGCAACGCGATCGAATTTCATCCTCAAATTGTCAATTCAATCGTCCTGGATATTGAAAACGTAGAAAATAATGTTTTTGGTACGAGTAAAAATATTATCAAGCCCCATTTTTCATTTGTTACACATAAAACAATAAACTTCAGCTTATTATCGATATAATTGCAAAATTTGTTGTATCCTGTATTATATAAAAATTAATCACGATAAAATTTCCAAACTGTTACTTTTTTTTATTAGAACGGTGATAAATCTGTGAAATTGAAACGCTACGTCAGCTACGTACGCAAGTAAATAGGCCATTTTGAGGGGCAGGGAGGGGGGCAAAACAGGGTACCTAAGGAAATACCAAGGTTTTCTGAACTTCAGTGTGCTGAATCTTCCTTTTTTTAATTATAACCAACCTAATAAAAGAAAAATGTTCAATTGCCAGTGAAAAAAAAATTCATTTGCGCCCCCAAAAAGATGCCAATTTTTTTTTTCAGTCAAATGAAATTGAAAAAATATTTTTTTTTAAGTGATTGAGGTGAAAAAATTCACTCTCAACATAATTATTCAGTGGAAAAACGTGGACAAAAATATAATAAACAACAATTTTTTATCGATTGTTACCACATCAAACAATTTTATTGAGATTCTTCTCTTAAATCGTTTTTAGACGATTTAGATAATATATTCGACAGATTCTGTAAAACAAATAGATATTGAAAAAGTTTTTCTTATCATGTACTTTTAAAATTGTTCAATGTTCGTATTTACCGCTGACAAACAAACAAAATTGTTTACAAATTGTTTACAACTGTTGAATTTTTTACAGTAGTGATTGTAATTGACAAAAAAAAAATACGGTGCATAACTGTAAACGAAAATCCAACAGCCAAAGTTGGGATGAATTTTCGGAATGGTTATTGTTAACAAAGTTATTCGTGAAAATTGTGAGTTTTGTGAACGTAAAACTGGTCGTTATTTCATTGTGAATCGATAATTAAGATTTAAATTTGACTTTAAATTTGAATGTATTAGATTTGAAAAAACGATATTAGAATTATAGAAGCTAATCAATTCCATACTGTATTACTTGTCGGTTATAATCACAGCTTTTTTGAGCATGAAGAAGTTCAGTTAAAATCATCCTTCGTAATTCGTTAAATTCATAAATTTTTCGAAAAAAGGCCAAACATTTTTTTGGAACTCTTGATGATACAAAATTTTGGTAGATGTCATTTTTTATCATTTACGAAATTGCAGGAAAAAAGATTTTACATAGTTTTTGGGATACCTCATTTGAAAATAAAATAGATGAAAAACTTTTGGTCAGAAAAAAAATTGGTCTGGAAAAATGGCGCGAAAATGAGTTTCGAACGGATGAAGTTAAGCCGATCGGACATTCATCCGTGGAAAGATCGCGCACAGGCGTGCGAGTAACTCGGTTTTGTTCCTCTGCGAAAGGATAATATTTGTTCCGACTTGAAATTCATTCGGCAGAAAGTAATTAACTCCGTAAATAGGGCCTGCGTGAAACATTAACTCCGTGTACTTAGGCTGAGTCTACATACACCGTGGAATTCGTAGAGGAACATAAAATGGGGGATGATTCAGGTTCTCGAAGAGCGATAAGAAACGAAAATCCGTATTTCCCGAGCGAAATCCCCGGGGGCGCCGCAAACATTTCTGGGGCCCCGATTCGGCATACGAACGGAAATCGAAGGAGGTGTCGCTTCTCCCCTTCGCGTATCAATTACTTGCTCGACGACGCTGAAGAGAAAAAGTCGAGTCGCCGACGGACTCGTTTCTTATTTACAAATGACAATTTTTCTCTCGGTTTCCCGACACCGACGTCGTCGTCGTCGTCGTCGTCGCCGTCGGTGACGTGTAATCAGAGTCGACGCGCCGAGACCCGCGCGATGGCTTGCCAAGGTGGACGTATAATCAAGTCAAACAAAAAGTCACGACGCGATTGAAATTGAAATTGAAATTGGAATTGCCCTGATCCGAGTGACCCCATCTACGATCTCTGGCAGTAGACCCAGCTATGCACCCGTTAACTGCGTACTCTTCCGCGATGGAAAGAGGAACCAGCCAGCTACACTCGCTCCCTCGTTTGTTCGCCTCCCGATGGAGCGGCGTAACACTGACGCAACCGAACCCCCCTTTCGCCATCGACCAGGAAAAACAGCTGTTCCATTTCCTACACGCCGAGGAAACGTGACTCGATTATTTAGTATAAATTACACGCCCGAAGGAGCAAATTTAGATGAACGTTTATGAGATCGATCCCGCATCGAGCATGATCTACGTTTACGGCGAAAAACCCTGTGATTATTCATCGATCGGGGGCCCCGATCGTGCAATATTGATCGCACGGAGACGAAACGCTCGTTTCGAAATAACAAATCCAATCGTCGACCGACGATCATTTCCCGATGCATCGTCTGTTTCTCATCGTGACAAAAAAAAACGTAGCCTCGAGAAAGACAGAATTTATGAGAGATAGTCGAATCAGATTTATGTGACAGAAACCATCGAGTATTTGCGACAAATCCTTTTCAACATTCCACACGAAAAGCTATATAGAACGACGTTTTTTTCTCACAAATATACAAAAAAGGAAAATAATGCGTCTTAATTTTTTCAGGCAGCTCAAGTTTCGATCACAGAATTACCGTCGATCGGAGGGTCGGATAGCGTTCTAACGCGCATGCGTACACAATTCGAACATCCAAATTTTCAACTATCTTTCAAGAGCAAACTCGACACAAATTACAATTTAACTTACTCGATTGTTTTACTTCGTTCGATTTGAAACATTTTTCATAATGCAGGCTTAAAAATTGTGGAGTAATCCGTCTGAAGGTATTAAAAGTATGAAGAATGTATACTTCATTAAGGGATTACTCTACTTTGGACTTTCAAAAAAATTGGCCATGTTACCATTTTTTTAAAAATTCCTATGATAACTAAGATTGTAGAAAAAATTTTATTCAACAAAAAAACAGGGTTTTTTCGAAAAAAAATCCGGTATACTGTGAATACTATGCAGGGAAACGTCATATTTTTTTATTTGAATAATATAAAGTAGAATCGTACTCTCGTTAGCAGAAAAAGGCGAAAAATACTGAAGTCGCCTGACGTAACAAAGTATATGGACGTATGTCAAAATTTTCACGTGAACTGTAGGGTTGGGGGAGTCGAATCGACGCAGACTGAACTTTGACTACACTCGGTACGGCGGAGTGGCGAAGACTTGGGACTCGTAACTCTGCCCGTTCGTTTGCTTCGTTCGAAAATAGCAAAGATTTCGAATTTCGGTCTGGGTCGAATGGACACCCTCCACCCTTATAGTCAACGGGCTAGATGACGACATTGAAATGTCAGGCGAATGAAAGTCGGCAGTTTTTTACAGCTTCACGCACTCGCCACCGCGAATCTGTGCTACGTTTTACGTTAGCCATTATTATTGCTGACCAAAGTGTACGAGCGAGAATATTTCGGTACGCTGCAATTTGATTGTACGATTTTATGCCCCGACTTTATACGCGAGGTGAGTGTCCCGCCGTTGAACGTAACATCCACGGTGCGCCGTTACAGCAAGATCGTAATTTGTCAAATTCACCGTTACGCCCGGCGACTTCACGTGTGCGACGTTTAAATATGGAGAATACGACTGCATATCGCGGGCACATCGCATCGTAAGGGTCGCCGTATCTACTATTTCTCACGAGAACGGTGGTCGTCGGAGGATTACGATGTTCGCGGGGGTAAAACGAAGTTCGCAAGCGGGAGCGAAACAAGTTAGGGAACACTGATCTATATCATCTCCGATATATATGGTACTATATTCCGAACCCCAAAATTTTCCGTCTCCCCATATTCCTTGGAAACGCGATCCCCCAACGGGAAGTCCGAGGAAGTCCCCTCTATCAGTTCCTAATATAGCTTCGCAGTTTCTACTCCTCGGGTTCTACTTCGCGAGTCTGCCATCCGTTACGTACTCGGCGATGTGATTAATCGTTATCGAATCTCTCTAGTCGGCGTTTCGACAGAATTCACGTAACAACTCGACTCGACGCAACGATTCGCACGGCCACGGAACGTATTCATTTGTTCAGATTTCCATCAGACACAACGACACGATTTCAATTCGAATCGAACAGAAATCAGACAGAATTTTTGCTATTTTCTGTCATAACCCCCACCAAAAGTGATCAAAACTAGTTGGAAATTGCATATTTCATATCGCTGAGCTTACTACAGCTTATTCTACATTGGAAAGACTTTTTAAAAAAAATCGATTTTCTCCAAGCTTTCCGAAAGTTGTCAAGTTGGGCGAAAGTCGCGGAATGAGATGTACTCCCCATCAAAACGGTTGGAAATTGCATAATAGACCTTGCTAACTATATGGAAGATTATTTTAAGCTGGAGAAATTTTTCATAAATTGATAACCTCCGCGTGGTCGCAAGAATATTTGACTAAAAAATGTGCGCGTAGAGAATTGGGCGTGGGCAACGATGCTATCATGGACTGGAGAAATTGGGTCCGAACTGAAATATTATTATTATTATTATTATTATTATCATTATTATCATTATTATTATTATTATTATTATTATTATTATTATTATTATTATTATTATTATTATTGTTATTATTATTATTTTCACAACAAATTGGCGTGTTCTCCGCAAGACTACGCGTATCGGAAATTTCGATTTATATTCAAATCAGCTTCCCCCAAACACCTTCAATTATTCGCATAATTTTTTTTAACTAGTTGATCTATTTTGCTTTTTTCACGTCTAACGCCACGACCGCCGCAATAGGTTTCCATAGAATTTTGTCGTAAATAATAGCACGTGGGTAAATTTCCTCGTTCGAATACTCCCGTAGTATACTGTCTACGTCGATAGCAGAATTATTGAGTATTCAGGAATTTAATAGCAGCTAATGCTACTCAATAGCGAGGCTATTGGCTCGAGATAGGCTATGATAGTACAGTTCATCCGGTACAACCGATCATCACGGTGAATTTCAAAACTCTCCAAATTCACTGGAATAAGAATTCCACTTGTCTCGCATCATTTTCTTACGTCCACGTCGATGAGTATTCGCATCGCTGCTGGGAATGTCCACGAGACTATATCGTTAACCTAGCAATATTTATGTACGGCGTATACAAAAGCAAACAAGGGGGTTTTTAGGCTGACAGCGAGTCAGCCTTTCAACTTCCCGTTAGTTGTGCTCGAATCAATATTATTCATCATTACAATTTATTAATTACCCAAAATTCCTATGCGTACTATTTTTTTCCAAACTCTTTAACATTTTTAGATTTTTAGATTTTTTTAATACCTTATAGGATTGACAATTTCGAATTTTCCAAATCGGATTTCGGACTCGTGATCAGCGACCTCAAAAACCTTCGCATCCAAATTTCGATGCCAGTCCGTTCCAAAGACATCAACAATTTTATTTTATTTTTGGGAATTTCGTTATTTAAATTATGGGAAAACTACGACTCCGATCAGCGTTAAAATGTAATCAGTGGTAAGTTGAGAAAAGCCGCGTCGATTGAGCCCAATTTGCTCAAAATCCGCGCACGCGTTCTCGAGATATCGTCGGGACAACAATTTGATCGCATACGTACGTACAGACGTCCAACTGAAAACAGACCTCGAGGCGTGGAGATCCAATGAAAATTCAACTTTTCATTTTCGGGGTGATTACAATAACTTCCTGTTTTCTCTGTGAGCCGAGAAACGGGAGGTTGTAAATAAAGAGGCAAAATACAGCATCCATCGGCAAGTTCAAGGAAGTTTTCGAACTCCTGGTGTGGAATTTACGTGTCGTTGGAACTAATCTCTCGCCCTCGGTCTTCCAACTGTCGTACAAGAACTCGCAGGTGATACCTATCAGTCGATTCGGGCGAGGCTGGCTACGTTGCCTCAGCTACCAGGGTTGAACATCCCGAGCAACGAAGAGGATTGCGCATCGCGTCACCCGGGTGGGTCGGGAGGTCGAAGCTCTCTCGCTGCTTGATACGGCAAGGTATTGTCGAATTTCCACGGTCGATGCCACCCGTCGACGCCAACCCGGCGAACAAACGAACGGGCAGGTAGGTCACCCCCGGCCTCGGTCTACCGACCTGTATCGAGGAATAGTCCGCCAGCCGTGGCTGTCGTGACTGATCGAGCCACGGACTAAACTCCTTTGCCCGATGGTCTTTATCCTCGAAACCCCCGACGTACAATGTCCCGACTCTCCGATTCCGCGATCGCAACGGTATTCACCGTACCGCTTAATTATTTCCACGGTAGGGGACAGTCGCCGCGCATCGTCCCGTTTCTATTAAAAAACGTGGCACAAGAACTATTGCGCGTAAATTAACGAATAAACCGTGAACCATTAGTCGCAACACTCCTTCGTTATCAAAAATGATCCAAAATTCGTTCCCTGTGTTACAAATTCTATGAAGATAGGTTTTACGTAAAATTACAAATTCTAAACATTTTTTTTTTGGGCACCCAAACGATATAGAGATCGCAATAATCTGTACGTAAATTAAGGTGTATTCATAATAATTATTATTACAAAAATTGTGCTTAGTACTTGTATTATAATTTCTAATCAATCGTTGGCATGGTTTATTAATAATTCTAATCCTCCTGGCAAGTTATACAGATAAATCTCGTTCGCACAGCTTCGATAGCTTTCACGATTGCTTCAGGATCCCGCAGCTTTCTCTTCGGCAATCATAGAATAAAGAAAAGTATTGAATAAATTTGGAAAACGGTTGTATAAATTAAACTCAAAAGGAAGGTGGTGTTACCTAAAAGCGTCACTTAATACCGGGGACGTTATTAGGAATTTGTTATTTGTGTTCATAAACGTTCATTGAGAAAAAACTGAGGTAATCTGATTTTTTTAAACGTTTTATATCATATATAGTAGGAATTCGTTTTGGCAAAAAAACTCACCTTGAACGGTATTTTTTTTTCCTTTTTGCAATATCTTGTCGTAGGATCGTTGTGTCACTGTCACGTTTGTGCGATAGTCGACCGAGGTAGCTACTTCTATTGTATATTGGGAATATCAAAACTAGATGGAGTTATTTGGAGAAAATGAAGAACCGGAAGGGGACGAAATTTGGAGAGTGTACCTTAATTTATTTTTTAATTACGGGGACGACGGAAATTCTGGCAACCGATAAATGCTGGAATTTCGGGATAAACAAATCAGGAACGAGAGACGTATGGCAAATGGACTATTCTTTCGGTACCTTCGAGAATTCTCTTCTTTTTCTTCGCACATTCTCAAGTACGAGAAAAATCGAAAGCTCGTGAAATATTTCCCAGGTATAGATCGGAGCTTTTTTTTTCTTACAAGGGTTGGAAAATTCATGGTGACAAAGTGTCTCCGCGATGTCGTTTTGAGCAAAATGTCAAAGGATTTTTTTCAACCGGGTCGAGTTGATTCTTTTTTTTTTTCACAAACGCCGAGACGGCAGCTTTTGTACGAGGGGGAGAAAAACGACGAGGAGACGATAAACGACACGCAAGCTTGCTCAGCTTGGGCGTAGGTTTCGGTTTCGAGTGGCTCGATTTCGCGGTTATATTCGAGTCGACCTCGGAGTTCCTATCTACGATTAAGAAAAATAATCTGATTTTATTTTCCACGTAAATCGCCGGAGAAAATATTCACGGCGTAAACATCGCAAGGGAAAAAATCAAGTTACACGACATCGAGTTCTTTGCGTGTCGGTGAGCGGATCGCGAATAAATCTAATACAGAGCCTCCGATTTAGATTTAATACTTTTTTTTTTCGCCGCATAATACGGATCCGACAATCCACTCGCGTTATTTTTTTTCCACCATCCAAAGTCTCTAAATCATCGCGCATCGATACCCCCGAATGTCGCGCTACTGCTTCTCCTTATAAAAATATCTCCTCTTTCTTTTCTTCTCTCCAAACCACAAACACCGAAGAAACGGAATCTTCGTCAGCGAATTCGCACGACGATATCGTCTCTACGCGAAATCTCCTCTTTTATTTCGCCCCGATGAAATTCACCCTCGAAACTCCACCGGCAAATCTCCACCCTCGCTCGAATATCCACCCCGAAACAGAATTAGAGAGTCAAATGCACTTCGGGCTGTATCATGCACTGGATCTTCATCGTTATCGCCGCTGTATCCCATTTTATTATTCCCTCTCTCTCCCTGTCACTCCCTCTCCCTCTCTCTCTCCTCCGTGATTAATCAGTAAACGGGTTAAAAGCTTGCCGCAAACTGTAAAAAAGTTTGGATACCGTGTTTTAACCGCGTACGAAGTTTCAAGCACGAAATGAAGCCCCCCGTGTGTCCACACTCGCACGTAGTCCGTTTGTTTCGAGGTATAATTACATACACGTTTGATTCGGTGCGATACTATCAGGCAGCAGCAGCAGGTACCGGAATCGCACTTAGATAGAGAGACGATAACGACCTACGGACAATTGAGCTAACGATAAGACGATACGGAGTGAACGATCACTCCATCAAGGCCAATCGCTACTCGTATCATTGCTACTCGCGGCGTGACCAGTAGTGATCTGCGCAAAGATTAACAACCGTGACTTACGTTCGTCGCGTTGCGTACCTATGCGTAGCCAAAGTTGTTTCGGGCATTTTTTTTCCGAACAACAGCAAAAGTGGGAAGAAGAAGACGGCGAAAGAAAATTGGCTCGAACGACAATTATCGGCGGACTTTTGAAGTTACTTTGGAGTCTTCTGACCCATTATACTCCGCGAGATGTGAAACCTCTGAACCGCCGCTATCGTGCCGACTTCAAAGCTGATACTGCAAAGGAAAACGATGCCGCATCTATTCTACATAGTTCTCAGCACTATGCTAATTCGAATGGTGCTTCGCGAAGATGTTGCTTATACGGGGTGTGCCATTTCGGTAGATAACTCCGTAGGTACGTATCGTATCAAAAATTGACTTCCACAACGCTTGTAGAATGCAGAGGCCGTCAAATAGGGGTGACCTCGAATTTGACCTTGACGATGATTATCAAGGTCATTTCTACGTCACAGCGACTTTTTTAAATCGGAACCCCTATTTTTTTGCTGGTTCACATCTTTCGCGTGAACACGAGTAACTTTTTTTATCTCATACGATTTTTGATCTGACGCAGTCCGGCATCCCGAACCGCGAGGGCGAGACAATAAAAGTACATTACAAATGTCAGGAAATACCTACGACTTCCATTTTTTATTGAGTTTCTTCAAGGTCATCGTTATCCGATCCCCTCTGCATCTTACAAGTTTTGCTGAAGTCAATTTTTGATATGATACGTTTCTGGGGAGTCATCGGCGTGGATCGATTAAAATCGGGCACCTTGTATATTGTAGTCGTCGAGGGTGCGCTGCTTGAATGAGATATACGTATGCCGCACGGTAGCTCAAGAAAATACCACTCCGTGGCAGTCTTACTCCTGAAATTTCACTATCGTACGTAGGATTATGACGGCAGGATCGAGAGATTTTGTACGTTGCATCGACATTTTTGCAAATTTCATGGGCTCACTGGTGCTTTGTTGTGTCAGTGATAATAAACACATCTTGTTAGCACCGTGACAAAAAACTGAGATATCGCGCGCATTTCACGGAAACATATCTGAATTTTGTGAAATCGAGGGGCTAGTTATTCTTTACCTAGACCAGTGTTTTTCAAACTTTTTCATGGCGCGACCCCCTACCCTGCGCTTTCTATTACGTTACAAATATCAAATCCGTAAAACATTTTTAATAATTTTTTTTACCGAGCTTACGCGACCTCCTCGCAGAGGCTTCGCGACCCACACGTTGAAAAACAGTGATCTGGACAGTTTTGATTTATAACAGTCCATCCAAGTGAACGATTCGCCCGAGACTTATTTCAATTTACGATCAAGTTGACGTGCATCGATATCACGAACACGGATGCCGAGCCCAAACCTGTTTAAACGTGATCGACGTCGTGGTTCGATGAGTTATCAATCAAAGGCCGTTGCCCGATGAGGATGGTGAACTCGTCCCTGGCGAGGTCCGGTTAGAGTTTAATTTCGGTAGAAATTGATTTGCTCGTGCCTGTGATCTCATCGCAGTACTGTTCTCTGTAAAGTCATGTGAGTAAACGATTCGAAAAAACTTACGAATAATTAATTACTCGCCTCAATAATTAAGCTGAAGTATTCTGCTCGTCATTTATATCTCGCTCCTAACTATTTTTTACTCAAGAAAGTGAGATTTGAAGTTTAGGGAGGGAAAATACTAGTTTGATACTCGAACGACTTTATTCCTGTCACTCGTAGGTCAAGCTTCGACCATAACTCGTTAAATTTTCGTCTAAACCAACGTTATCTCTCGTAACAGGGTCACAGCTTGATTAATAAAGACAAATTTGTCTTTCAACAATTTCCATACTAGTAATAAATACTCGACAAGTGTCTCGCATCGAGTTAAATCGAATGAATAAAATAGCCACATTAATTAAAGTCGCGATCATTTCACGGTCGACTGTCTCCTCGGCCAGTGGATCGAGAGAAGCGTCGCCGTTATTCCGAATCGATTCGGATGGTGCGCAAATAAGTTCCAATTTTAGATCGAAATTGGTCAGCCGACCCTAATTTTTTGCAGGAAGCAGAGTGGATCGAGTTTCGGCTCGATTGACGCCCTTAAACGGCGTGCTTCGTGTTCACGCTCGTCCCACGCGGCCTTCTCCCCATCCACGGAACCCTCTATCCGTTGCCAATTAGGTCATCCCAGCCCTAATCGCATCTGAAACGCGATCGCTAAAGGTGCAAAGACATAGCGAGGGATACATTGGCTATATCCGAGTAAAATTATACTCTTGCCCCTCTGAAATCAACGACTCACTCCACAACAACGACGTCGAGCTGACACTCGGCGCATGACGGCCACTTTCCAATGCTTCGGCCTCGCAAGCTTCGTTGCATCGCGGTCTCATGTGCAAGTTCGGAGACTCCGCGGGATCCGTTGATTGGCCGGTGAGAACGCGTGTAACGAATAGCTTCACCACACCGCAACACCCATTATACTCTCTACCCTCCGCCAACCTCTTGCCTGCGAGTCGTTATTAATCCAGACTTTCAGAACCTCGCGTGGAACGGAACTCCAACGAAACAACTTACGACATTGCCTTCGCTGCATGTACGCATGTATGCATGCATGTCCGTACGCGTGCATGTATGTATGCCTATAAACAGGTGTACGCGCTCGGGAAGTAGGTACATGGCTGCGGTATCGATGAGTTGCGTGCGGGTCGCGCATCGACCACGTGTATATACAACAATAGGCACGTAACATTGACCAAGCAAGTATCACGTGACACGAAGTTTCTACAAACAAAAAAAATGTATAAAACTCGTAGGCTTATTTGATGGGTTACGTGCGCTTGGTGGGTGGAAAAAAAACAAATTTTCAAAAACGTCCTCACGCGAAAGTACTATCCATCGAGTATTGAAAATTCCCCAAGGAAACTTGCACCTAACGACGAAGGTATAGCGTTTTGTAATCGATCGGGCGAGCAACGAGTAACAGTTGTGTAAAGTGTGCGTCGAGCTTTAAAGGCGTTTTATTCGAAACAATGTTTTTAAACTCGGTACTAGAAATATCCCCGCAACTACTGGATTAGTCTTACACAGTTATGCTGATCCATTTTTTCAATTACTGGCATAGTTTTTTTTCTATCACGAGGAACATTTTTACTGGTTGATATTTTTTTAACCAAACATTCAGACAATATCGATGAAATGTCATAGTTTAGAATGTATTTCATGGTTATTTAGCTAAATTTACTTTTACGCGAAAAGAAGATTCCTAAGCGTGACGCTACTTTTTGCTGTCGCGGGTGTATGTAACCCCTCAGGAGTACTACGTGGGGTCGGAAGAAACGAGGTAAAAAAAACGAAGAAAAAACAAAGGAAGGAGGGCTAACGTATCGTTGGTATATCAAAACGAGAGGAAAATCTATCGCCCTCAAATATGATTATCCCGGATGTTTGGGATGCTATGGTTCCGAAGCTGTGGTCAGAATACGAAAGTAAATAATGGACGATCCCCAATATGACTACACGCACAATAGCCCCAACTTTCGTGAAATTTGGTACGAGGGACGCTCGTTGTACGAAAACCTGTCGTCATAATTTCCATCTTTAAAAGAATATACGAGATATGGCGCACGCATCTCAGAAAACTGACCGGAAAGCTCGAGTTATTGAACACGATACGAGACTATCGTTATTCTCGCGTTGCCATTGCTCATCGATGAAAAATGATCGTATGGCAATGAAAAAATATGAATATATATATATATATATATATATATATATATATATATATATATATATACCGGAAGTTAGCAGATACCTGAGCAGATATGGCGAGCAAATTTTATTCTAACAGCAAAAAATGTCTTAGGCGTGGTATAGTATTTTGAATTGTGCCAAAATCACCATTTTACACGTATTTTATCTGCTTTTTATGAAAATAAAAATATTCGTTAGCAGTGAAATGGATTTTACTTCTTCTGCACGTTGCCTATGGGCTATCGAAATAACCCGTGTAAAATCGCAACCGAACAAAATTCATTGCAAAACAGGTGGACAAATGTTGCGATTCGATGTTGTAAAGTTGACTCTATTTGTCCGGCTTTCGTCGCCGCTGTTTCGATCCATGATTCGAGAGGAAGAGAATTAATGCAACCGCAGCCTTGAACGTTGGGATAAAAGCGGGAAATTGGCTCGAGTCGCTGTACGGATGGCGTGGTAAATCAACTGTGGCGGGACGTCGGGTCAGACTCCCGAGAGACGGCGGAGTCTGAAATCGCCGATGTCGGTGCTAATATTCATAGATTACGCAAACAGAGCAATAAGGCGTTTCTTGTTCTGATTCTGCCCGATTGCCTCGGATTTACCGCTTTTGTTAGCGCGGAATTTTTTTCTCCGGAAGAAACGCGGAAGCTGCCTCGCCGTTCGCTCTTTCTTTTTCGTCTTCTTCATCCGTTCTCCGCCCGGTGAGAGTAAATATTTCACTTTTTTCCCGTACGTTTTTCCCCGCTTTCGCACAATTTTCACTCCTCGACGCGTCCATCGTAGCGGCGTGCATGTATTTTTTTTTTAATTTTTTTTTTCAGTTTCGTCATTCGTTCCTCGATTATTTTCGACGCGAAGGCCGACGAATTTGTTGCCCGTCAAGCTTCGTTTTCATCCACTTTGAGACGCTTCGTTGATCGTTGATCATTTTTATCGTCGGTGTTGATGATGTTTCCCGTTCAACCGTCAAATTTTGCCGGCATGCCGCGTCCCCGCGTCACGTTTGCGTCCACCACTTCGACAATATTGCCGTAAAAGCGTGCAGCAACCCCACGCAAATTGTAGAAACGAGCGAGTCGCCTCGCATCGCGACGATCTATCTCACCCCTCGCGCGCGAACGTTTTCCATTAACATATATCGAATGTTTCCACGGTTCTTGGATTATCTCTGCGTTGAATCAGCGTCATTACGCGAGGTACTTCAAAAAATCGGCAAATCTCAACGAACGTAGTGGCTACTTCTCAAACTTTTCTCCAAATGAAGTTCGTGTCAACTACACCGAGCCACGAACCAAGAGAAATAGACGAACATGAATGTTCACGACGAGTTGGAATAACAATAATAACCACTATAATAAGAATACATTGACCCAAAATATATATATATATATTTATGCATGTATAAATGTATATAAATGTATGGGCATTCCACGCCAAATCGGACGCTCCTTTTCGGTTTTTCGCTCGTAGATTCTTCAAAAATGGATTAAATTCAAATTTTGTTGTTGTCAAAATGTTTGTCTTCTTACATACTTTTTAGAAAAAAATACGAAGAAATTGTTCGAAGTATTTTCATATGCGATTTTTGAGTTTGAAAGTTTTAATCTTGTTTTTGAAACTGGTACCCTTCGATTTTTTCATGATTTTTCATTTCAAAGTTTCGTTCATTCTACGCATTTTAAAACCACATTGATAGTAGGCCTGTGATAATCACTATTTTCTTCTAAAAAGTACGTAAGAAAACAACAATTTCACCAACAAGAAATTTGATTTGGAACCATTTTTGAAAAAGTTATGGGCAACGAAGCAAAAAAGGGTGTGTTTTAAACCGGTGATAAAAAAATGTCAAACTTCGCCAGCAAGAGTTTTGGATGGATACTTGAAAATATGCCCCATACATAGAACGAATAAAAGATGTATAAAACAATATTGTGTTTGTAGTAGAATTATGCAATAGTAAATTTACGATTTCAATTAATTGAATTTCTTGACAAAGGAAAAATCTGAAAATGATGGCCAATTTCTCATTTTTTCAGAGCAACGAAATGATCATTGACTTCGACTCATCAGTTCACTTTGTTGTCAATATAAATTCCCTCTATTGCAACAAATGAAGTAAAAAAAAGTCGGGACAAAATCGTTCTCACAATTTTATTTTGATACTCAATCTTCTTGATGGACCACATTTTTTTCCGTCTTAGATAAAAAATTGTAAAAAACCACACTTCGTTCGCGCACATGCTGCTCGTAACAACTATTACCTCGAGTACTGACAGGAACCGCCGTAAAAAAAAATAGTTTCGTCGAATATTGCTCAGTAGCGAGAAACAACAGTATCACAGGAAGGTACACACCGTAGATTCCTGACAATGATATGAAGTCACGTAGCTACTGCGAGTAAAAAGAAACTAGAGCTTGTAGATAATTAATTATAAGAGGTGTTACACTTGCAGAGTACGCATGCGTAAAAACTTCATAGAAGTGTCTCCGTTTCGTTCAGATAGAACAGAAGTCGAAAAATATCAGTCATTCGAAATAGAAACAGTTTTTTGTAGACTACATTTTTACATATGGATTCGTATTGGGATTGGAGATAACGTATAAGAAACTGTTATGGAACCGATAACCGTTGGATCAAACAGACGGGGTTTGGTTTTAGGCTATATCTGAAAAACGGTCACGTGTTGGGTCAATTTTGAATGGTTGGACCGCTTCGGAATTAGCGTTAAATACTTATTACGAATTTCCCTCCAGCTCGTGTCATTCACGTTATCTCATCTACCCCAACTTTATCATTTTTGTATCCTTAAATACATATCAGTCGGCGTGCGAATTTATTTTCAACGATAACGATCTTCGAAAACGATGTACATCGTACATCAACTTCAAGTTGATGTATCTAACTGGATCGAAACGTTGTCGCGTGCAAAAAGGTCATTGTCTCGGTACCTTGGGCCTTGGGGTTAAGGCTAATGGGTACAAGGGTTGTTCTGCAAGACGTCGAGTGTCGGCGGAAGTGTAAGAAGCAACGGGGGACATAAACAAGGACCATTGTGCGAAGCCCTTAGCGGATACGCTTGGTGCTCGCGACGACAGAAATCAATGCGTTTATAGCTCGTTTCTCAGAACGTGAAAATCGTTATCAAAAGATACCCCTCATCAACGAGTGAATCCTGAGCACCAAATTTCACGATCCTATTACCTGAAAAACGATGTTATTACCTGAAAAACGATGTTATTACCTGAAAAACACGGAACATTTTTACGCAAAGCGGTAATTTATACGTAAAAATGTTTCATTTTAAAGATCGACGGTGCTGTCATGGACGCATGTTACAGCGACAACCTCGTCGCCACTGCTCATCTGTCCACAACTTTAGAAAAGCGATGTCAATAATAATAAATCGATTCGCGAAAATTTTGTTGCTTTTGTTAGTCAGATGTCAATTAACTTGCGTTAGATGTCAAGTTGAGTCCGTAAACACGTCTAAAATCTAGATTACCGGCACGCGAATGAGATCTAATTCCCGCTACTGATTTCTGAAATGGCGTATCCACCGACGATCAATTTTTCCAACTAAACTACTTTTCACGCGATGATTGATCATTCGCTGCCCAAATCGATGCCCAACGAGCTGCAAAGTTGGGCGAAGTAAAACATTTTTGTTAGGAATATCGGACAGTTCTTTCCACGCGAGCCGCGGCGCCACGCAGTAAGTAGTAAACGAGATTTTACCTCTGTCATTCGCGTCAGGCCGGACTATACTTCGTGCTACTCTCCTTCCCGCGCCGACACTGCAACCGCTCTTCTGCCTGACTCTCTCGTTTGTTATTAAACTCGCACTGTACAGCATGCAACTGCCGTTACAAAATTGATCGTAACGATGGCTCTAACTAATAATAACACGAAAAACTCTGCACGATGAGTAAAAGCCAAACGAGCTATTCGCGAATAAAGGAACGACGCATTTTTCCCGCGAATAAAAGCATCAAACTCAATTCTATCAGGAATAGTGACACCAAATATGTTTTACCAAATAAATATTTGCGCTAATTATCACTAAATGCGTAATCAACGGCTAAAAATTCGATATAGATATTCCAATAGCAAATATTACAAACAAATTATTTATTCCGATTGCATACTTGTTAAATTGACTAACATGTTAATTAGTACTCGGCACAATAATTGTTTCCGTTATATAATTAAAATATGAACACAAAAGTTGTTTACCAATAAAAAATTATGTACGCTGCTTTTATTCGTGGCATTTTGTTTTATCGTGTTAACGTTCGTGGCAATTTCGATCTGGCGCTTTTATTTGTTAGAGCTATCGATAACTCGGGAGCGTCGCACCTGGTCAAATTTCCGATTCAGAATACTGTCCTCCGTTTGACAGTATAGAAATTGATAAGCACCTGGGGTTATATATGTCAGTTATATCTGTCCTGCGTAAGATATACAGTACAAAGAATCATATGCTGATTCGTTTTAAACATCGTGACGCGGCGATGAGATGCGCGCACATGAAAATACGTGCATATTATTATTAATTGTAAAAAGATTAAGCTCACAAGAGTTGGTAACGCGTTTTCAATATTTCTGCGCAGATCCATAGATTTTTAAATGCTGGATCGATATCAATGCATGTTTGCGAAAATATACGTATCTAGATATTTCGAGTGAATTTTTTTTTTTTGCATATTGATAGTTTGATGATCGGTAAACGATTTTTTAGCAGAATCCGTAGAAGAGAGAACCTGCTGTGAAATTCGATTTTCTTTACACTCGGAATTATGAGGGGTGTTTTACGATTTGTTGGAAAACCCATTGAAATAGGGTGTAGATATTTTTCCAAAGTGGTCTTCGAGTTTACGACGATTTTCTGCGTTTTACTCGAGTATCTACTCGATGCTACAACGAATGTAAAAGCAGCACGCAAAGTATTCGTTATCCAGCTTGTCGTCCAGTAAACTTAATCATTCATGTTTTTCAATGAAACCTACCAAAGTACCGCAGAAAATACCACTGCTACCAGCCAACTGCCATGAAAGAACTTTACCATGCGAAACAATTTGCTTGCAGGAGTTGTGGTCGCCTGAGCTAGTCGATACTGGGAGTGTGAAACCGTACAATCGAAAGTTGGGAGTGAACTCGAGTTCTTTCCACTCGTGCTCATCCGAAAGTAGTCCCGCGGTAAAGGTCTCTGCCGCGTGAAACTGTACGCTCTTAAGATCCATTGGAATACATTTATTCGTTCGTTTGAATTCTCAGAGTGGATATTCTTACCGTAAGTTAGGATATTTGTTGCGAAAGCATTACTTCGTTTCCATACGAAATGGAATATTATCATTTCTATCGTAAATTCGCGTGGTTCGTGTTCATTTGGCTCAAGTCCGTAAAAAAATTGCTAAGGACGGGGGGAGCAACCCATTTGCCTGGATCGCGCAAATAATTACGTAACCTGGTTTAAATTATGAATATTCAAGATTCGAAATGTCCTTCCGCCCGACTTCCGCGTTTCATAGAATCTCTTCTAACACCAATAACGAGTCTTTTACCCCGGGGACCTTTTCCTCAGCCCTCTTTGACACTCTATCCTTCGTCCGCGTCACTCGCGCGTTCCTCCCGTAATTTGGACCACTCCTTCCCTCTTTTGCTCGTTTTCTCCTCTACACCCTCGTCGTGTTAAAGCACGCCTTGGATTAATTCGTAATCGAGGGGTGAGCTGCTTCCCCAAGGCTCGGCTAGTATTAGACTCCGGCCGGAGATAGTCCGCGCTGCGGTCGACATATAATTAGTTAAGGGATGTATGAATAGACTAATTACACGGCCGGATCCTAGTAAAACGTGGAAATTATAATCGACGTTAACTATTGTAGCCCTCGCGCGTGTCCCCAAAAACTCCAAGCTTGTCGCCCTTTCGAAATTACATTCGCTCGTAAATTCTAACGCGAGAAAATGAATATCACTTCATCGCAAACTTTTATTCGGAAGAAACTATTCCCTGCAGGTTATTTTTATTCGCGTATCACAATCGTCATTTTCGTCAGAAAATCTGTTGTCTGCTAAAATGCAGACAAAAACGATCCAATTTGTATTCTAATGATTAGTTTAGAATTGGCATAGTGACTACCTGGCATAGTGGCTCGCAATGCGATTTCCCTAACTGAGTGCACGAGATTCAATTTTGCGCGCGTATTTGAGTGCGCAAAATAGTACATTTCCGCACTAGTACACAAAATAGTACATTGCCGCACTAGCACGCAAAATACATTTCACCTCGACTCGTGCGGCAACCACTTATTTTGCGCACTAGCTGCGTAATATACTATTTCCTAACCGAGTGCGCAAAATTCGATTTTGCGCACGCATTTGAGTGCGCAAAATAGTACATCTGAATAAAATATTCAGAACTCGAAGCACTCTGCTTTCTCCTAGGCTCAGTGGAAAAATGAGCCTTGGCATTTTACCATTATTACATAGCGGCATCGAATACGCAGTGACAATCTCGCCTTACGATTTATGTGAATTTCAAACAGCTAGCAAGTATCTTCGTGGTAGGCACGACCATGCTGCTAATCATGGTTCGACACGCTCGAGTGAGGTTTTCTTTCTGCTGACAAACTGCGAGAGAACAGATGCTGTAGTATGGATGCTAATTTTATGTAGCCTAGTATAAAGCGGCTATATTATTCGGTAGTCGAAAAAATATATGAATAATGTATAAAATGCATTCACGTTGCGCGTAAGTCTAGTTTTTTTTTCTTTGCACACTGGCGTTTTTATTCTCCATCGATCAGTTCGACCACTCGATTATTCAAATGATTCGAGAGACATTGAGAATGATGAAAAATATTTGAAGTGAAATTGATGCGATGACTTGGGCGGATATTTTGCGATCTTCGACTCACAAATCAACGTTTAAGCGCTGCACTCGGAGAGAAAAATAAATTTGTCCGCTACGATATCACAGTGTTTATGCGGCTGCATTAACACGCACGTTTAAGCGGTTTGTATGGAAAGGATTTCATTCAAAGTGTCGAGTATATCAAAGAGTAACATTTCAACAGTATTTTTCAAAAGTTTCATCCAAAAATGTTGGGTATTCAGCCTAAAATAAAAAGTGTCCCCGCAGTGGACACGTTAACTCTTGCCACCTTTATTTGAAGTGAAAAAAAAACAAATATTTTCGGTTAGTAGATAAGTCTAGCTAGTGATTAAATGGAAGTTTCCAAAAAAAATTGAAATTTGAATTTTTGGCAGAGTTGTATGCAATATAGTACATTCTTCGTACCATCTACACTACTTACAACCTTGTACAACGAGCTGTAATGTGAAGGAAAAAAATCCTGCGTTCAATCACTAGTTAATGGTGTTTTTTAGAAGTGTGCAAAATTTCTATAAGATCGATGCGTTAGTTCGTGATAAATCGCGTCCCCCGACTTCAAGAATAGTGTTTCGAGAAGAAGGCGATATCACTTCCACGCTACCAGCAAGTCCTTGGGGATTGGCACTACATTCGTTTTTTTTTCTCCAAATCCTCCTCTCACTACTCTTCGAATTCCGCCGAATCTGGTTGTCACTTTCAAGTCCCACATAATTTACAATACGAGCTTTTCACAAATACATCCAAAACTTGTCCAGCATAATAGTACAACCAACGTGGTCAGACCATACGAAATATCTTCATTTTCACCGCTGCCCCTAAAACGGTTCGTAACCGCATAGAAATCAACAAAAGTCATGCTAATGGAACGAACGAGGTAGATAACCGTATCACGAATCCAATTGATTCTATTTCACCACCGTTTTCCAAAGCCATTCAATTTGGGTCGAATATGATTATGAGTTTCTACTCGGCTGACGTGACTCGCGATTGCAGGATTAATATAAGCTCTGGAACGATCGAGAACGATGGTCAGTCGTCCGTATCTCTCGTACATATATTTCGAGCCCGTTGGATAAATTGTTTCGCGAAGGTTTGGCGAGCCTTCTTAACGATTACGAAGAATTCCTCTGTCCGTTGGAAGAAGCGCGCGTTTGATGTAATCGAATGATAACTTATCCGTCGGCAAGGGTTGGGGCCAGAAAAGCTTTGTGTCGTTTGTCCGGGTATCCTTTTTCATTCGTCGTAGCCTGCAACGGCAGTTTACCCTTCGCAGGTCCTGCCCAAATATCCTCGACTACGACCAAGCTCAGGACAGCTAATCTTCTCCAGCTCTTGAAGACTGCCCCTCGTTCTTCACCTCCTTCAACTTCGTCCCATTTCAATCTATCTTATTCTTCCCTTTCCTCGATTCGTTGCCTGTTTTATACGCGCGTCGTCCTGCGGTTGACGTCCATTCACCGCAAAGATTAAGCAGCACAACGCCTGAGAAAAAGAAAGAAAAACCGACCTCGTCAATAATTCTCCCCGATATTTCGTTGCTGGTTACTTTTTCACATTCGACGATCGTTAGAGCTCGTTATTCTCTGACCGTTCATCACTACCATTTCGTTCTCGTTTCAGGTCTCCAAATTCGAAATGGATCCGACCCTGCTCAAGCTTTTCTACGTGATTTTGGCCGCTGCCCTGTGCTTCGGGGAACAAGAATGGGATGCGAGCTGCATGTCCTGCAGGTGCACCTGGGTCTCTGGCAAAAAGACAGCCGAGTGCTCCCAGCAAAATCTAACGCAAATCCCGAACAAATTGTCCTCCGAGATACAGACCCTCGATCTCACGACAAACAAGATAAAGCACCTGCCTAGCGAGGCCTTTGCTACTGTCAAACTCGTGAATCTGCACAAGCTCAGCTTACGGGAATGCGAGATCGAAACGATCCACGTGGACGCTTTCAACGGACTCTCGATCATCATCGAAATCGACCTAACTAGCAACAAAATCAAGACTCTGTATCCTGGAACGTTTCGGGAAACGTCGAGACTGAGGGTCCTGCTCCTGAATCAAAACAACATCGGAGTTCTTAGCAACGGACTTTTCCACAACTTGACCTTCCTCCAAAAGATCGAGATTTCCGAGAACAATCTCGAGCTCATCGAGAAAAGAACCTTCCACAATGTATCAGGCCTCGCGAAGCTTGCCCTCGGTGGAAATAACCTCCACAATCTTCAACTGGAGACCTTTCAGAGTCTCCCAAGACTCAGTAGTTTAGAGCTCCAGAACAATCCGTGGAATTGCAACTGTCTTCTCAAGGATTTTCGAGACTGGGCCATCGAGAAGAGGCTCTACACGAACCCCACCACTTGCAAGAAGCCACCAAATCTTGCCGGGAAGATGTGGGATGACGTGGGCAGCAACGATTTTGCCTGTCGACCGAAGATCTTGACGATAGGGCCATCACCAAAGATAGAGATCGGCTCCGGCAACATCACCCTATCTTGTCGCATCGCCGGCAAACCTCTGCCACAAGTCACCTGGCTTTACAGGACCAACGTACTGAACAACCACACGAGGAGGTACGGGAACGATGCACCGGCATACGTGATCATCGAAAGCGACGAATGGGTCAACCTGACCATTCTAAACCCTACGTCCGCCGACAAGGGCGATTACGTTGCTCGAGTGAAGAGTCCTGGTGGAGTGGAGGAACGAAACGTGACGTTGATCGCGAGCGGGGACGTCGCTGGTGGCAGCGATTCGCCCATCAGCCTTCAAATGATCCTTGGACTTGCACTCACCGCGCTTCTGCTACTCGTCCTCGTGGCTCTTCTCCTATGCGCGTGCTACTATCGACGCCGGCGATCCCACCGTGACGAGAAAATGGCCGAGGCAAATAACCGGGAACATCACAGTCTCGGGGAACAGGAAAAATCGCTGATCACCGCCATCAATCCGGTTGTAAAACCACCCCGGCGCTACGAGGCCGCGCCCTCCGTAACTTCCCATGGAACAGAGATGACTGAACTTAATCGAACGCTCCTCGACAACGATTCCGTTTTTGGTCAGTACGCATCTTTTATTACCAGACGATCCGTCGAGTGAGATCATGAACGGTCTAACATCTAAACAACGCCCGTCATTCTCCCGCACAATATTCTCGCACTAGTCTCTCGTCACACATTCTTCGTTCTCGTCCAATCGACTTGTTCTCGTCATCGGTTATCGATCATCCGTCTTACTCGCATTCTTGGCGATCATCCATCCATCCATCCTCGTGCGTCGTTTCACGATTTTCCATCTCCTACTCGTCTTAATCTGATACGTTCTCATTTTCGTTATTCATCGCCTGTTTCGTCGTTGACGCACCTTGACGAACATCGTTAAACGTTGCGAACCGATTTTCCTCTACTTAACGACATCGATTCTCAGATCTTTAACAAGCATGTGTAAAAACAATATTATTTCTTCGAAGGCAAACAAAAAGATTCTGCACGATTCTCAAATTTTTACAATTCACAAATCACCGCCATACGTATCCGAATACTAGAAGATGAGGACGAACGAAACGATGGAAACGGTTACATTGAAAAAAATCTCGACCACATTTTGGCCTCTCTCGATTATATTTTCGGTTGCGATTGAAGGGATAAACGTTTAGATTCGTCATTTTCTTCATAGTCCGTCGATCGTTTTTTCGCGAAATACTTTTGAACGTAACAAGAATTGTTAGGTGAGCCTCGCGCACGAAGTCGAGGGGACTCGATGCGTATTTCGTGGAAGTACGAGGAAAATCGAGGTGTAATGCTTAACCTTTTTATATTTTTTATAATTTGGTTATTTATTATTTGATTTTTTTTCTTTGGTTTGACGCAGCTGGCGGTGGTCTCGGCGACGACGATAGAGAACAACGATCCACCCCCGAACTGGAGGGTGGAACATTACCGCGCGGAATCAACCACAGGCAGTATCCACCGGATCTGTTAGCATTCTCGGGAGGTCGGGGAGCTTCGCCAACGAGTCAGGCATCCACGGCACCGGACAGCTCGAGACTTCCGTCTCAATCGTCGAATTTCAGTCCTACCTCGTATCCAGCAAACTTCAAGACGCTACCGCACAACCGCAGCGTCGCACCTTACAGCGCTGGGCCGCCGGTCTTGCCGCGGCACGGCTATGTAACCATACCGAGAAGACCACGCGCGCCTAGCTGGAGCAGCGCACCGCCGACGTCGCCGGAAGGCCTCGAGCCCGTCTACGACAACCTGGGGCTGAGGACCACGGCCGATGGTAGCTCCGTCCTCTCGCTGAACAAGAGTCCCGAGCCTTCGGCCATCCGAGGACGACCGCTCCCAGGAACGCCGACCTCTCACTACCCTTCCACGATCCAACGAAGCACTCCCAACATCCTGGCCACTAGTCCTACGGACAGAGCAGCTCCCGAGGGAGCACCGGAATGGCCCTCGAAGCTTGCGGACGAGATGGATGTACCCTTTCTTGGTGGCGGGACCCTGGGTCGCAAGGTCCCACCGCGACCGCCGCCAAAACCGAAGAAGAAATCGACCAACGGACCTCTCTACGAGGACGAGGGCGAGGACGGTACGGAAGTGTGATCTCGAAGCTAGATCTCATCATCGCTAATCAATAACCGGTAGTGCCTTTTCACAAACTTTTACCCTCGAAGATACGGACCATCGTTACAAACCATCCCGGAGGACGTGAATGTTTCGCGCGTGTAAGAAGAGACGGGGCAGAATAATTTGCCAGTGACGGAATAATTTGCTGAACAGCAAACATTGATTCAGGACTTTCGTGTCCATTGGCTCAATGATACAGAAACGAACGAGGCGACTGCGAAAGAACTCGAGCTAAAAACAGCAACAGCAACTACAGCAACTACAACTACAACTACAACAACTACAACTACAACAACAACGCGCAAAAACGTCGAACGAAGCTCTTTTATGTCCGAATGGGCGTTTTTTCGCTCTTCTACTACACACGTGGTTGGTTTCATCGCGAGCTCGTGGCGCGAATCAACCTCTGAATAAAAACAATGCATGACTGAACCAACCTGGTCCCGCGGCCATTTTGTCGTGAGTTAGATGCATGACGATGCTTCGCCGCTCCTTAATTGCAAACCTACGACACTTATGCGAGAGAACTTTTGCGTCGCATCAGTTAGTCTGCGTTAGACGAGTTTTACTCAAGTTTCCATGAGTCGGAGGTGTTGTTAGAAACTGCGCCTCGCACCGCGAAGATTTAACGAGGTATGATTATTAATAACGCGAATGGCTGAAGGTGACGGCAACGCGCTGATAGAAAAAAATTGACAGTCTAATTTTTTCATCACTCTTTTCTCTTGCCACCCGGAAGGACAAGAATATAAATCATTTTGGAAGAAGATCGGTTAAATGCGTGGACTTTTTTGTTCCTGATTCAACGTTTACTCCTCCCAAATTCGGAAGTACCTCGGCATTGGCATCTATCTGTGCACTCGTTGTGATATTCTTTTCATAAGAATCTCATCCAATATTATTTCTTGCTTGGGAATCGAATCAGAAACGGCTACAAACTCCGATGGCAAAACAGGGCTAGTTTCCAGATCCTTAAGTCCGACGTGGTTGAGGTGGAAAAAAATTATTGTTTTCCTCAGGCAAGCATAAATTCGCCATCAGTTTCGCCTCAGCCGCTGAGCGTAGCTATCAACATTGAGGGAGGACGTGATATACTTACGTGCGAGGCGTTTGCATGGTACGAAACATGTTCAATTCCAGACAGGAAACACTTAGCTTCGCGCGACACAGCAACAGTTTTCCGACATGAGATCAGATTCAAAAATTACAAATTATCCTCCGCAACCATTTTATCCCAGGGCAACCGCGAAAGAACAAAGCGATCTCGAAGCTTTGTCGGTGACTTTGTCGACACAAACTCGATGCATCTGGCATTCTCCACGAAAGACGTATTATTTTCCGGCTCATTAATTTGGCTCGCACAGCTTACGGTGCCAAAAACCAAAATCTCATGCCGGATCAAGAATAGCAACATCAACGGTCTGAAATTTGGGAAAAATAACGATATCAGCAAGATGTAAGAGACAGAATTTCATCTCAACAAAATGGCAAAGCAATTGCGTTGGGAGTCATATTTTTTGCACACGTAGAACGTTTTTATTGGACCAATCTTTAGTCGACTAACCGACTGGAACTATTTTTCGCTGCATCTCCAATGAGAACTAAATTCACGTCAAAGTTTCTTTTTTTAATCACTTTTCTTGGTTTGGATACTCATCGTTAATATCGGAAGTACTTTTCGCAAAAACTGTCTTTAAATCTCCAAACTATCCGTTTCATGTGTGAGAAGACCTAATTTTCTCCGAAATTCTGGGATTTCTCAAAATAGAGTTGGAAATTGATGGGAAAATTCGAGGTTGAAGGATCTCAATTCGAGAAATTTTGGGTAGCTGTGGGAAGTTTGAGAACAAAAACGTAACTTGATATTTCTATGTGTTACATTTTGCTGGCAAGTTTGTCAATCGTGGTGTTGCTTCGGTGCTGCGGCGTCTGTGTCCAAAGTATTTAACGGCGTGGTCGTTTGTCGGATTCTTATCGCAAGTGTCTCGAAAAGCTGGAATAAGATGGTTCGGTAATAACGGTGCGGTAAACGATAACGGTACTTCTCGACGGGTACCGATCGAACGATGGGAAACAAAGCGATTGATATCGCCTCCGTCGTTGTCCAATCTTCGATTCGACTAACCGGAGAAAGAAAAAGGGGGGGTGGAGGGTTTAAATGCCAAAATTACATAGAAATAATGAGATATAGATGAGAGATGGACTCGGCTCCGCTGCTAACAATAAGCGTAGATTTAAGTATCTCGTCGTGTAATAGAAACTAATGGTAACTGTAAAAATGAAACGTTTCAACCACGAATAGATTTATTAACGATAAATTAAGAACGAATCTTTTCAAACGATCATAGCAACCTATCGAGGCTATTTACGAAGGGATGCTAGGCGAAGATAAATTGTAATACAATTAAATCGACAATTTGTTAAAACGCGAGGCTAACGAATACGATAAAATAACTTTCCTGTGCTTTTTTTATTTTTACGACCGATACGTAGTCGATAATAAGAGTTAGATAGTCGTTTTATTTGGAAGAATTGAAAAACAGGAGAAAATAAGACGATAAAAAAACAGAAAAAACGCAAAAAAAAATAATAAGTAACGGAATAAATTGTTGGACAAATATTCGCAGCGCGGTGAAAAGCTCGGAATTTCAAAGGGTCACTCGACAGACGTTTGATAATTCGGATATTCGCGGAGATTTTCCGCGGCGAGACTACGCTAAATTTGTACGCGTGTAAAATAAGCTTAAAACATTCAACACAGCGAAAGGTCTTTCAGCAGCGTAGAGCTACGGCCACAAAACTCTTGGCTCTTGGATTATGCCGTTTTTTCTCCCTCGTCATTTTTTTCGCGAAGTAAATACCGACCGCGATAAAATCAGCGGAACGAGAGAAATCCGTTTCTCGGACAAACAGTTCGGAAGCGCGGGGGGTAAAAGGTGAGAAAGATCGAGCGGTTGTAAGATTGAGAGGTTGTTTAGAGAATGTTTCACGCCGCATTCTCCGGCCCGAAGCTCCTGCACTCTCGTTCGCTCGGTCATTTATCATCTTTCATTTGCAACTTTTTCGCTCGGTAGAAAACCCCGTTTCCGGTTTTCGCTCGGCGAGAAAGAGTTTCGAAATGAAATCGCTCGCGGAAAATAATCGGAAGCATCAGAGTCGCGAGTTCGGATAAACGCTTAATTAATTACCCATCGATTAATTACGACTGTCTTATCTTCGTTTCTCGTTTCAGCCATCCAGTTGCTGTACTTTATTTTATTATCATTTTTTGCCAATTTCCCAAGAAAACAACGATAACGGTACTAAAAAAACGAAAAGTGCGAGTATGAAAAAGAGGCTGTTTGCACCGGGAGATAAACGCGCGCGAGAACATGCTAGGCAGAATCGCGTCGGGATCGTGACGTTAAGCGGGAGCAAAATACAACCGGAAATAAAGCGAATGAAAGATAGGAATAAAAAATAAAAAAAGAGAATTTTTCCGAAGCTCGCAAAACACGTGTCACGAGCTTAACGACGCTGCTCGTAAATCTTGTTTAACCCGATTACGCTGTTTCTTTTCATTCTATTTTTTTTTATTTTTACACACGCGCGCGCACGCACATATATATGTATATACATTGGGATGATTTTTTTTCACCAATTTTTTTTCGGTCCCCGCCTAAAATTTCGTTGGATATGTCGCGAAAAAAATCCCCGAAAGTTACAGCGCAAAAATATTAATGTTAAGTACTTTCTCTGAGCGTGAAAGGATTTTCCATTTACGATACACGTAAATCAAGATGTTTTTTTTTTTTAAATCCCTGTAACTCGGCCGCATTTACTGCTATCACATCGTACTTGGTCTCGATTTACTCCAAATTGAACGATCTACAAAAGTGCCCTGTGCCGCGAAAGTGTAACTTATACTGGTGAGCCGGTACAGGTCACTGAAGTTGATTTTCACCCAAAATTATCGTTCAATGTCTCAGGAAATATAGATCTAAGCAATTAGGTCTATGAAACATTTTTCGTAGAAAATTCAATTGCTGTCCGCATTTTTTTCGTACAGCTAAATGCTTCGATATACGTGTGTGTGTGTGCGTGTGCGTGGGCGTATGTATACATTTCGATTGTTTCGTCCTTCGCGGATGGACTGACTTTGACCGGCTTCGCTTCCTGGTTTGATGCTAGAGGAAATGGCATACGTGAAAATATCGACGAAAAACCGCAACGGATGAAGGAGAACGGTAAAAATAAACGAAGCGAGGAGAAAAAAAAGGAAGAGGAGCCCACAAAATTCAGATCGTCAGTATCGAGTTTAATCAACTGTTCAGTATTATGCAAAATGTATGATAGAGCGGCGTGGGAGGACGGCGAAGAACGGGAAAGATCCGACTCGTATGTATCGACTTATATTAGTTTCCCGAAATTCATTTCCCGACCGATCGCCCTCCGATCCGATTCCGTTGCTGTTTTTCCAACCCTTCCGCATTTCGCAGCCCGGCACTCTCCGCCGCACGTACGCAGGCACACAGTCAGTCTCCGTCACTCTCCTTATCTCCGTGTCCCCGACTGTGTCTTTCATTTGTTCTTCTGTTTCCTCCTCTTCGTCTTATCATTTCCCTCGGCCAGCTTCCGCGAGATTCATGTGTCTGGGGCAACCCGAGGGGACGAGAATGTCCGAATGTGTGACGGGGAGACGCGGCGTCTCCGACTCGCCGTTGCGTCGTCGTGCTCGCGAAGTTGGATGAAATTTGTGTCAGTACAGGCGAGCGGATCGTTTTCGTGGATATTTTAAGCGGCCTACGAGAGTCGCGGTTCAGTCATCCCAGCTGCATGTCGGTGTCATGTAAATACACTAATTTATGCATATTTCTGTCGAAACTATGAAACGGAAAATAACATGCAACACTAAAATCACGCGACTATGTTTCGTATGGGTTGGCACACCACGAATATATTTTTGTAATTTTGTATTTTGACGTCTCGCCGTTTGTCCTACCCACGAACTGCCGCCTATAGCGAGCTGATATTCCTTAAGGATAGGATATATTTTTTAAATTTAGAATTAATCAGCGTTGAAATAGAATTTTTTAAATAAACTGCAACAACAACAATAACAAAATCTACGAGCAAACTGCCGACGTAGGCGACGATGAGCTGCTTCGTCGTAGCTGATTATTGAAATTATTAAACGTGATGTTGCGAAATATATATACACACACACACACATATATATACACACACTAGGGTGTGTCATTTCCGGGCAACTTTTTTTTTACTCGCAAACAGGTTGTATACTTTCAAAAAGGTAGAAAAATGAAGTCAGTTGAAATTTGACCTCTTGAAATTAATGTTAAGAGGTGGTCCCTCGTTGCGAATATTCATTTCTCATTTTATATCTCGACGACGCTGTATTGTACAAATTAGTGCAAGGCATACTTTTGTAGAGAATCGAACGCTCTACAAAAAAGGTCTCTTATGATTTTTCGATAAGCATAGTCGTTGAAATGATATTCGAGTTCAAAGTTCACACTTTAATACCTACGTGTTTAAATATTTGCGATTAAAACAACTTATTTACAAAAATTTGGTAAAACATATTTTTACCAGGAATAAAAAACGATATGTTACTCGTGAGTATTTCAGCCATCTTTTTTCATTGATATTATCAGTAGTATTAGCTGAGTGGAATCGGTTTTCTGATAAACATAAGTTTTAATGCCTAAACAACTACGTATAAATATTTAGCAATTATAAGTGAGCAATTTTATATAGTAAATCTGATGGTTCACAAAAAAGGCAATTGATATTTTTCGATAAAGTCAATAGCTTCCCTGTAATATTAAAAAAACCGATGATTTTTCTCCCATTTCGAACTTTGAACTCGAATACCATCTGAACGGCTACGTTTATCGAAAAAGTCTAAGAGATCTTTTTTGCAAAACGTTCAGTTTTCTTTGAAAATATGTCTTGGGCTCATCTGTGAAATATGCCATTGTCGAGATATAAAATTGCAAACATAAAACAATTTTTTTCACCATGTTATTTAAATGGGAAATATAAATTCGCAACGCGTCACCTTTCACTATTATTAATATTGAGAGCTCAAATTTCAACAGATTTCTTTTGAAAATATACAACCTGAAAATATAAAACCTGTTTGCGAGTAGACAAAAAAAAGTTGGCCAAAAATGATGCACCCTATCATACACACACAAACACACACATATAGTATGTTGCTATCGAAAAAATCGAAGAAATATATTAATGTAACGAGTTACGTTTCCTACACGCACGTTGACTGACTCGATAACGGATGCGTTACCCAAGACTTTCTCCGCTTTAACGTTTTTATGGCGCCGTTATTGCGTCAGCGGCGAAAACATTAGGAATAATGCATAGGAAATGTTTTTAATATAATAATATGTATATAGAATGGTGTGCGTCAAGAAAAAATCTGAGGTTTGCAATTCGAAGCTCTACGTATCTCGCGAAATGCGATGCTTTTTCGACAACCGTTTCCAAATCCATATTGTTTCGTGGCTCCCGGTTTTGCGGGTGAACAATATTTATTTTTTAGCATTTGTTGGTAGCAGCTAACTCGGATGGAGTATAAAGCGCGAATTCGAATGATTGGTAATGGCAGCAAATATTTCTTATCTACCACCGCTGAGCTTTCGAAGATGTTTCCATCAGTCGTACAAAAATCGAGTACTTGAAAAATTATGGTGTTTCTTTTCAGTTCACGAGAAACGTTAGGGTTCCAGTTATAATGAATAGTAATGATAATAATTCCAGTAATGATTCGTCATTGCTAGGTTCGATCCTTCCAAATCTAGCGCGACACAGACATTGCAAAGTCATTAGCAAAATGCCTCGTCTACCAAAAACCTTGGCTCCTTTTTTCCACTATTCGTGAAAATTAGAAACGATCAAGCAACGAGAAGGAGTTTCGTTTCGAGATCCGTCGCCGGAGAGGTAAAACTTGACAATGAGTTATTAAAATATTCGTCCATGAAATTGGGAAATCGATGAACGAAAAGCTCGCAATTTCCATTCTCCGAACGCATCTTTATCCATACGTATTATTCTTGTTTGTTATTAGTAATAAAATAGTTAGTAATAACGATAATATTGATAATGAAAATACGATAAAAAGTCTAATGCTAATAGCGATAACAATGATGAATTTTTCCAACCCACGCGAATCAATTTTATAATTTTCAGTGCCCCGTAATTTTTATTGATTTCATTTTAAAAATTCCAACGTTTCGCCCTCGCGAAACTTCGAGAGCGACGTTCTCAGAGGAAAGATACGACAAAGTTGGAATTATTACCACGAACCGGAGAAATAATTTGGGATCGTGGAGGCGTTTGCCATCGTCGGAAACGTAACAGAAGTTCGTTTGCTCGAAGCGACGCGTCTGGAAAAAGTGTCGCTCGGCTGTAATAAATCGTGTCCTTTAATGGTGCAAAATCTCGAATTTCTTTTTCTCCGCGTGCGTCGAGTTCCGCCCTCCGCGGTTCCTGTCTCGGTGAGAAATTAAGAAGGCATTTTCGACCGGGTGCTGCTGAATCGCGCACAACGCGAACACGGCGAAACCTAATGTATAAATGTAATTCGCGCTGATCCGTGTACAATGTATATATACTATACACAAAACACACGCGCGAATAAATACACGAACATGTATTTACCTCGTATGTATACACATACATTATATATATACACGGTAAAAGCAAATCCGACATTGTGCAAAGTGTAAAAATCTGTGTGTAGAATGACTAACATTTTAGTGCGTTGATTCGACACGATCGCTAGTGTTGTTCCCACAGTCCGTTTTTCAACACACCAAAATGTTGCTTGATACGAAAGTAACACTTTTCAATCGTTACTCCAACATTGGTTCGTGCTACTTTCAACAAAGAGCTCTGTTACCGCCAAGTGTGTCGATACAACAATAGTTTTGTGTAAAACAAAGTTGTTGCCACAAATTTTTGCGTTCAAGTTGACACATTTTTTTTTACCGCGTATGTATATAATGTGCCCTCGCTTCACGCCTTGACCGAAACTTTCGTTGTTTGTATGTATTAAACTTATGGGACCCATGTTAAAGATTAAGTTTCATTAATCGATTTGTAGAATAGATTCGTAAGACATTATTATGTACAATTTACCATGCATCTATTATTATTCTATTATCATCTTTTATTCATTATCAGCATGTTAGTCGTCGCGTAGTTATTATGGCGTTCCTATTACGTCTTTTCGTCTATTTTTTACATTATCTTTTTCTTCCCTGTTCTAAACTGACAATCTTTGTCGGACGGTAGAACGATACTGACTGACACCGAACTTCCATCATTTTAGGAATAACTAGTCGATCGACGGACTCCGACTATTATTATTATTATTATTATTATTATTATTATTATTATTATTATTATTATTATTATTATTATTATTATTATTCCTATTGTTATTATTATTCCTATTATTATTATTATTTTTATTATTATCACTACTACTATTGCTGTTATTACTAGTATTATTGCTATTATTACTGCTATTATTATTATTCCTATTATTATCATTAGCGTTATTATTATTATTACAGCTACTATTATTATTGATATATTATTTGCCACGAACAAATCACCCACCAAATGTAAAAAATCAATTTGTATCTGGAATAATTCGAGATGTTTCTCACAGTGTATAGTAAATTTACAATGAATAAATATTGAAATCTTTAATTTGGTTTGTTTTTTTCAGCATTTCTTTCTCTTCTGGTCATTTGCAATAAATTTGTATCATTTTTGTCGCCCTTGTGTATTTTTTGACGAGCGTTCCAGATAAATAGATATGAAAGATGTATTGTTCGGGTAATCCTGTGCCTGATTGCATCGATTTGCGACGAAGATCCGAAAATTGAAGATAAGTATCCGTAAAATGTAGACTAGCAATTATCGCCTGAGCCATACTTCACTTGAAAACGTATTATAATCGTTGCAACGTGAAGTTCGAATGGAATGACGCGGAACTTGGGATTTTTGGGGGATAAATTTAATTATTGCGAGAGAATTTATTTATCCAACGTATTTAGTCAACGTCAGTATATTTATTAATATTTTTATCGAATAATTAAAGAAAAACAACAGTCATCCGATGTTATTCTCATGAAACGGCTGGTACTGGCATCGTGTATTAGATTACAGCTACGGGAAAATATCTCTGACGTATATTCGCTCGGATATATTTAGCTTCTTTCTCTGAAAGCGAGAAATATAAGATGGTTGTGTCATTCTTATGGTCTTTGCCCAATATTAGTCGCTGGAACCCTCGTCGTTCGCCTGTCGATCGAAGGACCCTGATAAACAAGAAACATCCGCCTCTGCCTATAAGAGCGGAAAAAAATTTCAGATTCCATATCACGCGTCTTCGTTTTTCGCCCGCCTAATGCCCGAAGAACGAACGAGTCGAAGATACTCGAAGAGCAGCACCGACTTCACCGAATGGTACGACATTTTTGTTCCCTTCCCTCCAACACAGCGAAGTCTTCTTCATACGACACAACGAAGGACTGCGATGTAATTCCAGTCCAATTCCAATTTTCTTTACAAATATTCCAATCTAACGCGACAATAATTATCACAACTTTGTGGGTACAGCGACAAAATCTGTAGTCTGTATTCCGATGCTCGTCGAAGCGATTCGCGATACGATTTCATCTCCGTTTTGTTCACATGAAAACAAATAAAACTTACAGAGAGATGCGTAAAAATATGGCTTATACCAGTTTTTACGACGGAAGTCTGCTTTAGTCACAGATCGTAGGAGGCGGTATATCAGAAGGATCTGCCATAAAACTCCAGTTTGATTCTGCTTGGTCGCAATTTTTACACTTATTTAAATCGAATGTTACAAGAAATTGCTTCGAAAAAATCATATCACCGGTACGCTGAGGTGTTTCGCTCCGATTAACTCTTATCTCGAGGCTGCTCGATCAGTCGACCGGATAGCGTACATTGAAAACATGGCTTAGTCTGGAAAATTGCAGGAACCAGACGAGATCCACGAGAGTAAGGCTGGAAAATAAGCGATAGAGTATCCGCATGCGGAATTCGTACCTGCTAATCGTTGGGCGGCTGATAAACACGAGGCAAACCGAAGAATGCAAACTAGAGAATGATAACGAGAGGGAACGACGAGTGAAGATGAGGAAAATAAGCGTCATTACTCGAGAACGTGACAATGGAAGTATGCGTAGAAGCATCGAGAACGGTAGTCGTCGGTGCTCGAACAGCATCCACTACCCAGAGCTCTATTTCTTCGTCGAAATGCTCCGCACGTTTGCGCTGTTCACAGTTTCATACAGACGACTCGTACCTGTAATATTTAGCAGAGCCAGCGCGGTAAGAGCAGGAAGGAATATCGTCTGTACAAGAGACGATAGATGAAATTTGCGGAGGGGATGTGATATCTCGGCTTCGAATTACGCGTTGAAAATGGTACCGAGATAGCAACAAAATTCAAAAATTCCTACACGCAACGACACCGATGTCCTTCTAGTTCTTGAATTTCATTTTTTCCCTGAAAATCTTCCCCAGAAATTATTCCAGACTGCCCTGAATGACGCGAGGTCCTTGATTGACCAAGTCCCGCCATTTTATAAAAATCAAGCCTTCTACGATCATGGAAGTTGGTTTAATTTTCAACAAGCGAAACGAGGTAAGGCAAACACTTTTTTATTCCCTGTTTCTCCAAAGCTTTGCGACAATTTCATAATTTTACATTCTACATCAATCAAACAGAATTCTGTACTTATTGCTAGAAGCGATGGTTCGTTATGTAATCGCCACGTATTTAGCTCACAAGACGAAAATGGATAAAGAAAAATGGGTTCAACCTTTTTCCAAATGTGTCCTTGAATCTTAATATTTCCTAGTGTTATCACTAATTTCTTCATCTCAAATACTTCTTCGTGTATGAAAACGAAATTGTCTGGAGATTTATTTATGAGCGTGTACTTTTGATATTTCAATGTAACGATGTAATGTAACAAGTAATACTTCCGAAAGTCGTGTCTGGGGCATGGTAAGTTTTTCTGGTCCAGCCAGGGGCAACTTGCGAGGGTCTTGAGAGGTCCGCAGAACGGGCGTCATGAAGGCAAGAGTGTTACCTTCCGAAATGGGTCTTGCCAGACTGCCCTGTAAGATGCGGAAAAACGGACGTGTCAATCTAGCGTAGGCCAGAATGTCCGTGGTATAATTTCTATCAGGGTTGCAGCTCGACTTTCGCTATGCGCGTTTCGTCTGCTTGCGCAACGCACAAGTGCGCTCCCCATCGGACCGCTATGCCTAACGAGTTCACGACTTCCAACAACGAGGTGCTACCATTGTTGAACGTGCATGTTGCAACGAATACAGACAATGTTAACGATTTTGAAAGGGCTGTTCATCGGTTATTGGAGCTATCCTCCAAATAAGTAGGTTGAAGCTCTCGTTACTGTTTTGGGTAGGTCCGTCAATACAGCGCTCCAGCAATTTGGCATTGCTGAGTTCTTCGTATTTCGGTTCGAGTCATCAACAGGTCTAGAAACGCTCTGTGCGAAAGGCCGCTCGCCACCGCATAGAAAATGATCTGGGACGTTGTAGTTGCACTGACAAGGAAACCTTTCAAACCCGAACTCGCCGACTTCGATGATCTTGATATATGTTGTAGAACATCGAAAAATAAGAGACACGTATTTTGTTATATGTGCTCTTAAGCCCGTTTAGGGGGTGAAATCTACCCTCAAAGTTCACTCTTAAAAAGTCTTTTTTCGATATATCTCTGCTTCCAATTGGTATTCCGCGACGGAACCAATTGGAAAATGCTCTTTGCGGCGACGCGAAGCTATTAGACATTGTTATGGCCACGGGGGTTGCAACCGCTATTTTTTGTACTGGAAAAACCACATTTTTCGAAGATATTTTCGTTGTAGTGATTCGAATATTGACTTGAAAATTGAAAAATAAATATTCTGGGCGGTGAAATGGAGTAAGTAAGTTGACGTATTCAAGGATTTCGCGTTAACCACCCCCAAACACGGTTACTACCCCTTCAGACATTGGTCATCTGCAATAATGAAGAAAATGTTTTTCTCAAGAGAAATACGAATAAGATATGAATTGAGATATCGAATATCTTATATTTAAAGTCATTTATCAAGGGGCAATACTTTCAGTCAAGCGAATGAAGCGAACCCAACCCCACGGCGAATCTCTGCATGGTTAAGACGCTAGCACTACCGATTGTAGCGGCTGCGTGCTCTGAGCTTGGGCACGAATCAGTCCCAAACTCGGCGCGAGCGGCTCTCCGTAGTCAAGAAGGTCGACGTGCTCCATATTTTGGCATTTGCGAGTTCCCAGTTTCATACCTTTACCGTCTTAAAAATTGTTGGGAACCATGCGTTCTCAAAGGTAGTCGCAAACTCGGTCCCAAATAGTTTTCTGTGCACCTGCCTCTCGGTTCGACGCCGCAAGACGTTTCACTCTGTAATTGGTTTATTTATCGAAATATTGACTTGGCGTTTTCACCAGATCTTCTTGAGACCGCAAGCTTCAATAGAATGCAAAAAAATCGACCATGCTAGGTGTATATCACCCTTTGACACTACAGCCGCTATAAATTTATTCATTACATTCATTCGTGTGAGAATTATAATGAGGTATATCATATGGGTCAGCTTATCCGCGATGTATTCAACTTTTAATCTCGTATGTTGAATAAGACGATGAATCGTTGTTGCACGCGATGCAAAATCTCGATAAACACACCGCAACGCCTTGTTTCTACTCGTACCCTTCTGAAAACTCGGGGAAGATTTGCCAAGCTTTGGTGGCTCGAAGCATCGAGGCAAGGTAAGATATTCGCAGAGTAAAGAATCGACGTGACAAATGTTTTTCCCCTCGCGAAAGCTCGTCGAATTTCACGATGATCCTCGATACGTATATATATCTGGAGACAAATATATACATATCTCGGTTGGATTCGTTTATTTCGAAAAAAGTGTCAGACAAAAGTTGTAGGGCACCAAGGAACACCCATTTTTTACCATGGATATCGTTAGAAAATAGGAAAATAAACACTTTTTGTTCTGATCAATTTTTCCATTTAGCCCATATTTTGGCCAAAAAGTGGGCGCCAATTAATTTGTTTAATTTGGTTTTTGCGCAATAACTCGATTCTCCTTCGAAATACGAAAATTGCAATGTGATACTTTTTTATTGCTTTTTCCATATTCTACAATTAAGGTCATATATATTTTTCACCTAACTTCCATCGTTGTTGAGATATCAAATGAGGAAATCAAAAATTTAGGTGGCGAATTTCTTTTTTGCTATTTCCTTCTTTTTCATTATAGATATCAAAAAATGTCTACTATCAAACTCGCAGAGCATGTTAATACCTGCAATTCCATATTTGTTTCATCTTTTTCGGACAAAAATTACGACCTGTAGCGTGCGGCAGCCTCGACTAGAACGTGATGCACGCTATGCGAATAACACTATGCGTCACGCTCTATAGGCCAGTCAACTGGGCATTTAACTTTGCATAAAATAGCGACTAACATTTCCTTTTTCTATCTGATGTAGTATCACTTACTGAGTATAAGATCACAAAATGCTAGAAAATTCCGCCTGTGAATAACGTGCCATCTTGAAAAAACGTTATCGGCCAATATCTCGGTAACTATGCACGTTAGACCAAAAATTACAATAACTATTATTGTAGAAAACATAATTTCCCACGTTTTATTTCAGATAATGTTTTTCATAGAACTCACCGTTTACGAATTATAGCTCATTCAATGAACATGTTTGCCTATTTCAGTCGATAACTCTTCTAATAATCGATTAAATAATAGAATGCTTTAAACAATTTTCAAAGATCAATTAATTTACTAAAGCTTTTACTGAAACTTTTTTCTCCTAATATTCATACTTTCAGAGCTTTAGCGGGTTAATTGTCATAACGCGCCGTCTCCGGGCGGATGACGCCTTTTTTGACTTCCTCGGTGGATATCTCAACAACGATGAAAGGTAGGTAAAAAGCGTATATAACCTTAATTGTAGAACGTAAAGAAAACAATAAAAAAGTATCTCATTGCAATTTTCGTAATTCGACGGAGAACCGAGTTATTGCGCAAAAAACAAAGTTAACCCTTTTTCAAGATGGCGGATAACCACATAGGAAATCTTGGTCGAAAATTTCAAGTTAAGCTCTTCCAAGTCGCCCACACATTATCCAAAAATCAGCTTGAGCGCTTGACTTGCACTTATAAGCCGTTTTTTTCGACGTAATGACTGGACTATGCAACTTTTGTCTGAAACTTTTTTCGGTACAATCGAATCCAGCCGAGCTGTATTTTTGTTTCAAAATAAATGCCCCACGCTATATAGTCGCAGCGATACGTAAAAACGCGTCTGGCGCCCGATGCACGATAATATTTCTGAAAATTGATAGGCATCAGTCATTTAGACAACTTTGACAGAATCGACGTTCCATTTTTCCACGATAATAAAAAAAAAACCTCCCAACGTGAAATACTCGATGTACGCAAATAACTTTTCCATGTCCATACGAAATAACTTTTCCATGTCTTTTTACTCGTCGTGCAATCGATCTGTAATAATTTCACGGCATCAAATGGAACGTCTGTGATGTGATTCGTGAAATATTTCGTATACGAGAGCATTATTCAGAAATTTGTACCGCGTGAGTGGTTTATTGGTATTTTAATATTAATCAAACACGTGATATGGGTATCATTGTTTCGTCGTATGTTCTATTCGGCCGTGTTTAGGGGGAAACTTTTAATGGAGGAAATGCCGGAATAGTCATTTGGCTAAACGACGAAAGGGGGAAGCCGATGATAAATTCAAATACGGATTGTTCGCTGTTACCTTCGCGTCCCTGACACGGGGATAGGTAGCACATGGATTAATTATGCTGCCAAAGTCCCGACTCTACGTATACCGAAACGTTTGCCATCGGCAAGTTATCTAAGATTATCACGAGAATTCAACATCTATTCCGTGTCTCCGAATACTTGTAACGATGTAATGTGAGATTTAATTAAGTTATCGTTGGAATAAAAATTCGCGACCTCACGGAAGCCGAATTTTGAACGAGATGATCGACGCTGTTGCAAGGAACATGAATATTGAAAAATTGAATTATCGTACCCGTTTTCCCAGCGATTTTTTTCTGCTCCAAAATGCGTTGTTCTTCGGAAAATACTACGAGTATATAGATCAAAATTTCGAGTAGCGACTCGTACGCGTATAAAAGAAAACTGATTTTGCTACACTTCTAGTTATTCATTGCATGTGAAATCGTAGAACGTTCTCATGCACATCGAACAAAATCGTAGACTTCGGATTTTCGACAACACTGCATTGGTGATCACGTCGTATTATTTGAGGCGTAGAATCGATTCCCGTTGGATTCAGATCGATATCTGGACCAGAAAAGAAGTTACCACGAAAAAACCGACTTTTTGAAATCGTAAAAATGAGAAGGCTATAGCCTTCAAAAATCTCAGATCGTCGACGCATCTCGGAATCAATCGCCGCTTTGTTTCCAGACGTATTTTGAGGCGTAGAATCGATTCCCGTTGGATTCAGATCGATATCTGTACCAGAGAAGAAGTTACGACGAAAAACCAAATTTCCGAAATCGCAAAAATGAGAAGGCTGTAGCCTTAACAAATCTCAGACTGTCGACGCATCTCAGAATCGACCGCCGCTTTGTTTTTCAACGTATTTTAGTGTTTCGGCACGAGTCGAGAAAGACGAGAATCTCGCTCGTTTCATCCTGCGTTTGTCATTCGTTTGTCGATCTCGTCTCGTCTCGTCGCGAGTTTGTCTCGTCTCGAATGTCCTGAACTACCGACCGAGACCAGCGAGATCGAGCGAGAATCTTGAAATTCATAGGGTTATTTGAGCGTTATTCTGTTTCTTACGTAAAGAAAGCATATTTCTTCAACTCGAATCTGCAGCGCTCCGTGTGGGTACAGTAGCTTCCGCTTGACACGGTCGGAAGAAATAACAAAGTTCATTCCGTCCGGCGAGGGGATAATGATTCGATTCAAAAATCAATTTTTAAAAAATTGATATTCCAATTAATTTTATTTAACATTTGTTAACGATCCGAAAATGAAACTGAAATTTTGTTCGCTCTAATTTCAATTTCAATTTCGATGCTCAATTTCTCGAGACGAGTCTCTTATAAAAATAATTTTAAAAAACTCGAAAAAGAGTTCTTGAGTTTTTTTTCCACTTTTTCTGATTTTTTTTCACCTTTGTATTATTTTTCTGTCTTGTTTTTCAGTTTTGTCGTTATCGTTTTGACGATTGGTGGAGTTTTTCGAAATTGTGGTTGTAACTTTTTCAAACATACCGGTATACCACGATCGCGCGTCAGTTGTAACAAACTTCGTCGCATATAAATTGGAAAGTCTTTTTTTTTCATTTAAATTGATGCTGCTTTATTTCCCAAATGTACTTTCCTCGTGCCTTTTCGCGTTAGCATAAATTTCTACCCTGCCAAAATGATGTAACCTGGCAGGCGAAACCACATGGAAAATTCAAATAGTACGTTGCAAAAAATTTCCCCTCCAACTTTCTCAGCTGATTCGCCAACGCGCGAATCGACGTCGCGGCAAAAGTAGAGCTGAGTTATTTCTCTCTTTCTCTCTCTCTCTCTGGATCCGTTGAGCCCCCTGCTTCGCCCACATTCTCCATCTCCCTCGACCACTCCCTCGTTCTTTTACCATCGTTTTTTCTCTATTTTTACCTCGTCCGTTGCTCGTTCACCATGTTCGACGCGTTAAACTTGATTTCAAATGGAAAAGTCGATCAAACCTTCAAACGTTTTTTCCCTTCAAGTTACAGTTACGCGTACTCGTAACTTCGTCGACAGCAAAAAATCGGTCGAATAGAGCGTCAATTTTTTTTCAATTACTTGTCGAAAATCGCCCTTCGCCATGATACGTGTGTTATTTTCGAAAAAAAATTAGGGTGATCCAATTGGCTAAACGTCAAACATACAAATGCAGCATCTACGTTGCATACATTTTTTCTAAAAGTGCACATAATTAATGAACAAAATTATTTCTCATCAATTCATATCATGTTATTTAGTATCATATAAATTACTTATGAAATGAAAAAAGTGAGGGAGTTTTATCTGAAAAATAACAATATTTCGATGACAGTTTTTTGTGGCCTAGTTTATCGTGAAACGTTGTCGAAATTTTGAATTCAATTTTTCCACAATTTATTGTGTTATTTGAATTCGTGTTACCAATGATCAGTACAGATTAGCAATGATGTTTCTCAGGCTCTCAGCGATTTTCTGCTACAGGTACTTCGGATCTTCGGTAACGACTACATAAATTTCAGGTAGCGCTGGTTCTTGTTACGAAGATTTTTGATCGAGTGGAAAACCTCGACGGTTGGTTTATTTCAGTAACGGGGGTTAAAGCTGAAGTAACTGTTACGTGTATTAATTATCGACTATCAACACCGCACGGAATCTCATCACCGTTGATACACTAGGTACCGACAAAGTTGGGAACGGTTAAAAAAATAATTATCGATGGTTTTCTGTAAACACGTTCTAAAGGCCACAATAAAATATTGTCAATAGGTCTTCGTTTCATGAAATTATTTTTCGTTATTACTTTTCTTAATCCTATTTTGAACCGGAATCGCCTTTGACTTGCTTTGTATCGTCGAGACACCCTCGCCGAGATACAAGATCAATGGTTCCAAAGTTCTTTTTAATTGGTAATTATTCTTTAATCCTCGATATACAAGGTGGTCCATTTAACTCTGCCACCCCTAATAACTTGGTTATTATCGATTGTACCGAAAAGTGTTACCTAAAGAAGTTTTGGCATATGAAGGCGGAAAATGAGTTTTGGAAGTGAATCTCTTCCGGAGGGCACAACTTATGAGATTTGGGTACTCGCGATTCTTTTCTCGAACGAGACTACCTATTTTCTCGCTCAGTACAAGAAATCTGACCTCAAAACGCGTTCAACCATGTTCAACAACGTGACCTTCGAATGACCTTGACTCTAAAATTCATGATTCCTAAATAATGGAGGTGGGAATTCGAAAAGAACGAATTTATTTGATCTTAATAATCGTAATTTATTTTATCAAGTGGTCAAAATGTTGTGTATCAACCTCAATGCAGGTGTCAATACGCATAATGAAGGATTCCACAGCTCAGCATATTATTTCCGAAGTAATACTTTGACACGCGTTCGTGATACGTTTCTTCGTAATCTACCGTGTGTTGGGACGTCTTGGCACACAATATCGTTGATCATTTCCCAGAGTAAGGAATCAAGAGGTGTTAATTAAGGAGTACAAGCGCAAAGTGTTTGATCAGTACGACTCTTAGTATTTTGAGAAGTGCTCAGACTGCCTGATATCCACGCGTATTGGCAGGTGCATTCAGATTGATAAACAACATTTTGAGCACTTAATAAAATAAATCCGGTGAAATAAATATTAGATGTGCGGTTACAATTCATTCTCCCTGAATTCCCACCTTCATTACTTAATCATGAATTTTGGAGCCGAAAGTCCTTCCAAGGTCGTGTTATTACACATGGTGGAACGCGTTTCGATGTCGGATTTCTTGTAGTGAGCCAGAAAACAGGTATGTAGTTTTAATTGAGAAAAAATTGCGACCACCAAAATCTCGTGAGATATGACCTTCAGACGACATTGACTTCCAAAATTCATTTTCCCCCTTCAAATGCAAATACTTTTGCATGTAACACTTTTCGGTACAATGAATAACAACCAAGTTATTCGGGGTGGCGGAGTTAAATGAACCACCCTGTATAGAACCTCAAACACAATATATAATACAGTCAATATTTGAAGCCCACGCTAGTGAGAATCAATGAGAAAAAAATCCACGAAAGGTTACTATAATTGTGCAAGGACCTGCGGTAATTTTGACTACGCTTCGAGGGTATTTTCTGGGGAAAAATGTCTAGATGGAAAAAGATCCGGGGATGAGATTTTTTTTAAATATCGAATCCACAAGGCAGGGCAAAAATCGTGTTTAACAAAATCAATAGTGTTTAAAAATCGAAGTGGCTTTCGGAGGCTCCGGTGCATGCACTTTGAACCACGCTTCAACGGCTAATGAGAAGAAGAAACGAAAAATTTGGCTGTAAAAAAAATAGCTCCAATGTTGACAAGATGATGCGACGTTTAACAGCGTAAGTGAATCTGAATCCGTCGGGATCCGACATCAGATGCTGTCTCGACATCAAAAAGGAGTTCGTCACCAGCCGGTACCGTGAGTTATTAGAACAATTATGACGTGCCAGCATCGATTAATTATCATTAATTAAGTTATTCCAGTAGCGAGACCCTGCATCGTGCGAACTGTTCACCGTACATCGTCACATTTATTATAGACACGGCCAACCCTCCGATATCCAACAGCGGCGCAACCCGTATTCCTCCGTTTATTCGCCGGGGCCGAACTCTTTGTAGCCTTTGTGTCGTCGACTGACCAGTCTTGAATTTTTCAGCGGTCGATATCAAAGGATAAATTGTGAGCGGCAATTTACCAATTTCCGGTTGCTCTCTGAATCGTCCGATTAATTCTCCGTCATGATCGCAAGCATAATAAAGTGAACCGATGGTGGATCTTCGCCTCCTATTACACTAGATTACACTAAATTATCTCTAATACAATTATTTACTACGAATTACAACAAATTCGGCATACTACGACTGCAGTGCGGTAAAAATGTTAAAATACAGAATAGTCTGCGACAATTTAACACCGCTTCCTCGTTGTGCCAACACCAATTGTATTGCGCAGTATTTAGCACAGCTGACTCGCGATCATCATTAAAAGGCACGAGAACGTTTGAAAGTGATGTTATCTAATGTGTTAGATAATAAAAACAAGCGAATTTTCGCGACGTAGATACATTGACAAAATCCATTCAATGGGAGATCGAATTTGAAAGAAACTCGACAGCTCAACGTGATTGATACATATGCATCATCTTGCCAAGTATAACAAGCAGATTGTGGTCGAATTACTTCGGCCAATCACACCTACCACCTCAAATTATAATTACAAGTATAATAATAATTAATACCTACAATCAAAATGATTATTATTACTGTTATTATTGTTATTCCTATTGTTATTAATATTATTATTAATTCTGGAAAAAAACTATGTACAGAAAATAATTCTAAATAAATTCGTCGTGGTATTAAATCGACGTCACCTCAATATTGCTGGTTTCCGTATAATCCGAGTTCTTTGGATGGTTTTGACGCTCGTTTGCTATTCAGATAATTCGGATTTACGGGGTTGACTGGTTATACGACGCGGTAGCTCGCACGAGACGAACGGTAATACGATTTCGCGTATGTCGCGGTGGGTGGGAATCAATCTAGCGAACAGAAATAGTGTTTCCATATTTTGCGGATAAGAATAGCCTCGGTACATGCTCCGCGACGATCGCCGTTTGTAACGTGCATTTCCATTTGCATCGATCGGTTTCGGAGAGTATTTTCTGTACCGCCGTGAACGGGCGATACGTGTGTATCCAATTCAATTGCGTATAGTTTGTCGAGAGCAAAATTGGTACAGCATTTAGAACGGAACGAAAAATGATGTGGAAGGTGTTTGACCGTTGCCAGACCACGTGACGAGGAGAATTAAAATTAGCTCTGCTTCGTAGAATTTAATGTTAAATAAATTATTGTATAGATTTTAGAAGCTTCGCGATGTTTGTTGACAAAACATATCGTTCGCAAACCGACAAAATTGCACGGACTACGCAAGAGAAACGTACTCTTTGCGACAGAGCTTAGTACGGTGAAAACAGAACATAAAAAATTGAAAATGTTGGGCGGCTGTATGGCGAAAATTTGTAATAATGTATAAAGTAATTGGTGATGTTTACTATTGATCGGTGAATATTAGGAATAATTAGCGGATTTTAATAACTATTTTTCAGCGTTCAATAAGATACGGTAGTTGAGTCGATATTTCAATTGTGATGTGAGAAATCAGATTCGAACGGATATGATATCCAATTGATCTAGTAGAAATAGGCAAGTTCTCGGCAGGCGAAAAGTAACAGAAATTGGGATCGGTAGAGAAGAAAAAGTAGCGTCACTGGCGGAAAAGATAAGTAATTAATCGGCTTATATGAGCTCGGCGAAGAGCCATTATACTGGCGATACGGACGCGACGATGAGATGCCGGAACGACGGTCACAATACGGACCCGCGACAGGCAACGGGTCCGTTGATTGTTATTATAAATAAAACTCTTTGTCTAATACGCGACAAAGCAATTTTATATAACTAACGTGATAATGTCCCCCATAAATCCGATTTTCATGCGACTACTCGGTCCTGCGTATGACGTGGATAACGTCTCGACGACCATTTATTATCAGGACCTTGACAACTATACCCTTTTCCACTTATGAAAGGCATTCCAACCTTTTTATAATCGACCCTCGCCGGATTATGCGTATCTCGCTGAACGCAGATATGAAATTCTATTTCGTACTTGCAATGACGTTAGACCAACGTTTTCCGTAATCTCGTTTCGATGGAAATTTGTCATCGTCAAACGTCAAAATTAACGTAGTCGTTAAATCATTCCCTCCTGGACTGAATTTCAACAACGATGCACGCTTATTGCGAATTATGTTCGCCTTACATTGCTACATACGTGGCAAAAATACGCGTGAGACATTATTCTTTTAAATATTATTTAAATTTAAATATTATTGCGATATTGTAGTCTATGTTAAAAAACTCATCGCATTTCCAAGAGATTAAAAACGAATCTATCATTATTTTTATTATCCATATTTTTTCTGCATGTTTAATACTGTTGTGGCGTGTTGGAAGAAAAATGTGGGTGAAAAATTAAGATTTCCTGGAGTTACAAAGACAGATGCGTATGACAAAATATTAACATTAGTCGAAGTAATTGTACAAAGTTCTCGCTCGTCCGAAACACAAAATGATCAAATTCTTGTTGTTTTGGCAAGGGCCTTTGAAAAAATCACGAAATGGCGGCCGTTGGAGAAAAGGATTGTCTCATTTCTTACACATTTTTTTCATATAATTGGATATTGGATAATGATCATAGACTCATGAAAATTCCTGCTAAAATTCATTAAATTTCTCGTTTTTATTATTTTTCTTCTCACGCTGAAATTGCCATGCTTGTATAGGAAAACTTCATGATTTAGCATAAGTTAGATTACTTTAAAAATATCTTTGGCCATTACTTTTTAATACTCTAACAATACTTCATTTTTATTTTATTCCACATTAACTAGGCAAAATATAGCCTCTACGTCAATCACAAATTGATTATTCGAATAATTGACGCGCTTGCAGTGCTTATTCTCGGTTATTGATTTGAGGAACTAAATGGTATAAGATATTAACCAGTTGCTTAATTATCGAGGCATTCGCAATGTTTGACAGACACTTCTGTTACGTGTCATCCAATATGCTATCGAATAGTTTTGATATGATAGCCAGCATAAGGAAAACAAATGCAAATACATCGAACAACGATGTGAATAACAAATCGATGATTGAGATAGGTACTATTTGAATACAGCACACGTAACTCGCACAGATTATACCTAGAAGTAAACGAAACCCTTAGGAGAACGAATATTTGAGCCCGTCGATTCTCCGACACTCCGCTATTTCAAGCGAAATTATATTTTCATAAGTTCCGCGTTTATCCTTTCCCGTGCTTCCTCCACGTTTCTCACATGCCAACTGTAATGCTTCTTGAAGTCGTCCGGCACATTTTCTGCGTACGTTATTAATAACTCTTCAATAAATTTATCCTTCAATATTTTTAAGCATCTGCAACATTATTCAAGTGATTCAAAATGGAAAAAATGCACAAGTTGTAGCATAGTTTGTTGTCAAACGTAATCAACGCTCACTTTCTATAAGATATATCCTGTCGGAATTTAATTATATCAAAACTTGGCGCGTGGGGTCGATGAATAACAAATCCGTCCGGAATAACGATGAACCTGCAAGGCAGAAAGTAAAGAATGATAATATAGATAAAAATGATTTAATTCTGTCTAGTACACTGAATTTGAGAAAACAACGACGCAGCTTTCGCATCTTCGATTAACAATCTAGTCATGCGATACGTCAAGCGTTGATGCTTTTCACTTAGCAGGACGAAATTTAGTAACTTGACCAAAATTCTTCAGTCTTTTTAATCTCATTTTATGGTAAGATAAAAGAACAAATAAATCAGCGCGAACTTTTTCCTGGGAGGATTTCAATCAGAGAATAAATATTACTACTGACCTGAAACCTGCGGCTGCTAAATGAGCGATGTGCGATACTTTATTCCAACCAAATCCGACAAATCTGGTGTCGTAGGCCGGAGCGGATTTGTGAACTACAACGTACGGCTCAAAATCTGGTTCCCAGGGGACCTACACAAGCGAGTATCATAAAAACGATGATCAACAATGCTTCGATTATTAATAAAACTACGTGCTCAACGTACTTCATATGGTTCGTCGGTCATGCACCAATGTGTATAATTGGTAGCAGCGTGCCCTTGCGACCAGATGTGATATCGAAAGGTGTAGAAAACGCCACGATTGAGCGATTTGACCAGTAAGTCTTTACTTTTAGGAAACGAAAACCTAGTGAAAGTACATAAAAGGATACAGTTTATCATCTATACCATCGAAGGTATGAGTCATTAATTCGGAATAGTTAAAAAACTATCAGTATTATAAATGAAACATGCATCAAGATTGATTATTTGAATAAACAAAATTGAATTTCCAAATGCAGCGAGAGTGAGCACATTGAACTTGAAAATGAAGACTTGGATTTGAAAAAAACACGCACACATGATTGAGTGCTTAAATCAGATTATTTGAATAAGAATATTCTCAATTTCAGAGGTCGAAAAAAATGATTCATACCAATTTACGTAATGCACAAAGATGTCAACTTTTTTTATAGATAGATATACATAGGGACATAGAAAACAGCCCATCTATTTTTTATTAAGGTGACAGGTATGAGTATAGTGATCGTGTACTTTGCTACACATTCTGTATAACTCAAACATTCAAAGTAGACATGATCAAACATCTTGTCACGAATTTCATGTATAAATCTCTTTGTATATCGATAGGTTTAGTTCTAATAGCAATTGGAATACGGCGATATTGAGTTACGCGGAAGGAAAGCACATCGATATATCTCTCTACATTTTCAATAATGAAAAAAACTCTGCACATCATCCTTGAAACCAAGCAAAATTTGTCTAAACCATGTTCTTCGCTGACAAATATTTGGCGAGTCGGTACTGTTGTTTCGAATGGTCCGTTCAATGCACTTACGTATAAGCATACCTGTTACGGATTGTAAGTATACCTGTATCTCTCAGTTTCAAAAGCAGGTACTACCAAGGCTATTTGATTATGCTCGTCCATACGGAACATGGAAATACTATTTTGCAGCACTGCGTACAGATTTTGTGGTGGCAAGAAGTCAACGTCTAATTGAAAGGCGTATGAAGTTGTGATATGAGACATGGCGACATTCCGTAAGTAGTTCACAGGGTAAAATTCCTATGATAATAAAATGTGAAATGTATCAAATTGTGATCGAGATACAAGTAACATGATGGAATGTGATTTTCAAAATGGACCACGTATTGCGAATTGAAATCAAAATACCCACCCCTTCTTTGTAGACAACATGATAAGCAATATTTTTTCGTTTTCTTAATTCTTCTGAACCTTGAACAAAGTTCACGAAGTTATATGCTTCGGCGTCTGTGAAGTACAACGATATCGATATAGCACCTGGCCATCGCTTGCACAAATCTTCCAGCAATGTCAGCCTATCGGCACTACATTGAGTCGTCAGAGTGACATCTGAAGTAGAATGATCGCCACTCTCGTACTCGAGGAGAAACAAGTGTGTACGATATTTGATTGAAGCAGTTTTGCTAAATTTCTCGCATGGCTCGTAATCGGTATACTAGAAGATATTCATTTTTACTATATTTGGGCTCAATATCCGTACTGCCAACAAGCATTACAGGTACTCACTGGTCGCAGCGGAACATCGGCTCCTGTACAAGCAAATAATTGCCTCTTCAACAAGTTTCCATCAAGCTCTAAAAAAATTTGATACGCTTTACGGAAAACATCGCTATGGTTAGTATTCACACCTTGTCTTTTCGGGGAGTTCCAGTGAATAATCTAACATTGAATAATTTTTCTTCATTAGTTGGAGTTTGAACTATTTCAAATCAGGATGTAACCATTTCCACTTCAGTTCAACGCTATCAAATGAGTTTCAATATTTTTCAGTTTCAAGGTAAATTTAATTTGTAACATGTTTGATAAGATTTGATGGAATTGTAAATTCGGTGAGTACGAATAGATAATTCTTGAATTGTACGAAATTTTAAAAAGTGGTCACACCCTATACTTAAATGGTTTACAAAAATGTCCATTACTAAAATATCCTACGTTTATTTCATTTGTATTCGTATAACAAGCTTCACTCAACGTGTGTGAGCTGAACTGAATGTTCCATGTACACGGTAATTTGTATACGATATGAGGATATTTCTTGATTAGAACGTTTACGATATCTTGATCTGCCAAGTGAGTTTCCAAATATTTTTTCAATGACGCTCGGGACGTTTCCTGCCACATCTTTCTAAAATTCATACTTCTGAGTCGGCTCAAGTGCATAAGTATCACACCGGTGTTGAAACCTCGACCAAGAGCAGGCCATGGAGCCGATATATTTATGAAAGGTTTAATATACCAATCGCTCTGATTCTCGACTAATCCAATAACTTGTTTTTTATCAAAATTATCAAACAACTTCCACAGCTGTCCGATATCCGTCGACACCGTTAGATCAGTATCTAATACTATAACTTTATACTCGTTTATTATGTCTGGTAGAATCAATTTCAGCAAGCCGTAAACCCCAGAATAATGCCTATTACGTATCCAGGATACTCTAGGAACCAGATCTTCGCTTCTATAATATGTAAGTTCAACTGAAATTGGAGGAAAAAAAACGTCTTTACAATTTTCCATCAAGACATGTTTCGATAGCGACAGTGCTTACTAACCGTTTGGCAAATTCCAGGACCGGAATAACATCTGTAGTGTTCTATTAGCAACCTTATCAACGACCAAATGGAAATGCAAGGGGTTTCTTCTATAGAATAGAATGGATTTAACGACAGTTGCTGTCGAAAATGTGGCATTGTAACCAGCTGATACCATGGCAACATGGATGACTTTACACTGCATCTGCAAACCATTACAAGGACTGTAAGACAGTAATTGTAATGCTCTATACAGACACTCGTAGCAACTTACAAAACAATGAAATGGTTACAGAGTTTCACAAAAATGTGTTTCGCATACAGTTATCTAAAATTCCGAAAACCTGTTTGATACGAGTATTTACAACTCGTTAAATTAGTTGGAAATTGGTGACTGAAACGAATGAAAGACACTTCATTTTTGTAGACTAGAAGAATGAAGTAATCATATTCTCAATTTTTCCAATATTCCAGCTTTTCAAACCACGAATAAAGTAACTAGCCATTCCCAAAATCCAAATAAGATACTCGCACTCGTTGATCGGATGATATTAATGAAGATTCTGATCATTGAGAGAAAGTAATTCATAAATTAAGTAGAGTATAAGGAAGCATGTAATTTACTTGGATGATTTTCTCACGTTGAATTGCATTCTTGGGCCTAACATTTGTTAGATCTCTTAACATCGCCTCGAGAACTGTCGATTCCAAAACGTTTTCCTGCTGTCTTTTCATTTCTTCTTTCTCTGAAACTGGAATGTACATGTATTAAAAATGATTTAAACTCTTCGATTCAGAGAAATATCCGTTTGCTTACCATTGGTAATAAGATAGATGTGGATGAGTATTGATATTGCAAGTAGGCTGACAAGACAACCTATCCATGGTCGAAACATTCCCATGTCTTTGGCATAATTTAATTTTTCTCACGACGAAATCTGCAGCGATTAAGCTTCAGATTGGAATGTATACATGTAACATTGAAAATTAGAAAAATATTAAATTAAAATTTTGGTAATATTAGGAATAACATTGTGATACACGAATTGACAAGATGATAGAATTTAATTTATGAACAGACACAAACATCAGATACAGAAGTTCATTTCTAGTTTGATGTGTTATTAGATCACAGATATCTCATCCTGGACAGTTATAATGAGTGTTTGTTGATTTAAATTTGATCAATCCAAGGTCAGATTCAAACTTTAGATCTAGAAGCGAATGAAGTTTCTGATATACCTACGACAGATGTTTCGGCAATTCACTATTTATAACATATTCACTATTTACATCGATACGTGTTTTATTACTATGACGAATAATGGTCAACTTTCCAATTCAAATTGATCCATTACCGTCAGACGTTACGAACGTATCCTATACGAAATGTTTTAAGTGGTCAAGCGCGCAACGTATACTCATCGGCGGTTTGAATTAGTAATTTAAAAGAATTAGTCTCCTATAATGTGGGGCGAGAATAACACTTGTTGACGTCATCTATTGACTGTCAACAATGGACAACAATGAGACGTATACCAAGGTTAACAGATGACATGGTCTTCTTTCGTGTCAGCGGTTCTCGTCAGAGTCCGTAAATAAACAAACCGAGTCAGGTTAGGTAAGGTCTTCCCATTCCCTTCGCCGTACCGAGCCCGAACATGGCGCCGACCACTGATCTCTACGAGCCTGCTCGTCAGTATCGGCCATCTTGTTTATACTCTTTGGTAAACCCACATGTTGACATACCCGAATACAAGTAGTTAAAATTGACAAATGTAAACAAATCCACCGCAACAAAAATATAATTCCAGCGCGTATTTATCGAGTGCAACAACTTTTATATCAATATCTATCATAGCAACAACAACAAAACTCGTGAAAACAACCTTTTAACCGCGCGTCTAACAATAAAGTGACTAATCCCTTACTAGTCCTGGTTAACTTGAATGTTTTTTCGCGAGCTAAGAATTCATTGTGATCGTTAAGTACATAATATAATGACAATAATCATTCATTTCATTCTTATCATTCATTTCAATTCTTAACATGATATTAAAGTATTGACATCTAACCTCTCAATCACCTCACTTCATTCCCTTTTTTCGGATGTGTATGACCCTTTTGCCACCTTTTTAATTCTTTACAATTATGTGCTTCCACCGAATTGTGAACTAGTAAAACATCATCAATTATTTGATGTAATGAGTTATTGATTTGCGAAGATAATACGTTTCCAGACATGATCGTACAAAACAGTACGAAGTTTTTGAACTACAGCTGTTTCAATATGGCGATCGCGCTTTCGCGTGTCTTAATGGTGAAAAGGTTTATTGAATAAGTGTGACCATTCGCCATTAAAGGAAGCGTCCTTTGAGCTTAAAAGATTATATTTATAGACGTTTTTATCAATAAATGGAGTAAATAGGTGATGCTGCAAATTTGTAACAAGGATAATAAAAACAAGATTTGTTTTTTCGTTGTAATATCACGAATCTTTGCACGAAGCTGCTTCAAACACATTAAACAGGTGTCCTAAACAGGTTCGCGAGATCAAAAATGGTGACCGTGGGAAAACCTTGCCTAACTCGCTTCGACAATGTAAGCATGGACCTTGTCTTTTGTTATACCACCGTCAATACCCGCCAGATGTCACCATCGCGTCTAGCGGTAGATATGAAACTCGGTGTAATATCATAACATTTTATAGCACTGCGTGACCTAAATCCGCATTTGAGTCACGCTTATCCGTGACTTAAACGTACCCTTATCACATTGTGATATGATAATTTCACTCAAGTCACGGACCAGGAATAAACTGGGATAGAGCCTGAAAACAGTCTAAATATTTGATTTCATCCGAAAGAATATGAGAAAGGAGTGATATATCGCTCTAAAACTTGAAAAGAAGTAATAGAAAACCAGATATTCATGATATTTTTTCTCAATTCGAGGTTATATAGCAACGATAGAAACACCTAGGAGGGTAAAATACAGTGAACAGTATTATCGACGGTAAAACAGAGTCCGATAAGGTTTAAAGAATCAGCGGCTCTATGTCACACGAGGTACAACATTTTTCAGGCTGAAATTTTTTTGGATTTTTTCTTATTATTTTGTCCTTTCGGAGGGCTCCGCGCCCCGAACCCCCCGGCAGCGGACCGCCCTGCACCGTGGCACCGTGCTCCCGCTGCCGCCCGCGCTTTTCAAACATTGAAATATTACACTGTGCAGTTGTGCTACCATGCATAAAATTAAAAGAATATTCTTTCAACGCATATGTAGCCTAGATCCACAGAGTTATCACAGACAGCGGTTTTAAGTCACAGGAGCTATAAAATAGTATACGATACTCGCGATGTAATTGTCTCACGTGCCTCGGTTCGCTCGGGCGCTGACTACGCGCCGTGTAATAATGTGCCATTTAATTCACACGTATCATAGGGGAGACCGGAGCAATAGGGCCCACCTAAGCCGATTATTATTCTTTGTGGCTTTTAACCATCAAGTCGATTTACTCTCGTCCAACTTTAACTCAATTCACCAAAATTTTGGTGAAGTTCCTGAAATTTTGGGGGGGGGGGGGCAAGACGGCCCCCTCCGAATTTTTTTTTCTTTTTTTTCTAATTGTAAAAAAATTTCCCGTGTTATAAATGTTTATATTTTTCTCTTTAACAACTGTATTTACTTTTATATTACTCGAAATAACCTTTGTTGATATAATACGAGTAATTTGTTCACTTCTGTAGAAGAAAATTGAGTGTTTTAATTTTTTTCCAAACATATTACCAAATACTGTACAACTGGATTTTAATTTAAAAAATTTAAAAATTTTTGGTTAATTTTTGAGGTGGGCCTTCTTGCCCCAGGGGGTCCCCTAATATACTATTAAAAAATATCATCACAGAAATATGATTTTCGTATAATCCATATTTTGATAAGAGCTTCAGATACGATCATTAGAGTATCAGACGAAATTTATCAAGTAATGAACCATTTTTTCTTGTCATGTTCGTAAACCAGTTAGGACGACAACTCATCACCTCTGTGAATAATTCGAATGCAAAACGTCTCACGTCTCGTCAGAAATTTCATACAATCTCATGTATCACCAGCATTTGAATGATGCAATCAAGGGAGCAACCGTGACATTACGTTCCGCGCTACTCGACAAGATACGTAGCACTGTGTTTACGATATGCGTAAAACACTGCATAGGAATCTCATTAATCTTCGTTTGAGCTAAAATAAATAAAAGGCCTAAAAATATTCGACTTATCGTATCTTTGTGAATGTAACGTTCTAAATGATGACCATCTTCGATTCAAAAACTCTTACTATGGCATTAATAGCTCTGTTATTCACAGGTTTCGATAAAGTTTGCAATAATCAGCGAAACACGCGATAATAAAATTCGAAAAATGCCTGTAGCTCAATGAACTTTCATTAATAATTCATTTTGGCGGGATGCTTTCGACAAGTTAGATAAAAAGTAGTATTACACGGATGACGTTAAAAAGAAGATCATCCAATCGATGCGTGATTATCAACGAATATTGAGAAATTTCCCGATAACAGTCTGACCTCTGAACCTTGGGTAATATCACCCGACGTTGTCAAGATTCAACGGGATCTCTCGCGAGACGGAGTACGACTCAAGATCCCAATAAAAACGAAGCAATCTATCCTACGTTGGAACATGGCTCTATACTTGTTCGTTGCAATTTTGGCTATCTGTCTGTTGACAGTACTGCAGGTAAGATTCAAAATTTGTATCGAATTGTTAGAGGAATTAGTTTAACGATTAAAATGAATTAACGATTTATCGAGCATAAAAACCATTTTCTACCAAGTACATCATTCATGTGATGAGATTTCTCCCTATCTTTCCATACTCCATCAGCTCCAGGCATCGTAGATTATTATCCTAATTATTAATTCGTCAATTATTCCCATGGTTTCATTGAAATTATATAAGATCCGCTTAAAGGTTCCAGATTCTTCGAAATTCGGAAAATATTATCATATATGTTACTGTGTTCTATCTCATATCGTTGAGCAGCGATTATTAGATATTACTTTCCAAAGTTTTTCCAATTCTAATAATTTATTTATTTGCATTCAATATGCAAACAATGTACCCGTTACGAACCAACGAATAATGTTATAAAGCACCGTACCAAGACTCTCGTCAAGAATTGACGTCAAACATATGTCTAAGCATATTGCTGTTGACCACTCAGCACACGTACCTCGTTGGTATTTTTTAAAATAATAATTTTAGCACAAGGAGTTATACATAGTAGAAAAATATTATCTTTTAGAAGCAGATTAGTAAGCATTATGAACTACTCTATGAAATATTACCCGAGGTATAACTATCGTCATGTCTTTAATGGTTTATTTATCCAGCGTTTTGCCCAAATCGCTCTGAAATATTCGCCAATTTGTACGGCCGGAAGAATAAATTGTACACCTCAATTTTCGTGTCTCTGTATTATTCTTGTGTTTTCAGGCAAGTCCATTGCCGAATGGAAATCAAGCCACCGACCTACAGCAAGATTTCGGCAGCTTGATTCTGGGATTCGGCGAGGCTGTCGGACAAGCAGTGAACTCTGCGTTGGATAATCCTACGCTTAAACAACTCGTACAGAACGGAACAGCTTTCGTAAAATCCGGTGTGGATACCATGGCGGCCGGATTCGATAGTTTGATTCCAAAAACTCAATGAAGTTTTTTTATCGAAGCTTCATATAGCAACAAAGCTTCCAAATTTTATCTGAATTGACTAATCTTTCTTTATTGCTCACATTTATGTCCAAATATAAGCTTTCATATCGCCCGTATGAGATCAAAAAAACGTACTCTTCGAACATAATGTCATTACGATAGGCATATGTATGTGAATTTTTATTATTAGAAAAAAAATCCATTCAATTGTATTCGACACATTTTTTCGTTATGCCTCCCCTAACCCGTAGACTCCTACTCTGAACCTGTGAATCTATAATTCTGAACATTATCTAAATCTTAAAATTTGACCAGCACGTTGATCATAAAATATCATGTTAACTCCACCCTCGAGAAATATAATTTAACGATAGATTTCTCTTTTCCGATATGCTCGCTATTATTAATTACTTACTAACAAAAAAAATTGCGATGTCTTTCCGCTATATTGACATATGTATCGATTAAACATTGAATAAATTTAAAAGTTTTATCATTCGAAATCGAAATCCTATTACGGCAAACGTGTAAAAAAATGAGGCTAATCGCGAGAGATATTATCTGCTCGGACAACCATTGCGAATCTAATCATGGTACACGTATATTAGAGCGGTCAAAAATGTTTTTTCTCCATCATCTCAAAAGTTGCTCCAAGGTACAAGAAAAGTCTCCCCAAAGGACAACTTGATATTTCAATTCTACGAGACGCTCGATCATTTTTGGTTCTTCCTGGCTTTATTTTTCGCACTTGAGCCCGAAGTTCAACGTCAACTTTGATTTTTCGACGTCTATGTCGTTGTTTCTGGATTATACTAAATACAGTATCTACTCAATAAATAAAGAGCCACATTTTATTCCGGAATGATTCAACAGATTTGCAAAAAAAATTCAATTTATAGCCATCTCAGCGCCAACTCGGAGTAATCGAAAACAAGTTCGCGTGTTTTTATCTGGATGATAAATAATAGAAGTTTCCATTTGAAAAATCGAAGTTGACCTTGATGTGACCTTGAAATTGGGACTCAACGACAACGGCAAAATCGCCATCATTCGACCCCTTCGATATCTTACAATTTTCGGCCAAAGATTTGTTCATAACTCTCATAACTTTAAAGATTAACGTGCAGCGCCCTCTATCAAGAGAAAAAAGCGTTATCGCGAAAAACATACGTATTTCAGGCGGGAAAATACGGATATGAACTAAAAAAATTGACTTTAATTCAGAAAATCAAAGCTGACATTGATTTGACCTTCAAGGTCAAAGTCAAGCTCATGTTGAAGGACGTCATTAGATAGCTCGGAAAGGACCTTAAAACGTTTGTACGAAACATTTTCTTCCGACGATGCTCTCCTGAAGAGTTATTCAGGGGTGTCCATACTTTTGAGACACCCTGTAAGTATAGATTATGTACAAGCACTATAACGACGAGAAGAGAGACATGATAAGCTCTAATGGATTCGCGCCACAAAAAACAATCAAGCATTAATGAGAACCATTTTTTTCGAACTATATCTCATCTACCAACCATAGTACACAGGGGGTGATTGCGTAACATCATGTCTCAATTTTAGTGAACTTAATAGGTTTGTTATCACCGTCAAAAAAATTTCGCGTGAGACGGGTACGGCTAAGTAATGTTGAAATATCGCATCACGCGATCTCGTGTTCTTTTAACAAACACTTTTTTTCAGAAAAATATTTCCTACGATCGCCGCAAACTAATTAATTGGGCGTGAAAAAATTATCAGCGTCTGGATTTCTTATTTGTTTATGATGATTAATAGTGCCATATTCCCGATTAACGATAATCAGGCATCATAATTAGAATTGTGCTTTTATCGCAAAAAATGCGAAGAAAAATCAAGAAATCACGTTCAAAATATACTCTTAGGATGCAGGATAAGAATCCTGATTTTTCTGCTCATTCTACGCCGTTTATGGTTATTTTCCCCAATTGTTGAGAAAGTGATACGAATTTATAGGTATAAATAAATAGCTCCAAACAATTTTTCTACAATTATATCGAATCAAATGATTGGTTGAAAGTAAGGGCCAATTATTGGGCTTTATTTTACCGTGAAACGAGGTACTCGCGAGCCTTCGCGTTGTCCCTGCATAAAAAAAATTCGAAACTCACGGAACGCAGTTTTGGGAACGTAACTGGAATATCGGAAGAAAATCTCCGACAGTGCTTAACTTCGTATTCGGTAATCGTCTTGAACCCGACCCATCGCAAAAACCCAAGGTGACATCCATGTTCCAGAACGTTCGTTCACGAAGATCCGCGGGAGCCTTAAATAATTTGATTTAATTAGCGTTTAGTGATAAATGGAATAGCAATAATGGGATGGACTGTCTGACCTATGACCCTCGCGCAAATTCATTTAAGTACGAGGCCGAGTGGAGTCTCTAGTCATTGAGTGCCCTCCAACTTTTCAAGAAGGAACGAAAACACCCGCATCTACCATGTCTTGATTCCTATTCGCTTCAATTTTCGCTGTCTACCTGCTGACTGTCTTACAGGTGAACTTTTAAAAATCCCAAATAAATCTCTACCACAGTTCTGTGCTAACTATTGCTAACTTTCTGTAACATATCGTCGTTTGGGCAATAATCCTTATTTCTTTCAAAATATTTTACATTATAGTAATACATATTTTGCAATATTTATCACATATTTTGTATTATTTACTACTGAAGTTTGAAGGATTTCTAGTCATGTGTTATCCTTTGTAATTTTAATTTTGTATCAGATTTATACCTGTGATTGACGAACTATTTGATGCAAATGTATAGATATAAAATTTACATAAAATTAGACCCTATTTTCGGCTACCTGAACGTCATACTTTATTTTCAAAATCGTACGTCAAAATAGTAGTATTTTTTCGTAATGTAACGATTCTCCAATATCTGCTCGATTATCAACAAGGATAGTTTCAACGATGAAGTTTAAAGCCTCGATTTTTTCAAAATCTTTCTCCGTTATTTTCCGCCATCTCCGAGGAAAAAATCATAAAGAACAAATATTCATTGGAACCAGATCTAATATAGATTATATACCAAAGAAAAACTGTTGATATTGAATACAATGTATCGAAAGTAATTCGACTTTTGGATATAATATTATGTTCTGTAGAACATTCTACACTTAGTAAATAAATGCTTGGAGATGTTTTTAATAGGCTGTGTGTGGTTCGCAAAACTGAGTACGTTACTTTCAAAGAACAAAATCAAATCGACGAGATGATAATCATCTCAAGAAAATTGATCCGGCTGAGAAATTTGCTGTAATAAATGATCTTTTCTCCGTTTAGGCCAGCCCAGTGCCGAGCGAAGCGCCTGTAACCAAAGTAAGTCGTCAACGATAGAAGTAATCGAAGTGTGTAATTTGATCCTTGTTATAATAATTGATAGTTGTCTGACGGTTGTTTCAAATTTTTGTTGTTGTAAAAATTCATATATTTTCGTTGTGACTCCGAGTCAACTAAAGATCCTTCGCGTGCGAATATACGTTCGAATCGTTCACGCTGAAATCTGAGTTGTTTAAAACTAACGACATTTTTTGGGCACAGAGTACGAGCGAAAATGCAGTTGTCGCGGCAGTCCACCTGGATTTCCTTGCAGCATTCGCAAAGTTGGGTGAGAAGATCGAGGCGCAATTGGTAGAGGCTTTCGGAAACGATACGGTAAATAACGAAACTATTGCTACGCAGATTTTTTTTTTTTTTGCTGCATGAGAAACGTGACTTTTGGTTTTCACCAGTAATTTTCCAAAATTAATTCTATCTTCCTACTGATCACTGATCTGCTTTGTATCAGAATTTGTTTTATGTTCGGTGTATTGAATTGTGTATCACGGTAGAAAACACCATCCTGTGCAGTTGAATCGCATTTCATAATTCAATTCGTAATAATAACGTAATTATTACTAGACTAACGACAGTATCGAAACCGAAGAGGAGAAGAAATTTGTTGCCGGTTTCGAAAATTTGAGTCATGTTATTGAGGAGGCAATTCAGCTGTTCGGCTCTAACACCACGGTAAGTCATAAAACAAAGACAATTTAAGATGGTATCGATACGTCTAAGAATTACGTAGATCACAACCCCATGGAAAACGTGCAATCACAAAAAAAAACGCCTTAACTAAAAAGCAAAAAATAATTGCTTCCTCTTAATTGATATACGCTAAACTATTTCGATACCTAACTAACTATAAACAATTTCTTAATTTTGAATCACCTTCTGAAGTCGTGTCTGTTCGGTCAGCGCTGCGAACTCTGACCGAGGCACCGACTTCACAAGGTCATTAAAAATTAGGAAATTGTATACAATTACTTTTTTGTGTCATAATTACTAACCAATTATTTTTGGCTTTTTAGTTCCGCAGTGTTTTTGAAGGCTGTTTTTTTGTTTAAAAATATCTTATTTTTTGCCGTTTCGTTGTGTACTCAAAGAGGTGCGCTGCAGGCGCGCATTGCTTCGTCCCCGATAACATGGAATTTTGTTTTCTTTGACGAAGTCATTTTCAAATAGTTTTAATCGAGTTTTTATGAAACGACCGAACCGATTTTGATAAAACTTGCGTGGGACCACCTGGAAAGTATGCCCTTTCAAAGAAAAAAAGAATTTTCCAAATCGGTGAAGGCGTCTTCGAGTAATCGTGAACATGCATAAAAAAATACACACAGTCGAATATAAAACCTCCGCTTTTTTGAAGTCGGTTAAAAAGAATCTAGAACCTGCGATACACGTTTTTATAATCGATAATTAACACGCAGCATTCCTCAAAAAAAATATCATGTGACAATTATATATTAAACATAATTCTATAGAATTGTATATAAAATTGCAAAAAATTATATATAATATGTATGTATAAATTATTATATCTGGACAATTGTTTATATGTAATCTTTTTTCCCCGGCTACGTGGGAATTAAAAATGATGGTTTTTCTCTATTTCGTTTATCAAGGCCACAAAGGAAGAAAAGGACGATGTAGAGAAGAAATTCATCGACGCATTCGAATCTGTCGCTAGAGATATCGAAGCCCTCGTGAGGAGTTACGCAAACATTACGGTAAGTAGGTACAAAAATCACGTATCGCGTAAACATCGGTATCAGCAAAGACCGAAAGAAAAAAAAAAGGTTGACATAATTGCGTGCAAATTCTGTCGATGAACTTTGGATTGTCGTTTCTCGTCGCATATCAGAGCACCAGTCTGTGTAGAATGTCGAGTTACAGAGCAGAGTTGTCTAGACTGAATAATCATTTGGTTATTCGATCAAAAACCTATCAAAAACCTTCGCTCGTCTCTCGCGAACTCGCGTGTCCTCGCGATGGTGATGTTCACGTGCGAGGTGAACAGTGGAGGAAGAGTGATTTAGGTCCATTTCGTGACGATAATTACCTCTGAATCTAATAATCTGATTTCAGACCAGTGTAAACGAAACTCAAGCGGAATTTGATGTCGAGAGTGCATTCGAAGAATTGGAAAAAGTTCTCGAAGAGATCTTTACCACTGCTGATTCAAACTCCACGGTAAGCGATGCCTCTACAACCCCATAAAAATGTGTGTTTAATGCCCGTTGTCATGTAAAAATGAAGACACGTGTGTAAGTAGACAGACGTGTAAAATTTTACAGCACAAACGATTTCTATAAAAATAATAAATATTCCAACGAGGAATATTTTATTGAATCCTGTTTTTCTAAAAAAAAAAACAATAATACTGATTTTCTGAAAATGACGTGGCTGTCTTTTAGATCGAGCATAAATTTAGAAACTTTGAAAATTTGTGAAATTTCCGTACCCTGATATTTCTGACGTTCATTTTCACTGCTCAAAATAGATAGCAGTTTCAAAAAAGAAAAAGCGAATCCAAAAATTGTATCGGCCATGCAAATTCGATTATTAATTTCGGTACGAGTAAACGTGGTTCTTATCCGTGTGTTTTTCGCTTAGCTTACCGATTCCGAAGAAGCAAAATCGGAACAACAAATCATTGCTACGCTTGAACACTTCGGTAACATTTTCAGAGAAGTGATAGAGGGCGCAATCGGAAATTCCACGGTAAGCGACAAAGTATTATAACAGAAATACAAATTTTAGAGGAAATAATTTCACAATCAAGTAACGCACTGCGTTCTCCCACTAACGTATTAATTTTTCCAATATAAAGCACTCCAGAGTTGAAATACTACGTATAAAAATTGTACATCCATCACGAAACCTCTTGGCTCGTTTAAATAGTTTTTTATGTATTTTCACTCCGTTTCCAAGTCTATTTCACTAATTTTATGATCTTGAAAACGTTTAAACTGAAAAACGAGCAGGTGCTCCGTAAAGCTACATCATTCGCGAGTATTTAAAAAGAAACAACATTCAAATACGATAAAATTTGTGCCCGTGCGGATTTGCCCCGCTGTGTGCCGTTTAAATGTCAAATTTCGCGTCTGTCCAAAAATGTATTGTCACGGATTATTTTCATGTATTAATTATATTACACCTAGATGTAATAATTATTACAATTAATTATAACAATTAATTATTATAATTACATGCAATAATTATTATTTTATTATATATAATAATAATTATATATACATATGTAATGTAATTTTTGCGTTTAGACATCTGCTGACAAGGAGGAAAGACAGAAGAAGGAATCTGTGGCAGTGTTACAGTCTTTCGTTCAAGATCTTGAAACCGCAGTCTCGATCGCTTCTGGAAACTCTACCGCTTAATACTCGATGAACCTTCCAAACAACGGCTGTATACCAAAACGTTGATGCTGTAAAAATGCGAGAGAAGATTAAATTTAACGTGTTGTTACGTAAAATCAGACGATTGTGTTAACAGGTTGGCCTTGATAAATTCACGATTGTAGCCGTGATACATCTATGGCTAGCTGTGATATCAAAGTCGACGTCGGCTGCTTGGTTTCGAATGTGCGACGACACGTTTTAATTTTGAATAAATAGGATACCTGATAATTTGGAGTTTTATTGATTTTTTTTACATATTCTTATTCCATGCTGTAATAATCCGGCGCACCGCAAAAATTCTCAGCTACGAACTATCATTTTTCAAACGACCCGTGTCGAATGTCGTTGTATGTACATAAAATTGTATCGATGTCTCGAATCGATGTTGTACCGAAATATTCTAACAATATTTCAAGAATTGTCTCATTTTTTGCAAGTTCCCTCGTTAAACGGGAATTTTCATGCGAGAAGTATCAACTCTCGGTGGATGAATAACCCGCGTTGCTGTTATTCGCTGTCACCCGAGAGCCTGAGGATTTTTGTGATTTTCCTACTTTAATAACATTTCTAAAATACCAGACACAACGCAGCTTTACCAAGTCCTCGGCCTAAAAATATGACCGCAGAAAATTGAGAAGCCGTATACAATTATTCTTTTATTATTATATTCCACATCAAACGCCATATTCATGAATTTATCGCAAAAATTCACGCTTAGGATGATGAATTTTCGAATTTAGTAGTTCGATTAATTTTTCGCGGGGATCGTGCATTTTTATAAAATCTCCTATGTACATGACATCGTTAGCGAGAATCAAAAAATTGGCCTAAATATATCAGCAGTCGAAAAAAAATGTCTAATGAATTTTCATACTAAAACAAATGGTTTATACAATGGTTATAAAGTTACAAATTTCGGTTTTTGATTAGCATAAGCAAATACAAATATTGCACCAAAATTCCTGTCAAGTAAACATCTAAGTACGGTTGATAGAGTGCTTTTATGCGAAGTAAGCTGTACCTGATCAATAATACAAAACTTGATATTTTCGATAAATTCTAACAGCTCAAAACTTCAAATCATGTCTACGAATTGTTCTTTAATCCGCTCTATTGTTTGAAATACATTTTAATTGAGCATGACTTAAAGTAGTTTGAAACTGTTAAACTCTGCGTTTTTTTCAATTTTTTTTCTTTTTCCAATTCCATCATCAATGGCAGTGCTTTGTTCACCTACCATCGACTCTAAAGATAAAACACCTTCACGTTTCCATGGCGAATCCTTAACTTGAAGTTTTTCATCTCCGCTTCGAGAGATTTATTTCTGTGTTTATACCATCTCAAATTTATAATTAAAACGAATAAAATACAGAGAGCTGCTTGTGCCGGACAAGATCTCAGCATTTGACACGAAAGCAAATAGGAAGCCACATCTTGTTTCAAATCTTCACGATATTTGTATCATACAATATGACTTTCTCTCAACCGCAGAGGATTTAATGCAACGAGGTTCTTCGACAGCGGGAACAGTTTGCAGTTCGAAAGTAACAGTTGAAGTAGGAGACTAAAGATAAACGATGTCGTTGATGTTAATTGATATTCTGGTGTACTTCTGGCAGGAAAAACGACCAAAAGTAGTTAGAAATTCGAGGTTTGCGTCCCAAAACGATATTGTTGCCTGTCACTCGACACATAGATCTATATCACACAATATGAAATGTCTTAGGTGGCAAGTATTACTCGACCTACTGTTAGCTGTAATAATAGGAAGTTTTTAAATATTTTTACAAAATAAAAGGCAATTTCACCGAGCAAATTAACACAGCCAAAAAGTCCCCTACATTTGTTGGGGTTTTGAGCAGAAAATATGAACGAGTTTTAAATAACTTTCTAACGTGTTAAACAATTGCCTCTGACAATCAGGTTTCGGAGCGAAAAGGATACTAATTTTACACAAGAGGTACAAACTTCAAGACAGCTCTTCGTGTTCGAATTCACTAAGCAAGACAGAACATGGGTTCGATTCGCATTATAGTGGTGATCGCTACTATCGATATGAATTGCATGCACATAATATAGTAATGAGTAAGCAGATCAACTAACAAAATCTTAAGGAGCATCCGCCAGTTTTGATCTGCAAACTAACCCGAGGATTTTGGTGACGACAAACTAATTAATAATAACTCATGATTGAATCAATAAGAATGAATATGATTTTCCAGCGATGCGTGAATCCATTGGTATGACACAACATGTACGACGATGTGTTCGAACAGTTGGTACTCGTTGCTCGTTGGCCTTAGTATACAAAGTCAATCTATGTGAATCGTTTATAAGTAATCACTTTGCTCCGAAAGGTATATATTCTCCATTGACCACTTGTATTATTTACGTTTTATATTTCATAATTCATTTATTTCACAATTACCCGGAACAAAAGTTTAGTATTTTTTGAACAAAATACTCTAAAATAACGTAACTTTGTGACACTTTATGACAAATTAGCATGTTTCGTTGATTTAACATTTTCAAGTGAAACCTTTTAGGGTCTCAAAAATGATGTTATTATTGAGGCTTGTGTGCGTAACCATCATATCTTCGTATCAATTCACCTATTGCAAGAATAAAGTTGTTAAATTTCGTTTCAGTAACGACTTCGCACACTTTTGCATCTACGTACGTATTCTTGCAGCAGTTACATGTAGGGGTTCGAAGCACGAAATACGGCTACTGCTATTACTCTCTCCAAGTTTATACAATATCCTTCTATTTCTAAACCCGCGACGCGACTTATTAAACAGCGACGCACATTTCTCCCAAATACTTGCAAATGCACATAAAAATCAGTCATCTATGCTTGTGTGTGTGTGTGTATACATAATTAATCAGCGTCAAATCAAATATTTTTGGATTGTCTAGCAGTAAATTACTTTCAATTGTGGAGAAATCTATAAGAATTCATTCGTCATATTTTTTAGCTCAACATCAATTCCCACATTGCATTGAGATCTCAGAATGGCAAGATTCATGAAAATAGAATTCTTTAGAATTGTCTATGATTTGCTTAAAAATGACTACGCTGTAATTCTTACGACTGCTAATGATATTTTCTGATGTGCTTCGCTGCATTCGAGCTAAAATTTTACATGATTCGAGAGGAAAGTTGTCTTATATTCATCATCACTAATCAGCAATACAAAACATTTTTTGTAAAAATTGTATCGTATCATTTACATTTTATGCCAAATGGGAGCCCTATGCAACGTGTACTAGTGAGCGGGTAATACCAGGCCGAATGTTTATCGTAACAAATACAAGTAAATGCCAGAGGCTTAGGTACGAACCTCGAATTTCAATCATAAAGTAAGGGTAGTAGATAGTATGCGGTTGTCAGGGTTTTCAAATTAACATCAAATTCTTTTCAATTCAAAAGTGCCAATGGAAAATTCTGAACTTCTCGAGGGGAAAAAGCTTTCGCAAAACTGAATCTTTTACTGATCGCGCAGTGGTTTGCCAAAAAATGGTGTTTGTTTGAAGCAATTGGCTCGTCAAATCAATTTGTATCAGGAATTCTGCGATCTTTGAGATATATATCAGTCGTAACACTATTCCAACGACTCTGCAATTCGAGTGAAATCTACCGCCGTCTCAAAGCTGAGATAATTCAAATTATAATTGGCACATTTTACATATATACATTATATGTACTATGGTGGTAAAGCAGTTCATGATGTTACTTCATCAAAAATTGATATACAGAGATGCTAGTTCAAATCAGTTTCCCGTCTTCGCTGACTTCTCTTTTCGAATGTGAACACCTCGAGAGACAATTTCGAAAGAGAAAATATGAATTTCATCCAAACCGCTCTGATATTAAACGTTTGTATTGTATACAGCCATTATAAGGCAGCGCTTCATTTGATCAAATCTATTTTGCCTGGTAAACGGGTGATTTAATATCTATTGCATGCTAATCAAGGCTTTCTCATGTGACAAAATATTCAAATTTGTCGGACATATCTCTTGGATTGGTTCCGCTTCGACAAAAAACAATATATAAATATACCAATCCATCGAATAATATCACTTCGTGCTACAAGAGTCTCAAGCCTCATACGTCATATATAATCGTAAGACTGATATTTTCCAAGTGAAATAATTAGTTTAATCTTAATTTCCCATCAAAGTTACCACATTCGTGTGGTCGACGTTTTTCATGCTAATATGAGATAACATTACACATAGTACATTTGCTTACCAATAAGTAAAAATCACGACCAAAGATTTTATCTAGAAATTTTCAAATTTTTCGCAACAAATTTCAATTTAAATATGATCCGATAGTTTTCGAAAAGTCCAACTTTCACGGTCGTCTTTGTAAAAATGTTTACATTTGATCCAAAAACGTATTACCGGACACTGAAGATTGTGAGGGCTTTTTTCTTCATATTTATGTAGTTGAAGAAATATGAAAAGTCGAAACTAAATGGCAGATAAATTCTTGAAGTCAGTTTTCAAAATAAAATCACACATTCAACTGGCAGTACCTCTGATATAAAATTATGGATTAGGTAAACTGAACGATGAGGAAGCATTCTAAAAATGAGGTACGTTAATCTCTAAGATTTTTCAGGTAGCGATATTATTCGACAGACTCCTAGATCTGAATATATTGTTTTTCGTCCAAATGGAACGAATATGAAGTGTATACCGAACAAATTTCGAATTATTGCAGCCTAAAAAGTGACCAAATATTGATAATCATAGTTTTAACTGATACATGGGTGAGAATAATTTTTTTACCTATCTGCGATGCGGTTTTGAGAATTCATCGCTACACACGTCTGAGATTTAGATGTCTACCGCATTCTCTGTATCACTTATTCGACTCATCCTCGGACGCGTGTACAAAGGCATATACGAGGTATTAGTCCCGAGTATAGAACAATACTCAACTATATACTGACTTTTAGATATTATTTTCTTTTTTTTTCACAATGAGCTTTCATTTTTTCCGACGGGAATGTGTTGTCATTTTCACGGAAATTAGAGAGAAAAATTTCCGTGACTGTTGATATATGACCGAGAGAATTCCGACAGAATTTAGGAGACGTACGATACATTCGTTATGGGATTCGGCTTGTGAAATTCAAAATGCGTTTTCGAAGCATACGACGATGCTGTCATTGGCACAGGATTAGACTCGTTGGAAGTAGGAGGTGGACACTTTGAAAGCAACTTTACTGGACTTGGGTCCGAGTGATTGTTGACCGCTGCTTTTGTGGTACTTGGCGAAGGTGACGGTTCTTTTATCACAGGTAGCCGTTTTTCCCTCTCGAAGGCTGAAACAGTATGGAAGAAGACACTTCGCAGATTCGCTACGTTAACCCTCTCTCGTGGTTGTTCTTCCATCGCCGTGTCGGCATTCGAGTCGCTAGTACAGGATCTACGCCAATAAAATCGTTAAAATTACCTTAAGGAGCCAGGCCACGGACCAAATACAGGTTGTCGGAATCCCATGTTACCGGCAGTCCGAAACAACTTGAGATTTCATTACTTATATTTCACATCCGTATAACAATTCAGCTTATATTTTATTTAGAAAAAAAATCGTACAAAAACAAACCACGCTTGGTGGTTTAGCGTGACGAAAAATCACGATACTATTTTCTCGCGTTACACCAAGTGAATGTTATTTAGAGACATTTTCGTCTTTTACCCTAAAAGAACGTACTTTGAATTTGACGAAGATTTTACAGCTTCAGAGTCGTGCTCCTGATCTTTGTTTCGTTTGCGTCTTCCGGGACCTCTGGAGCCAGAACTACAACTGTTGCTCGGACATGCTTCGGATTCGGCTTCAATGAAGCTTATGTGGTCATCGAATCGTACACGTTCCGATCCTCCATCCTCTCCACAGGTCGTCCAACTACTCGAGTCGCTCGGTTGTCTATCAAGAATCGGTCGACGACGGGCACGTCTCGCCAAACCAGATGCTAGTTCCTCCAATGAACTCAGCGATGCAGCTTGTCCAGCGAAATCCATCTGTCCTTCTGCTGTAGGAACCGCTTCTGGTTCACCTTCTAGGTTACGTCCATTATTCGGTGCTATCGAATCCACCTGAGAGAGTAAATAGAGATGGTAAAGTCATTAAATTGCTATGATTGTAAAAAACAATTCCTCAGTAGATGATGACGAATCAATAAACCCAAACAATAAGATGAGCAGATGACTCGATAAAAAAAAATTCATTCTGCTTATTTGAATACACAATTATTCATTTGTTGAGTGTATGAAAAATATCCATAAACTTGATGCTTCAAGACTAAAATCGTGTTTGTGGAAATCACGTGTGAACTTTTCTTTGACTGGCTATTTCAAAGCGTTATAGATGTATAGCATCGTACAATCTGCAATGACCCTATTCGATTGTGTTTCTCCGAAGCCAATTGTGTCAAAAATTCCGTCCTGTTCAATATAGCTACTGAATTATAACGAGCTGGTCGACAAATTCATTACTAGCCTTGAAATTGAGCACCGAGCCAGCCAAAGCTCGAGTCGAGGCACCACCGTCGTCCGGAGCGATAGAAGCATTGACAGATTTCTCGGAGAGACTGGTAGCTGCCGATGCAGTTTCGCTGCTCACGCTGAATCTTTGCGTGGACGCAACATCAGCTTGAACCTCCAACCTAATTGAGATCGTCGAATTGATTAGCACATCGTAAAGGTACAGTTTATCAACAATAAAACGTGTCTCTGCTGTTTTTGTTTTTTTTACCTTTGACCACCAGGTAGAAGCGTTGACGCTATACTAGCAGCGAGACTGGCACCTGCCGAGACTATATAATTATAAGTCGCATTTTCTTGGTCGTTCAATTGGCTGCCACTGCCTAAAGATAACGAAGCTTCTCCTATGGAAGGATTCGCACCCCTGTGACTGGCAGCGTCGATCGACGAAGCATCTGGGTAATAAAGACATTTCCATGTAAAGATCGGGGGTGAGAAATTTACGGGTCGATCAAACTTTTTGTACGTTACCTCCGACATTTTTGTTGGCAAATGTACCCATCAGTTCGTTTTCATCATCGAAATCGAATCGAACGCCAGCTCCATTGGTAGACACACCACATCCTCCGCTGCGACACAGAGATACAGGAACGACGCCGTAGACGTAGAATAAAAGGATCGGTACACCGATGCCGACTGCTAATCCTGCCAAAACCGGGGATACCAGGACCTAGAAGCAATTAAACGTCAATGTACTACTTACAACTTATACAATTATAATATTTATGAAATGATGAAATTTTATTCATTATTTTTCCATGTGTATTTTAAATTTGGCTTTTTCAAAGAGATGTGATGCCCCATATATTATTCCCTGTTCTAGGCGTCTGATCCGGGCAATTTGAGACCACATTGTCTGGATTTCTTAAGTAGATATGCCTTGTGTAAGTAAACAACGTGATCGGTGTGTCCTGGCAATATATTTGATATTGTTCGACTCATCACGCCGCCTGATCTAGTGAGTCTGTTCTTAATACGCTGCAAATGTACGGGGTAAATTCACACCCAGAAACTGTTGTTTTCTTTTTGTTCAACCACAAATCTACAAACATGTGTTCCAAACTCACATAGAAAAATTGGAACAAGATATATTTGCAGCTGTTGTGATTTAAACTTGGGATGGAGCATGGGATATATGATATATGATATAAATTACAATTCATGGTAAATATAATTGACTAGACAAATGAATTATAATTCATTTGTGTAATCAATAATCTTTGAATATCAGATGTTATCCGTCCATTTCTGATTAATTGTCCTTGTTGTTTCTCGATGGATAAAAAATATATAGATACACAGCGTTTTGTTAAGTGAAAAAGCGTTTTCAAATCTATACAGTTTTCCTTATAACAGCCAACATTTTTCAGGGGGGATCTTATCCAAGAGATTCGTTTTGCTTCATCTCAGTCCATATATTTCGGACGAATTTCGTTATAATTGGAAAAGTATAGATTTACATTCAATAAATTAGATCAACCTTGAAATCACATCAAACTAATTCTTAAATCTCAAAATTATAGGGGTGAGGGATTCGAATTTCAAATCGAATAGAACTATTCGATTCTAACACTATTCGCACACCCCTACAAAATAACTAATGTGTATATCCCTTCCCTTGAAAATTGAATAGCCATAGGGGAACGCAGTGCACAGCGGACCCCCTCAAAAATTAGCAACAATATTTAGTTTCCTCAAATTTATTTACAATTCAGAGTTTTTAAGCGATTTCAGAACAAAATAACGTATTTCGTGAAAAGAATAAGATACAATGCTTCCAACGTTTTAAAAAATATGAGTATTTTATTTATTTCACTTGAAAACAACAATGAACTCGATTACGTTTATAGTTTTCAATTTCTTCATCTTTGAAGAAGTTGAGAGTGCAAAATTATTTGAAAAAAAACAACATTGTTTTGGAAGGGGGTCCGTTGTGCCCCGGATTTTTGTTGTTGAATTATCGCAAACCAATTATAAATTTGTTCAACAACTCGTACTCAGTGGTCCATAAAACCAAGAACGAAAAACGTAAAGGCTTAAGGGACCCCTCGTGCCCCGGCCTCTCCTACATGTTTTTAGAAAAACATTTTTGTGCAAGATTTACAAATTTCATTAGTCGACCGTCCCACCGTACATGTTTCACCTGGACCAGAGAATTTGGCGAAGTGGTATCAATCCGAACGAATTCGGTGATAGGGGTTTGCTGATAAGCAGAAACGACTAGCGTCTCCTGTTTCCGGTCGTCGCCCATCGGAACAACGGAGTATCATTAACGAATAGGGATCCGTGTCCGTGCGATAAGAGCGACCATTTTTCTGGATCACAAAAATTGGCATGCTGCAGTTGTTTCGGTACGGTACGGAGTAAAGAGGATATTGATTGTGAGATAGAATCGTGCGCATTGGACCCGCCCACGTTGCCGCAACCTTGGACAACAGGATGGCAATGTACTTCCGCGCATAGGTACACGTGTATACCTATACTTCCGGACTCACATTACACCTACGTACGACCGTTTGACTGCACTAAGTGATTCTCTGCTATTATCCCATCGTCACGCGTGTTATCATTGCGACCGCGTTCACGTATACGTATGACCACTAATGGAGCCAGTTCCGAAGCCAAGAGATAAAGCACGTCACCGATGAGTTGAAAGTTCGAGAATAATACGGATGCATCGCGAATGTAGAGCGGAGGACTAGACTGAAAAACTGATAGGCATGGTGCTGATGGGACAAAAAAGAAGATTCCGAGAGTTTTTTTCCAATCAATCCGTCAAGGCGAACAAAATTTGTTTTGGAGGTTTTATTGGGATGCAGATCCGTTTCCTGATAGTTCCGAATTTAATCGGTTTATGAGAAACTTGTTGAGGGATTAGTCTACTTTAGATGCTCCAAAAAAAAGGCTATTTTTACGATTTCTTGTTAACGTAGATGTGATAGATGTTGATGTAAAAGTTGTTGGGCTCAATAAACAAAGTCTTAGAATATATTTGAAAAAAAATGTATTCGTTGTACTCAATATGTATCTACAAAAAAAGGCAACTCGTCAGAAAGTACGCGAGTGACTTACGTTGTCGATTTCTCTGCAACGAGACATCCGAAAAATAAAGATCAAATATTATTAGATAAAGTATAACTGTGGGTTAGGGCCGAGTTAAGATTATACAGGTGGATCCATTTTAAGCGCCCAGGACGAATATCTCAAAAACTAAAAAAGATACGAGAAAAAGTTGAATACGAAACTTGAAGGGTTTCGAGGGGGAAAGATGATGATGGTACGTGTTGACTTCCGAATTTTGTCATTTCCGAGATTTCGCTAGGAATTTCGGATTTTAGATGGGCAAGGAATGTTTTGGCTTGGAAATGAAAGAATTTTTTTTGTTTTCATTTTTTACAGTATTCTTAACGTCGATACATAATTGCAGTCTTAGTTTAGTTTTTCCTAGCAGCAGTTTGTTCAGTAAAACTTGAACAACGATCAGTATGTTACCCTTGTATGTCATTAATCTGTGTTGTTGCATTCGCATAATGAAAAAGTAGAGTGTTTCAGTGCTGTAAAGACTTTTTTCGATTTGATCGACAAAAAATAAAAAGAATTATAAGAAGAAAAAAAAATTAAAAAAAAATTCTAAATTATTTTTTTTTTTTGCTCTTCGTGTTTAAATTAGTTTTTCATCTCGCCATCAGTTGCTCAAAGCCAAAACATTCGTTGCCCATCTAAAATCCGAAGTTCCTAGCGGAATCTCGGAAATGGCAAAATCCAGAAATCAACACGTACCATCATCATCTTTCCCCCTCGAAACCCTTTAAGTTTTGTATTTACCTTTTCCTTGTATCTGTTTCAGTTTTCGAGATATTCGTCTAAGGCGATTAAAATGGATCACCCTGTACACAAATTGAAATTATTTCTATATTTTTTATTTCGAAAATCACCAAAAACTTACTTTCGCTTCGAAAAGACACCGCCATTTGGTTAATTATGCGCGAAAATTAAAAATTGTAGTTCGAGTCGAAGCCACAGTTATACTTTATCTAGTAATATTTGATTTTTCAGTTTCGAATGATTTGGTGCAGAAAAATCCACAACGTAAGTGACTCGTGTACTTTTTGAAGGGTTGCCTTTTTTGTTGATAAATATTGAGAAAAACGAATAATTTTTTTTTTTAATATATCTTAGGAATATATTTATTGAGTCCCACAATTCGTAAAAATAGTCTTAAGGGCTTTACATCAGTGTCACGTTTTCTTGTATGCACTAATAGCCCATTTTTGGCGTCATTCGTTGCCACGGCTTTGGTAATGCTCATGCGCAAGGAGGAGGGAGCGCAGATATGGTTGCAAAGGGGGTTGACAGATGGATGATCATAGGATGTGTACACTGCATCTGAGCCCTAATGCGGTTGTTTGCTCATCGGGCGCGTAGAACGTATACGACGGATACTTGCTGCATGGTCGCACGCGCAAGATTCGTGCCGTACTCTGCTTACACAAGGCTCTGCTTTCTTCCCGACATTTTGGTGCAACTTTATTTTGCATATGATCGGTCTACCTAGCGGTATTTTCCTCGTTTATTCAGGAGCGACTTTGTCAACACGCCTGTCCTGACCACAATCTGTGTCTAGACGGAGCTATAAAACTGATAAACGAACGTAAAACAGCCATAAAAACGTGGATATATAACTGCATATCTGACGACCAGTTAGGCTCAGCTATGGCTGATATAACAATCGTATAATCTCTTCACAGTTGCAAGAATTAACGTATCCTATCGCGAGATTTCGCCATTCCGATCGTACTGCCGGACCGGGCTGGCTCATGCTTATAAATACGCTCTAATTTAGACGTGTGTACCTCAAATAAAGACATATATACGTTCAAGCCCCGTACGCGTTCGTTTGTAAACGCACACGCGCGCAGAGCCTTTGCGAATACGTAGGTATGTATCGTACGATTCATGCCGATGTACCCGAATCCTAGCTTACTCGGATCACATCCGTTCCGAATTGGTGATCGTTAGCGGTTATTTTCACATCGTTTAAGGGATTAGTCTACTTTGAACGCTCGAAGTAAAGGCTATTTTTACGAATTTTTGCTGACGTTGCTGTGACAGATATTGATATAAAAATTGTTGGGCTCGATACAACAATTTTTTTATTCATTTTACTCAATATTTATTACCAAACAGGCAACCCTTCAAAAAGTACACGAATCACTTACGTTGCGGATTTTTCTGCACCAAATCATCCGAAACTGAAAAATTAAATATTACTAGAAAAAGTATAACTGTGGCTTCGGCCCGAACCACAATTTTTATTTTTCGCTGATTTTCGCAATAATAAATATAGGAAAAATTACAATCTCTATACAATCTTAGCTCGGGCGAAACTCGCAGTTATACTTTATCTAATGTTATGTGATTTTTATGTTTCAAATAATTTATTGCAGAACAATCGACAACCGCGTACTTTTTGAAGAGCTACCTTTTCTGTAAGTAAATAATGAGTGAAATGAATTTAAAAAAATATTTAAATGTATTTTAAGAGTGTATCTATCGAGCCCAACAACTTTTATATTAATATCTATCACAGCAAGTCAAAAAAAATCGTGAAAATATCCGAACGAATGACTTTTCACGTAAAATTATCAGAATTATATGAAGTTGTAGCGCTGGTCAATCTTTAGCGATTCTACAATCACGACATGTAAGTGAGCTCGGAGTGACACACGGATACTTGTTTACCGTATGGCATAAAATGTGAAATTCACCATCTTGCTGGTTTCAATACATGCCCTGGCGAAACGTTGCCGAGTGTTAGTTATTCGATATGAAATGACGCGAAGAAGCTTGAAAAATAACGGCACGAAATTACAAATTCGTTATGCTAAGCAATTCGTATCTTATGCATGTGCAAATATTTCATCGACAAATTTTAAGTAGATACTCTTTCGCGATATTGAATTTGCTTTAGCGTAACTTTAAGTGCTTTAATTACGTATTCGTGAAGATGTGCAACGTCACGTTCGGAAAATATTCATTCCACTTCGGAAATCTCTAGGATCTTGGTATTAAAATTATGAATAATGAAGAATAAATTATTCATTTATTTTGTAATATATATATTTTCAACCTGTCTTTCTTGTAACGCACATAATTTTTTTTTCCACGCGAAAAAATTGTTACTAGCTAAAGCGTAAAACGCTTACGTGTATGCACGTGCAAAATCTCGCAAAATTTATCTTGTGAAATTTGGCTGCAGTATGGTAAAACTTTTTGCGGTTTCCGGAATACCAGTCGATTTTATTAAATTTTAGTTAAATTATTATTTACTATTGATTAATTAATTAAATTATTATTTAATGTTAATTAATTGTATTGTCATTTGTTAATAATTAATTCCAGGGGTAATCGTAGAAAGATTGGGTAAAAATAAACTGTACAATAGCAGACGGTTCGTATGGGTTTGAAAAAATGAGAAGACGAAGTATGCAAGGAAAGGTAGGAAATGAAAAATGTAGTACCTTGGTAAATATAGGTAGGTATGAACGAGCGAAAGACTTGGGAACCAGCAGATAATGCTGGTAGTAACGTTGAGAATCCTGTTTTCCGCTAGAAAGGATAATCATCGATCGTGGACCGAAACTATGAGAAATTGGGGAGAGAAAAAAAACATGTATCGGCGCGGAATTGTCGGCGAGTAAAATACATGTATGCGAGGGAAATTCGCGCGACGACGAGGGTCAGATATTTCGTGGTCGATTCGGCACGGAATGCCCCGTATACATAGGCGAAATATACAGATGCATATGTGTATACGCGGTCGAGTGTATCGGTGGGTGGAGCGCGCGCGCGCGCGACACTGACACGCGCGCGCGGAGGTGAATCGAAACTAAAGGCTGCGTGAACCATCGAGAGAGCAATGTGCGAGTGACGGAAGAAGTCGAGTAATGTCCCAAGTCCGTCGCGGTGAAGATATACGAGAATAAAGGAAAAGGGAGAAACATGAGCGATTGCCGAAGATAATAATAAGATAAACTTGACGATAGACTGTCGCGTGCGGAACATTCGCGAAATCTCGAGAATTTCACCGGGCATTTGAAATTGTGAGATGTCGGACAGCGACGATACCGACGGGCTCAGCGGGGAGTGGCCCGTCACAAAGGAGTGGTTGGAAGAGTTGCTGATTGTTTATCACGGCGAGGGGTCACAAGTGATCGTCGATGATTTCACGGTACGGCCGGGATGCGCCGCCGGTGACAGCGTCCTCAGCGACATCCTCGCGGTGTCCATCGAATACCGTACGAAACCTGACAACGCTCGGTGCGAACTTAGCGTTATCGTAAAGCTGTTACCTCAGGACCCGTTCAGTCGGTTTTTCGTTACGGAAGCTCAATTCGACCTCCGCGAGATCAAATTTTACACGCAGGTAAACATCACATCTCATCATTTCTCACATTCGTTGCTTAAGGAGTTTGAGGTGGGTTAGTGCCAACCAAAACTTCGGCATATTATCATTCGGAAACGTTTTGTATGGTATGATTACGAATTAAAATAAAACTAGCGATATTTATTATTATGATAATAAATTCATTGCTTCATTGCATCAAGAATTTTTCGTCTTATAAATTGTTTCGTCGAGCTTATTAAATAATTTTTTATGAAAGGGTCAATTTTTGGATGTTTTGTCCAAACTTGAAGAAAAAAGAAACAGGAGATATAAAACTTAATTATATTTTATCATGTCTCACCAATTACCAACGCAAAAATAAAAAAATAAGAGAAAATAATTTTCAACGTTGAAAAAAAACGTTAATTATTAAAAATCATGAAAGGTAAATCATTCGCAAGTACCTCCAATTATCATTATTTCTTATCAACTTGAAGCTTCAATTAATAAAAGTTGAATTTTTTTTCAAGCAATTGATGTTCAACACAGTTAAATTTCGTATTGATTGTATTTTGTTTTCACTTGTTATTAAAATTAACGCCTCAATCTCCTTAACATTACGAGATTTCCTGTATTTTATTTTATTTATTCGCCTATTTAACCACCAATCAACGAAGAGAATAGTAAATAACGGTAAAAAACGAGCAAAAAATATGGTAAGTGGTACCACGATGAATCATTATCAAAAAATGATGACATTGAAAGTGCTTTTCACTGTCAGCACGAGAAATTATTAGAACAAATTTTTTAATCACTTGAAACTTGTCGATAAATAAAAACTCTAAGAGCCCTTTATCTACTATTTGTTTTGATAAGTATAAGCATATATCTGCCAGATCACCAAAATTACATTTTTTTTGCTTTATATCCTAATAAAAAAAATGGACGTGTCTAATTTTGTCAGTACGCGTCAAGATCGACTGTTACGCGCGCAATATACAGTACTAGCAACATTTATGCATCGCAATGTTAATATTCCGTGAACTGTAAAGGAGTTTGTACATCATCAATACGCCACCGTAATTTCGTACGGCAAACGACCCGTTTTCAATTCACAAATGAATATGTAATCGAATAGCAATTACCACGTTCCATGCCGATGTCCCCAGACCCGGTATAATTTTACTACTCGTTTAAAATAATGACTTTGGAAGGTAGTCGTTAACCGAATATTATAGATTTGTTTGGAACCGTTTAGTTCCGACGAGTTTCCAAACGTTTTTCCGGCAAAAAAGTTGGAGATATGCGAATTATATTTATCGTCATTATTATAACGTCGATCAATGATTCATAATTATTGACAACTCGAGGTAGCAGGCATTAGGGGAGAAATTATTTTTCGGTAAATATTTTAATTTGTTTGCCATTGTTCTAATAAATTCAAACACTCCAAATAATATAAAAATCTTTCCAAAAAATAAACGAAGCAGAAATCTTCACTGAAATTTTTTTAAATAATATTTCAGTAGAAAAAAAAACGAGGAATCGTTTTAGAAAATAAATATTCGGTGTGACAATAGAATCTTGAAGAATTGAATTACTTTAACATTAAATATGAGCTTACAATGTTGCATCTTTGCCCACTTATCCTATCAGATGTTCAATGTTTCAGGCACTAAGGGATTTTATCATAAATCTCACAGAATTATGTTATAATCCGTGCAGTATTACCTATGAAATTATATCCTTAACTTTTTCGGCACAAAGGATTGAGTAGTAAACGATTAAACGAAAGGCCAAAGAAATATTTTTGTGCATAACAGACTATTATGCAAGAAATATCATAGATTTTCAAGTATCGAAGCGAATATCGTACGCAATTTATTAATACTTGACTGAATATGCTGATACAGCACCTTAGTGGGTACCTTAAAATGGAAACATGTGATTCAAAATTGAAGTACTCGAACTCAATCAAAATTTGTATAACTGCCTCTCGAGATCTCACACTAAAATTTAATAACAACATTTCAAATTTGAAAGTCACAGTTCAAATGTAGAGAACTAAACTGCACAAGCTTAGAAACTGGATATTTTGTAGCTGCAGAGATTACTGAGTAAGCATTCCAATTCAAGTTTGAAAACTTAAAATGTTGCAAAACCTCTGTGATGTTAAATTACTGAATTCTGTGGTCAATTCTGTAATCAAGGAAGTTCAGAGTTCGAACTACAGAGTTAGAGCCAAACTACGTAACTAGCTGCACCTGGTATCCCAGATTGAATCTACTGTCTTGAATTGGTTTACCTATAACTACATGCAGTATTGCAATGGGTCCACGAGAACATCTTTTATACAAAAAGTTTTCTCGTCATGTGCCAACGTCAATGTTTGAACTATTACACTGTGTGATTACTGATATAATTATTGCCATGTTTACATTGTATATGTTTCCAGACAAGAAACCGCGTTTGAAACTAAATACCGCAAATTTTGTTTTCTCATTAAAACATGCAATATACACTTGGGTAACAAATCTGAGTAGCTTCTATCCTCTCAAAATGTGGAATCAACTAGCAACAAGATTTGATCACACTGCTAGTTGTCGGGTAGATTCGAGCAGATGAATCGAAGGCTCGCAATATCTTCCCATACCTTTGATCGCGAGAAGAGTTTGCACAAACAGGAACATATCCCAAGCTCATCGACACAACGTATAATCGGGATATTTTTTTTAACCCAACTTCGTAGGTCGTGCCGGAATTGGAGGCATTCCAAAAACGCCAACTCGCCGGACAAGAGGATGTGGAATTGGCGGACCTACCGATACCTGCATGCGTCCATGCGCATTACAGTCCAGCCGGAGGTACAGAAGAGAGTCCGGAACCTCCGGAGTCTTTCCTAGTCTTGGAGAATCTTCGTCCGCGAGGTTTCGAAGGTGTGGAATTTTCTAGAGGTCTAACGCTTCGACAAGCGGAAGCAGCGTTGATAGCAGTAGCTCGTCTTCATTCGCTGTCGCTCGCGATCAAGGTGAAGGAGGGCAGATCGTTGTCCGAGCGATACACGTTTCTCTTCCAAACGGCAAGAGCTACAGATTCGTATCAGCAGCTGGTCGAAAGAGGTTTACCTCATCTGGCACGATTTTTGGAAAGAAGGCCCGGGCTCGAGGGTGTTCTCGCAGCACTTCTGGCTCTTCGACCTCGGACGAAGGAGATCATCGCAGCTCTGCTAGCACCAGAGGGCCCGTTGGCTCTGATAACTCACACGGACTTCTGGTGCAACAACTTGCTCTTCCGCGACACGGAGGAGGGAACGTGCGAGTGCGCGATATTGGACTGGCAAATGGTCACTTACAGCAGACCTACCAACGACGTGGCTCTGTTGCTCGTCAGCTCTGTACCAACGGAGCTACGTCGAAGACAAACCGAATCACTTTTAGACATTTACTGGACAGCGTTGACAAACAATTGCATTCCACTCGGCTTGAACATAACAAAAGATCTGAACTACTCGAGAGAAGACCTGAGTCGCGATTACCGACGCTCTTTACTCTTAGCACTGTTACTGTGCGTAGGATCGGTCGACGTTGCTCTCGGAGATCCGCTGACCGAACAGCGTCTAATCGATGTCTTGGAAGATCTTCACAACGACGGTATATTAACGGGAGAAACGATCGAGCTACCGGCATCAGATCCGTGATCTCGGAACGAACTTATCGACATAGTACATGAAATCTGTCCATTTTTGTGCTCCGCGAACAAACGACATGCTATGCTAAGGAATCAAGTTGATACGAAGAAAGAAAAATAGCTTGTTCCGATGTCGAGTGATATTCATTTGAGTCCGAACTATTGCCTAGGTACCATCCCTGACGCTCGGTTGATTGTACGTATAAGAATGATTTTAAAACTGCTTTTAAGCTTGCGTCGTAATACGTCTTACGTTACGTAACCATTATAGCAATTAGATAACCGATAGGTTGTATTTAATAAAACTATGAAGAGTTCGTCGGAGTCGTGCCTATGCATTCTCGTAGGACAACCTTTTGTAATGACACTTCGAAGGGTCGACGAGCAAGTCTAACGAACGTTCCTTCATTTGTATTCCTGTTTAACACAAAACTTCATTTACCAATAAAATACAAACGATTACTTCGCTCTACAAAATCGTCGAGTTACCTTTCATTTCGACAGATCTCGAGACGCCGTGATCTGGGAAACCGATTCGAAGATGAACGAATCATTTTGATACGAGGCATTATCCGATAAGTTTCACGATTTAAGCAAAAAGACTCTTCAACTTGCTTTGGAATCAGATTATACTACATAAAATGGACCCCTAATGGTGGAAGATGTAAAGACAGCGTTTCGAATCATGCGCGAAGATCAATTAAGCCAACGAATCATGTCAAACAAGAAAATACGAAGCATGATATAGACTCAACTTTAAGAAGATCTGATATGCAGATCGCTTCGGCAATGTCGGAGACATTCCTAACTATAAGACGATCGTTGTAAAACTTGGAACAACTGTATTCATGTCACCAATGCCAAAGAAACTATTTTCCAACTATGAAACCTATCATTTCCTCAATTTTATGTCATGGCTGTTCGAAGCCAAACCCTTGCAACTGTAGACTCACCACGAACCAACTTAACTTAGAAAATGTGCATGATATCTCTTACATCTGTCTGAGCATTTTTAGTTTTCGCACTAATGTTGAATACGCGAGAAGTTTGTGGTTTAACGGAGTCTTCTTTGTGAACACCTTGTAGAGCGAAGTAAAAATCTTTCAACAAATAGAAATAGTTCTTCCATTTTCACCCTTATATCGACAAACGAATATCCTTGTGTCAGTTCTGTTCAGAAGTGGCTTTTCCAGCGAGACATCGCCACACGGATCTAACAACTTATTGAAAAAATCAGCTACAAATTAGCTATTTGCCCCAAAATATGTAGGAAAAATACTACAGATTAATGAGTTTTCAACAGGAAACATTACATCTGTGTATAGGCAGCCAAAATGCTTCGAGGTATTTTTGAGCTGATGTCAGAAAATTTTCCTCAATTTATTACCTAAGCAGAAACGAACGCGTGAAGCGAACGTCACACTGATCTGACCACGCACCTCTGAAAGCTAGCAATTCTGAAGAATATATTTGAAGCAATTTGGTGATAGCCGAGAGCCCTTTATCATGTTAGTTGGCAACCAAAGTATTCTGAACGAATTGAATAATGTAATGACCACACCCAGAAAGAACTTTCTACCAGAAAGTAGGAAAGTAAGACACTCGAAAAATCAATATGAAAGTATGAAAGTAGCACAAATGTGTATTTTCCCTATTATACCATGATTTTTGATGAAGTAGGATTGATTGAAGAAAAAATTACTTTATCGACGTCAAATTTACAGCAAGAAATTCATGGAATGTCTATGGAAAAGACATGCCAGATAAATTCATTGGATTTTCCAAATCTGAATTATTTGAATACGTAGGTGAAAAAAGCTATGGATTTTTCCTCCCAATATTTTGGTCCTTTAGTTCCGAGAACATATATTTCTCCGAAATTTTACCAGATTTTGAGATCAGATAACATACAAGTTCGATTTCCACATCGAAACAATACGAATTACTGAAGTAACTCTATCGAGACAGCATTGTATAATGAAAAGATATATTTTAAGACTCACCGAAGCTGTAACACCACCAGCAATAAAAGCATTTCTCTTGTGTTTGTTCGCCGTTTCGTACCTGGTGTACAATTTTCGTCCTACCCAAACGGGAATGCCTGAAATCAATAGAATTTCATGTTTCATATCATCTTCCATACATCAATTTCAATCACAATAATTCTATGTTCCATCGGTAGGTCTCTGAAATGATAAGGAATTTTGTTCTGACACAATGTTCTGGAAATTACCTATTATCATAGCAGGCACAGCAATACCAGCAACAAGACCAATTCCAACTGGAGCTCCGACCAACGTTCCAAGCTGCCAAAGAATCTTCTTTTTTCGAGACCATGGTTTCTTGCCCCAAAATGTGCAGCCAGACGGACTAGAATTATTAACATATGTAAAAATAGCTTAGAGTAGATTAGGGGAAATGTATTGTTCTCACAATTTACATCAGTCTCTATTTTGATGGAAAATTGTGAAAATATTCTAATTCAAAAATATGATTTTATTCTTGCCTTAAATAATGTAGATCGCTAATTTCTTTCATACACAGCCAGCAAAACTCAGCACCGCAGACAGCACAAGTCATGTGATTACAACTACCGTCATCCATTTTGACGATGAGCACTTGACACCTGGGACACGGTTTGATATCGTCTCCTGAAATAGATTTGAAAATAAGACTTAAGAATTTCATCCACGATGTGTCAATATTTAAACATAAAAATACGTTCAAATACATCAATCAAATATAAAATATCAATCGTGTATTTACGGTGTTGCGAATCGCTTTGGCTGAAGCTCAGTGAAGAGCTACGGTCATAGAATTGGGATCGTTGTGCTCTAGCTGCATCGCACGTTTGATTAGGATGCCACCTCGCTTTGCAATGATAACAGAAGTACGAATCGCATCCAGGTCGCTCGCATCTTAATTTGGGACAGGAGGCACAGCCGGTGGCGATTACTGCGAAGCAACAATCAGGTGCTGGACACCACCTGGTATCAGGTTCAACGGCAAGAACTCTGCGTATCATAAAGTCTTCGTATTTCTCAAACTGCACCTGATCATTCAAAATCATTTTGATATCTGTGGAAAACACGAATATTAGGCATCATCACGGTACATGACAAATTTGAAGAATAATACATTTCAATTGCACTGGGATTTACAAATTGATTACCGTTCGGATGCAACAGCTCTGAGCATTCGGGACAGGCAATGTTGACTCTTGATTCGGATATCTCAACCTTCAGGTATTGCTGGTAACAGTCATAGCAACTCCGGTGATCACAAGTTTGAACAAGAGGGAAAGATTCTGAAGACAGTTCTCCCAAGCACAGTGGACACTCCATCAGGCCATTTTCACAACTCTGTAAAACCGTAAAACAACTATGTAAAAAAAGTTGAAATAGTTTTCCAAACAATGTGCAAATGTGAAATCCAACTTGCTCGTTCGGTTTAATAAATTTGCAATCTACTTCGTTTTCTTCATTTACAACAGAACTAAAAGAAATCTTAAAAATAATATTCCCGATTATTCATTAGATTTCACTTGCAGATTTTATGTTTGCAGAATTTACATATTAAGAAGCATGTAATTAGAATAGATATTGCAAGCGTATTATAAACAGTCAATATCAATTCAATACTTTGTCCATATATGCATGTATACATCAGAATATCACTCAAAATATATTGCATACAAAAAAAATATTATAAACCATTCGATTCACTATCCCAAATTTGGAATCATGATAATAACTTGTAAATAAACAGGAAATCATTGAAACCCAATGGTATTTGGACAAAATATTCTGGAGCATTTAAACAAAGCGCATACCGTTCCAGCATTAGGTAAAGATGAATTTTTATTTGGAACATTTTGCATGTCCACTGTATGAGATTGCGATTGGCCCGGAACATTGTTTCCACGGATCTCTCCTTTCTCTACATCATTTGCTCTGCTATCAACGACATCTTTAGCTGAAAGTTCATTTACATTAATTTTCTACCGATTCGTAGAGGTAGTTTTGTTGATTTACATGAAGCCTGTGAATAGCGTTAAGTTATCAAATTACATTACGTAAAAGTACCTTTTACATTCCGAGTACCGGTACTAGTAGCACGGGCGAATCGCCTGCCAAGAAATGGGCTAGAGTATAATAGCCTCCGCAGCGAGAAACGAGGGAGAAATCTGCGAGGTCTGCTGGATCCTCCATTACAGCCTCCTGCATTCTCAAGTTCTTTGCGCATTTTATCACTAAAGAGCCCCACGTTATAATACCATCTTCGCGATGAATAGAATTGTTCTCTCGAATAATACCTGGATTAATAAAAAGTTATCATCATAATATCAATATCAAATTTCAGTCAACACAGCACCGATCAACAGTTGCATTGGCTCTTTTCATCTGTCCAATTTACAGACCGTTTCCTATAACCATACAAACTTGCAGGTGGATTTTTTCAACAACATCCAATAAATGCTAATGATTATCATAAAAGATATTTGCATACTTGAATATCTCAAAATAGCCAACGTAAAGAAGCGTCTGCGAGTCAAAATTTACATAAGTGTACAGATTCACATTGCGTCGCTTGTTTCTCCAATAGTACAAAGAAACAAAGCGACGCGAGGAATACAATATTAGGACGATTACTTCTTTCATGTTACGAAACATGAATTTTTCCATCACAGATTATGGGAATGATATGAATTATTAAAAAAATTCCAACGACTGCACGACAGCCGTAGGTCAAATTATTTTCAAGGTTACCAGTCTATTTGTATGGACAAACACATGGACGATAAAACAAGATGCAGAAGAATCTGTTCACAAATTCCAATATCAATCATTATTATCACGATTATTATTATGATAATTATTGCGAGTCCATTCCTTACAATAATCAATAATGATAATAATCAAAGATAGGAATAATTGTATAAGAATGTTTATACTCGATTAAGCATTGTTGAGTAAATAAATTGACATAACCATTATATGTTATCATAGGTTCGTCATGAATTACGCAATGGAAAAGTAGTATATTTCAAACAGCTAGTTCAAGAAACAATATAATTCGGCGCATAAGTTATCGAAGAATGTCGGAATATGTTAATTTTCATTTCTTACTAGTGTAATATCTGCCAAGAGCTAGCAAACAAGTTCCACTCGAATTTATTTCTTTTAAGTGATTCATACTATGTTGGAATAAATGGAATTATTGTCACCATCAAATAAAAAATAGAGAAAAATATATTGGTCTTTGAGAATGTGCAATTTTCATGTTCTCCGTTGAAACAAACAGCAAATTTTTACTTTACTATTATTCCATCTTGAGAGCGGTAAGGATAATGGGTCAACGGGTCAACATAATAAGGAATGAACTTTATTCATTTATGTAGGAAGTAGTTCAAGCTGGATCATATCTTAGATTATCTCACACAACTATTTGCACATCGTTTCATGATATACCTTCGAGTTATATTTAGCATATCTGCTCAATATGCACCAGTTATGAATTTTTCATGAAACATTAAATCGAGCATATTTTTAAACAAATTTACATCTGACTGATATTAGCAATCTTTTTTAATGATAAACTAAAAATAGATCTTGAAATAACTTCCAGAAGAATTAGGGTGTGCTTATTAAGATTATCTAAAATTTAGACAATTTCTACATTAGTCTTTTAAATATCGAATGATTTTATCTGGTAGGTGAAAAATTATGGCCGGATTAACAAGATAGAGAATAAGATGTAGTAAGACATTCATCGAGATGGATGATAACTCCGACGAAATGGATATATACTTGAGAACAAAAGTTCCAGCGAATGAAAAATGTATGGGAAAATAATTTCTCAAGTTTGGGTTAGATTCCAGATCCGCGGAGATTATTGGCGCCGTGAAACGAGTGATAAGGGATTAAGGTGAAATCATATCATGGCAGAATAAAAGGTATAAGTATGAATATACTGGCTTTTGATAGATTAGTGATTACAAATTAGTTCGAACCATCGGATTGGAATTGTCAAATCCTGTAAATTGATGGCACACAAACACTATGATGATTTCGCCACATGCATGTTTGTCATCGAAAAATGGATATGACTCATTGTTAAATACTCAGATGTCGAGTCATATGACAGAGATGATTTTTCACTCCGTTATCAATGCATTTTGAATATACAGTAGATACGCGCCACAATTTTTCAATATTTCAACGTCGATCGAAAGTTTCATAAGTAAATGACCCTAATATACATGAACATACGTAATTGCCTTGACCGTGTTGGTCAGCTGTTTCGTCTGGAAATTTCCACAAAATCGAAGCACGGCCGCGTTGAGTTTCTTACTAGTTTTGTGAAACGAGAAGAGCACGAATGAAAAAACTAGTCCAAAGAATAGAAAGTCGAAATTTTTACGAACCCTGTTGCAATTCTGTGACTTTTGTTGGTTAAGACATCCCTTGCCTGTCACAACAGCTGAGTTCTCTCACACCATCACCACGAACGCCGAAGAATTGTAGATTCGTTTAGATAATCAAAAATGAGTCGAAATGAAGTGTTTACTTCTTGGCCACATGCTGCTGGAGTCGCCAGCGTAGCCTTCGGTGATTATCTTGTTGCATTGTAGTCATCGATGGAGAAGTACTGTATACATTCCTTGCGTTGAACGCCGACAGCGCCAACTGGTGGCAAATGTAGTAACATCTCAACGGAATATTTTTAAAAATTGGATGGTACAAGTCTTGTGCTAAATTTGCAGCTAATTTGACGCAAAAAACTAGAGAATAGAGTCTAACCGTATACTTTGCCGTAAACTTGTACGGAAAATGTCATTCATTTTACTAGAAATCTGACTTTCAGCTTGTATTCAATTTGCGGCGGTAGATTTCTAACTTTTAAGCAAATTATGCTTTGCAGAGACTTGTTAATTTTACTCAAATTACGCATATTTCAAGTCTTGAACAGAAAGTGTGATTATCAGGGTATAGAGAACAGTAAAATTGGAAAGAGGAATCACCTTCGCTTTTGTTCTATTTAATGAATTAGTGTTCAGAAACAATTAGAAAAAATACTATTTTACTTTTTGAAAATAATCACGGTATGATATATGCGATATAGAAGAACATTGTAAAACGGATCAAAAATTGCTAGAACATAATATTTCAAATTTCTGTGAATAATCCAATTTACGAAGTAAGCATTGACATAAAAATAAGACTTACGTTTTGTTAATATATCAGAAAATTGAATCTCAATGACGAAAAATGAATAATGATAATTTGATGAAAACAGAAATGTTGTGAGAACAACGTGTTCATGTCGAGATGGAGCATGCTGCAAATATATACAAGTAATAATTTTATTTGTCAACTCGCTTGGGCAAAAAAAGTGACCTTTTAGTTTCGCACTTGAATTATTCTATTCTATAGAATCGTGTATAGGCATGCTATCTACGTTATCGATAGCTTTCAATTGTTAATATTACCTTTAACATTATAATAACGGATCATACCATTGTTTTTCCCCGTTCGTACTCTATTGATTAGGTTTATCATATTATAATAGATCCGCCTTTAAGGCGCCTTTTCTTAACCCTCTGAAAGTGTTTCAGTAGTGGTTTTGAAAAAAAATATTCGATTTTTTTGGAACTGGTTTAATGTATACGGATAACCGTATACCGATTTATCTATCGGTATCTAATATCATGTTATGAATCATAACATTTCGAATCGCATTCGCGCCACGAGTTTATGGCCATGTATACACCGAGCCCATCTGATGCGAGCTAAGTACCGAAGCAGCCAATCATGTGCAAGGCTCTGAGGGAAATTTACTAGGTCATCTCCGTTGATTGGTTGTTTTGATACTTGTTTCGCGTCAGATGGGCTGGGTGTATACATGGCCATCGCAACGTAATTTGCGCCGACGCCAGCGCTGTAATGCACACCTTACGCACTAATGATACAAGGTGGAGCAGCGCGAACGAACCTAGTACTACGTGTAAATAGATTAGATGGATTACATTATAATTGCTGGCTAATTAAATAAACCACGTCCACCTGGTCCTTGCCCAATTTATGTCTGTTGATTGCAGTTCTTATTTATGATTGAAACTAAAAAAAATGGTAAGAAAAAATATTTGATTATATTACGGAATGACGTTTTATTTCAAGCCAGTCAATACATTTTTTTCAATTACCATTTCCCGGTATCGTGTTTATTACGATGTATCACTGGAAATATAATTAATGTTCGTACATTTAACGTTTTCTTTTAAGTATCAAAAACCGGAGAATTTTGTGGTGTAATGTAATATCTTAGACTTTTCGTGAAAAATAAAACACAAGAAAAATCATATTTCGATCAACTGGATCGTATGATGAAATTGTAGTTATTCTACAGTTATTTGAGTAAATGAACGTAGTACATAGTTTGGAATATTATAGTAACTAGTACAATTTTCTCTCCAGATAGTTCAAATGCATCGAATTTTAATCGTGAGTCTATTGTGCACGTTGGTTGGAACCTCGAGTGCCAAAGAGCACATGCACGCAGATGATTTCAGTGATGGCACTATTGATTACGTCTATGAAAGTCCGATCGTGTCTGGATTTGCCTACATTGCTGAACACTTTGATGACCATGAGAAATTTAATCGAACGTGGATCTTGTCGCAAGCTAAGAAGGATAATATTGATGAAGAAATAGCTAAATACGACGGTATGCCAAATACTTCGATGGATCAAATTAATATTACCCTAATCTCGTTTTTATTATTTTTCTTTTGTCAAGTATAACATGTATGAAGGAAAGTATTTGCAATCAGTGTTTCATACAGCACTATTCAATCAAATGATTTCGATTGGGATAGTTTCAAGCCTTTGTCGCACAATTTCATTTTGTCAAGTTTCTGTATATAGTTTTCCACGATCGAGGCAGATCTCTAACGTTTTCAACTATGTGATCTTGGCAAATATACCTGTTACAAATAGATATTTGAAAGATTGAAGTATTTCATCTAATGAATTTCTTATCATATTGAATTTTATATCAATATCTATGACTTTATCGCAGAAACTTTCTATCGCAATCGTGATTTTTAACTGTATACAATTGGTGAAAGAGATTGTGCGTTATTAAAAATCCAAATATACGAGGTTTTAACGAATTATCTGAAAATATGTAAAAAATAATAGGATTTGTAGAAACATTTTGTATCACTACATTTTTCGTTCATTTTCCACGCGGGTTTTATGGAGAGAATCGAATAAAAAGTACTCGCTATAATATGAAATGGGTTGTTATCACAATCTTACTTATCTCGTCATATTGGGTAATCTGTCACATATATTGAGTTGAAAGTGTATTTGATTGTGACCAACTAAAGAAAACACTGATTGTCTTTCTTCTTCTTTTAAAACAAGAAACTCGTTACCCCTGTTGTTTAGTATAGACAGAAACACTTATTTGCTACTGATGGAATCCTTATTAAACGGTTGTATTCTAGGTATTTGGAGTTTAGAAGAACCCGTGAAAAATCCGCAAGCAGGTGATTACGGTTTGGTATTGAAGAGTAAGGCTCGTCATGCCGCCATAGCAGCACCTCTAGCCAAACCGTTTCACTTTAAGGATAAACCATTGATCGTTCAATACGAAGTAAATTTGCAAGAAGGTCAAGAATGCGGGGGTGCTTATCTGAAACTACTCACTTTAGATCCTGCGCATAAAGATCTAAAATTATTTCATGACAAAACGCCATACACGATTATGTTTGGTCCAGACAAGTGTGGAAATGATCATAAGGTAAATTTACTCTATATTATGAAATTCAAATCCCATTACATTCATTTTGTTTGCAGTTACATTTCATCTTTCGCCATATAAATCCGCTTAATGGTTCGATTGAGGAAAAACATTGCAAGAAACCTAATGATCGTCTGGAGGATGCTTTTAAAGAAAAACAATCTCATTTATACACGCTCATCGTTCGCCCGGACAACACATTTGAAATTAAATTGAACAATGTCGTTATTAACGATGGAAGTCTTCTTGATGATTTCACACCACCCGTCAATCCACCCCTCGAAATCGAAGATCCAGATGACAAACGACCAGAGGATTGGGACGAGAGAGAAAAAATTCCAGATCCATTAGCCATTAAACCGGACGACTGGGATGAAAATGCGCCAGCCCAAATAGTCGATGAAGAAGCTGTTATACCTGATGGTTGGTTGGAAAACGAGTTACCCATGATACCCGATCCGAGCGCGATCAAACCTGAGGACTGGGATACAGAAATGGATGGAGATTGGGAACCTCCCATGTTAACTAATCCCTTGTGCGAAAAGGCTCCGGGATGTGGACCTTGGAAACAGCCATTGAAACCGAATCCTCGTTACAAAGGCAAATGGCTGCCACCGTTGATTAACAATCCCAATTATAGGGGAAAATGGATGCCGCGACTTATCCATAATCCTAATTACTTCAATGACGAGCATCCATTCCGGATGAGTTCAATTGTAAGTTATTTCCGGAGTGAAATTTACATCGGCATCCAGACTGTGTGCTTGATCTTATGAGCATTTAATAGAATTGTATTGCGAAATCCTACTAGTTTGCCGTTGGATTTGAGCTTTGGTCCATGTCGCCTGATATACTATTCGACAACCTTATCATCACGGATAACGAAGAGGTTGCAACAAAATGGGCCAAAGACACATTTGAAGTGCGTCGAGCCAGAATTGCCCAAGAGAATGTAAGTAGTTACCTTTCTTATTCAATCAAGGTAAAAATATCCGTGGTCGAATTTTTAATTTACTGCGACATAATTCTGAATCAACTGTTGAAATTTGCAAAGAATATCTCGGCGTTCGTCACATCTTCGTGAACGTTACTTACATGCTAATGCCAAGCTTATGTGACTTAGGTAAGCTTGTGGGGTCGCATGATGCATTCTATGAATCATAAGCCAGGCTGGTGGGCACTCTACTTCTTTTACTGCATTTTGCCCGTCATCGTATACATTTCTTACTTAATAAAACGAGCTCGCGAGGTACAGAAAACACAAAACTCGTAATCCATTGAACTATAGCATTCGACCAAGCAATATTCGATCGACGCAGTTGTATTTCCTGCATCTTACAAATCCAGTAATTTTCAGCTTAAAAAGTATTTTGAAGTAGAGAAAGCACGCACATTAAAGCCGTAGGATGATGTCATTTTGAAGAAAAAACTATCAAAAATATGCAAAGCGCAAGTTTGCCTTTCTATTTTTCGGACATTGAATCTATTATTAACAAAGGATGTGCACGATGGAACAAAGACGAGAAGTAAAATAATTTTGGAATCCCTTACAGTAGGACGTTGTCCTGTAAGATTTTGCGATTCCCCCAATGAGCTCTCCCGCTTGTTGCCTTTAAATAAATAAAATATGTGTCAATCTCAGTACAGGCCGGATCAAGCTGGTGTATAGAAAATATATAAGATCATTTCATATCAATCCTGAAAATTTCATGCATTCGAATTGCGTTACTGTAATCTTTCATTTCAACTTGACGGATGCTTAATTCATGCAATATAAATCAAGATTGATGACTTTGGCCGATGTAATTGGACAGAAATATAATGAATTTATTATATATTTTTTTCATGTTAAACTTCCATATGCTTGCAACGAACGTAACGCATTTTGACACATTGCAAGATGTGCACGAATTTTGTTCATTAAATAAAACCGAGTTAGGAGCTATACTAAACAAATTTAAAAAAGTGGAAGCATCAGAATCATCCCATTATATGCGTCGCCCGTTATATATAGTGTACTGTCTCAGAAAAGGAGCTGAGAATCAATGACGATACTTGCAGTATGTAGAATAGAATTAATTTAATTGTTTTATGTAGTGGAGCTCGTGGAATCAACTGGTAGAGTTTACCGTTAACAATCCTTGGATATGGGCTATTTATGTAATAATCGCAGGATTCCCCATAATCATGCTGATTTACTGCTGCTGTTTCCAAAGTCAGGTATTATAATCGTTCGTCTCCATAGTTCGCTAAACGCCAATTTGAAAATTGAGAAGTAGATTTATAATGAAACTAGAATATCCCATAGCGTATTTTGAGAATATTGCAAAGATCTTAGAACTTCTTCCGGAATAATTCATTTTCTACATACAATACCAGGATAATCAAGATTCGAAGTCAGAAGACCAACAGCCATTAGAATTGGATGAGAAAGATCCAGGGGCCAGTGAAGAAAATGCCGATCAGGAAAGCAAAGAAATTATAGAATCAGAAGAATCGGAGGATCAAGAGCATAAAGATGATACGGAAGAAGATGTATGCACTGACGATAAGGAAGATAAGAACGTTGATGAAGAAAAGGTCCACGCAGAGGATCCTCGCGAAAATAGTGAGGTATATATGGTTGTGGCTCAAGTATTTGTTAAAATTGTATATCCTCCATGCTGGTGTTAAGGTTTTATTATATATACACACAATTATTCGCAGGATGGACCAATGTCAGGGGGAGAAGGTCCACGCCGAAGAAAGCCCAATAAAGAACAGTAATGTATTGAAATAATACATTGTCGCAATTACATTCCTTTACAGATTCACTGGAATGAATTCTGTAATTATAGAAAATGCAAATATCGTCAACAGAATTAGTAATTACATCAATGTTAACGATTACTGAATTGGTTGATATGCGACATTGAAATTTTCACGTACTACATTAAAATGCAAGGTCTAAATCTTGTACCTTATAACCAACTTGATCAAGTGTTTTTGGTTCTTTTTTTTTTGAAGGCATCAATCATGATTTGTCACAATCACATAACGACTAGAATCAGTTTTCATGGTAGAATATTGGAAATGAAGAAAGAATGTTGCATAACATTGCATCTTGTTTACCTAGTAGAAATCTTATCTTTGTTGAATATTTATTTAAGTATTATTTTGATAACCATACCGATTACTGCTCGTAATTAAAATACGTTTTCAAAAACTTCAAGTTCAATTACATGATACATGTCACTCGGTAGCAGCTTCTAGTGTATCATGTTTATCATATAATTTTGAATAATTGATATTGCACGTACGTTCCTGTCACTTTCTTCAAACATTATTTGAATACGTTGATGCATAGCTGAATTAACGAATTGCAAATTGTCAAGCATAACAAAATTGAATCAGTCCATATAAGTTCACTCTTAACATAGATTTTTACTTGAATATCGGTAGATTTGTTGGAGAATATTTCACCAAAGAATCAATACCATTGCAAATGCGAAGCGCAACTTTGAGAACTTATATAAATAACACAACTCACAATTGTGTTGTTTGTTTGAGATATTTACTAGTAACAATCATGAAAATCGAAAAGTGCACTGTTGATTTTTCTCCAATTATATCAGTTCTTATATTACAACATCTCTATTACCGATTTTTACGTGCAATTTCAAATACTCCATTTTGTTATTTGGTAATCCATTTAATATAAATTTTAAAAAACACGATATCGCGAATACTTTTATGCTTACCGATTACATTATAAAGACGAGGTAAGCATAAAGTATAAGCAAGAAGCAGCATAAAAGTCTATTGGTTCTATAATAGAACGTATTTATCTTCAAATCTGGTATATTATAATTATATTGTCAATAGCGACAACTTTGACACTTTAATTTGCATACTGGAAAATGCAAAAATTAACTTGACCAAACATGCTCAAAGGAGTTTTATGGTGAATGTGCAATGGATAGGGTGATATTCTGAACGCTAACAAAATGGTACTGAAAATCTTTTGAATTATCAAATTTCATGTCAGAAATTGTACATGCTGTCTGAGAACTTAATACTTCTCATATCTGCTCAGAATATATCAAAACTTTAGATTTGCCTAAAGTTAACGACTCAGATAATCTGAAAATGAGGCAACATGATAAAAAATGTTTTTCGTTTAGAATCATTTTTATGTATACCAATACAATCAATTTCGTCGTGAATTCCTAAGATTTGAGATTGATATTTCAAATATCAACCTTACAGTTATAGCATCATCCGAAACCAGTGTCATCATTATTCGAACCATCATAGATCCAAAATATACCTGTTTTTAGTTATAGCTGTGAAATACAATATGTATAGTATGTACCTCACTTTTACGAATAAAGAATAAGTCTTTATGATTGTGTATATCTCAGTGTTTTTATTAGTTAACCCTTCGTTGTCGTACTGGATCAAACTCACCCTGATGATTTCAAAAGGCTTTTGCATTCAAACTATCAGACTGATTTCAACCAAAAGAACATGAAACATACGTTAAATTATCGAAAATAAGAATCCATAATTGTTTTGAAAAACCAGTTGACATGGTACAACAAAATCTGAAAGCCATCAATTTGCGAGAAAGACCCTTTTTCATGAAAAGAAAATCTAACCTTCCCAAGATTTTAATATTTTTTCATAAAATTTATGGGTGACGTTCTCGAAATAGGGTACGTTGAGGAAAAAATTTCTCGGTGGTGTACGTTTCGAAACCTATATTTATTCCAACATATTAATTCGGTCGCTTTGAAGTATAAAAAAATGACTATTTCGAGTCGAATACTGATAGTTTTTGGTTTAATACTATAAAATAAAATAGTATAAATATTTAAAAAAGGTATTCAATCTGCCCCAGTGCAGTCGACACATATGAAAGCGCGATGTTGGTCGCACATTGGACGCTGACACGAGGAGCATTGCTCTCTCGTCTTCCGGTCCTTTCGTGGGGGGCACAATTTGCACCGGACCCTTTTTTCCAAGTAAAGTCGTCCTTCGGGTGGTGTGAAATCCTCGTACTTGAGAATTCCTGTGATTCCATGACTTATGTCGTGTCGGAGACTTGATACTTGCAACCGAGTTCGCAAGTAGGGCGCAACGAGGTGGAAAGTCAGTTTATAAAGACACTGCTTTGCTGTTAATGCTACCAGATTACTTTTTGGATTTTCAAATTACCTGAGTGCCTGTGCGGCTCTTGCATCTTCCAAATGTATCCGTGCTTTCCCCTTAGATTGGTGGTTGGCCTGTCCCGAGCATATGACCCTAGAACTCGTTCGCCAGTTGCTTCTTTAGTTTCCGTGTCATCAAAATCAGTACTTTCATATTTTAATTTCGATTCTTTACGAGAATTATCTTCATCATTTTCGGATCCGCCGACACCACAGTCGTTTTCAACATCTTTGTCATTCAGCAACGACTTTTGGAAACCATGGTCCGGGAGATTGTATTCCATCTACAAAGAAATTACGCCATAACGGCCTATATGTGAGAAGAAAAGAAAATAACGATCGCCACAATGATACTTACGGTTTTACAAAATAATTTTTAAAAGTTTATTATTTCAATTCTTTACGAAAGTCGACGCCTTTGTCACACTTGGGTCAAAATGACCCAGACCGCACGAACGATCCGACTTCAAACGGACATCTCAGCGACCCTTCAGCTGAACGTCAGCGTTGACAGATCTGAGTGAAAAAGGGAGGTACCAGGGCTGTAAAATTATGGTACATTTACGAAAAAAAATGCTAGATAAGATAAATACATATATCTGGATACTTTACAGCGCGGTATTGAAGTTTGATAGGTGTCAATACGATTATTACCACTGTATATCATGTGGAAGAAAACTTCATCGTTATCGTCTGAGTCTTCATTAGATTGCGATGTCACATCTTCTGTGATATTAGGTATCACCTTTTCTTGTTCAACAAGAATGGGTTGAAGATTACTGCTACTCTCTGTCCATCGAGAGAAGTAACTTGCGCTACGCATCGGCGCTTGAGATCGCGAAAGAGTGGGGAGTACGTAGTGCGCTCCCCAGTATCGTATATCAAGTTTCGACTATTCAAACTAACCGTTACGTATTGTATGTCAGGGCTTAGCTGCCGCTGGCTGCCGCTCCTGACTAGCACGCCGGACTCTCCGGACTCGAATTTGGCGCGGAGGGTGGTGAATGGGCGGAGACATGACCGAAATGGACGAGTTTCGTCAAGGTCGTGGATCCGTTCGCTGGATAGACAGAGAGTAGTCATTCTACTTCAAATTTATAAAAGAATAATCGGTTAGAAATATTAATTTACACACAACTAATGAAAAGTCAAATTCATATAAAATCATGTTTTTTTTCGTAAAATTGTGGTAGATCGCGTCATTATTGTCGCGTCAGGGTGGGACAAATGTTGAAATAATGATATTTTTTTCATAACTAGGTATTTTATCTCGTGTTGTCCCGACAACGATGCAAATCCGGGCGAGACGGTACATACAGATGTGATTGCCAACGAAGGTGTTGCAAAATCTGCAAACCAATTCGACCGTCGTAAATTGTACGGACAGTTCTTTACGCGTAGATGTATAATTTTGATGTAAATAATAAATATAACGTACCAGAGTGTACATCTGTGTATATTCCATAGTTCATGGTCGAGATAAAACTAATAACCACAAGACCACAATCGATATGGCTGATACCAGATATTTACTTCTGCTACGGACGAAATAGCAAACATTGAATAACACGAATTTATTATGATTTTCAATAGCGTATGTTATAATTTATTTTTGTTAATAAGTTTAGAATTAGTATCGAAAATTCATCCGTCGTTGCATGGGCACAATAATGGTAAGTTATTTTCGTTAACTTCGTAAATTCCATTTTCTCTGAATGGAATGATTTTTATTCTGCAACTAATCGAACCAATATGCATAATCAACGTAACAATTTTTATTCCCGTAACGCACGATCTCATACACTCTCAAATCCATTGTTTTTAAACGCCCCCAATCGTTGTTTTTCACGGTGTTCGATTCAATGTCCATTGTTGAAAGCAACATTTGTAAACATGGAAATCTTGCATGCTTAGGTGTAAAAATATATTTCCACTGTCTCAAGCTGCACTTATAATTGTTGTTAAAACAAAATGCGATCCAAGAGCGTCTATTTTTACAAGATAAAAACAACTCGTTAGAACATCTGTACCTAAAGAAATGTTAATTTCTCGGTACAATACACGTTACATGAATGCTGTACGCATTAAAATTCACCCCTGACTTTCCAATTGCTACCATTTTCTTACATCTACATACTTCGACATAGAAATTTATGAATTGTTTTTTTTCCTTTTATTATAGGTTTTGGCCAAGCAAATAATGAGGTTCAATATCTTTTGGACGACATCCCTTTGCCTGTGCATAAGGTAGTATCTTTAACTTATCATTTTATTACTTTTCTTGAAACTCATCATGCTTCAGAAATTATACTTTTTTTATATTTCTGTTTAGGAATTCGTTAAATCGGTGGAAAAAGCCAGGTGAGTTTGAAGATATACCACGTTTGGCAATGAAGCGATTCGGACACAAATCGTTGTTCCAAATTTGACAGCACAACTTTTTTATACAATATAAACAAATCTGTATCACTTATTTTTATGCAATTCGCAAATTTACGATATGGAACGCATGGGTACTTGGCCCTGCAACCCATGATAAGTGTTCCAATTCAATTATTACATATAGTGTTCTTGAAAGCATACAAGTTATACAATATGTGCTGTTTTGTATGCGATTACATGAGATGAAATTTATTTGCTATTTGTATATAACAGGAAACCTGTGCCTATCAAGCCTTATTGCCCATAAATTAATGAGTCGCGAGAAAGAAGTCGAACTAAGATATGAATATATCGGAGTTGATCAATCTGTTATTATTGATAAACTAGTTTAGTATAATTATTATTCATTACCCAATATACTTGAAGCATAGAAAACGATAGTAGAACTCAACATTATGTACTTTGCAGTCTTTTTGTAAAATCTCAATTATGCCACAGTTGAATTGACAATATTTAGCGTCGACAAATTTCCCCACGTATTAGATAGACCGTCGTAATCCATATAACACATGGCAAATTTATTTATCCCAAACACTGTATTTTTTTTGTTTTTTGAAGGCAATCCGTCTTGGATGAACATACATACGACTCGCTTTCATATATCCAGTTTCAACCAAACATACTGGATTTCAAAGAAAGGTATGCTAAATTAATCATTCACTTGTTGGCAAATAATATTTCTTGTACAATTAAAAAAAGAATAAAATTGGATGCAACACGGGGCAATATTTCAATAATGTGCATAATTTTAGGCAACTCGGAGTACCGCATCAAGAAACTGTGACGCTATACAACAGAGATTACAATAAAACTTTACATTTGTCCTCAATATCTGGAAATACGCAACATTTTCATTCGTCCTTTTTCCAGGATAAAGTAAGCCTTCGAATATGATAGATTTTTCATGGTATTTGTTATTCACGCCATAAGTCGTACATTAACATGTGAATAATAAATTTGAAATTTTATAGGTGATTCCACCTCTTGGAAATACTACATTTAACGTTGTATTTCTTGGACGTGAAGAAGGAGATATAGACAGTTACTTGTTTATTCATACCTCGGAGGGTACTCTTAAGTATCAGGTGCTCTTCATTGTTGCTACTATTTTATTATTTAAATAATTTGACTAGTCTCTAAATTGTCTCTATCCATTGCATAGGTCAGAGGTATAAGTGTTAGTAGTCCATATCGACTGCGGCCTGTAGTGGGAATCAAATTGCCATTAAATGCATCTTTTACGCCGCTTATATACATGCATAATCCTCACCCTGAATCTCTACAGGTAATATTTTATAATAATTTCATTTATTCTCCGAATTGGTTTTGTAAATGAAATTTACACGCCTAGGTGTCCCTTGATCACAGTGTAATTCATCATACAGTGGTTATAAGTGGAAGATACAGAACTACTTTAGATTCGTTTTTGTCAACAAACTTAGTTGCGACTCTTAATGTTTTTTAACCTGTTGGCTGACCCGTGAGATCTCTGAGAAATCGTGGTGTTCAGTTAAAATTTAGTTAGCTGGTTATTTTAATTGGAAATCGACGGAATGGTTTTTCATCAAAAGACGAGCAAAATTTTGTCATAATAGTTCAAAACCAACCAGAATACGATATTCATGTGTCGATCTCTTCACGACAGCTGAGTAAGTGAGTGAGGTAACTGTTCCAGCAACCAATGTCGTTTTATCGGTGCTCACTTTCACGTATCATCTAATTACACTCGAGCTCGTTACCAGATTAGGTATATCAGAGTAATATATCCAAAGTTCAACGTAGTCTACGCATCACAATATTATCACTAATTATTCGCGAGAAGCAAAATTAATAACGGCACACCATTCAATCATGTCAATAATATATGTATTTTCTCCGTAGGTGGTGGAGGTGTTTAGCAGCGGAGGAGATTTTCAGTTAGAACTTCCATCAGGTCAAGCGGAAGGCCCTCGAGAGCTATGGGAAATACCTCCATATCAAACGAAACCCGTAATTAGATTACACTTCAATGCGTATGCAGAGAAAAACCATACAGCCTATATTAGGTAATTGGATTGCTGTTGTGTGAATCTCGAGTCGTTTAAATTAATTTCAAGTCTACAAAAGTCGTTCTAGTCAGTCCTGACTGAAAGGTTTAATCCTAACTCGCCGACCATACATTTCCGCACACAAGTTGCATTATACAAATAGACCCTGTCAATGGTGTATTACAGTCAAGTTTGGAAATTTTCTGAAATAAGGAAAACTTTCCTGGGTAACAATTGTATCGTTATTAATGCTCACCTATTTACTAGCCTGCACCATAATTTTCAGGTTCAAGGTTAATATTAGCGCAGAGATACTAGTGGTAGCCGTGGAAGTGGAAGTCGGCAGTGGAGCGGGACTTCACTGGGGTGGAAATTCAGGAGTGCTCAATTTGGGTATGGGCGGTACGCTTCAACCCCCTCTTCGTTATCCGATCGCTTTGAAAAATTCTGCTAAAAAGTCAGTTAAAGTACTGGTAAGTGTTTGAATATTTTCAACATATTTCCAATAATACAAGAATTGTATTTATAATCGAATTAGAGAAGGATAGGATCATTTATAGATATAACATTGATTCACAGAATGTAATAAGTATGCCGGTATCAAAGGCACTACAAATTGTTTTTGAACCAGTAGTCGTACCAGGCGATACAGAAACAGCCATCGTTGTTGGAACATTGATATACGATTGTAAGCATGTAGTTTTTTGTTCATGGAACTTTCCTTATTGGATTGTGAATTATATCTTCATTTTCCGTGGTTTAGGGAAAGCTGGATTGGATTTGCGACATTTCAAGGGTAAATTAGTTATAAAAGGAGTCGGACCAGGTGGCTCCCATCAAAAGTTGGTAGTACCTTGGGTAGCAGAAGTTTTGTCTGGTGGTCTAGAAGTGAACACTTCCGTGACCCATTATCGTGCACCTTACTCAGTGCAACCTCGAAACTTCAGCGTTACCAACAAGTATAAAATTCCGCTGGCTATAACAAACGTGTCACTCTCTACAAAAGCGAGAACTCTTTTTTCGGTGCTTGTCTTTTACAAATTTTCTTCATTCGGATGACGAGAAATATAAGGAATTTATCATCGAACTATTACCAATGTTTCAGATCACCAATTTTGTTCCAAAAATTGTGGAACCTGGACGCAAGGCTAACATATTTTTATTGCAAGTTTTGGGAGATAAAAAATATGAAAATTTAAAGCTCGAGTCATCTATGTCGATCCACTCTAATGTCTCTATTACTGAAGTACCGCTCTTCAGTTATGATGGAAAAGTGCAAAAAATTATACTCGACGAGCAAGACAGCGATAAGGGTATAATGAATTTTGGCACCGTTGGTAGCGGTACAGAAAATGAAGCTTTATTTGCACTAGAAAATCAAAATCCCATAAACGTTGAACTTCACGGATGGGGCGTGAATATGGCTGGTGCTGTACTGGAACTAATGGGCTGTCAAAGTGGATCGAGTAATCTTTTCACCAAAGGGATTCTCAATATTAGTGTTTGCAGTCACATAGGAAATGTAAATATCCAAAGAATTATTGAACAATCAAATCATTATTTTTATAAGTAAACGATCCATGTCCAATTAAACGTTTCAGCAAAGTATAAAACCCGGTTATTTGGCGGTATTCAAAATTAAAGTGAAAACAGCGACGGTCGAAGAAGACACAATTATTGGTGAAGTCTTTGTACGGACGACGTACGAGCGTCTAACAGTGCCCGTTTTCATGCGAGTCGCTCACGGACGTATATCTGTGAAGAAAATGATCATCACCGCGTGTTTTCCGGTTAGCAAATATCCGGATATTGATCACTCACTAACTATGTCAACTCAAAGATATAGGAAATTGAAGTGATACAACATCTTTTCAGGGAGCGATTTGCACCCATCAAGTGAAAATACATTCAACATTTGCCAGACCGATGGAGGTAAAATCTATCGTGCCAATTCACAAAGATGATCGTATCAAATATATTCCGTTAGACGAGTCAACATTGTCTGTTGTATCGAAAGGCGACAATCATGTCGGATCGATAAGATTCGATTCATCAGTCACATGTAAACCACACTGCTACTTAGGATTGTCATTGAATACCAGTGGTAATTATTTCTTGCTATGGTTTCTATAGGGTAAATGATTCATTCGCAACGCAACAAATTACATTTTTTTCTCTATGCCTTAGCTGGTAACCAGTGGTTGAATACGTTAAGTCTTCCTTCCCATACTCGTGATTCAGATTTGAATCTATTGAATACACGATATACACGTTATCTGAATTCAACGGGAGGAGGTTCCTGGGAGAATATAACAATTCGTTTAGATACTACTGAAGTGAGAGGGTATAAATTTAACGTGAACGTAAAACATTATTGGCCGAGTCTGTTGGGTAGCTCTGGTAATGCAAGGAATGAGAGTTTCTTAATGTTTCCATTAACTCAAGTCGGGAATATGTCGTACGGAACAATCAAGATTGTTAATCCCACTGCTTCTCCGCTACTGGTGCAGCTAGTGCTAGATTGGAGTTACCCGCAAGGACTTCGACTCTATCATTCTCTGCCTAACAAGTACGTATTAGTAACATATGAGACTTCATCAAATCTGAGTTGTGAATTTCTCGTAAAATGTCTTATATAATACGATAAATTCGCGATTCATTGATCAAATTGTATTATTATGATTTAGGATAACTAGCTATTAGAAAAATATCTTGCGACATTTTTTTTAAGTCTATCAATACTCTGATCAAAGCTCTGAATTCTTGCAAATCAAGAATGTTCCTTATTTTGGTATAAGATTTCGAAGAAATTGAACATCAATTAACGTGCTTTTGGCTTTATCTACAGATTCAAACCGGTCTGTTCGGATTGCCCGACAACTATACCTGGAGAATTTAAATTAGAGCCTCTAACAAGTGAACGGGAATTGTTTGAAAAACAACTAAATGTTGCAACGCCCACACATGCTTTACCACTTTATCTGTCTGCACATGAATCCAAAACTGTACGTTTGTCGTATACACCAGCTGGTGCCAGTTCGTCTTCGGCACTTTTGTATATCAGGTAAGTTTTTTTTGTTTTTTTTTGCGTTTATCAACATTCATTCGGATTTACTAGTATTACTATAACCAATTAATTGTTTTTTCTTGTAGAAATAACATGACCATACTTGAAGTTTTGCGTCTAGTAGGTCGGGGCGCATATGCTCAATTTAAATTCGGTAACCGTAAACCCGGATCAAATACGCCGCTCCTTTTTGAACTCGCAGATAAGCATCTCAAAGATTGCAAACGTAAGTATTAGCCGGTTTTTCATAATTACTTGATATCGCGTGATTAATTTCTCGACAATTCTTTTAATGACTTATGGTTTTTTCTATAGGTGAAAGATTACGTAGAAATCCGACGCCCAATTTAACTGTAAAACGTTCTTTCACTGCAAGAAATACTGGAGAATTACCGATTGATATTCATGGATTTTACATCAACGGATTAAGATGCGAAGGCTACGGTTTCAAAGTTTTAAATTGCGCTTCTTTCAAATTGAATCCAAATGATACAAAGAAAATTGAAATAGCTTTTACACCTGATTTTACGCTCTCTCGCGTAGAACGGGAGCTTCAAATAATTACGAGCTTAGGAACTGACACGGTGCAGGTGGAAGGTGTTAGCGAAAGTGGTGTAGCTAAGCTATTGTTACTGACCACCGTTCCAGTACATACTTTGGAGACTTGTGCGGCTGTGTTGACGAGACCTTCTTGGGAACAACCAGTTCGTTGGGCGGCCATAAATCTTTCCATTGTACTGCTAGTGTGTATTTTAGCAATTTCCTTCCTCGAAGCCGACAAGATATTGCGTGGAGCGTTGGCTAACTTATCCAAAGCTGGCCCTGTACAGCCACCGCTAGATCTTAGATTATTATCAGATGTCTCCACGCAAGCTGTTTCAACGCCGAGTAACCCGAAAGAAAAAGTAACGAGCGATGACCGGACCAAATCTAATAAAAAGGAGGTAATATTACCTGACTGGTCGTTGATGAATGTGAAAAAAGTGAGGGAGAAAGATGGGCAACGCTCATTGAAAATTCCGGATTGGACGGTTGACGAAGAACGCCGGTTCAAAATGGACACAGAATCAAAAGAGACGATTGTACCGAAAAAGGTCGAAGCCCTGCTTGCATTGGACAGCAGCAATAATAATAGCAATACCACAACATACTCGGGGAAGAAAAAGAATAATAAAAAACACGCCACTAATCATGAACCGCAAGCAGTCGAAAGTCCTGTTGCAGTTGAAGCTGTTCCAGCTTCGGACATGCAGATTTTGCCAGAAAAAAAATATTCAAGTGTCATTTCATCAAGATCGAGTCCTACAACTAAAAAAAATAAATCAACCAGCCTAACAGTAGGTAAGGAAGATGCAAAGGTAACGGAGAACATAGCACAAGCGGATATTACGACGCAGTTGATGGCACCTACGATTATCGATGCTAAAGTTGACTCGAAACGGAAACATGAAAATAATACTAACAGCAGACCGCGTCAGCATGGCAATCGCTATAAAAAATATGAAGTATCAAACACACAAAAGAACAATCAGTTTTCAGAAGAAGAAACGTCGTCGAGTACTACGGAAAGTTCTGTTCACGAGGACACAGTATCTTTTAAGGTATAAATGTAATTAATAGAATTAAGCCAGTTGGATACGCATGTCACAGTACTGGCAAATTCAAGTCAATTTTCGTTTTATTTGACTGGCTTCGAATAGACCTGTTGGGACACTGTTTAGTAATTGTGAATATATTTTTTATCACTTATTGTTCATAGAATTGCGACGATACGTACGTGAAACCTGAAATGCTCCAACGAAAAACACCAGCAAAAAAGCCTAGAGCACAAACAACGTCGATCACACCCACAATAGACTACAAAGATAATTATGAAGGTGATTGTGATGATGATGATTATGACAAAGACAGGCACAATAATCCAAATCGTTGGAAAACTAGTACAGCACGCTCAAATGTGAAACATCATCAACATCATTCGTCACGATGCAATAACGATCCATCGACTAAAATACCACGTCATAGTAAGAATGCACCACGAAAGGAGAAAATTACACAAAAGCGTCGTATCGTCGATAAAACTCATATTAAGAGTAGGTTGCACAAAACTTGACAATTCGCTTAGTTAGAAATAATTCTGCTAAATAATGAACTGTTATATTCTAGCCATTTCGTTGAATGGTACTTTGTCATCAGTAGAGGAAAGTCGGTTCGTACAACCTGTAATCCCACCACCTTTGCTTCCGCCGCCGTTATCTTGGGGAGAAAACAGAGCTAAATTCAGTGACGTAGTGGCCCGAAACCAGGACAGCATTTCGATGTTTGCTCCCGCGGCGACCCCATCTAAATCATTGGAAGTTTCATCCTTGCTTGGCCACAATAAAAGTCAATACGAAAGCACCTCAAGCAAGGTTCTCAAGGAAATCTCCAATGCACATTATAATGTCCGATCGCACATTTTAGAGAAAAATCCGTCATTCAGCAAGGATCACACAACAAATCAACAGGTTTTACCGATAACATCACCAACTTGTCACTCAAACAGCTATTTTATCAATGCATTCGCCGAACCTTCGGTAAGCTGTCTCCTTTTTTTATATAGGTACACATTTTTTGTCTCGTCACCAGGATTTCATGGTCATTTTTTTTCAATAGCAATACGAACCAGAATTAATACCGTATGAATTACCAGAGACTGACGAACCGCTTGAAAGTCTAGAGGCAGATTCGAGTGGTTCGTTATGGGATGATGGTGCTGCAGCAAAAAGTCTGCAAGGAAATACGTCAAATCTTGAAACTGAAATACCAACGTCTGGTGATAAACTTTCTAATATGTCAGACACATTGAAAGGTAAATTAATATTATGATCTATATACGTGTAATAGAAATTCTTTGAACTCAATCAAAATCATAGCGTGATACTCGTAATTTGCAATAAATTCCTATGTAATTTAGATGTTTTTCGTGAATCCTAATCATAAATTGAATTCATCTTCAATAGATAACTGGTCAACGATGGAAACGAATTGGGAACCGTTATATACTCGAGCGGCAGTTGGGGAAGAACGAAGCGGAGTATGGGGAGTAAGTACAGGTCGTGTGTGGGCAGCAGCACCATGGGGTGCTCCGGCACCATCCACAAGTTCAATACAGACTTCTGCAGCGTCGCAACAAGCACAACAGGAAATTCAAGTAAATGCTTCCTTAGTAAAAATTAGCACAACCTGGAATTCATTTACAGCAGTTATTTTATTTTTCTAATTTCAGGATCGCTCCAGTTTTGACCCTTTTCGATCACTGAGTACCATTTGGACACCATCATTGTCGGATCCATGGAAATCAAAATCAGACCAATAAACGGCCATTCAATTTTATTTTCACTTCATATGTTTTTGTTAAAACATTTTCACAGCATTCACTAGGGCAACAATATTATTTTATTTCTTATAATTTACTTTTGATGCAATCCGTTGACTTTTTTATTCGCAATATGTTCAAGTCTATATATATATATATATATATATATATATATATATATATATATATATATATATATATATATATGTATATTTACATCATTTTTTTTTTTTTGGTGTAGCAATTTCCTTTTACGACCTCATCTGAGATGCATAGGTCAATTGAGTTTATAATTTTTATTGCTCCAAATTTTATAGAACAGAACATTTTTTGCCGAATACAAAACGCATGAGAAAAACATACCTAAAAACATTATATCCTAATTTTTTATTCCATTTAGTTGTAATAAATAATATTACAGCCTAGACGCACCACCATTGAATCTCGGATACTGTGTTGAATCTCTTCCGGCACACTCGTGTACAAAGCATGCAAGCTCAAAAAAACAATATCACGTATACATCTGAGTTTAACAAAAAATAGTGTGTTACACATGAATGAATCAATCGTAATTCGAAGATTCAAACGAATTATTCTGCAGGAATATTTAAATATTCGAATAATTTTTTGAAAAACCTTAAACGTCATTGATCTCTCTTGATTCCAAGAGTTATTTTTGTATCAATTAGTTTTTTGTTAGTAGACCTCACAACGTAAAGTTCAGTATAATCTCCCTATATTGTACCATCTTAATAAGACTGCTCCATCTTGGTTTTTATTAAATAAATCCGAATTCTGACAAGTTTTCATGATCTATTTCATGTTGTTCATAATCTACTGAAAAATTGATGCCCGTGCTTCCAATATCCATCCTATTCTCTGGGTTCTGAATGTTATATTCCTTAGAAATGTTTTTCACGTGTCTAGCATTTTTTTAATACTTGTATTTTACAAAGAACACAATGTTCATTTTCAAAATTCTGTGGAATCACATCACTTTGCCCTTACATTGAATATTACTTTTCAAAAATGAAAGTGACTGTGATGAAGTCGTGCTTTATGAACTTAGCATGAAGTTCCAACTACCCGCAATTTTATGCTCAACACTCATTGAATCATTTCAGCAAGGAGTACAATTTGAATAATATAACTATATTGGAATTGTAAATTCTTCAACAACGTGAAGGATATTATGTGATTTCTCTAAATATACGGTATGCAGGTATAAGTAGTAATGCAGTCTAATATAGCATTAATCCAGAACTATTTTATTCCAGAGTTGTAGATAGAAATGTACAGAAATATTATTTTACATCTTGCATGCGAGAATGTACTTATTCATCGTCGATGTCCAAATTTATATCAAATGTTTAGTAAAAAATGTACTACAGATGGGTCGATCGACAGCCAGTCACCATTGTTTGGCGCATCGCGCATGACTTGGCTTGCTGTATTTTTCGAAGTAATATCTGCAAGAAATAATTATTTCCAGTTTACAACCACGACGTTTAATCTGTGAAGAAAATTATACTCGTACCATATTTTCGGCATCAATTTTTTTTTGTTGCCTGCTTCGATTGATAGCGGAGTTGCCTGGTCTTTGGACTGTAGACAAAGTTTTCATAGGTTTACTCTGTGATTTTTGATGCGACATTATTTTTTGTAGTAAGAGCTGATTGTCTCTTTCAATTCTTTGCAATTCAGCGTTTGTAAAACTCATATTTTACGTTCGTTTCGGCGAATATAGATTTTGAAAATTTGTTTTACTATCAACGATATACCACTCGCGTTGCTAGGGAAAAACAACCAAATTGTTTGGATTGATTCGTGATATGATGTCGTAGTAGGTATCTACCATCAACAATCTCGTATTGATCCGGTTTAACAGGGTTTACATATGTCTGTGCTATATTTTCATAAAGGAGAAGGCAAAAATATAAATTGCATCTGTTGACTTGGTATTGCTTGGTTCTATTATTATTCAAACTACCTTCTACGACCACGTTTCATGTTTTGTTATGTTTTATAGTCCTTTTTTTAATAAACAAAAGTTTGGCGCCATACCCGATTGGAGAGGATGGGATGGGAACGATCGAGATGGTACGTAATTGATTACATGTAAGTTACAATTGTAGATTAACTGTTATACGAATCATACCATATTGGATAGTGTTACGATGTACCTTACAGTATGAAACTTTCGTGACTGTTTATTTCAATCAATACCTAAAATAGACTATAATCGGTAAATTTGCTTCCTATTCAAACTGTGTTGATTTGTCACACACACTTCTTCCCGCAGCACACAGCACTACTTGCCACGTCGTCCGGAAGAGTCTGTAGTAAAATCTTGTAATTTTCGAACGCGATCCAAAAGCTTTTCCGAACTCTGAATCAGTCTGAAGTGTCGAACCGCCAAAATGAAACTATCGAGTGTTTCTTTGGATGCGATTGATGAATCTATAAGAAATACGATGAAGAGAATCACTTGAAATTCTTCATCAATATAAATATTGTTACATGATGCTATGATACGAGGGTAATTTCGCTGGGAAACGTTTCATCCTCACTAGAACCTGAGAATCCTTCTTGAACACGTACGCACGACTATGCTGCCAGAACGTGGACCGACCGCGCATCACTACGCTCGACAGCAGCATGTCCGTGTGTCGCACAGTATTCGGCTCGCTTCGGAATGTTTCGGAAGGCTGAACGAACTCGAAGCATCGTTCGAGGTTATCAATCGCGTAGCCCCATTGGGTGGCTTGATACCTTGAACGCTGCCGAACGATACTTCGGGTTCGTCCGGTCTACCGAAACATTCCGAAGCGAAGCGAACGCTCGGCACCACACCAACATGCCACTGTTCGATTGTATAGTGCACGGTTGGTCCACGTTCTGGTAGCACAGATGCACGATATTGCATTTCTAACAGCTGACGACGCGCGTGCGTGAATAGCGTGGTGAAGAGTGTCTCGACTGGTCTCGACCGTCTCGACTGGCAGCATCACAAGCTTCCTCGAACAAACGACGAATGATTGGCGTTAGTAGCGTTTCATTCGCGATGAAGTGTGAGTGTAGTGTGTGGTTGCCGAGACACCGGTGTTAATTACTCGCAAATGGTTACATCCACGGACGACGCGAGGTATTGTAAAGATGTCTGGCAGTAGTGACTCTGAAGAATTCTTCGATGCTGAGGATGACAGTTCGAATCGTAGTTCACGGTAATTTCGATCGTTTGTCACTCGGATGCGACAATTGCTGATGGCAAGCAGAACGGGCGGCGGTGGGTGGGCCGTGGTCCTGTCAAAAACTACATCGAGTGTACATGGCGCGATATTCATTTCAGTAACAACGACGTAATCGACGCGAAGGACTGTCAAACGTATGCGGGACAGTTGCAAATCATCGTATTGCTACAAATATTTTCGACAGAATGTTCGCCTTTTTGATGTTTAATTTTCAATTTCCGTACTGACTTCTACGAGAATGTTTCTCACCGGTCATAGTTATTTTCACTCTAAATGACTTCATTTGACGAATGCATACTTTATCAGATTCGTTACTTCAAAAACTTAGAAAAGAAAAAAAAAATAGAGATCAACTCTTTTCCACGATATATCATCAATGATACGCTAATCTAATGTATAGATTAAATGACATTCTTAAGAGATAAGATATTTGGTTATTGCAATGTCAATTCCCTATGGATACGATGTTTAACATTTCTTATTAAGAATGACATTGATATACCTAAAAAATTTTAATAAATTTTATTTAAGATGTCAGTAAATTTCAATATTGCTATTACAAAAATAGGTATCGGAACTCATTATCACACCATAAATGGTTGATACTACCATTCATTAAAAGTTCTAAACTCGACACTACATTTTATATAGGAAGTCTAAGTCCCGAGTTGCAACATCTGCCGAATCAAAATCTACCAGTGTTGTAAAAGATCAACTATCAACGGAAGACGTTTTTGTTAAACCTGCCGACCCAAAGCCAATTCCAGATGATGTCAAGGATGCTGGAGATATGGAACGCAAGCGGAACATCGATAAACTTGTGCGTCATTATTTACTTTGGTGTATCGCTATGTGCTATCAAACTCTGCTTAAGGAACGCTTCATCGTTACTATTACCTGTGAATTGCATGAAACACTGGTGAATCGTTTTTGCTTATTCGCATGATCGTGATGACCATTAGATGCTTAAAAGAATTCTTGTGCGTCAGGCTGGCAGGAGAGTTAATAGTTCTAGAATAGATTAGTTTCAGTGATGACGGAGGTTCATGTTATTTTGTATTCCTATATTGGAGTAATCTGCCAATTCTTAGTCCTTTCCTATGCTGATACTCAACTTTGAGTAATAGAGCCTGAAATTTATTTGTTTTTAACAGGAGGAGGAGCGGAAAAATAGTGGTGTGGACAAAATTGTTGGCAGGCGTCGATTTCGTGAGCTCAGGCAACGTATGCAAACCGAAGATGACGATATTCCGATCAATAATTCGCCTCCCGATAGTCAGACATCGTCTATAGAAGGGGTTTATCCTGTGCCATCAAAAACTTCTCACCCGTTCAGAATTATAGAACATGATACTCTTAGCTTGCAAAGTATGACATCATTGGGACGTGTAGGTCGAATATTGGCCGGCACGTCCGACACTTCTGGAATAATTCCACTTACGATGCCCCAATGCTTTGTTAATCCGCTTGCTTGCGAGACTCAAACGGCTTCTGGGAATAATGTTTCCGAATATGAGGATCCTACCTCTGGTAAGGTATCCCAATCTACGAGTATCTTAACTTTGTCTGACGAGAATCGCGAATCCTGCGTCCATGAAAGACAAGACGCATGTCGACCCTGCCAAGGTAATATGCCAGTCATTTTACAAGAACCAGACGTTATTGCCAGTACTAAAAGTAACGGGAAACCTGTCGAGAATTTACAGGATATAAATCTCCCGGCAATGCCTGTCGCACCACCAAGACGCAAAAAAAAATCGAAAACACAAACACCAACGGAACTTGTTGTAAGATAATCCTCGATTTTGTCAATATTCACCACTAAAAATTAGATAATTCATTTTCGCACGAGTTTTTTTTTTTGTTGAAAAACTAACATTTAATACAATTATGAAAATAATTGATAATACAGCCGATTAGGAGACTGGCTTTTATGGTCAATGCTCATTTGGGTTATTTTTCCTCATTTTCAAAGTAGTGGGAGTATTTCCATCTATTTATAATGTGAACTCAGGAGTCCAGTTTATTGGGTTTCAATTTTGAATAACGATAGTGTGAGCTTCGGAGTTCACCCAAAATTACCTGATAAATCACTTTTCATTTGATTGCACCAACATTGCCGATTGATTTGTTAGAATAAATTGACATGTTTCAACCATTTCTTTCATCTAATCCGCATGGAAAATGAAATTGAGTATTGAAAATTTTCATGTCTTCCAGTTATTTCTATTTCTGATAGTATGACCGGTATTCAAAGTAAACAAAAGATGAAACATTTATTTGCACAAGTATATTAATATTAAACGTGCCATCTGTAATAACAAACATTGAAATTCACAACTTGGCTACTCCTGATCTTGCTCTAAATAGATTGAATGAGACCAGAAATGACTGCTTGCTTTGTTTTTAAATTTTCAAGATGTTAGCAGCTTTATCATTCTGCACCTGTTCTGCTAAGCACCACCTTTATGTTTTGATTTTTTTTCATTGCTGGTTTATGGTATCAAGTCTATTAGATCCTGATTAATATGCTATTTATTTATGTTCATTCCAGCCAGCGACTATTCCAGAGTTAGTACCAGCTTCATCACTTCCAAGTCCAGCCAGTACTATTGAATCTATTACGCGAGAATTTGAACACTCCTTGGACATTCGATCTGCTACTAAAGGACAATATGTGGTCAAACCGCAGGTAGTTATAAGTTGGAACACGTTGGACGCAGTGTTGTTATCCCGAAATATATATATATATATATTTAATAATCTATGATAATAACTAATCAAATTTATAGGATGAAGACAAAGCCAAGGCTGAAGGGCCATCTAAAGAAGAACTAGAACGAGTAGAACGAATGAAGGCTGAGATCATGAGCATTCGTTCTAGTGAATTTTCTAATAGTCCTCTTGGATCAGTATCGAGCAACAGCATAGGCCGCTGTTCACTCGGCCCCCACAAGCTAAGTGGGTTTGGTATACAGGGATCGAGGGAACGGCGGAAATCCGCCGGTGATCAGGATATGATTAAACAGCTGAACATGGTCGTCAGAACACGAACGGATTCTGGAAAACGATTGACGGATAGGGTGCGAGAAGAATAACGATGTTTAGTTTTTGATTTAGCTCCCACTACCTATAACGTTCTCTTGTTTATATACGGATTCAAATTGCAGGAAATATTGGAACAAGTCTCCGTGTTGAATTTGGATACTGGCGAACGAGTACCACTAAGTGTGGCAGAGGACAAATTACCTCAGTGTATGGATCCTCTATCGCTGCAGATAATGCGTATAACCTCGGAGTATGTGAGTGGCGCGAATTCTGAAAAGGAGAAGGAGAGTGACGAAGAAAGCGTGGACAGTAAAATGTCCAGTATACCTCCGGATGAGGACGCAGCAGTTGGACGAGTTCGCAAGAAAACGCAAAGGCTGCGAAGATTTCTGGGATCGACAGTGAAGAAGACGATGGATAAAGCAAAATCGATAGCTCAAGAAGTTTCACATGCTCGACATAAGGAAGACATAATGGATATCGTTGACGACGTGTATCCGGGTGAGCAGCAGTACATCAAGCTCAAAGCATCCAACAGTCATAAAGGGCCATACGAGTTTGATAATATCCAACATGTCCAAGACCTCAGCGGTGAACACGTTGGTCCTGTATGGTGTATGAAATTCTCAGCATGTGGACGACTCTTGGCGACGGCTGGTCAGGACCGAGTTCTGAGAATTTGGGTATTAAGAGACGCGTTCACTTATTTTCAGGTAGGAATTCTTTATTTTTTCAAAGGAATCAAATGTGATGTATGCAATGTATGCGTTCAAGGCAATGTTCAAAGTTCACACTTACAAGATCAAAAATGAGTGGTTGATTCAATAGTTAACGTTGTAAAGTTTAATCAATCTATCACAAAGGTTTGTGCTCCTAGAAAATAATACTCGTGGTTTCAGGATATGCGAACCAAGTACAACGCGGAAAAAGTGAGTCCAACCCCATCCCAAGAATCGTTAGTTTCTCAGCAATCAATTGACGATCCAAGTATTACAATCGGCGCCAACAATGAAACAGAGAGTGCCAAGAGCCCTTTCATGCCGAAACCCTTCTGCACGTACACAGGCCACACGTCTGATCTTCTGGACGTTTCGTGGTCCAAAAACTACTTCGTGCTATCCTCGTCGATGGACAAGACTGTTCGCCTGTGGCACATATCGCGAAAAGAGTGTTTGTGCTGTTTCCAACATATCGACTTCGTCACCGCAATAGTGTTCCACCCGCGTGATGATAGATATTTTCTATCCGGTTCTCTGGATGGCAAGCTTCGTTTATGGAATATCCCTGACAAGAAGGTCGCCGTGTGGAACGAGGTCGATGGCCAAACAAAACTAATCACTGCTGCAAATTTCTGTCAGAATGGTAAATTTGCAGTTGTTGGATCGTATGACGGCAGATGCATATTCTATAACACCGATCAGCTCAAATATCATACGCAAATTCATGTAAGATCGACACGTGGTAAGAATTCAACAGGACGAAAAATCAGTGGTATCGAACCAATGCCCGGGGAAAACAAGATATTAGTGACCTCCAACGACAGTCGAATTCGTCTTTACGACCTGCGGGATTTAAATCTCTCTTGCAAGTACAAAGGATACGTAAACGTCAGTAGTCAGATAAAGGCAAGCTTTAGTCCTGATGGACAGTACATCGTCAGTGGGTCGGAAAACCAGTGTATATACATATGGAAGACGCATCACGATTATTCAAAGTTCTCAAGCGTAAGACGCGATCGAAATGATTTTTGGGAAGGGATTAAGGCGCACAACGCCGTCGTCACCTGTACAGTATTTGCGCCGAATCCAGATATAATTATCAAACAGATAGAAGCGCGTGAACGATGGGAAGGTGGCTTGGATTCAAAAAGTATCGGTGAAAATGCAGAAACGATCCCTGTAGATCCGGTTGTCGAACAGAGAACCAAAGGATGCGGGGGTCATGTTTTGGTCAGTGCTGATTTCAGTGGATACATCAAAGTGTTTTTGAACAAAACCAAGCCCAAACATAGCTCGTTGCCCGCTTCCGCACTTGCATAGCACACCGTTATCCCAGATAAATTGTAGTATGACTCATGACCGAAACGATGTGATACGTTGTTGAGAAATTTTCCAATCCGTCGTTCAAGGACGATCGATTCATGATCTTCGCCTCTTTATTGCATCGCCATCTGCGCAAAGCAGACGATTATGTCATGCTATATTTAATGGCATAGATCTTTGAATATTTTTTTACTGAATGTCATTTCCTTCAGGGTTAGCCTTGTCATGCTTTGTAATTATTCCATGTAAGTTGGAGCGATGACAAAATTTGCATTGCATCGCCATCTGTGTGCCTAGCAAGTTTCGAATGTTAGCCAAATGTTTTTCTGTCACGTGCCTCGTGCTCGTACAGCGTTGTAGATTTAAATTTTTGAGCCTTTAGTTTTTTTTTTTAGAAGAACTAATTGTAATGTATAATCACTGATCAATTTGGCCATCACTGTGAATCATCAAATTCACAGAGATTGATAAAGACTGTAAAGATAATGAAATATTTTATTATATACTATTGCAGCGTTGAAATAGTAAAGTGACGAGCTGTAACACCCATCTTACGTACGAATCTGACTCTAACGCTTTGAAACGGACGTGTTGAATTATTTGAATGTCAGGAACTTCAGATGAAATCAATAGCCTTTTCTCACCGAGGTTCCTCCGCACAAAGATGAATATAAATAAATCAACCGTTAATTAATATCAGCGTCGTCAATTCGTACTAAAACAAGACACGTGACAACTGCATATTCTAAATTTATTTAACAACAGAATTTCTACTGCTCCACGACCCTAACGTAGAAATATTCATATTTTGGAGTGAAGAGATATCTCTTCAGTCTACGTAAAGCTTGGATATGCTACAGTTTTGGGTCGAAATTACAGTATCTAGAATTTTTTTGTTTGTATATCTATTATATTGACGAATTCGATTTTACGAGAAATGTAAAAAAATTCACACGAGTTTGCTATGTCGTAAATCATATCCGACGATTCAAGGAGACAAAGTCGATCGATTGTCAGAACCGAATCATTGTACGAACGTTATACTTGGCACAAATCTATGCGAGAACAAGAGCTTTATAAATAGTCGTTGTTTGTTAAGTAGTCTACAGTTATAAAGATACCGTTACGCCGGCAAATTTTGCTGGTCGATTTATTCTCTGCTGATGAAGCGTCCAACCGAAGTCTTGATGCTTGAATCTGTTTTATCGCGCGGGTCATTTGTCCGATCGCACATTGGATTGTTCTACCAATAATACGGGATAATTGGACTTCATAATCCCGATAGATCATTATTATACGGATGATCATAGACAACGGCAATGGAATTGATCATATTAGACTGTAACTCGTTAAAAAATGAAAAATAGTTCATTTTTGGCACAATTCGATCCTTCGAAATATTTACTTTGATACAGAAATTGAAATATTCTATAATTAATATTTCCTGTAAACAATTAAATTCATTATGAATTGAACAGCTCTGAACAGGACACAATATATTGAGTACAAATATATTTTAGTTGCCGATTTGAGATGCTGCGATGCTGATCAATCATCGGACCTCGGTCTCTTAGAGTTCTGCGAAGTGAATTTAGTACCTTCGTAGGTTTATGGAGTGGCTTATTGATTCGACCATGCCTATAATTGATCATTAATCACATTCCTGTCATACTAACATAAAATTCGACTCCCTATTGAATGTATAGATTTTCTAATATTGGGATGTTTATCGGGTCCACTTTACTCACAGAAAATCTATCCGTGGAATGCTAATTAACGATCGTTCCATGCCGCAGTCACGACGTTTATGATAGATCATTTGTATGACTTTTCTCATAGTTTTATTCTATGGGAAAGGAAACGTGCACCACGATGAGGACAGCGATATTTTCCCTCGAGTACATTCCCATCATATTGTTAGGGAATATTTGTTCCGACCCTATAGATATCGATCGTATAAATGTTACCACGATTAATCATGTATGTAGAGTGATAATAATTTATTGATAGGAAACAAAAATCGTGTTTGGATTTTATGCTGCTGGCCTTAACGCAATCATGTGAGCTAAAGCTGAATCTTGCGTAACAGTCAAGAGTTCAACTATCTTTATCGGTTTCATCGCTTCTCAGTATTTTTGAATGAAATGTTTCATTTTCAAAAAATACCATCGCGTAAAGTTTGTTACTTGCTGGTATGCTTCTGCTTGAAGATTATAAATTAACGCTAGTAATAATATTTCATGATATGTTAACGTTCACCCGAGAAAGTGAATAAATATCTTTGTACGAGCGATCCCAAAAATTACTGTTTCTTGTCTTTTGAAAAATTACCAATTTTCGTAGAAAAGTTAATAATTCCAGTAGCAATCGCAAGCTAATGTGCAAAAAAAATTAGGTAAATCGAACCTTCCATTTAAAAGAAATAAAAACTCTCGAAAACAGATAACGAAGTGGTTTTTGGGTGAACGTTCACGTAACTTGTTGCAAAGATGCCTCAAAATATGAGACAATGCCATGTTCTCAAATCTATGCCATTTAAACAAAATTGAATAGGGATAATTGTAAACGCAAAACGTTCTAATTTTTAAGATAGAAAATTTGCGTCGACACACCGGATTCTTTCAAGTTTCTATTGCCATTCTATTGCGTAGTGATAAAAACTTGAGAGTAATTCTAATCCTTGTACAATAATGATCAGGAACTTGTAATATAAACTGTCATGCACATTGCAAACACCAGTGTATGAAAGCGCAAACCGCCCCACTCATTATTGTATCGGTATACTTACAAAATTCTGTATAAAATTGTAAATAATGAATAATCATTGAATATTGTATAGTGACCGTGGAAATGATTATTAATATACTTTGTCCTTAATTATCATTTCTGCCCCGACATTTGGGACATACAAGAGAAGAACGAAAAAATGGATAAAAAATAATGAAATTTCTTTGTAATTTCTAACTAAATATTCCGCCATAAGTAGTATTGCGGTTAATATGATATACGCTTGTTTATAAAGGTTCTCCCGAACGTGTTTACAACTTCTACGTACTAATAACTTTTATTTTCCAATAGCATGAACACGATTACGAGTATCTGGGTTTTAGTCGAAAAAACTCGACTTTTTGATACTTTTAGTCCGGCTTACAGCAGCCATAGTACAGGGTGTGTCAGCAAAGCTTGTCGAATAAAAAATTGACATCACTTCGACACGATCGTTCGTGTACCGGTAAAAATTGGCTTCGATACCGCGATAGTCCCGTATACGTTCATCAGTTTGTAAGATACGAACCGTACTAGGTCAATAGACCGGCTCCCCGTACCAAATCCTAGTCAGGCATAGCCTACTTTTTATTTCGCACTTAAAATTACGAACTCGACTCCGATATAACGTTCACCGGGTATTCTATAGCCGCGTGAACTCTGAAATTCTTCGGATCGTCCTTGCCATAAAATCAATTTGAAGGACAGAGCAAACTGTCCTCCGGGACAGTAAAACATGGAGCTTAATCTACCATTCATTGTAGCTTTACCGATTAATTCTTGTTATAAATCGTAGCGGAACTGCGTATGCTATACGACCTTTCATCCGATTAGAAGGAATCTTGCCGATGTAATCGAATGGAACCAGACTTAAACTGGGCGAGGCGTCGACTGTGATTTTGTCATATACCGCCCATCTTTCCCGCGACACGGCAGTCCAACGACCTTTCCAACGTCTCAACTATAAATTCGCATGTCCAAATCTCTATTTCCGAGTCACGGCGACCTGGTACGCTTAGGCATTCACAGATATTGGATAAAGATCTCCACGTGTTCTAGGCATAATCAGGAACATCATGAGAATAAAAGACCACTTATAATTATGTATAAAAAATTGGCCAGATATAATTATATATAACTTATGTAAAATTATATACAATTATATATTCTGTATAATTATTAATAAATTATATGTAAATTATACATAATTATATCGGGACAATTTTTCTTATATTATAAAATATAATTATGCATATTTTTGTTGTTGGGAAATTTTCGGATTCGGACGTTCACGAGGCCAGGAGGCTAGTCGGAGATTTGCTGTCCCTAGAATTTCCTTAGATTCCCAAGATTCAGAATATCTCGAATACTTCCAATTCGGCCAAAAAACGTTATCTCATAAATCGTGTTCGCTTCTCATACATTTATAGCCTACTACTTGCATTTTATTTCTTATTATTGCCCAAGATAAAAATATTATATGTAATTTATATACAGTTATATGTAAAATGGCGAAAAAAATTCATATAATTATATCGGGCCAATTTATGTGTATAATTATATAGGGTGGTCCATTTCAATCGCCCCAGACGAATATCTCCACAACTAAAAAAGATACAAGAAAAAGTTCCTCACAAAACTTGAAGAGTTTCGAGGGGGAAAGATGATGATGATATGTGTTGACTCCAGATTTTGGCGTTTCTGAGATTTGGCTAGGAACTTCGGGTTTTAGATAGTGAACGAATGTTTTGGCTGTGAGCAACTGAATGCGAGAGCAAGAACTAATTCAAAGACGACCAGCAAAAAAAAATATATTTTTTTTAAAAATAATTTTTTTAATTAAAAAAAAAATTGTAGAATTTTTCTGTTTTTTTCTTATAAATTTTTTATTTTTCATCGATCAAATCCAAACAGGTCTTTGTTGCAAGCAACATTGATCGTTGCTCAATTTTTACTGAACAAACTGCTGCTAAAAAACTAAACTAAGGCTGCAATTATCGATGTCAATAATACTGAAATTGTTTTGTTTTTAAATTTGAAAAAAAAAGTTTTTTTTTGCTGTTCCTCTTTGAATTAGTCTTTGATCTCGCATTCAGTTGCTCAAAGCCAAAACATTCGTTCTCTATCTAAAATCCGAAGTTCCTAGCGAGATCTCGGAAATGCCAAAATCCGGAAGTTAACCCGAACCATCATTATCTTTCCCCCTAGAAACCCTTCAAGTTTCGTATTTAACTTTTTTGTGTGTCTCTTTTACTTTTCGAGATATTTGTCTGGGTCGATTAAAATGGCGCACCCTGTTACAATCTTTTTTATCGGGTGGAGAACAGGCGCAATTCGTCTGCGACAGAACTAGAACGAGACCGTTTACGTCTCTTCCCATATTCCAAGATTTGGCCAATTCAAACATGAGTCAAAAATTTAGATTACGTCTCCGTCGATGTACTCGTCGGTATAAATACGACTTGCATCTCGAAAATGATCATACGAATCAAAAAATATATTCATGACAATTCACAGTAAATGTGAAAGGTCATTATGCTTCGAGAATGTACGACGGACCCGTAGTTTCTTACAATTCGAATCGAAACGTCTTCAGGTTGCACATCGCGAAAGTTAGTACGAGACAAACGATAAAAAAAAAGTCCAAAGCTCTTCACAGAAACGGAACAGAATACAACAAGCAGACGAAGAAATCGTGGTGGCCAGGGGTGAGATTTGCAATGCTCCACATATTACCTACGTACGTCGGCTCACAGATATCCGCGATTTTGCCTGGCTGCGCGTAAATCGGAAGATGGTCCAGACTAGACCGGAAGTCGGAACGGGTAATCGTCACACGGGTCCAAAGAATCGTGGAGAAGACGGAAAGGCGCTCGAGGAGCGGATTCCGTTGACCGAGCGGAGGGAGCGCAGCAACGTGTGCGTCGGTCGAGAAGCTGGGGGAAGCCCGTGCGACGATCAGCGATGAGCGTCGGGCACGAGCGTTCGGCAATGAATAAGGAGTTATCCGAGCCCGTCCGTAGTAGTGGCGGTTAAGCGAGAAACCTATATAACTGTACCACCGTGTCTGGGTCAGGAGGCGGATCACGACGTTGTTGTATCAGATATAGTCTCTATATCGGACAGGTGTATCCCATTCCGCGTTCACACGTGCCCTCGTGTCTTCGCGTCGTCGCGTCTCCCGGTAATACCGATCACCTCTTCGAGCTTATTCGCAACACCCTCTCGTTGCTCGTTTCGCTGTCCCCGGACCGCGCGAGGGCGCCGTTGAACGCACGATTTCGAATCGGTATTATTATTTATTATATTGCCACATAAATGAGTAAACCTCGTCGCGTTGCTAAATTTATATTCTGCGATTTTTTTGCGGCATGTACTCGGTGAACTGTATTCAGTGATTCGTACAAGTGCTCCACGTTTGCTCCGTCTGACGGTGGGAGATTCAACCCTCTGGGATCATCTCTGAACAACGTGAACGTCTTCAGCGCGATTTTCAAGGTACATATCGATACATCTTGCAATTATCACGCTCGTTTTTCCATTTCAAAACAAGCTTAATCGAATACTCGGCTAATGACGACAAAATTAAAAAAAAAAAACGAATGCTGTTCCAAAATGTTGTTGTTTCCACCGAACAAATTAAGAACACAGAAACGTTGGGTGCAAGTAATCGCAAAATACGTTTTTTATACGTGGCTGGAGATTTAAAATCACGTTCACGACCCGTAGTAAAGAAATGCGGTGGGTGCTTCTTTTTGGACGTTTGAGGTGCGATACCCATGAAGGGTATCATTAAACCAGTGTAACAGCCTGAAAAAAGCGTTTTTTAAACAATTTTGTCAAAATGGAAGAACAAAGAATAGAATAATACAACAGGGCAGTCATTGAGCATAAGTATTAAACAACAAATTAGCCTCATTATTTATAAATAGCGACACCATATCGCCGGTGTAGCTGGCGAAAACAAAAAACATCAATTAATCTAAATGCCCATAATCAGGAAAGTACGAAGGGGATGTCAAAAATATTCATTTTTGCCTGATTTCACGCGAAGTTGTTCAATTTTCGACAAAATATAGGTTAATTCTGTGTTAATAAATAACGTTTCAACGAAGTAATCGAAAATCTGGTACGTTCTCCCCTTCAAACTGGTATTCGAAAGATGTTGTTAAAAATTCAGGAGAAAAACAAAATAATTAAAATTGTTGAAGTTTTGAAAAATCGTGTTTCGAGAAAAACACTTTTCAAGTTTTCAAATATCCTATCGGCACGAAGAAATAAAAGATTCGACCGTTCAATTTTCAATGAAAAAAAATTATTTCGGGTTTAAAGTTTTTATCCTCATAGTCTAGAAGGTGCAAAGCATCTTTTAAGTCAATAATAGAAAATCGATTTTCTGACAGATTTACAGCGGTGTTACCCCTTAACCGTAGACTGTCCATCTATTGTCTTTACATGACGCCGATATTTGAATTCGTTTGTTGATGATCGGATATCTGGTCAACGAATCTGTAGATGTGCTCCGTTGTTCTGGTAGCACTGTCGAGGAGAGTACTTTAATTTGTGGTAGCTACAGTGTACCGATGACAAATTCGATCCACTCGGCTTCTCAAGATGAGAGGACGGCGCTGGCTTTGTTTTTCCTATTTATCGATAAATCTCGGGATAACAAGTGGACGTGACTCTTAAAAACTGATGAAACCGATCAAATGTATCCACGGCTATTCGCCAATAAAAAAACTGTCCGGATCGGGGATTCTTGAGCGATTATTTATTGTATTCGTGGGAAGCAGGTGCGAACATAGCGGAGATGATATCAGCAATGCTGAAAATTAGATCGGAAACGAAGACATATCAGAAGGGTCAGCTGTTCGGTGGTAACGTCACGTAATCCCGTATCTCGACGTTTCGTATAAATAAATGTTTTCGCTGACCCGTTACGATCCCCACGTGACGTTTTGTGAAATTTGGTGTTCTCGTCCCGTGGTCACAGTGGATAGATGCTTTTTCCATGACTCCCGCGCGAACGCATCGGTCATCTTCGACTATTTCCCGTGCATTTTCCATCGGCGTAGGTACATTCGGTTGCGTCTCGTCGCGGCGTCCCTTCGTTTTCGTTAGTTCCGTTTTCACGTTTCCAGGCCACGTCTGACCTGGTTCGATTGTTCGTTAATCGACGTATCGATTCGTACGACCTCGCGAAGATCCGTTGAAATTTGCCGGCGCGAATATTTTCCCATCAAAAAGTCTGCGCGCCGATCTTTGGCGTGCCGACAACGATGGGCCGACGAAAGTGGGACGCAAGCCGTGATCGACATACCTCCTTGGAGCGAATAACCCGCGAATAATATTCGGTTATTATCAAACGGAAGGTAGGAGGAGTGGTGCAGGGTGAACACGTGAGAGTTGTCCCTCCGCTGCTGCTCCTTTTCTTCAGCGTTCGCCGAAACGAAAGAAGAGGGGAAAAATCGAGAGGGGATAGCCGATCGGATGGAGAGGTGTGTTCCATCTAGTCGAATTTACTATACCGGTGCGTCGTTCTTCTCTCCTTGGACTTTTTATTCGATGATCAGTAAAACCGTTATGTTTATTAATTTATTATACAGCTTTCGGTCACACGTATGTTATTCGATCGAGCTTACAGGTGACGCGTGCACCGTACATACCGTCTTGACGGAGCGATCCACGAGGACTCGCAGCATCTCCATCTCGTCGCAATCGTAGATCCAAAATGACACGCACGCGAAGACAGAAAAAAATGATAAAAAGTACTATTCCCGAGCTAGAAACAAAACCATCACATTTTAACGTTCGTTTAGTAATTTTTACCAAACAGAGTGGTACAATTTTAGGTTCTTGTCAATTTTACTTCCTTGTTTGGTAAAAATTGGCGTGCGAATAATATATAGTACTATTCTGCACGTGAATTTGTACCGTTTTCACCAGCAAGTTCTAATAGTCCGAATAGCTATATGCGTGTGTGGCAAGTTAAAAGCTGATGCTTTTTTCCAATCGTTTTGATAATTTTAATTTTGATATATTTGTCCTTAAAATTGCATGCTTAAGTAAGTTTTCGTTTTTGATTACATTTTAATTATTCTAACGATGGATTCGGTTAGTAATTTCAGTCATCGCCAAGCTTATCACCTATTCTCGCTGTTTTTAATTGTCGGAGTTGGAATTCCTATCTTTTTAACATGGTAGTATTTATTTCAATTTTACCGTCACAGTTACCGACTGCTTCGTAGAGTTAACCACGTGAGCAACAGTTTTTACTTTTTTTTTCTATCCGCGTACATCATCGCGAATCGCGAAGTCGCATATACGTATCTATATAATAGACGCAACGACGAGGATTATCTATCGGTGATTTCGAGCTTCATCGGTAATCGAGCCCGGACTTTGAATTCCAAGGTGACACATGCACGAAATCTTCGGTGTGGCGAGTTCTCGTGGCCTCAGGAACGCCCGAGGGAATTTAAACGAGAATCGACGACGTCGCGGCCTCTCGCCGCGGCCGAACCTTTCGCGAATCGCCGGGAGGAAAGTAGGCAACGATTGTCGAAGAAGAAGCGTACGTTGCCGTAACACCGATCGGCTCCGAGAAATCTTTCGGGGCTCTCGCTCCCAAAGAGTGTCTTCCAAGCGGACGCGGTGGATAGGTACCGAACGACGATATTGCTGCCGGCTTTTGCTACTTTCCTACTTCTGTATCGTATCCTGCTGCTGTTTCTCTTCTTCTCGCGCTCGAACTCAACGACGCGTGTACGAAGCCCGGGGCTACGAATGCGATAAATAATCTTGTCCCTGCACTTCGCGGCGATATGTGACATCGTTCGATTCGGTTCGAGGATTGACGTAGGTATATTCCGAGCGCGACCTAATTATTCCGAATCGTCAATCACCTTGAAAACGTGCGACGACTTCGTACTTTTTTAAAATCAATTTATCCCATTCCAATCGATTAACGACGTTGATTAGCATTATTCTCAACTAAATCCCAGCTTTCGTTATATCTGATCATTTGCCAATGTATCGACCTTCTGCACGTGATTGTCAATATTAATGACAACTTGCGCGTTAAACGAATTATTTTCAACCTCGTGACACGTACTTGTTTCTGGTGTTCTCGGAATTTTCACGATCAGCTACGCGCTCCAGGAGTGACCATGCGGTCAGTGAAACACTAGGTCGTTTGCGAGTCACGTGTCGCATGTTGACCACCATCGGTAGCTGATTGGAACGCATCCTACAAAGACTCGTACCTACCTGTAAAGTCGTATCAGTAGAATTAATCGGTCCTGCCGAGTGGAAATAGCACTTCACTTGTCACCCTAACAAACAGATTTGGTTTTCCTTCTTTTTCAAAACACATGAATATATTCGTTATGGGCAAATAGTATCGAATTAACATTTTCCCCAACATCAAAAGTGCACTCGTCATATTTCAACGGTACACATCAATGTTTCAAAATTCTGATCAGAGATGTAACGAAGCGTAATTCAATGTCACTGCGATATCGTGAAAGTATTACGATGTTCTGTAAAATATTCTCAGAGAAAAGATTACCAGAGTGTTTGCGTTGTCGGGCAGCAAAGTACAATAATACCTTTCTACTACCTACATTTTTCCCACTAGCTATTCATAGCTGGTAAAAAATGGCGAACATTTGGTATTCCGAAAATCTATGAACGATTGTGCCTCCAAAAATTGAAAACTTCGTTTGGAAAAAAGCTTGTAGCAATTTTTTTTCGAAATTTGGGGTTCAGATATTGGATGTTTGTAATGGCTGTATTGACGTGTATTTATCTCCCTCCGGGTGCTTATTCCACGCAATTGAATAACTCGACGAGAACTGAAATCTTATCCGAATTGTTCGCCGTAAAGCGCAAGTGAAATAATTATACTATCCGATACGTGTCACTAGAAATGTGTTCGAAGGCGTGTACATGTTGTTGGCTCGTATCTCGCGTTGCATATTTTAAGGGCGTTGTACCAGTTTTCGAGTCTTATTTATTCTAACGTCCCCATATGCTAATCTCTCGTTCTTAGCTCACCGTTTGAATAGCAACGAGAAAGTATCAACAATGAGAAAATGGAAAGAAAAATCGATTCGCAGTTATACCAATAGGTATAATTATTACTAAGCTTCGTGTGATACTAAAACGGTTGTCAGAAACAAATTAGTACGAAGGTCAATCGATGTCAAGGCGTGCTAATCATTTCGAAAATAATTACACTCTTCCAATAAAAAGAATTACGAATAACGGTTCTTCTTCGCGTGTTTTGGTGGTATTTGCAAAGCACGCCGATCCCGGTGTCAGTGAACGGTTAGAAGAGTAGGACTCCCGTGAGAAATAACGTAGCCAAAGTGTTTATGAAATTACATTCTGGTTTTCATTATTGGACAATCAAATATATATTACGTTCGCTTGAAGAGCACGTGAACGTAGCAACGCGCGAGAAATAGTGCCACATTAAAATACCGCGAGGCACCAATTATCCTTACTTTCGTATCATAACATTCTATTTTCACTCATAATAGCCGTATTTATACGATTATTTTCCATATTTTGAGATCTTATTTTAAATTTATACATCGTATATTTGCGGGGATCAGACCTCTCCGAATTTATCACTCTACTGGCAAAAAGCAAATTTGACGTTACCTATATGAAACCACTTCTGGTACATTTCCCCGAAAACTAGCTATATCTTCCTTCATTTTTGTTCGTAGTATCGACGATCAACGAGTTGCCGTGCTTTTGGATTTAAGGCTTTTGAAAATGCGATTATACATGCATCTGGTGCTGGCTTGTCTCCTTTTCAAAGGGGTAAGTATTTTGAGAATTTTATACATGTTTGAGATACACGGACAACAATTCGATATGCACGTTTCCCACGCGCTTCAGTTGGTTGATAAATTATTAGTAATTTATAAAACACATTTATGATTACGACAGTGTTGTTATATCCATCGGATCTATCGTATGTACCGTACGGATGTTAAAGATTTCGGAAAGTATGAAACAGTCATTAAATATACATGTGCAGCGTTCACGGTACTCGTCGAGGTGTGTCGGAACAGCCAGAGCTTCGTAATTGGAGGCTCCTAATTCGAATCAGTACTTAATGTGTCCCAAAAAAAATGCATACGTGGTCGCAGAAGTCAATAGAATCATATTATGAGGTCATACTCACAATCTGTGATCCCACTATTTCTAATCATTTTTTTTTTTTCATTTAACTGCAATTCCTAAAGCATGCTTGTTTTACGAAAAATACTAATTTCACATAAAATCACGATTCTTTCAAATCACGCGATGTTGCCAGAAATCTATCGTGCATAAGACATCAACGCGAACGAATATTCTATTCAATCGTGCAAACGTTTTCCTCGACAATAGAGGTTTTGACAAGAAGTACGACTTTCGAGCATCCTGTGATGCAGATTCGCCGAACAGGAAATTATCCAGCAAAATAAAGTTTGACTCAAGTTATTCCATCTAGTTTTGCGCAATTTTTTTCACTTTCATTTTCAAGCATGTTTTTAGAATTTTTTTTAATATCGTACATTAGATCCGTGCAGCTCGCAGTTCGACGAACTGCTGTAAATCTGTTTTGCCGTTGGTTCCGAGAATTCTAACGAGCTGTGTACTCGCGTCGGGAAAGCTTCAATTCAATTAGAAAAACTAATAGATCGTTAACTGTGTCTGCCTCTCAGTCTAAGAACCGGGAGCGGCTGCGATACCTACGAGCCGAAGTGTTCGCTATTTGCCAACTGTATTCTGCCATCCCCAATCTTGTCCCAGTACTTTTATCTCGCCACTCTCAGATGATCGAGTCCGCTTCGTTAAACATTCGATAATCCATCCACAGCAACATTATTTGGAAATAATCGCGAATCGTTTATAATCATGAAAGGAACGGTGAGATAAAAGCGAAATGCCTGCTGAGAGTACCCCTCGAAGGAGAATTATCAAAGACCTACGTAAGCAAACAAATCAGACAACAAAAAAAAACAAGACTCGCGAGTTTTCGAAAAGGAAAAAAACGCGTAACACCAATAGCGATCGGATGCGAAACCTATGAATAGAGTGCCGACGCGCTGTAAAGGTGCATCGGCAACTAAAATGGTGCAAATTGCCGTAGTTGCGCACGATACTTAACAGTAACCTTTTCCATCGACGAGTATGAATTGCAGGTGTGAGAGGTTTTCCCCCCATTCACGAACGCTTCTCGCTTAATCGTGTTTCTCGGCCAATGGTTCGACTGAATGAAACATCTCGCACGTAGCCAGGCACCGTCGCGAGTAAACACACGTACTACTGCAACGCAGTAGAGGCGTGTGGTAGTTTAACCGAAAGGAGAATGGTATAACTTCTCTCGAGCAAACCCGGAAGAATGTATACATATATATACATGCGTATGATTGTCGGTCGAATAATCTCTCGATCACGGAGTCATTTCCTCTACCCGAACATGACGAGATAATTTGGCAAAAATTTGGAAACGAGGCAGGCGAGATCTGCGAGACGTACGTAGAGGCGCGTAACAACCCAGATATATTCCTACGTCGGCGCGTTTGTAAACGCGAGGAGGGGATTGTAGGTATACATGTACGCGTTGCCGTTACTCAGTTGCCTGACCCAGTGCTAAGGGCTACGAGAAGAAGTTCATTCGCGTGGAGTCAGACCCCGGCGGTCACCTGGTTCACTACGCACCTCGACGCTATCTTTTATACACGATCACATGGATCGACGAGCGAGTATTGCGGCGAAGCTCGAGGCTATGACAATTCGCTGTGTATACGAGCTTCGCCGTATCGGCTCGTGCAGCTCACTCACAAGTCAGTCAGTGTTTTGTTGTACGTTTCACGTGGTCTCGCATGTACAACCTTTGAGGTTTGTTATTAAATAACAGCTGGTTTTCAGTCTCACCGACTTCTCTTGCCTTCGTTGCACGATTCACTTTATCCGATCGAGCGACTATTTTTCACGAGAATATACTCTTATTTAAGGAGGTGCGGTGGAATAGTCTCACCCAAAACTTTGGAGTATCGTCATTCGGAAATGTTTTATACCTACTGATTACAAATTTAAATAATGCTGACGATATTTATTATTATAATAAAAAATTCATTATTCAATGATCTTCCTGATAAATTGTTTATTTGATATGATTAAATAATTTCAAATGAATAGATTAACTTCTGGGTCTTTCGCCCAAAATAGAAGAAAAAAATCATGACAAATAAAATTATCGTTGTTTGATCATTTAAAAAAAAATTATCAATGCAAATGATCTGAGAAAAAAACATAAGAGTGAAAAAAATTAATTTTCATAGTTAAAAAAATGTCATTTATTAAAAATCGTCAAAAGTAAGTCATTCGTAAGTAGCTCGAATGATTGTTATTTTTCATTAAGTTCAAGCTCCCTAATAAAATTTACATTTTTTTTAAATAATCGCAAAACTGTTATGTCCATCAGAGTTAAACTTCGTATTGATGGCATTTTGTTTTCATTTGTTATAACAAAAAATGTGCCATTTTGCTATCAAATTGACGGTTTCTCCGTAAGACTATACGTATCGTAAATTTTGATTTATTATTAAATAAGCTTCCTGAACACCCTCAATTTTTCGTAATAAAATTTCTAAACTAATTAATTTATCGAAATAATTTTATACGAAATGGTTTTCATATTTTACATATAACGCCTCATCGTCTTTAAAAGCATGGCGTTATTTTGTCGTCTAAATTCTTGCAATTGTCTTTATTAGATCGGCTGGTCTTTTTGGGAGGCCAGGGGAAGGGCGTTGACGTTTGGCGTAACGTATGGACCAAGCATCGTAAAGATGAATCGAAAGAGATCGTACGACGATGGCCGATTGACCTGTGTTACATACACGAGAGCTATGTGTAAAGGTGTGCACGCGCGCACGTGTGCGTACCGATGGTATTTTATACTACATTTTGTTGGGTAGGTCGGTCGGTCGGTCGGTCGGTCGGTCGGTCGGTCGGTCGGTTGCTTGGTCCGTTATGCCTCAGGGTCAGATACGATGCTCCTGTTTTGTACTTGGCATCACGTTGCTCCATCCCGGAATACTACTCGAGATCAGCTCCATTATAGTTTTTGTTTCGATCGGTAACAATCCGATAATCTAATTGCTCCGCTCCGTCGCTGTGGGTTTATAATTCGAATAATAGGTCGAGCCTACGCGTCCGAGAGAAAGCTGTGTGCGGAATATGAGAAACGATAGAATTTAGCAAGAATTCTCCGCACTGGGGTGACGTGAGATTAAAGTGACGTTTTATATTTCAGTTGGTCGCTTCCGAGGACGTGGATGTGATACAGGCCGTTCCCGGGGAGGACAATCGAAATGACAAATCGGCGATCGATCGACAAGACGTCGAAGATGGCAATCCAGATCAGCTAGCGTTGGAAACTACCAGCGATAACAATAATCATAATAAGAATAACAACGACAACAACAGCAACAACAATAACAATAGTAACAACAACAACAACAATAACGCCAATAACAACAACGCTGGAGGAAATCACTTCAATAACGGTGCTGCTCTCCGAAATAATGCCAACCGTGGAAATCTTGGCTCGTCGAATACCAGACCGCAGCATAACGTTGCCTATCACGGACCACCACCACCCTTGCCACAAAAGGTACTGACCGAGGCGCAGGACAAGATATATTCGGTCGGAGGTGGTTCGGGCAGCGATTCTTGGCCTCTGGCGACGACCGACATGCCGAAGATTATCTCGCTCGATGTCAAATGCGAGAAGAGTCTGATGAAGGTTTATCTGGGCTTCGACAAACCGTTCTACGGCATCGTTTTCAGCAAAGGACATTACAGCAACGTGAATTGCGTTCACCTGCCCGCCGGCCTTGGACGAACCTCGGCAAACTTTGACATCGGTATACACGCTTGCGGCACGTCTGGGAACACGGAAAACGGATTGTACGGTTACGGGTCGGAATCCGGATCGGGAACGTATTTCGAGAACATTATCGTTGTGCAGTACGACCCGCAGGTTCAGGAAGTCTGGGATCAGGCGAGAAAGTTGCGGTGCACGTGGCACGACCAATACGAGAAGTCAGTTACATTCCGTCCATTCCCCGTCGACATGCTGGACGTTGTGAGGACAGACTTTGCCGGGGACAACGTTGGATGCTGGATGCAGATTCAGGTCGGCAAAGGCCCCTGGGCATCGGAAGTTTCAGGCTTGGTAAAAATAGGTCAAACCATGACGATGGTGCTGGCTATCAAGGACGATGATTCAAAGTTCGACATGCTCGTGCGAAACTGCATGGCTCACGATGGGAAGCGAGCACCGATTCAGCTCGTTGATCAGAAAGGATGCATCACGAGGCCGAAACTCATGTCCAGATTCACGAAGATCAAGAACTTTGGTGCCAGCGCTTCTGTCCTCTCCTACGCTCATTTCCAGGCATTCAAGTTCCCGGATTCAATGGAGGTTCATTTCCAATGCACCATACAGATCTGCAGATATCAATGCCCCGATCAGTGTTCCGACTCCAACCTACTCGATTCTCATTCCGGACTACTTTCGGACAACCATCAGTCCGTTCAATCGGATTCTGGCTACGGACCACCGCCGTTGCTACCGCTGCCCCTCGAAGCTTATCTACAGGCAACGGCTGGTCGGCCCAGGGACGAGCGTCGCAGACGATCCAGAGCGATCGTTGATCCGGAGAAAGAGGTTGGCGTCAACAGAATAATCCGGGTTGTATCGACCGGTGATCTGACGTTTGCTATCGACGAAACAGGCAATGACACGAGTGTCGGACCGACGATGGTCTTCCCCACGAAAGACGCGCACGCAAATTCGCATCTGATATGCATGACCACTCCGACGTTCGCGATAACGCTGATAGTGCTGTTAGGAGTATTGCTTCTCTCCTTCCTTCTCTCCGCTTACATTTGTCTTCGTCTCCGACCATTCGGTAAAAAGAACAAGACTCTCGCAGGTATATATGCTGCGCCGAATGCTTCATCGAGGACTTGCTGCTTTTCCTAGACCACGTTATTGCGCTTAAAATTCTTTTCACGGTTTCACAAATTCACGGAGAGTAAGACTCATCGTTGATGAACGGCCGAGAACACAGGAATCACTGCTCTCGCCAAGAACGCTGTTTCGCTTACTTACGTTTCATGATCAAAAAACAAAAATATCGCTGCCTCGTCCGTCAACCAGTCATACCCTATCCCATTGATACTGAATGCTTTTCGTTTACTGGCATAAATTGGCACGAGTCGACTCTTTGCCATAGTACAAGATACGATTATCGTAGTCAAGTAGCATCAACCCGTTGGCAAATGGAAAGCATTTATATTGCCGACGTCCTACGCAACGTATCCGACACTCTCCGTGCGTACAATGGCTATGAAGTTGCTTCTAATTGCAACTACAAGTACTCATGGGTATATATACTCAATCATCAATGATAATACGAAACTGTTGTAATATCAACTCCATGGTTATCGTATCAGGGGACAGCAGTGTGGGTCATCGCCATTAACGTCGTCCGGACTCTTGACTGCGACTTTTAGTCATTATGTTTAATATTTATTTATTTATACCGATAATAAGAATTACGCTAGCATAAGTTGGTAAATAGTAATCGGAATTGACCGGGTAATTTGGATAGGTTAATATCACGTATCGTTCGGAGGTTCTGTCGCATACTCTCAAATCGTTTCGGCGAATGACGCGTGACATGCGCAGATCCTTAAGAGATTAGTTAGTTTACCTTAGACGCTCGAAAAAAGGCTACTTCCACGAGTTCTCGTTGACGTTGCCATGATATACATAAATATAAACGTCGTTGGGCTCGATAGATCCACTCTTAAAATATGTTAAATAAATTACTTTTCTTAATTTTACTCGATACTTAATCACAAAAAAGGTAGAACAAGGCAACCCTCCCAAAAATTACGCAGATGATTTGTGTTGTCGATTTCTCTGTAACAAATCATCCGAAACGTAGAAATAAAATATTATTAAATGAAGCACAACAGCGGCTTCCACCCGAACTACAACTATTAATTTTAAATAAATATTAAGTAAAATGAGTAAAAAAATATTTTAAAATATATTTCAAGAGTGTATTCAACAACTTTTATATTAATAACTATCATTTTACTTGTTTTCAATTATATCGAGGGCTACATTTTGTTGGTAGTTTGAAAGCATGCAACGTCTCGTGTTCACAGTTGAAAAGTTGTAGAGCCCCAAAGCTTAGGGAGTTATTAGTTATTATTCGAATGGGGATAATATCTGTAATCAGAAGACGATCAATTGCTAAACGCGATCAGAAAAATAGTACTTCCGTAAAATTTCCGTTTTTTTTAGGCCATCGTATGTGTGTCGTAACAATGAGAGCTTTCATAGTTAGAACAAAGAAATGGCTATGCTTACACGCGTTCAAATTCGGCCGGAGTTGCGTTCGGGTAACTTTATATTTTGCACGACGCTCGGATTGAATATGAATACCACAGAACCTCCACGAAAAATCGTGCTTCAATACAATGGAATGCTTAGTATTTCGCTTTAGACAATTAGGTATAGCTCGCGTCGAACGTTGGCAGCTTTAGGTCATGTGCTGGTATCAGTGTACGAACTGACGCTATACCCCCGCATGTGTTTCAGAGAATTTGGCAGGAGATCGTTTATTTATATTTTAATTTGTCACATGTCGAGTGTCGTCAAAGCGGTATGAAATGCTACGTAATACAGCAGACGCGACTGCTGCCCCCGATTACACTCGCAGTGCGAAATTACAAGGTAAATTGTAAACGTGAATTTGTCGGTGAAAAAAAAAAAACGAAGAAGAAAATTGCTCACCACCTCATACCTCAGTCACGGTACAGCTCGTAATAACGAATATAATTCGAAGCATACAATTTTCATTTTTCTTCGAGAAATTCGAACAAAAACTAGACGATTACGGTACAAACACCAGCGAATGACCACTCAAATTACACGAATGACTGTACCGCAAAGTTAGGTAGTGTATGATTTTCGATTATATCACGTTACTAACTACGCCGTTGCAGGTATAAAAAGCTTTCCCAATTGTATTATAATAGTGTACTGTTAATAATAAAAATGTATGCGTTATGATTTGAGACATTTTTTTTAATGAAGTTGAATGCGAATTCAGCATTTCGGAGAAGAAGAATATCGAGCTATCCAAGTTCTTAGATACTCGAGAATCTAATTTAGAATTGGATTATCAATAATCAACATTGAAAATAAAGGAACGTTGAAAATGTAAGTAACGTTGACTCTCGTATGGTAGGGCAACACGACACGTACTATCAGATAATTGTACCGTAAAGGGGAATGATGCAGCATATTCCTGTAAGGTAAGTAATCCTTACACACAGATTTCTCAATTTTTATCAAGAATTTTCTGATCATCGTTCTCCCATGACATTGCCTATACTATAGCGAGGGCAACATTTTGTTTTCGCTTTATTTTAATCCCCTGAATGAAAACGTACACTGAAACAAATCGCATCTCGCAAACTCGTTACATTGAGCGGGAAATCAATCTTTAATATCACTGTACGTTGATTCATACGTATATCGTATCCATGTTTAAAAATGTTATATCTAGGTCGTTCGGCGATAACAACATTGATTGTGAGTGGTCGGCATTCAAAGTACTGACGCTCGAGTTCGACTTTGACATATTGATAAGTACATTCGACCATACATTTTCATAATAAGTACATGAATCGAAATTCAGAACCCCGGTTTACACAGAAAATTACGTAAACATTCGACATGTTGGAGAAATCAGAAGAAAAAGTCAATTCCAGATTTGATCTTTGGAAATCTACATCTTTTTCTATTTTTTTTATTTTCGAATATTTTTATCGATATAATATAAATTTACTTATATCTAACCGATATAAACAATACCATGGATTCAACGAAGTGATTGAAAATCTAATTTGCTATCAACTCCGCCGCGGCGGAGACCGCGACATCTTCAACCACTCGTAAAAATATCTGTTCGAATCCGTGTATCGGTTACTTATTTTTTACCGTAACTTTATTTAGTAATTATTTTAAGCTGTCTGTATATTATAGATATTTGTTCTGGGCTCTTTTTATAGATACCAACCAAAATTAACAAAATATTTGCAAGAAATGTCTGAGGAGATGGTCAATACACTGGCGTGGCCCACAAATTTGGCAATCTTATAGATGTTAATTTAATATACAGACGAAATTTCTGTAAATAAGAAAACGGTCAAATTAAAGGGAAAAGATTCCGTTTTCAAAGGGTTGGTGAAGGAACACATTCGAGTGTTACTGTAAAATCGTTTATATTCACAACGATGGTGTTAGATGAATTTTTCATTTGTTTTCAACAACGGGGAAATCTACATCACAAAGAATGGATTAAGCATTACTATTAATATACACATTAATAAAAACAAAGTAAGATTTCCAACATATATGGTATACGTAATACATTAGTCATGTGGTTATTTATACATGTATGGATTTCAACGTACACATAAATATTGAATTCAAACTTTGAATCCATTTTTTTAATGTTCGTCTGTGATGTAAGAATTCACAGTTGTATTAATCCTGAATTAAACGTTTTCCAACCACAATTGCATAATGGGTTAATTTTCCGAGCAAGTGGAGGTATAAGGTGTCTTAGATTGGAATTACATTGAACAGATATTTTCAAATCGTATTTACTTCTTGAAATAGAAACTTATTCACAAATATTATAATACAATCGCTCCCGCATTCATCACATTACGCATCTTGTGTAGGATCAACAATTAATGCTGTTAATGCGAACAATAAGAATACCACTCCACCAATGATAGTTACTGAAACAAATTACGAAACAAGATTACATCATGTTTTTGATATATTTGTCTATTATTTCAGAATGATTATTTTTAGAAGAATAGTTTTTCCAAAGTAATATGTTCACAAAAGCATAATATTTTATTGCTATACCTGTTCGTACTGATATTTTCTGTGCTATCATACGTCCACCAAGTACTGCCAACCCTGTACAAAGTGCGTGTCCCAGAATTCCACCTAAAGTTACACCGTAAACATTCTGAAATGATCAGAACAAGTAATGTAATTGGTTTATCAACATTTTTCCTATGAACATCAATTTGCAAGAACACACAACAATCCAATGCCTAGTGAATCTTAAGAATAAAAAGTTATTAAATCTTATACTATCGTTTCAAAAATAATTCATTTTTCATACACCAATTCGTTACTGCATGGTTAATTGATATATGCTGGATCATTTTTTTATTTTTCTGCAAACCTCTATAAATAGCTAACCAACAGTGTTTTGGTATGCAGAATTTCCAAAAGAAAAACGGAATGCATTTCCAACCATAATCACCTCTCTAGCAGCAAGTATTATGGTTGTCAGTTGAGATCGGTCACCCCATTCAGCAAGAAATGTTAACGTAAAGGCTTGCAAAAAAATCCTGGAAATCAATAACCATACGCTAGATTTTGTAGATTTCCTGATGACACCAGTTTCTGGATCTTGTACGAGATTACTCGTTGCTTCTTTTTCATACTAGAACAATAAACTGCACGTTTATAAGATTTAGGCAAACATATAAAATAGGATAACAAGATATGATTTGCTATAAAGCTACCTCATCATCTCGTTTTCTCAGATCAGATTGAACCTCTTCTAGTTCTTCTTGACCTTCCGTAGGAGACATGTAATAACCATCCCGTAACATCTTTAATCCAAACAAGGCGAACAAAGCCGTCGAGATGTAATAAGTGTAAGCTCTGGGGATTATAGTGGCAGCATAACCAAAGACAACTAAAAAGAAAATAGAACTCTCTAACTATACCGACAAATTCAAGTTACACTAGATGCAATCGATAGAATATACCTGATGAAATTCAAGATACACCGAGTTCATGGTAAAGACTGAAGGAAATCATACCTGAAAGAATAGTCATAAGTGCAAGAGCACTAATTGCACCGGAAAATACCATAAGTCGAGGATGTCGCATTGCCATTATTGCGGCAATGAAGAAAGTTTTATCTCCTAATTCCGAGACAACAATGACCGATAGTGCAGCCACAAAGCCATGAAGTAGGCTCACGTCGCCGAGGACCTGCGCATCGGTTGTTTCTGCAGACTTCTAGCGATACAGAAGAATACGTTACATGACAGCGATTGCGAAAGCGCATTCTTACAACAAATAGCAGTGCGTGTCAATACACAACAATAACGCGACAATGTCTTGTGAGAGAATACTTGCCATGGAGGTTTGTGAAGAATAAGTACGTTTGTCTTCAATTGGTACTTTTTCGGCAAACGCCAAAGACGTTGCCTGACAAATGACAATGCATGTAAATACGATGGTGTAACGTACATTTTGTAAACTCGGACGCCAATGCATTATCAATTCCATAATCGTCGTATCCTTTCGAATTGGAATAATCAAGAGTTACTGATATATCGCAAGATTACGGACTCGTTGATAACGAACAAATAATCACTGCTAACGATCACTTCATTGCCGTAGGAACCGCCAAGATCACTGACGTTGCGGAACGTACATTTTTTTTCCTTTCGGTTATATTTTCAAGAGAAATTTCTGACATATGTCAGAAATAGTCACCGAATTCCAATAAGCTCACACCAAGCGCATTGAAGTGCCACGGGACATACATCCCGTCACTTTCAGTCGTGATCGGATAAGATGTGTGCTGATAAATTACGAATATATATATACATATGTATATATATAATATCTATATAGATATACACGTGTATCAATGTGATAAATGAAATCGTGAACAATCGTGAACCCACAGGCTTACAGAGATACAGGTTAGTAAGTCGAACCTAACTCAGTGGGAAAGATCAATTTGAGTCTAGTTGTAGCCACTAGAAGCGTAGCGATCTGTTCTCGCAGAAAATGCTGAGACCACGGAGATGAGTAATATGGCTGAAAGATATCATATGTCTACAGTGTTTATACACACATTTTCATTGTCTTAATGGTATCCACGCTTTGGCTTACTTTGACTACTATATAGTCAAAGAGTTCACTTTATCTCACACGAAATAACAGAACTTGAGGTTAGACCTCAGTAAGATTGAATGTAGCGCTTCGTAGTGACAACATTTCGAGTCAATCTGGTCTCGTTCCACTAGTGATATACACACAACCGCATGTACCAAATTTTCAGTCGTTTTTTTACAAGTAAAAAGTAGACACCTATGCTATGTTTCGATATAGATCGCGAGCATTAGGCACTACTCTTCTTTTTCTAACCGAAAAAGATAGAAGGGTACGATAATTTTACGCCGCTGGTACGATCTGCGCCGCTTTCAGGTTGCCAACACTGGCTACACCGATGTGCCGTTGTTCGATTGTGTGATGCACGGTTTGTCCCGTTTCTGGCAGCACTACAAGAAAACCCGTAACAGTGCGCGTGTATCGCAAAGTGTACTCGAGCACTACTTGAGCATCCTCGAGTGTGGCTTTCAAGGGAAACGCTTTTTAGAACTACAAGCGTACACAAGGCACACACACACACATAACCTCTCATCTGCCTTTTCAACCCTACTATACTTACTGTGTCCGGACGTTCGTATCAGCATGGTTCATGTATAGAGCTTGACTAGTGTCCGGCACGCGTGTGTCAAGTTAACCTATAATTTGGAATAATTAATGACAATTTGCACGTGTGATAATTTCTAAATGTTAGCTTCATAATGGCAGAGAAAGGTACGAGTTGTCATTTAATAACATTTACAACGATAACATATTTGTTGACCAATCATACCTTAATTGATATCGTAAGAGCTCGAAAATTAAATTAATTTCGATACAACTAGAAGCGATAGATTAAAAACACTGCTTTTAAATTTTTATTTAATTCGTGTTAGATAAAATTAGCAATCTTGATTTGAAAATAAATTCTTTGGATTGTATCAGCATATGTAAGTTACTGATATTTTTTGTTTGTTTGTTTAAGTTATATGAAAATTCGTTTTCTCTTAGCTCCAACGTTGTCAACTGATTTTGAATTGGACGGCACTAGCGATGAAAGTGGCGATGATTGGAAAGAAGTACACGATGACACTCAGTCTATCCTATGTCTCTTTTGTGATGATAATTTTGACACTTTTCACACCGCGACACAGCATCTCGAAAACGTTCATGCTTTTAAGTTATCAGATTTCAAAAGCAAGCATTCCTTGGACGTTTATTCGTATATCAAACTCATTAATTTTGTTCGAGCAACAAAACCGCAAGTTAAAAATCTGAATTCCATGACTTCGAAAATATGGGAAAGCGATGAATATTTGACTCCAGTCATTCAAGATGACAGTTGGCTGATGCTGGGTAACTTAATAAATGATTAGAGATTGATTTTTCTGAGGATGTTGACTAGTTTTCAGTCCTAAGATTATTGACTTTTCAGATTTTGCAGACTTGTTGATTTAATCTTACAGATGAAAGAGATTGTCCGTGCTCTGTTTGAATTTATTTCTTTTTCATTCATATGTAGGCTGTAGAAGTAGGAGTAGTTTACATGATAGTTCATGTAAATCTATATCCATATGATTTTGATTGACACGAGAAGATAGTTTCGATACTGTAGTTGAATATTTTTAACGAATAACAATCTAATGTCAGGCGATATGAAAATTTATATAGGTATGCAGTACTTTCGATATGTTTAATAGTATTGATTAATGAATTGAGTATAGGTAATGAATGATGGCATGATACTCTGCTATATATACGACTATTATTCTCTATTATGTGATATTGTGATCGATGATTCTGGGTAGTTGGACTATGAAAGCGGCTTAATCCTTGAATCCATTTCGCGGAAGCATTCTCTGTGTTAATGTTCAGTGATAAATTCATCGTATGTCGACTAGCCAACATCCTCAACTTTCCGATGCACGAATTTGAATATATGAGAAAATACTTCCCAATTTACATAGACATCGAAGATCTTGACGAAGATGAATCTAAAAAACCAATCGCTTATCCAGTTAATTCCGAAAATGGTTGTGTCACGTTGTCAGAGACCCATTTCGTTGAACTACAAAGAACTATCCAGCTACTTAAGGGTCAATTAGAACAACGAGATGCAGCCTGGAACCTTGCATTAGAGGTATGTTGATTTTCTCGTACGACATATTTCAACCTGTAAGAAGTGTATTTTCAGCAAATCGATCAACTTAAACGAAAAGCTCAACAACTTGTACTAGATGACGAACCACCGAAGACCTCGAGTGAGAGGTGCGTGAAGAATAAGAGTTTAGAATGTGACGAGGGATATTTCAATACATATAGTCATTTTGCTATCCACCACGAAATGTTGACGGTAATAATTTTCTAATTGTCCAACTCAAATTATTCTCTGCTGATGTTAGATATGAAATTTATTGGTAATTCAGTCCGTTTAGAATACGCTTTCAGTGCATATTTATCCTTAATTCCTTGTAATTATGAATCAGATTCAAAACAATATGTTGCAATCGGATTCTATCTTTGTAGGATAAAGTTCGCACTGAAAGCTATCGAGACGCCTTACTCACGAACTCGCATATGTTTGCTAACTGTGTGATGTTAGATGTGGGTTGTGGAACTGGTATCCTTTCTATGTTTGCGGCAAAATCAGGGTGCCGTCAAGTGATTGGTATTGATCAATCAGATGTAATATATCACGCAATGGATATTGTCAGGTAATTTCTTTCACGAAAAATTTACAGGAAAATCTAGAATAAAGTAAGTCAAATGTTCTATAATTTGCGTTATTGGATGCGTGAAGTTGATGCGTAACGGAAGTTTTCCGGTAGTTAAAGTTAGTACCGCTTACAGTGGTATCTGGAATTGACTTCACACACCAAAACTTCTCCGTCTTGCATCAATTTAACCCACACAATAACACAAAATATTGTACGTAACTTGGGCGTGAGCTGCAGACACTCCTGTCGCCGGCTGCACCGGCGACTCTTGCGCAGCGGTCGCACGTCGTGCCTGAAATATTCTTCACGCCGTTGTTGCATAACTACAACTACTATTATAACATATCCAATCGGGGCATCAGTATAATGATAATGTGATTGAGACCTACTTTGGTCCTTTTACTCCATATAAGTTAGAGACTTGTCTCACCGCTTCTTGTTTACTGTTACTTGCTTTTCTGTTGCTGAAAGACTTTGCTACCCCTATTCTCATACTAAAGTTTAGTTTTGATTCAGCTGTGAGTATTAATCCGAACAATGCATTCATGGACGTAGTTACAGTTATGACACTATCCATGGTCCTGTATTTTAATTCTATAATCCAATATCTGCATTTGCATATACATAGCATTAAGGAAAGTGGAGAATATGCATTTCATCTGCAGGTATCGAGACATTTGGGCTTTCCATTGTTAGGCTTTTGAGAAACAGGTAGGACATGCCCCGATTGTACTAGTTGATTCAGCTTCCTATTCCATCTGAAAGTATCTTATTACGTATATACTCAACATACAACCATAAGAACGTGAATGTTTCTCTTCAGAGAAAATAACCTTGCAAGTGTGATAACACTGAAGAAAGGTCGTTTAGAAGATATTGAGCTTCCTGTTGAAAAAGTAGATGCTATTGTGTCAGAATGGATGGGATATTTTTTATTATTCGAAGGCATGTTGGACACCATTATATACGCCAGGAATAATTATCTTTCACCCGGTGGTAAACTTTTACCAAACAGATGTAACATCAGCATTGTTGGTAGTGGAGACACTGGTATGTATTTCATCGTTGATGAAAAGTTGTTGATTTCTGGAAATCCATGCCGATATTACAACAGGCTTATTTTTTAGCTCGTTACATTGACTTGGTTGACTATTGGTCGAATGTTTATGGTTTTAAAATGAGTTGTATGAAACCTGAAGTAGTAAGAGAACCAAGTATAGAAATCTGTCAATCTCGTGATTTGATAACGACAGTCGTGGAGCTCCAATCTTTTGATCTCTACGAAGTTACTACAAATTCTATCAATTTTACTTCGCCGTTCAGTTTGACGGTGAAGAAAAATGGATCATTAACTGCAATCATCGGGTATTTCGACGTATTTTTCGACTTGGATAATCCAATTCAGTTTAGTACTGGTCCCCAAAGTACTCCCACTCATTGGAAACAAACCGTTTTCTCTTTGAGCGAACCTATAAGCGTTACGGAAGGTGAGTAATTCAACTGATTATCTATTTCAGCGGATGTATCATCCACTTAAGACTACCATAAATGTTTAATGAATTTTATCTCGTCTCAGGTGAAATTGTAACTGGTAAGTTGACATGTCAGAGACACGTCAAAGACGTACGCAGTCTTATAGTGACTATACAGATAAAAAATGCAAGTCAAGTGTATTATTTGGATTGATTTCCAAATTTTTAACAATTTCCGCATTACAAGTGCAGATTAAACACTCCTTGAAGGAAGATTTGTTTTTTATTTCTACCTTTTTTGCCAGTTACGATAATACGGTATGCATTCATTCTTTCCCCCGAAATGTATATCTGAGAATTATAACGTAAGATTGAAAAGCTTGCTAGATTAACAAATAAGATAGTATTTTGCAGTTTATTAATAATATAAATATTTTCAAAATAAATATTACCAACGTTAGCAATATTATAAATTGTACGTTGGGCGATACTACTTCATCTTTTTGATGAATTTGTAGCCTTGCAAAGAGAATTACTTGTTACAAAGTTCTTTGTACCCATTTTTGGAAATAAAACCTAACTCTTTGGAATCGAGAATAGACAGTTCGATTCCGGTCCGCGCATGGCTGTGATTTCATATAAATTCAAATGAGAATAATTGATTGCATAATTTGTACAACGCAAAGCTTTTTTTCATGCTCGATTATATTGAAGAGCAGTTGTAGATTAAACAGACCAATTTCCCATTGAATACAAAATCTAATTTCACGTTGTCGAGCAGCAATAGAACAACTTCTATACCCAAACATATTCGCTAGGAGAAATCTCATTCAGAATTTCGTGCAATGTATGAAAAGAAAAAGAAAGGAAGATTCGATTGAAACATACAGGCTTAAAAGCAACGCATTTTATTTAGTTTCAAAAATGAAAAATGTAAATTAATTTTTCTATATGTATCTTTTCGGATTTGTATGGGACTATATGTACTGTTCAATAAACATATGGTACCATCATGCGAGCAGTAACTTTCTTATAAAATGGTATTTAATATTTAATATTATTGGATGTTCACTGGTTCATCATTCGAAAGAACGTTGCCTCGTTTGAAAAACCGATCTGAGAGGTACGAATGACGAATAGTCACTTGAAGAATACACAGCATCGAATTGCAAATCAGCTCGTAGGATAACAACTCCGGACGGATTCACTTTGACTTTGATTTTTGTCTGGGGTTTTAGTACGCCATAATCAACGTCTTCGTACAAATCCTGCAACATTACAAAAATCATGTAAAGACTAGTGATTTTTGAAAGAGTTTATTACATTTGGAAAAAAGTCATCAAACTTACTTCTACTCTGTAGCCATCGGGATATGCCAAACCGAGCTCTTTCAATGTTACTGACACGTCAGAGGGTGTACCGTCTGACCGCCGGTTGAGGAATGCAATAGCATACGAATAATAATTTTGATACACCGGAGTTATAGGTCTAGCCCAAATCTCGATACCTTTGTGCTAGAATCCAGAACATTCAACACGATTTTTAAATGACAATATGATTGGGCTATTGAAAATTATGATCCCGAAATTTGAATTCCTGCAAATGCATTTTACTGACCTTATAAATTCGTCGACCCTGAATACCTAAAGGATCCTGGTCAACGGCTATAATCTTTTTATTCTGAAGAATAGCTTTGTACTCTGGTCTAATTGTCCTTAAATCCACAGACATCAACAATGGTGCAGCTAAAATAGCCCACAGGGCCATTTGCGTCTTACTTTGTTCGTAACTTAATCCAAAATTACCAACTATAAGCATATCTGGATCATTCCAATGACCAGGTCCCGCGTTGGGCACAATACCATCTTGATTATTTCCGTAATAATCTATTATCGACTCTAAACTGTTCCAAGAATCTTGTATATCGTCGAAATTTCTCCAAAGATTGCAATGTTCGATGATTGAGGTGAAATTTGGCTAGAAGTAGTGTAATTTTTTGTTAATGTGGTGTAAGATGAAAATACTCTGCTATTCTTTAAAGTCGTATAAAGTAAACAGAGTAAACGAAAGTTGTAAGAATATCCTTGTTCAAGAATTGATTACCATTGAGCGTTAATATGAATCATTCTCACAAGCATATATTTTGTATAAGTATTTAACGTATAAATATCAAATTTGACAAACCTGCATGCCAGAATAAATTTGGTATACGGGCCAACTACAAGAATAAATCATGGGTCGACCAGTTTGATTCAGATGAAAACCAAACTCTGGATATCCTAAAATCAATCATTATATTTGATATTTCACCACGATTGCTAACTTCAATCAAACATGTCAACGTAATTTTCCAAATGTTATACCTCTGTCCATTTCTCTAGGATGTGAATAGCACCCATCCAATTTAACATAATCGACATCCCAGGATGCAAAAGTAAGAGCATCAGTTTCCAAGAATCCCAAAACACCTGGATAGCCAGCACACGTGTAATTACCATAATCTTCGTAAATTCCAAACTTTAAACCTTTCGAGTGTACCTGTAAATGAAATCGACTCTCAGTGTTTGAAGTGTCTCGTACATCTTTATACATTGTCATCCTAAATGTAAATTACAACAACAAAAAAACAAGTAGCGTTTTGTTGTACGAATCAGATCATAACAGATTGGGTCCTGCTGATTTGCTAAGCTGTTAGAATTGCATTTACTATTATGCAGACAACAAAACAATCACAACGTAACATTCAAACGTTAGAAAATATAACAAAAGAAGCTAATCAAACTTTCATTCGATTTCTATGAATTCATTCAGACTCAAAACGAGTTTCATACTATTTGCTTCGACCTAGTACAACACAACGTTTAATTAGTGTTTAATGACATGTTCGAAAACTCACATAATCAGAAAGACTTTTCATTCCGTAAGGAAATCTTTGCCTGTCTGCCACAAGTTGGCCATCGAATCCTCTATCTTTTTCCAACCAACAGTCATCAACATTAATGTACTCGTACCCAACTTCTGCATAGCCTTCTGCCACAATAATGTCTGTCATGGTACGAAAGAGACGGTCACTGAGGATAAAAGATTACGGTTGTTGTTTTAACATAACAAAATTTGAATTCTCGGATTTCTCTGAAGAATGATATTATTGTATCCTCGCCATCTAGTTAACGATTGGGCGATTCACACTTTATTGATATTGCCTTGAGAATAGGACAAATATTGAAGGTTTCTAATTTATTGCAATTTGGATTATGTCAGAACCGAGAATAACGAATAGTAACAAAATGCCGTATAAGAGTTATCAATAATTCAAATCCCCGCGCTTGGCCAATAAAAAATCATCGTTCGTCATATCAGTTTGCTTCTCGATATATTCTTCGAAATTGATGACTTAAATCTTGTTACTTTTGATTCTTTACGATTAGATCATTCGTAATTACTCCTGTAACGTATTTCAGTTATATAACGTATCTAGTAATATCAAGTTTCCAAATTTCAAGATACAGTGAACGTAAATTCTGGTGAAAGTGCGATAGTATATTCAACTTATACTACAGTTCATGGCCTCTGACGGAAAAGTTAGCAAATTGGCTATGATGAATCGATACTTTGTTTCGAATGAAACTGATCAACAGCAAAAGATATGAAACCTTGAAAAAACTTTCATATCATGTCTCATACTTTTTCAATGCTGAATATTTGAATTCAAGGTTGAATGCGAGTGACGTATAACAAGTAATAAAAATAAAATATCAAGCTTCAACTCGAGATTAACAGGATTTAATGGGAGTTGAAAAACATTCAAGTGAGAATAACAGAAAGTTAAAACAATAGAACCAAAGGTCAATTAATCAGTCGACGTATATGTATCAAAATATGCTTTGTTCTTTGCACAGATTCGTATCATTACTTTCAATCAAGGAAGCATTCGATTTCAAACAGATGAAAGTTGCAGGTGAAGTTTGATTCCAAGCATTTACCTGATGCAATTATCGGGATCGTTCTTGCAGTCGGTATTACATCGAAACCTTTCCCATGCAAGCCAACCCATAGGTGGAGTCCGGGCGAGGCCATTTTCAAGCGCAGTCACCAGATTTGTTGATAAGACCAATAGGCCATATATCCCAATTGTCTGCAACATTCTGGCAGCAGAGACGAATAAATGGGCTAATCCTTGTTCGACAAGACGATGAACATTCAAAAAACTAATCTCATAGCTTCGTTCGACACTTTGTTTTTATCTATTTACACTGCTGAAAATGAGAAAATATAATTATTGAAAATAAACTTGTCATTGGAAGGAGTGCACAGATAAGCTATGTACGTCGTGTACAGCTCCTACCAGACTGATCTGATATAAGACCTCTGAGTCTACCATACTTTCACCCAATGCCCCATTTCATTTTCACGCACTCCTCGTGTCCTAGTATGCGTAACGACACTTCCTTTCATACACATGTAAATGTCGATAGAGCAATGAATATACAGCCGAGTAAAATCATTGGCAGTTCTTTGTGTGATATTCGAATCAGCAGCGACGATTCTCAGTCTAGAATCGATTGATTTGATAATAAATATGAATCAAAATAAGTGGCTTCCCTATTTTGACTTTTGAAAATATATAAAAATTGAACTTAGCTCTAGAAAGTTGTACTCAAAGGAAATTCGTGAAATTCTAGAGATTGGTGGTCAAATAATGCCAGATTAGAAGGAATTCATTGCTCAAATCGACTGATCATACACCTAGATGCGTTGAAGCGAGGAAAAATATACCTGTACTAATGCCTGTTGTACCTTTGATATTTTTTTTTCGATCTTCATTTAATTTTCACCTCATAGGAAAATACGTTATACTTTCCAAATATGCAACACATTGTTAATCTGACATTGCAATTGATGTTGGTGTAGGTTATGTTTGGGGTGATATACACAATACACGTCGTTTGAATGGCCAGATCGCATATTGATGTGACGTGTCATTATCGTGTTAAAAGATGGTTTCTGATTTCTGGTTCCGATACGCTTACAAGTCCTGCGTGATTGAACATTCGAACGGGAAAGGTTCGAAGAAATCGAAAGTAGTGAACGATGACGCGAAATATTTCTTCGATAAATTACCTATAAGATATCATGCTCGCGTTCGATTGAATTGTCTTGAATTAAAACTTCACAACATCGATTCCGTATCGATTTTGAAACGCTTAGCGTTTCAAGGAAAACTATTTCTCGAAATCCAAGCGAAGCGAAGCAGCCCATCTTAACATTCGATTGCGATTTCTAATGACATTCTAAGTGACGCGGTGACGACTATACTATTAATGTAGTGGTGAGAGGTCGTAGCATAAAAATAGTGATCGCTGCGGTTCTCTCGCAAAGAGGGAAGTGTCCATATTATAGAAAACAAAAAACGATCACGAAGTCAAATTCGGGGTGACCTTGTATGTGTAGTACACATAGTAGGTCCACCATACATCTGCGTGATCTGCTTAAGGTTTCCAGATTCGCATTTCACATGCTTACACAAACTTTCTCTGTTTCCCCGATGAACATTATCATTCCAGAAATTTGAATATCTTACGAATACGAACGAACTGTGACATCTTTATTTCGAATTAATTCGCATACGTTGCGGCAATGAGCATAGAACCTTACGGAGAGACGTTGACAAAATTCACGCATTAATTCATCAGTCTGTAAGAATGATCAGATGTCGTACATATATACAAACGGGCGATAAGAATTGAGATTCGTCCGAGTTGACAAAATTTTGAAGAAATTTATCAAAAACAATGTATGTTGGTATATCTAAACAAACATTTGTCAGAATTTGACATATTTTGACAGATGAGCATCTGACAGTAGTGGGCATGAGACTTTGAGTCTCTCTGTTATTACTTATGTTCCGACAGGCAGCGCTGTTGAGTGGCTACGACTACAGCTACTTTGGACACCACGTACGGGGACCGATGACGTAGGTTCTGGCAACCGATGACCGCGACTAGTTACAGTTACGGTGAGAAAAATTGTGCGAAAAATGCTGAATGTTCAGAATATACTTTCCTGCAATATATTGACCAATAGGAAGACAACACTGCCGCAAGCATTCTCGAATACATATAAAAAGGAAATAGAAAGTATGGAATGAACACAAATCGGAAAAAGTTAATTAGATAAAGGATAATGGTACGAAAGGGAAAATAACCTCTGAGCATTTTGTACTTTTTTTTTAATTTTCTCCGTGAGAGGAAGAAACAGATTTCCGGGACAGGATGCAATTTCCGGTAAATATCTAGTGAATGTAGTCAGCTCCGATTAATAACAGCTTCCATGCAACTGGTAAAACCCGAACATCATGTTCGACCCTAAATTGGCGCGCATGCACATGTTACATAGACATTTACATAATGTGATTTCGCGAACTATTACATCACGTAATCATCGAGATAGCGCGGTGGTACGACATTTTTAGATACGATTTCATCGATCGAAAAAAAAAAATCTCATTGGTTCGCTATTAAGAAGTTTATTCGAAGATAAAATTATGCAAAGTTATTCGTACGATCAGGAAGCAAATTCATTAGATTTTTTTTCATGAACATAAAATATATCATGCATAGAAAATATTGTGCCTTACAGATTGGCCGCAGATTTATGATTCTTTGACAAGACGTGATAGGTTGTATTTACGGCATGGTTAATGAATAAGCTGAAGGCTCGGTATAATGAAGTGTATACTATCATTTTGGAAATATGAATGAGAACGTTTAAAAGGTGTTCATTCTTGTCTTGATAGGATTGCTAAAAGAGAATGTAGGATCTTATAATTGGTTATCGGCTAATTCACTCTTTTGCGTGTCACTACATTTGCTTTGCAGGTTTCAAAAAGATGAAGATTATGTTGGCCAGCGTTACATATCACTCGTTCAAGTTAATCCTTCTTTATAACTATTTCAAATTATGTTTCTGATCAGTGGGGAGCCTTGAGAAAAAACTTTTTTCAAGGCGATGCAATAATTAAAAATGGCGCGTGACCTAAATTATTTGGATTTCAACAGGATATAATCTGGTGTATTTCGCACGTCCATAATTCTTAGCGGGGCGACTTATCGATGACATTGGATATATAGTTATGTAATTATGGGCACGTATGACATGTTTTATAATATAATATATCATGACGAAATATCGAGATGTTCGAGATTTCTAACCGGGAATATCATTGCATAACGTATTATTGGCAAGAGATTGCGAATTTCGATCACCGCTCACTCGTCGTATTTTTATCCACTCATATTAAATTCTTGGGATGTTATATATTATTGAAATCCATCTCATGACGAAACAAAGTTTCAATTTTCCATTCGTTTAAGTATATGGGGCATTTCGACGCAAACTTGCGTGACATTTTTTTATCGCTAGTATCGATTTTTGATCAAATTTCTCCCGAACAAATCTTGAACCATGATTTCTAAGGCGGTTCTAATTACGTTCTTCATTACAATGAAAGTAATTTTCTAAGTTCTGCAAAATACTGATAACTCTTCTGGATAGAAGAGCTTGTCATATTTTAAAATCGCGAAGTTCAGTCAACGATTGAAGCACTCTAGGAGTCAACAGGATATGAAAAAAACAAAAAAACAAATGAACGCTAGCGATGTTCTACCCGATAGATGAATAGATAATCTACCCGAAACCTTAACAAAAAAAGCAAACTCTCTAGCAGACATTAGATTTAGATGTTTTATTTTTTTTATTTTTTACAGAAATCGAATCGCACAGATATTTCTGATGAGCTCTAGTTAGCAGAGCGAGGAGGCAGTAGATCAGATCTATGCAGAATCTAGCATCAGTTTAGTTTTAATATAGTATCAAACGGTACGTGTATATATGCACATACGCCGCGAATATGATACGATACACTACAGGATTTGTCGTCGACATGCGATAAATTTTACTTTATAGGCATCACGGGAATATTTTCTGACATCTTTGCGGTTACAGTATTACGTCGCGCAGATATTTCACTGATGAAAGTAATAAGAGTGGATCATTCGTTGATTCTGTAATTGGATACAGTTCTGAAAAGTACAAACGTTCCATCGAGCTGATATATATTGACCAGAGCTTACTTTTTCTGGCACAGCGAACATCTTGGAAGATTTTTGTTTCAAGGGGAGTTTAAAATTTCAGAATAATTTATTAGAAATTCATCGAGCGTGAATTAATGGAATAGATCTGGGGGCTTATCGGACCACGAATTGTTCCCGGATTTCTCCAAATTTTCAGAAACAACATTTTCAGGTTCGCCCACGAGAAGTTGAATCAACACATTTCAAGCATACCAACACTCATTTCTCCGGGAATCTATAAAACGAGCATGCCAAACTCGCACTATCGCACTCGATACACCTAAATAGTTACTGGTCTTTGTACGATTGCAATGTAAAATACAATAATATAGAGAGGTAAAGAATTGAACTAATAAGGAAGACTAAAAAACAACGAAGTAATTTTCAAATAATTCTACACAATGCTTTAAAAACTCTTACCTAATACAGATTTAGTCGTAGTTGTCTCGTAAACACGGTCGGGATGAGAGTTCAGCGAGAATGGTCTGAGATCTGGAAGTATGGCAATATATACACATCCGGAGCATCATTGCGTATTTTATCGATTCTTATCGAACGTATCGTGCATTGCCTTCCTTGTATCGACCGATAAATTAATTTTTCCACCGATTATCATCGGCTCGAGCGCGCGTTGCGAACTGCGACGTGTTGTGAAATCTATTTCTTAATGATCAAAAAGCATTTCACAGTTCGACCGAGATTTAAAAAGACATATATCAGGTCGATAACGACCATTGCTCAATCGAAAGATGGAAAAAAAATGTTAACATCTGTTTTTCAACTCATCAGCTAATGATAGAGCACCGTGCACAAAGATTTTGTATTGTAACGAGTGAGTATTGCACGATCAGCTAAGTTTTTTCTCAAATTGAATACGATGATCTTAATAATAATAGACTATTCTTAATTACAATAGACGGTACCTTTTGCTACCGATTCTCATTTCCCGTGAAATGGTCAACTGATACGACGAACTGTTAGTAATGAAGGCTGGTTTTCTCAGTCACGATTCCACTACGAATTTTATGTAGGTACAGTCTAGCTGATCAGGAGTTTACATTGGTCGAAAGAATACGGAAACACTGATCCATTCTCCTGCGTACACTACACGGCCACTGAACGCCGACTCCTAATGACTCATGCACATGAAGCTGTGCCGATCGACTATGAACGAATGACTACAGCATCTCGAGATTTTCGTACGTAGCCATGAAACCATGAAGGTTTTAGAGGGGGCACCCCGTCCGACCGAAGACATTCGAATTTTTGAGTTTTTTATGGTCGGACGAGAATTCAAGAAGATCCGGTTCAGATATGGCCAAATTATACAAATTGAAGCAATTACGACACTGAAGTGGGTATTGGCTTCTGCGAGGCTTCTCTGTTGCGAGAGAATGTAAACGAAAAAGAATGAGAAGAAGGATAGGCACTCGAAACAGAAGTCCCCCGAATAAAACGTTTGTCTGACTGACCGTCGATCCGAGAATGTACGATGTCTCTTTTGCCTCGCAGACTACTGTTGCGGAACAGCACAAGTACAGGAGATCTCCAGTAGCAATATTCTGATTACGCTCGTTTAATTGGCTGGATGGGTTTGGAAATTTCAAAAAATCAATTTGTTGAAATATTTTCCTTATCTAATAATACAATATGTCTAGACAATTCTCCTGAATTTTTAAGTCAATCGGACTAGAACTCTAGGAGAGAGAGAGCCTTGGGAAATTTCTTCGGGTTTTTGACTATTATTTTGGAAAAGTTTTGGATGTAGTTGTGAAAAGCTCGTAGGTAAATTATGTGAGACTTGGAAGAAACAACTGGATTCGGCAGAATTCGAAGAGTGGCTAGAGGAGCATTTAGAAAGAAAAAAGGATGTTTTTCGCTTTGATTATGACTCATTTTACAAGGTCATACGTAGTGTAAATTGTACCAAAATGTACTATTTTGCACACAAATCTGCCAAAAATGTAAATTTCAATTTTTTTCAAAACCCTTCGTTTTATCACTAACTATACTTATCTAAGAACAGAAAATAATTGATTGTTTGATATCAAATAAAACCATCACGAGTTATCGTGTCCACCGCCTGGACACCTTGTTTTAGGGATGTCCAAAACCAGCTCGCACCGGTCGAATTCCCAAAATTTTTGGCTGAAATTTTTTAAAAATACTGTTGAAATGCTACTCTTTGATGTAGTTGAAAGTTTCAGTGATGTCATTTATATATAATTTGAAGAAAAAAAGAATCAACTAAACATGCTTTTTTTGGCTTTCAAACCCACGTAATCCCTGAAAAAAGTACGTGTTGACAACGGACGTGCAAGAATGAATAATTTTATGAATATTGCAATTTGACGTCGCATAATAAAACTTACGTAGCTGATATTACAATAAGACGTCTATAAATACCCTGTAAATACTGTTAAGAAAGAATTTTTATAAGACGTAAGTAAATATTGTTCCGATTGATAAAATTGTATCGTCTCTAAAGTTTAGAGACGATAATAACACGCTAATAACAAGATTGCTTTGTGCAACTGTAGCAACGTGGATTTATCCCTCTGTCAACCAAACAAACGATTCCATTAATCAGTTGTCGACAGTCTACTCAAAAGCAATGCTATTCGTAACAAAACAACAAACTACGTGGACTTAGCTCGAGTAGGTGTGAGCATATAAGTTGATGTATCAGAATCTCGATGACACTTTAATTCGAATGACGAGTTTGGGTGAAGTAATGACATTGGGCGTAATCGAGCATATCTGCTTATTCGTCCAAATCTCGACAAACTCATGTACACCGTAAAAAACTGGTAGTGAATCCGGAGTGAACTTCCGCTCCCATCACTCGGAGTTCCCGAGTGAAAATAAAGAATACTCCGTGCGCGGAGTAAACATGGAGTTTTTTTTCAGTAGGTAAATAAAAAAATTAAAAAAACTATGAACCTGATTTTTGAATGTTGTCTCAGTAGTGATTTTTTGAACGTTGTCTCAATAGTGATTTGTTAGTTTTTCAAAAAACTAAGAAAATGGTAATTTTTTAAGAAATAATATAAATAAAATCCTGCTGGGAGTGAATTTCACTTCCGGGAGATTAAGAAACGTGCACTCCGCAAAGCACTCCCGAAATTTGGTACAATCTATCGCTGCTCGCTTTGTAGTATTTCGAAGCAGGTGAAAGAACATGACGTTACATGCCTCTGACGTGGATTTGGGTAGTTGACGTTACGTCACGTAGCGCTATATCGGCGTTGGAGTCAGCATCGAGAATGGAGGAAGGATAAAGTATGCCAAGCTATCGTATACAGATGTGTAACAAAGCGATGTAAGTGTACGCGTGTGCAGAGGTCACGTGCGTCGCGAACAAGAACGTACTGCGCCAGAAAGCTCCGCGGGCAATGAACAGTGGTGCTGCCTGATGGTGTGCTTGCAAACCTCCCCGGGAGTCCTCGACTCCTTCGTCGACTGATACGGGATTGTCCCCCTAACGGTGGGCGCGCAGAGTAGTTGGCCGCTTTACTTGGTTTTGTCTTTTTGATCTCATTTGTCCCTTGCCAAAAGTACAAACCAGTGATTATAATTTATGTAGTAGGTATTAATTTTGATTAATTTTTGCTGGATAAGTACAGGCGAGGAAGGAAGGTGGAGGGAAACGGATATGAAGAAACGCGTGACGTTACCGTTGCCGTACTACCGAATGTGTCATGGCTAGAATAGTGTGATGGGATTTCTTTCTCCGATATAACGTAACAACGAGAGGAAAAAAAGCAACGCTATGGCGTTTTGCGGAATCATAGTCGAGTCAGTGACAAGAGTGGAATATCCCGTTAAGCTTAATCACTTTGCGCGTCACCCGAACTAAAGATGAAGAGACGTCCGTGGACATGATAAAGGTACAGATTCAGTAGCTCAATTGTAGATTCGGCGAACCAGCTCGCTACTCTCACATTACATCGACTCAATTCATTTGTTACCACCATTATTTCGCCTCTCACATTACGATTACGTTCTATCGCCTCGCATGCCAATTTTCCAATATCATACCGATGCTAGATTCGCAATCGCTTCACTGACTTCAACAATTTTCATCCGATCGATTCTCGAACTTTTTGGTCAAAAAAAAAAAAAAAAAACTCCCGTAAATTCAGATCAACTCCGTTCAAAATGCGTTATTTTCGTCAAGGCTCGTGATTCGCGGATATGCGTTCGCTTTAATTTAAATTTAAATTTTACGCAGCGAAACAAAAATCACCCCCAAAAAAGACTACGACTGTAAAATGGAAAAATGTTGTTTCTCAACGGCTTCGCCTTATTTCAGTCATTTCGTTCTATCCCAATAATTTATACAGTTTCGCTATTGTTGTTGTTATCCCTTTTCGCGCTGTCCGTGTCATTGTTATCGCAATTTATCGTCTTACTTCTCGTTGCAACCTCGTTGTCATATTTAGCTAGTGCATGTCGATGAAAATTGTAAGCGTAGTGTTTATACCGTATCTACTTCATAAACAGGGCGGTATACGAAATGCGGATAAATCGATACGCGCCGCTTTCATTCATGGCCGCGACCCCTGCGCTGGCATGCTGCTTTGTCCGATCCTGTAACTACCTACCGCTGTATCCCCTCCCGCCCTCTTATCGCTGCCGCTACCGTCACACCACCATTCGCCGTGACGACGTCACCCCCGTTTGCCACCCCTTTACGACGCACATTTTTTGCTGTTCTATTTTTAGCACTGTCACATACCTACCCCTAGGCAGCTACATATACCAACAGATTCCCTCCTCTCACACGCACGCGCGCGCGCGCGCACACATCACGTAACATGTATACATATACATCTGATAAGAAGTTATATTTCACGAAGCTATAGTATTTATTCGCCGCTGCCTTTATCTACGAATGGATCGTTTCATTTTCATATCGATTAATGATTCACTATTACGTTCCGCGTTACCCCGAACGCGGACCTGCGCTTGCCAGCATTTCATCGTGAATACTTACGGGGTGACATACGCTTTCGTTAAGTGAATGGTAATTGCTCTCGGATCACTGATTATTTCGCAAATAATTCGTCAAGCGTCGCCTATTTTTCAACACATTTTTAAACACTGCTGGCAATTTTTCTGCACCATTGTCAGAAACTTGAGACGCTAACGAGTTCCGAAACCAGTTGCATTTTTTCCCTACAGCGCCGTGGCGTGGTTACCGCAGATAGGCCAGGGAAATTCGTGAATGGCCCTCGGAGATCAAATCTTACGCGTATGTTAAATTTGTACGAAAAGTTTGGATTTCGCCAAACTTAGTTTTCCAGTCTCCCGAAGTGATTCTAATTTTAAAAATGATAAAATTAGTGGTAGAGGATCTTTTATTTTCAAATTTCGTATACTTGGTTTCAAATTGTTTGGAAATACGTGAGTATGCGATGCTGCAATGAGATTTCATCTCTCATATTGATTCTAATATCGTTGCCGTTAACTATCATTTACGTTTCCTCGATTCATTCACGAATTTATAACTAGCTTATATTTTTCTCATGTGATGAATTGAATGTTGGTGCAGATTACGAATCAACGAAAATTCGCACCATACTATGTCTCATCGTAAAATGAGAATGTCAATTGATTTCATTGAGCCATTATAAACGAGCATCGTATTTGATCGTATTTTAATTTTTTTATTTTCACGAAAGTAGATAGATCGCATAGCAATTATTGATCATGACGTAATACTATAAAATTGTTCTGAAATACGAAATTCTACGTCCGCCATATTACTACGCGAGGCGCCTGCGGCGCACCCAGGCGTATAGCAGTGTGAAATTTACCGGCTTTCTTTAAATCAGATCAGCTCTTGCAATTTTTATACAATTTTTATACTTTCATCCTCGCTTATGAGAAATATCCGAGGCAATGTAATGGTCCTAGATTCGCCAATTGTATGCAAAAAATCGATACCATTGGTCGTGTCCAAAAACGCATTGGGAGCATATGGTGATCAATCAAGGAAGATAATTTTGATCTGCAAACAATATATAGAATTACTATATTCAGGAATGGTCGATATCTGCGCTGATCCGAGGGTTTAATTGGGGTATAGAATATGTACGTGGGTTTGGTTAACCCCTTGACTAATTTTTAGCACGGGGTACTTTAGATCAAACGGTGGAAGAATGAACTATTGGCTTAATTAGACTGGTTCCAGTTGGGCTTCGCTACTTCCGATGCGTGTAAGACTGTAAATCTCCCGGTACCTACTTTACATCTACACTGTAACGATAAATTCGTGTCTTCTTGCACTCTAATCCAGGATCGATTTTAACGTGCTGGGGGCCTGAGGCTGCACCCATTTTTCGGGGCCCTGCATAGGGATAACGTTTTCGCCAATAGAGGAAAATTATGTGGATACATCGAACAAGCATAAGAATTAAACGTGGTGTGATAGGCATTGAAAGAACAGAGAATGTTTGTGAGATAATACTATTCAGGCATTTTTATCTATTGCACATTTTCTATATTGTATAATAGTCTTTGAGTGACCATGTCTGCTCTAATCATACTTTGACGTCCTCGCATTCGTAATCACTAGACTATTCGCTTTCCTCAAACTCGAAACAAAATTATCCTCCATAATCACTGAAATTACTCTTCGTACCAAATTTCTATTCTCTGATGCAGAGCATGATTCGTTTCCGAATTAACCAACAGAAAAATTACTAGCTGGCAACGAATTAACTCCACAATTTCTATCTTAGTTCTGTGAACCGTAGTGAAAATCCCCCTGTAAAATTTCTCATCCCTACACGACGAGTCCGTAATTTTTCGACCACCAGATTTTGCTGTGGTCGGTGAAGTTGGCGAGATTATTCGTTAATTATTCGAGCGTCACTCGCGTGGCTGTCATCTACAAGAATTCTGGTAGCTATCGATTTGTCGACAAAGAGGAGGAAGCGAACCGATATTATAGCATGGCGCTGCACAATCAGCACGTAACTCGTAGGCGTACTACTATGCAAGTGGTAACAAGTTCGCGTGGCAGCGCTATACAACGTCACCTAGTTTCGTTCGAATATTATATTACGCAATGATACGACAAAGGCATAAAAACTATTCCGTTCCTTCGGAACGCAACCATATAATTACGCATAGCTTGGAGCGACGAGGTAAAAAATTCAGATCGTCGCAGATGACATTAAGAGAAAAATGACTATAACGAACATCCAAATGTATACGTAGTGGCAGAGAGAAAGGGGGCTGAGTCGTAATAACGTTCCCAGCGAAGTACACCTTTGAAAGTTCAAGGAACGTGTAATTTCCGTTCTGTCATTTTACCGAGAAACATTCACCATTTCAAATCCTACCTACCAGTCTATTTGCGGACAGCCAATTTTATCCTCGACTATCACAAATTATTATTTGTGGTATCAGCCTTACTTGCAGAATATCTATACTCGTAAGTCACCGTTTTCTAATAGTCGACGGCTCGACGTCGGTGTGGAAGTTCTGTCTAACGTTAAGGGGTAGCACCACTGTACGTTTATCAGAAAACCGATTTTTTTTATCGACTTAAAAGATGCTTTGAAGCTTTTAGAATACGAGGAAACAACTGTAGGCCTGAAAGAGGTTTTTTCCCATTGAAATTTAAACACTCGAATTTCACGTTTCTTCCTGTCAATAACACATTTGAAGCGTTAATCGTCTTTTTCTCGAAACACGATTTTTCGAAACGGCACGCAGCGTAACTCCAACAATTTTCATTCTGTTTACTCGAATTCTTGACAATATATGGAAATTCCTACGAGATTTTCGATGAGTTCATTGAGACATTATTCGTTAACATCCGATTACCACTTATTTCGTCGAAATTTAAACACCTTCGTTTAAATACTCGTCAATCATACAAAAATTAAGGTTCTTGAACTCTCCCACTTACTTTCCAAGCTATAGGCCTGTAAGTTAAGTGATTCTTTTTGTTTTCTCTAGATTCAAAATTACTTCAGCTACACTGCGTGCCGTACGCGCGTGAAATTCGCCAAGCCTCGTGAGAATGGTTCTGGTGTCGCCAGTTATAAATATTCATTGATGATAATTTTTTGGTTAATACTTAAATGTACGCTTAATAACTTCCTTTAGTTGTCTTATTCTCTTACCTTTTCTTCCATTATGAAAAAATTGTTTAAACAACACGCTTTTCAGACTGTTACAGTGGTTTTACTCCTTAATAGATCACAAAGTAGGTTAATCTTTCATGTGCACTTGGTACTATTTTCTTTCCTCTGAGGATCTGATGCAGATCTCATAGATTTGTTGACCGGAAAGATCTATCCATCATTCAATGGCACGCTGTTCCCTGAACTGTATACATATACTGTGGACCAAGTTTTCACCCCTGAATTTCGACTTGCAACTACTGCGTCCCCAGTTATATATTTCTACCGTTGCCCCCGTTCTCTGGCCACTGACCCGTTTTCTCTGTCAGCAAACCCACCCCGCTTACCTCGAAGACCTTCAATCCTTGACCAGTAGGTATCTCTTAACACAGATTGATAATTCGGTTCCTAGTCGTCTCAACCATCTAATTTTGCCTCATCTTTGAAAATCTACTCGATTTCTACTGGTAGAGAGATAACGAGATGCAATAAATATTAATAATGATGAACTAGTAAAATAATGAAGATGAAATGATAATCAGGCTGTTTGTTATGCAGACGAAACAAAAAGCCATCCTAAATTAACAGCAGAGCGTAATGAAGAGAATAAATCAGCCCGACCAACAGTAGCAATCTTTAATAAACACTTTGCTACAAAGTTGGGAATATTTAATAAAAATAATAATGAACGGAAGTTCGACGCTGTTTTTGCATACTCATCGAAATAACGATTGATAATCTCGGCATATTTCACTTGTAGGTGGACAGTTCGGCCCCAATTTAATCCTGTATAGGTTTAGGTCAGATAATTGGTTACAGAGAAAAAATCGAACCCAAGTTGGATCTTATGTGACTCAAATCTAGCGAACTAGCTTCGTATTGCCAAGGACGATAAGTCCAGCTCTAATTAGGCCTCGAACAGATTATATTTGGACCACCCTTTTTCTGAATACCTTAAGGTTATATACCTTTTGTGTGCTCGTATGGAATGTAGGATAATGAAACGTGGGCGGTAATCGCGTTAGATTCGCTCTAGATCACGCTAAGTATTCCTGCACACCAAAGGTTTGTGTCCATCTATTTATGGGTACTGTAATTTCAGCATCGTTGATTAGCCTAACTTTGTGATTGTAACCAAAAACGTCTCGCTCGTCTCGTAGCTGTCTGACACGGTAGATCGTGTCTGAAAATGTCGTACTTCGTGTGCACCGAAGTTTCGCGTACGCATCGTCGTACCGGCAGGTACGCGATATACCCACCGTCCACGATTGCGTACATTAGTGTGATATACAATGCAGTATCGGTACAGTATAACTTCGATACGCTGTGGTCCACGGTCGTTTTTTATCATTCCTCGCTCGACAACTGCGAACTAGTTGAAGTTAAACTGGTTCAACTGAGGTACACAGGTCCAGTATCTCGAAAATGATATCGAGTATAGTCTGCTAGCTGGGTCTAGGCGAAGCCACAGCAGCTTTAACAGAAGAAAGATAATTTACGAATGTGGCTTTAATGTAATCTCTCTGCACATGCTACCGTCCGCGATGTATCAGCAACGAATGGGAAATATAATCTAAACGAGCAATTCAAAATTGTTGCCAATTTCCTTAATCTCCTGATGTCTCATTGATCCTCAAGATGTAGGTAGCTGCGTTGATACATTGGGATACCTACACGATTCTCTCGTCATTAGGCTATGTTTTCCGTTCATCCTTTCGGTCCCGTATCAATAGAGCTTCCCGATCGTTGGGTGCGTAGAACAGCCGACAGATTCATTTGCAAAGCAATGCAGTGGAAAATTTCGTGAGGTTGCAGGACTTCTGCATTCGGTTTCGCGTGGTTTCTCGACACTCGTAAACACGAAGTTCGCCCGGTAGCCGCAGGAATAACAAAGAAGCCGGAGAATAACTCATCGTAAAGCATCTGCTGTTTTTTGTTTGTGGACAGAGTTACGAAAATTTAACATCTTTAACCAAACTGAAGCTTCTTACATTCTTTTACATTCTTTTATGAACAAACATCAATTACTCTGACAGAATTATTGTCGACGAAAGTATCTTTTGACCCCCATAACACTGTCAAGCGAAAGTGTTTCTTTGTACTATCACCAAAAGTGTTACTTAAAAAAAGATAAGAAATACATTTTTTTTTAAACTATGAGAAAACTTGAACCATTGAATACGTCCACCAAAAACATCATTGATAATTACATACGTTAAATACATACGGGTTCACCCACCCAGTGATCAGATCGCTGCAATGATAAGCAGCATCTTCGTATGTGTCACGGTTTTCCAAATTTTATCTGTTTTTATTTATTGATCAATTTCTATAAAAAAATTCGTGCTTGAGCAAAAGAGTGATGGCGTAGTTTCCTTAAAACTTTTGAATTCTTGAATTATTCGTTTTAGATACAAGGTCGTTTGAAAGACTACATTTTTTGTGACTCGTTGTCAGACTGGTGTATACACCGGTATGCATCTTTACGCTCATAGAATTCAGCAATTGGATGCGTGAACCATAGATAGATTGCTCTTTTCTTCGGTAGAACAAAACATCTTCGACGTTACCAAACGCTACTTCTGGGTTTTATTACTATTCGGACTTGACGTTAAAAACCGTGGGCAAAATTTTGAAATGTCTGCATAAACCAGTTTGATATTTTTCTGACATTCACACGAAGATTGAATGAGAATAGCGTCGGTTTCTCATAAAATCGCGGTATGACTCAATTTGGTCGCATCAGACGCTACATACAGACGTCATCTTCTGCATTTAAACATATGTGAATTGAGACTCAACAATGTTCGCTTGTTTCAACAATATTAGCCTTCGTGGCTTACTAACATTAAAATTCAAACCAATTTGAAAGCAGTGAACAAACAGAGGGACCATATTTTTGTTTGCAGTTTTTATCTGAAAGTTTGTCCTAGGTCTGGACATCAAGATACGGTCGCTTTCGACGACCGTCATTTATTTTTCTCTTGGACCAGCGTCAGTCGTCCTTGTGAATTAAGTCGTCAGACAATGACCTAGCATGTTTCTCTTTCCGTTGTTATTCCGCCGTCCGATATTTTTTCACTTTCGTGGTTACCGACAATTTAACAGAATTGTGACACAATAACTAGCAAAAATATATAATCTTTCGATTCGTTGTATCTCGATCTTGACACAAGTACTTTTTCTTGCACGGTCGTATTGAATTAATGCCCGTTTGAATGGCGAACAAAAACAACTGCTCCTGAACTAGGCCGTAGCTGACATAATTTTTTCCTACCTTGTTTAACCTACACTATTTTTTGGCAATGTTCGCCGCGAGAAAAAAAAAGAAATCGGTCAACTTTGCAAGGACATACTATGTCACGTGACACGTATTTTCAATATATTCCAATAAATTACAATCAATATATCTCGGTTAATTCTCACGGAGGCTGATATTCTTCTGCGAACATTTATCCATTCAGTTTTGCAACTTCAACATATTATTTCCTGGAACATAAGGTTTTCAATATCGTCCTGTGATTTTTTTTATGCAGAGGTACGAGGATTTCGACCGAGACTTTGTTTTTGCGGTTCTGGCAAACAAATCTTGATACGAAGAGATGTGAAGGAAAACCCGAAGCGTGGATGTTTTCTTTTCAATTTCAGTCTTTCAAACTTCCTTGGACAGTTTTTTTAGCACTGTTCCTGCGTTGAACGACGTTGGCTGAATCTGGGTGTCAGAAGTTTGGTTTCGATCTCGAATGTCGTTTGCCAACAAGCAATCCCGAAGCCACTTCTTAATATATACGATTTCTTTGCAGCAAACAAATTGATTTCACGCAATATTTTGTAACACCATGAGACGAGAGATAGATTTTTGGAATTGTTTTCGAAAATCAATTGGTGGATTCCCGTTCTTGACGTCACGTGCGATGGACTACGTAATCCATCGCTACCGTATAAAATCAACACGAATTATTGGATCAGTAAATTGTGGAAACGTGTTGCGAGGAGGATTAAAGAAGCCTTGACGCGTGTCAAGAACCTTCTGTTTCCCACATACATATAACATTGAATACGAAGATGTTTCGTAAAATTTCTGACACGTGTTGACGCACCATAAACTTCGGAAGCAATAATCATACCTCATCAAACACGGAAGCACCTCAATTTCGAGCTCCCACATTTTATTCTTGTTTTCGGTTATATTTTTGGAACTGTGCTCTAGCAAGGCTTACGCAGATTTGAAAGCGAATACTTTTCGAACGAAAATTAATTTTTATGCACGATGTCCGATTTCGAAAGTGATGATTAATTTCGCAACTATGCAAAGTCAACATCCTGAATTGTTAATCTGATCTGACTGCTCATCGCGACAACGGGTTAGTCTATCGCGATGGGAATTCTTTTTTTCGGAATTTTCGGAAAATAACGCTGAAAAATTGAAAAATTCAGTTCTGATGAAGAGCGTATGTAATTTGTGTTCGTGGAATGCGCATAAAATTGTTCCGCGTTATCGTCGGTCAACTCGTCGAATTCGATACGTCTTTGAAAATTAGTTGGTCTGCCGTGTGCCGGCTAATTATCGGTTAATTATAGAGCAACGTGTACGATGCGTGTACATATGTATACGAATAGACGTTTGATACGTTTGATCTGATAATCATGGATTATCAAGTTAGTCGACGGCAATCCGTTCGAAATATAGAAATCGTAATCTTTCGAGAGCTCCATTACAATTTTGTTTTCAGTTGAAATATGAGCCTATTTCATAATTTTCTTAAAGTGTGTCAAACGTTGCGTCGTCTTTACCGTAACGTTGGTATTCCAATTATAAATTATGACCCAATTAAAATTGAGTCCCCGATACGAATTACCATTTTTAAAAACCATCTAGTACATTTTCTATATTGTAGATATTTTACTAACAAGCATAATTGTGGCAAGCACAATACGATCCTTCGTATTTCGTTATTTCGATTAAACATGCAGACACGTAGAGTTCACAGTAACGAATTCTATCGAACATTCAACAGGACGGGATTAGAATAAAGATCTGCGATGAATACGAAATCGAAAACCCTCAAACATCGAATCACAAACGTGATAGTTGAAAAAAATTATAATAACATATGAAATTAAACATAAATTGAAAATTCAGACGTATTAATAATTTACTCGCGAATTGATGCTTTTAATTATTTTGAGTAAACACCAACCCTTGGATAATTCTACCACCGGGTTTCGATGTATATACACTGTTGAAAAATTCGAATTTCAGCTTAGATTTGATTAATTTTTCTCTGCTCTCTGGATTATTTTACTGCGGCATATTTTAGAGTATCGTCGCGTTATTTTTGGAAAACACGTAGTTTCGAATCTAATCCATGGAAGATATTATTCGTTTCGTCACATCAAACATCCAATGATGATTATTCTATGTGTATTTTGCAGGAGCAAAATAGTCGGAAATATCGACAAGAAATCTTATTTTACTTTAAACGGCATGATACAGTTCCGGGACGGTGAGAAAGGTCCAATCCAGAACTAGAAGTATCTATACGTACCTACACGGTTTAACGAGTTAGGCACACCCATCTACGGATTCGCGTTTACGCGAGTATCTATATATACACGTACACGTGAACATGGATATAGGAGTATGCGTACATGAATCGATGTTGTATAACGTGAACTCCATCCGTTTCGGTCAGACCATGACCGGGGCCTTGGTAGCTCGAAGGTACTCGCGTGAGCTGAGACTCGTTTTTCAATAAGTATGCCTGTAGCAATCTGGCGCTGTTCGACCACACGACTTGACCGTCGCCCAGTACTCTACCTCGCGAAATCAACATATACATCTGGACAATTCGACACAGTAATTATTATCATTATGTGCTCTATGCAGCGACTTTTAAGTTTCACGCCGCTTCGATTACAATTCCTCTTACCACTGTTTGACGAAGTCCGGCAGACATTTGACATTCACGGACTTTGGCTTCTACCTATTTTTGCATTAATGCATAACGATACGATGTTATCATCATCTCAGGTGCATATGCTCGTGGACGATGAGTTCCACGCAACGTTGATTATGGTCTTCGCGATAGGCACCGTTTAACGAAATATACGTCTGTATCAGGCGGTGATATTAGCATGTAAATACCGGTATAAAAGATTCTATATATTTATATAAAAAAAGTATATGTAATTACATGTAATAATATGTAAACTATGTATAAATAATACATAAATTGTATGTAATCATATCGGGCCAATTTTTCATAAATAATCTTTTTTATCGGTTAAGTTCAATGAATATGCGTTGGAAATATCAACGATAGGAACACCTTAGTTTTTGCAAAACAATGTTCAAAATTACCTGTCCTTTGATGTTCTCGGTAAGAATACTTCTCGAATGACAACAAAATGTCCCGGGCAACTTTATTAAAAAAGATTTTACGTAATTGTATATAACTATATATAATTATAAAGTATTCGAGGCACTCTTCCTCAATCCAGCCAGCCATTTTTTTCATGGATTGTCAAGGAAGCATAACAAATAATAAAGTATCCGTCACGTCTGCAGGGTGAAAACAGAGAAACCTGCAGCTTGTGCTCGAATTTTCTGAAATAAAAGATGTTTGCAAAAAAAAAATACTGTCTTCAATTTCGATTTATCGATCAGTAGTTTCGCAATAATCGTGGTATTTTCCAAAATGGTAACAATTTGGTGCTATGAATTTTTATGAATTTTTACAAAACGAATGTTTGTATATCACGTAATTTGTTACAGCAGTATCGCCACGTGTGTGGATGAGGGTAAATCGTCATCATTAGCGAGAGGGATGTCTGAGAGCGACGGGGAGCAAGCAGCTCGATCGGTGGCTCTAGAGCAAGCTTACGTCCACGAAGTCTACGAACAATGTGCCGAGAATACTGCTCAAAGCCGACACTGGCCTCGTATCTATCAATTTTTAGAAGAACTCGAACCGGGCGCCCTCGTCTGCGATGTCGGTACGTTTTGTTTATCTCAACATTCAACAATTGCTCGGCTCACCCTCGCAAATTTAACAGTTCACAGACAAAGGGAGAGAGAATCTTTCTTCGTGCACGGGGACATTTGTTTAATAGTTAATGCGAGGATTTTTCACTTTTATTTTGATCGTTCGCAGTCAGAGGTAACAGGTCGTTGAAATTAATTATTCTCATTAATCAATCAATTCATTGGATGTTAACGAACAGCTCAATAATAATTATTATTATTATTGAATAATAATAATAACAATAACAATAGTAATACCTGGAAATGCGAAGGAGATTATTGCCGGGACCAAGAATTTATCGTGCAATAACAATACCAAAACCGTGCCAATTGATCTTGTCCTTGCTTTTACTCCTCATTGTTCTCTATAGAACTACGTATCCTGCGATTTTTTCGATATCGACATAGATATTCACTAGTATACACCACTGATTTTTTCTCGTGTTTCGGGTAATTTGAAATAATTCAATCAGACCGGCTTACTAGAACGAGTAACGTTTGCGTTGCAGGTTGCGGTAACGGCAAATATTTGAGCGTCAACGAAAGTGTATTCAAAGTTGGTGTTGACAGATGTAAGCGACTTACCGACATCTCCCGCGAGAAGGAAAACGAGGTTTGTATCGAAAATTATCGGTATCATGTTTAATCTTGTGATTGTGATGAGAACACGCGGTATCAGCATTGCATAAAAATCACAGGTCCTGATATGCGACAATTTGTCATTACCCTTCCGTGATGATAGCTTTGATGCCGTTTTATCGATCGCTGTCGTGCATCATTTTGCGACAACCGAAAGAAGAGTTCGCGCATTGAAGGAATTAGCGAGGGTTTTGCGGATCGGAGGACGGCTCGTCATATCTGTCTGGGCAATGGAACAACGACATCGAAAGGTAGAGAAAACGTGGAGTATAATCAATTCTTGAGCTTAGTAGAGCATCAAGATCTCGTTCCCGTTGGTTTAACCGCATAACATTAAGCGAAGAACAAAACTTTCATTTGAAAAACATGTTGAAAAAACAACTTTCAACACTTTTCTGAAATATCCACAATTCTACGCTAAAAGACATCTTCGATGCCAGAATCGTCACGCTATTTTCATATGGAAGCACAACAATATTGCTGTAGTACGCAAATCCATATGTTTTTTCCTTTCACTTTACTTTTGCGCCCAATGATTCTCGCGCAGCTTTATCCAAATGAGAGCGAAACAAGTGTTGCCATTTTCATACCAGAAATGATCTGTCTTTCAAACGGCCATGTTATCGTTTCCAGTTCGAATCGCAAGACGTTCTAGTTCCATGGCCAAGAGCTTATTGTGTCGGCTCATCTATGAGAGCTGCGACATCTTCGTCCATTCCGTACGCTGACGAAATGCAACATAATCAGAATGCTTCGAAAGACTTCCTAATGTCCAAAAGGTATGATGAACATTCGTGACCTTCGCGGGCTATCATCCAGTCCCCAATGATTAATCCACGGGTAAAAACAAGTTTTGTTCTTGTACGTTGTAGGAACAGCCGAAAGAGATGTGCTGGCAAAAGTTACTGGATCGATCCAGTGTTCAGTCCATCTCCATCGACCAGTAGTCTATCCAGTCCAAATGAAACGTGTTACAGTTTTGTTCGTCGAGCTTTACAGGTGATTGTTGCTTTCATCGCACTAATTATATTTCTGGACGTATAATTCGCGTCCTATTTTCGGTCGAAAAATGTTTAAAATCGAGAGCGTTATTAAAGCGTGACATTTTTCAGAAATTGGCAGGAGGTAAACGCGGTGGTCCTGCAAACCGTCCTTGGTTTTTGGAGACTTGGAGTCACACCGCTGCAAAAGAGCGGCGACGCATTCAGCAACAAGATAGCGGAGATGTGGATGATTTACCGATCGAATTACGCCGGCTCGAAGATATTAACTTGACGCTTAACAAATTACCGGATACGTTGAGCATCAAGTCGAAAAGTTTTGGTGATATTTTGGAAATACAACGACTAAATCTCGTCAGATCTCGTTCCAGCATCCCTGGACTTTGCTCGACGTTAACGTCAGAGACGTGTTTAGATGATACCTCTGAGAATCTATCGCTCAGTAATTCCAAGCCAAAGCTCGTTAAGCAAAAATCACATCTCCCAGAAATTGACAGTTTGAAAATCGCTGAAACCACTGCCAATGAAGAGCTTATCAAAGATCTTCCGGATGTTCAGGTAAATATGTGTATTAGGATGTATCATGTTTGCACAACCTTTTTTTTACTCGCAAACACATTGTATAATTTCAGGAAGGTAAAAAAAGGAGTCGCTTAAAATTTGACTCCTAATATTAATATTAAAAGGTGCTTCGTTCGAATTTCTATTTGCCATTTAAATAACATAGTAAAAAAAAAGCCTTCATGTTTGAATCTTTATATTTGACAATGGCATACATATATAGATTTTTATAATTACAAATATTTAATAATTTATTATAGTGTGAACTTTGAACTCGAATATTACGTGAACGACTATGCTTATCAAAAGATTGTAAGAGACGTTTTTTGTAGAGCGTTCAATTCTCTATGAAAATACGTCTTGGACTAATCTGTACGATATGCCATTGTCGAGATATAAAATTCAAGAGGTCAAATCTTAACAGACTTAGTTTTTTACTTTCCTGAAAGTATACAAACTGTTTGTGAGTAAAAAAAAGTGGCCCAATAATGGCACAGCCTAATGGGTATATTGCAAATCTGCGTCATAATTTTTATTGAAAGGTTTCACAACTTTTTATAATTACTATTTCTCAGACGGCGCCAAAATGTCCCGTGAAACGGTGCAATGTATATAAACAAAATTCTATGAACGAGGAACTGATGTCGATCGATCGGCTAATGGAGAAAGAGAGAGTTAGAAAAAATATCATGAAGCAAACTTCGTTGAACGAAGACATAATGTACGAGCGAAAAACATTCGAAGCATTCAAGGATTCACTTTGCTCTGGGAATGCAACAAAACGATTCCAACTTTTGAAAAGTGGCCTTACAAGTAGAATTAAACAGTCGACTACGAATATAGAAAAAGTATCTGGGATGTCGATTAAGAATGGTTTTGTAAAAATCTTGCAATGGACATCCGGAGAAAATAAACAGGAGGAAGAGGTAGAAGAACAAGCCTCGGCCAGTGCACCCCGCGAGCAGATTTCACCGAAGCTGAAGCCAACAGAAAAAGCAACGACATCTATTAAAAAGGATGCTGAAACTATCGAGCGAAGGTTATCCCGCGAGGATGGGTCGGACTCGTCCAAAGACAGTAGTTTGCAAAGCGACACGAGTATCGATTCAGAGGATAGTTTCGCATCAGTTATATATGTGCCAAAACAGGACATGCCATCGATTATCGATACGATATCAACGCCACTTGGTTATCAATTGTCCGCAACGTCAGCACCTCCCTCACCTCGAGTCAAACATCCACCTGACCTGATGGGACCGAGATTAAAATTGATTCCCATGTCACCGCTTCTCAAACAATTTCCCGCCGCCAGTAAATCTTTACCTCCTACAAGTCCGCCAGGATTATCACCACGTACTCTCAACTCTATACCGCCCAGGCCTTTCTTCGGCGCTTTCTACAATCATCCGCAATCTTCTGTCTTTGATAAATTCATACGGTCCAAAGAGATAGAAATTGGCCTCAACAATTCAACTCCTTCCGCTCCTCCTCCTAATCAACAATCTACAGCTGCTAAATCATCTCCTGCCGTTGAAACCAAGCTCGACAAGTCCGAGATTCAAGAACAAAAAGCAGTTGACCTGCCACCAGCAGTGGTTAACGAGCCACCTGAATCACTTTCACAGTCAGCAAATTCTGAGAAGAAAGCGGCTAAGGTAGAACCAACCGTCTTATCCAGAGTTACAGAGCCAAGCACGTTGCATGGGAAATACTTCGAAAAGTCTAGCGTTGAAATAACGAACGAGGATGAACGCCGCAAGGCGCAATTGAATCAGATCAAGGAACTCCTTAAACAGAAGCCAGGTTTCGCAACGAGATGTGCGAAACCGGCGTTTCCCTTGGTGAGACGTGCGTCAGCGGCAGCTACTCCTGGTCGTTTGGAGATGGTTACGAGACCTCTACCAAGACTATTGTCATTAGAGTTGTTCAATCCTGAAACCGACGATTTGGACAGCGACTCGAGTGGGGTTTCTTCTCCAGAATCTGCAGGATCCATGATTAGTGTGATATCGGACGAACGCTTCTCTGCGAATAAAGGTAGCGGTGATAAGCGAATAAAAAATATACTTCTCAAGCATATTCCGAAAGAACAAAAAATTGATCAGAAACCAACTAAAGTAGTGAACCACTCTAGATGCAAAAAAAAAAATAAAGCAAACTTCGGGATTCTTTTTCACAGCAACTACACAATAAATCGAAATTCGGTAAAAAGTTCTTTTTTATACAATTATTGAACACCGTTTATAAATTTTATCAGAGCTCTACACAACAAAATGGAAGCTCGCCAGAATTTTCTATGTGGAGTCTTTTTTTTACTAACCCAGCCCATAATTGCTGCGATATCAAAGATAAAATAATGAACTAAAAAGAATTCGATAAAGTATGATAATAACTTTGATAGTATGTATGATTTTTTTTTATATTGCACAGTTCAATTGTTGTCAGCAATTTTGCTGCGATTGTTCGAAATTTTTCTTTCAACAACGCACCATTTTTGCAAAAATCAATTTAAAAAATCCCAATTTTTCTTGAAAATCATTGCCAAAAAAATTCCCAAGTTGGCACGATTTTTTGGCTTTTAAAGTGGTTCAGTTCCTTAAGAAAGACGCTATTTTTCGGTATTTGACCAAAATAATACGATTTTGTTGCAGGAAATGTAAACGAGGACGGAAAGGAACAAGAAGCTTCGCAAAATTCGAGTGACAAATCTCGCGAGTCTACGACAAAGAATTCGGAATGTGAGCTTTGGGAACACAGCAACGCCTACGAGCTACTTCCATCGAGAAGTACGAGCGGCTCATCGACAGAAACGTCAGAAGCTTCGTCACAATCGCTTAGACTTCTGGAGGCAGCAGCAAACGTGGCCAGTTCTCTGGAAGACGCGGTAGGGACGGCAATCCAACAGAAATCCGTTGCTGATTCTCAACGAAATCCGAATTCTACAAATACGAAGGATAAGACCCCGGCGTACGCGGGCACATGGCGAGATTACGCTTCACCGTCAGAGTTACAAGAATTATTGGACGATTCCAAGCGAAAACTACTACCGTTGGAGGAAAGTACGTGGGACGAGGAGTGTCAGCGGCACTTGATCGATTTCACGGAAAAACTGGGCGAAAATTTGATTCACGATATCGGCGAGTACTGCGCGAAAACGAAACACGAGCTGAACGCGGATGTCCAGTGCTTCGGAATGGAATCGAGTGTCTCTAGGTATAAACACCAACCAGGAATCGACAAAACGGTTACTTGTAAATATAGCGAATTAATGAAAACGGATAATTGGACGAACGATATCATCGAAGAAACGGAGAGTTGCGATATTGACAATAAGCCAGGCGACTCGTTGCTCGGATCAGAATGCTCAAGCGCAGATTCAAACAAACAAACTGTAATTAATAACTTGATTCTGCCAACGAGTAACTCCGGGGACATGATGGATTTCGTTCTGGTCTCAAAAGACGCGGAAATTACAAACGCCGATAAAAATAGGGCGGCGGAGACTGCTTCGGCGAAGGATCCCACCGCTGTCACCAGATCCGCGTCGGGTATGACTACTTACGGCGACGACGTGGAAAAGAAGCGGATTTTGCAGTATGATAATTCGATCGAATCTAGCGACATAGGTGATTCGGTAGAGAATACAAGTTTCAGCGATTTCAGCCAGACCGAATCGTTCCGGAGTTCTGTGACTCCGGAAAAACCGGCGAACGGGAATGCGGCATCTCTCGAGTCGGTCGACGCGAAGCATAAGTATACGCGAACGAAACATAAAATTGATTCGCAAATTCGATCAGCATCCGAAGAGATCACTTCCCGTCCGTTGCTGGTAAGACAACAGGCGTCGATAAACTCCGAGTGTCTCTTACCAACGACGAGCAACGCCACGCTGACTGGTTCTTCGTCCCAGGAATCGTTGCCGTCGGATAACGGCGGAGGAGCCATCATGTATCATCAGTACTATCACGTTTTCCGAGAAGGTGAACTGGACCAGTTGATAAACAAATATGTTGAAAATTTGCATATAATTTCGTCGTATTACGACCACGCCAGTTGGTGCATAGTAGCCGAAAAAGTGCAAGTATGGACTATATGACTTGCGGATACTGGCTATTCGAAAATTATACATTTTATATACTTTCTTGCTTTTTTAAGCTGTCCTATGCGTATAAACAATATCTAACAACGGCTTGTAAATATGTAAAATACAACGTTTCTGATCTACGCGCACAGGACGACGGATAATTCATTCGAAAGCGACATTTTTCCGTTTTAGACATTCGCATATGAGGGGTGCTTGGACGATCGTCGATGAGTTTTTTCTTACAATTAATACAATGTGAGAAACGTACAACATTCCTGTGAAGAGTTCTACTTGTAAGGACTCCGTTCAATTTATTCATTTCTCGAGCGGTCATCGGACCGTTTTTCGTCAAATATACGAATAGTTGACTTAATTTGTACCACGGTTCCGCATTTACTTCGGATTGCAATTCCATATAGACTACGGCTCGTGAAAACCGGTCAATCCGTTACCCGCTTATTCGGAGATAGCTGCATGCAACAGGTGAAAGTTCGTTCGGCGGGTGTTTTGATTCTGAATAACCGATCAATCACCTCAATGAAATAAACTAACTCGTCGTAATCACCGATTAAATGCAATAAATAGGCTGTGAAGTTGGAAATGAATAAAAGCATGGAATTTATACAGAAACGGTAGCTTCGAAACATTTCAGTATCCGAGTCAATTCATCTCGAAGCGATCTCAATTTATTATCCAGGAAAGAAAATTCTGCAAATCCAATCGACACTGAACATATTCGGTGTACGAATAATTGAACCTGAATCCTTCGCGTACCGGTGTAACGCATATCGATAACTTGGAATATCGGTACTACGATGTGACAATTGACGATGATTTTTGCAAACTGTTCTAATACGTAGTTCTTAAATTAATAGTCATCGACAATTATCCACATATGTCTGGAAACGCAAGGAAGTTCGACAAACGAATGACAAAAATGTTTATTCTCATAGCTTGGATAAGAGTTAACGTTAGTGTTAACCGACAACAAGTTCACTTTTGCCTCAACACCTAGATGCTACGCGTTTGCGAAATATCATCTGGAATTCATTTCAATCGAGTCGCTGCGATCGATCTCAAAAAACGGAAATTTCCATGATTTTCCTACTAGCTGGTAATCCACGCTTTACCTTCGAATGCAATTATACTCGCTGAGCTGGGTATCTGGTTAACCGAAAAACTGACTCACATCACGAGTTCTAATAATAAATGATTATTGGAAATCTTCATTAACCCACGAAGCATTAATCCCCTGTTTCTCCAAAACTGTATCCGTTGATAATAAAAGAAAAAGGTACTACAATGTAAATAATTATTCAAGTTTAAAAATTTAAACAGGTCGCGAGACTATTCCGATACCGATATTTTACGGAATCGCTCGTCTAGCGGTGTTATAAATATACAAAATCCATGAAACTTAGAGGGATCATTAACGGTTATAAAGTTTAGAAATACGTTGCCTCGATTCCGATCTGCGTCATAGAATCTTGTATTGAAAATTTGAATCTTGCAACAACAAAAAACAGCTAACCCGAGCTAGATGTGAGATAATTTCACAATTACCTCTCTGTAGTGCCAATGATTTCACAATAATGCAAAACTTGTATAATCAAAAATATTTCACTGCTTTATCTCCTTTGATCCTTAAATTATAAATATAGCTTGCATCGAGGATATTCGGAGCAAGAAACGTCAACAAGCACAGCTGAACCCTACAGGTTCGGGCAGAGCCTAACTTGAGTGAAATTTTCACGTGGATGTTCATATTTCAAAAATACGAAATTATGTACGAAATACGTATTACAAGTCGGTCGAAGTACAACGTCTTACGGTAAGTTCGACAAGACTCAAATGTCAGATATGAAAATAACATCGACATCTCCCTGTCGAGATCTAAGTAGATAGGGACAAGAGTTAACATATGATCTGAAACGTTGATTAAGACAATAAAAGAACTTTATTAGAACCTTCGTATTTTTATTCATTGCGTAGTTAAGGTTCTTTGAACTTCATTAAAATATAAAAGCTACTATGCTAACGAGTTAATGTTGCCAGAATTTCTATCCGGTTGGATTGATTTCAATTATTACGATCCAGTAATCTTTTACGTGATGATTGTAAACGTATTAGTAGAACCCAGCAAATACATTTCATCAATTAAGAATGAAAGTAATGCAGATAAAATCTATCATAAAATTTGTTTCCTCAAGACGCGGTATTAGCAACTTCTTGGTAGATTTTCCTTGAATGGACGATCTTAATAATAAATAAGTTTTGTTGTTATTTTCAAATATTATACAATTACCAAAAATGAACTTTGAGTTTTCAAGAAACTTTATGACAATCAAGTGTCGAGAAAAACGGAGTTGATGCAGCTGTAACCTCCTGAGGAATCTTGAAGCGATCAAAACACAAGCTGATAGCCAAGATGATGCATGATATTATTAATGGAAGTGGTAGCCAATAGTGTTACTAACCATATCTCACACAAAACATCAACCCTCAAGAAAACAGGATATTGATAGAGATATAAACTTCCATAGACTGTGACTTGTGGTTTGCTCATCGCAATATATAACGAATATTTTGTACACTATGTACATATAACTTGTGGTATACTTTATTCACGGCGCAAATTTTCCAGCCTGGCCTGCAGGTCAGCATCAGCATCCGTAAGGTTACCACCACCATCCTGAGCACCGGCTGCTGCAGCTACTGGTTGTTTTGTGCCAGCTATACTTAAGGAACCGGATGCTTGTGGTAGGCCAGAGAGTTGATCCGTTAATTGTAGGCCAAGTTCGTCCAAAACCTGCGAGACTACGGCATCGCTGTGTGGACATAGTAATGAAAATTAGTGGTAATATGTATCTCGGACCATTTCTCCACAGATAATTCAACTGCAGGAAATAAGAAATTTGATCAAATACAAGTACCATCGTTATGGTTGAAAGGATTTCGCTTGTTTAAACTCAAATAAATTGCCAAAAGCCTTTTTCCCTCAAATCTTTCAGAATAAAATACAAGCAACTTTGTACGTGCATTACCTTTCTTCTTCGTCACCCTCATCTTCCATAGCATCATCAATGGCATCGTTCATTATTTCTTCCTTCATATCCATGATCTCGGATTGTTTTTCAAATTCCTGCAGAATCTTCTGTATTTGTGGTAAATTGAGTTGCCTACGAATAACATTTCGTAATTATGGATTTATTCGAAGAAATGGATTTCCACTTAATAAAATTCAACTCACTTGTTCATGCTTTGCATTGCTTTGGTCACACCTTTCATGGCTTGAGCCATAGTATTTTGTGAACGTAATGTTTGGATTTTCAAAGATACCGCCTGAATATTTGCCTTCATGAGCATGAACTTCTTGATGTACCGCCTAGTTCGCACAAGGTCCTTCGCCATTATCTTAACAGCTTCCTACGACACATGACAATTCAGGCAACGACACACAATATAGTCGATCAATTAGGCGAAAATCAATTTAAAGGTGAACTAATTATATTGAGCTATTGATCGTTAACTTTGTTCGCAAGAAATCGTGTTCGTAAACGATCTTCCCTGGTTTCCAGAAATCAAGACAAGCATAAAATTGTGGACATACATCAAAGACAAATGAATATAACATTTCTCTCAGAAACAAACAAGAAAATGAGTATAACATCTTCGACTGTATAGGGAACAGTTATGAGCGGCGGTGACAGCTCAAATTTGATTCTTCATAGTACTGTGCGAAATAAAAATGTGCTACGACTGATTCGGAACCGCGAACATTTCAGTTATCTGTCGACTCTTCAACCAATCAGTCTTAAGGATTTGATACATGATTTCACATACAACGATTTCGCTTACCATTTGACCTTCTTTTGCTAATTTCTTAATATCAGCAATGATCTTTTTTTCCTGTTGTTCCATCCGCATTTTCTCTCTGTCAAGGTCTCGCATTGCTTTGTTGAGAGCCCGCTGATTCTTGCGAAGCATCTCTTCCGGGGTAACACGTTTGCCAAAAAGCCACTCCATGATTTCTGCGATCGGTCATTTGATTCATTAAAACAAATCCAATATGTTGATATTGTTCGATCAAAAAAAAAATGTGATCAATCATTCCTGAATGTAGGACAGGTAACCAAATGACATTATTATTGTCATTTTCCAAAGTTCGTAATGTCAAATGTGAGATTTCATGATGTAAGATTTCGAAGTAGATTTTAAACGATTTCGCAATGTCAGAACGTCTATAACATTAAATCAAAATTCATAACGAATGACTCATTCGTGTTGTCGTCTATGCGTAATGTCAGAGCCTCGGTATCCTCTATGCGAGTGTACAAGAAGCTCGAGTTTCCACATTTAGCCTGCTTGTGATTATGTTGCCAAATTGAACCATTGTTAGAATACTGGTCACTTATGACAGAGCATAATTACATTTGAACAATGTTTAAAACTTACATGTTTCGATTTTACGACAAGATTTCTTATGTTCATCAACAACGTTGACGGCTGATCACCGCACCACCCTGTATCGGCGGTATCGGCTATATTGGCTCAAGCTGCTTTTCAACTAAGTAAATAGTCAACTCAGTTCACCAATATTGGTTCATTCCACTGGAACCGACTATTGGATCCGATCTTTCGTGGTGCCATTCGTTAATAACGTTTCCGTCTGGCGTACTCACTAGAAAACCACTAGAGGTTTATCCACGGTCCAAATCACCGGTTTCGTTCAGTTACCTTGTTTCTTACCTTGACACTAGCGCTACACGTGCGAATCCCAGAACTAATTACTCAATTTTTTTTTTAATTTTCTTACTAGTTTGTCAAATTTTCAGCTAAAGTGGTTATTTAATGAAAATTCCAATCACTGTTGCTTTACTTGTTGATAAATAAATAATGGATAATTTTTCTTTTTTTGAATTTGAAAATTGAAAGAGTGATTATACGTTTCAATCTATCTTCATATTACTAATAATTTTTTTCTGAATTTAAGACTAACATCCACAATTTTCATTCTAGTAAAACCCTACTTTGTGTTTTTCAAATTTTTTGTTCAGGGAGTTTTAAGGGTTTTGGAAGTTACTCTTGGGGGAGGAAAATTTCCAGTGTTGGCAACACTGATCATGCACTGCGTACTCTAGCGTACTCGGCATTTGTGATTACAGGGAATTGCAGGTTATGGCACGGCAGAATCTTACAACCATCACATAACACCGATGCTCACCCTAGATTGTATCTTCTGAAAGTTTGATGCAATCAAGGTAAAGAAGCATCGTCCGACCTATACCGTGTATCAATCACAATTATGGATTGAGTGATATGTCGGGTTTTACGAAATTGCAAAAACGAACCAGACGTTCGCTACAATTTAGTAGAAGGTGGTAAAGTCATGAGATCTTCATATCGCAATGATACCTTGATTCATATTTGACATTATTTCCAATATCATCAGGTGAACTTTGCCCAGTGCAGTGCTTCTAAACAAACGATAGACAAAAGTCATACTACTACATTGTTCAATTCGTAATGTCAGTTTTTAGGGTTATGTCTGTCAACTAGGAATTCTGTGAGTCCAAGTGAGAAATATCGCCATTCAGGTATGATTCGTCACGTTTCAAATTAAATTTGAATAATTTGATAAAAATTAGAATGGAATGAAATTAGAAGAAATATGAATTGGGTGGCAGGTAAATGACCGTGGTCGATTTTCAATTTTTAATTCTGTCTGCTGAAACAGCGGCCAATACCTATCTGATATAATTGGATTGTTGCCCGCGGATCAAATCGATTGGTGCAAATCGTCATGATGTTACGTCGTTCCTACAAGCTACCAAACGTCGCATGGCGAAATGCCATTTATTCCGAAAAAAATCAATATTATGTATTTAGAGTAGCACATGCGAGAACGCATGCCAATATATTTTTAGAACCAAAGACTTATTGTAAGAATTACATTGGTGTAATCCCTAAATCTATAAAACTAAAATGGCAACGCAAGGAAAATACCATGACTGCGATATATTCTTGGCTTCAAATAACCAAAATGTCTACGTCAACGGACAAAACTGGCATAATTTTGAATGCTGTACCGAAATCAGAAAACTCAACGTCAAATAAACAAGTTGTTGACAATTCTGTCAAAGAAAAAATTAGCACGCTAAATAGCGATGATTTGGGGAAGATCAAGGAACGGCCACTTATCGCAAATGAACAGGATGAAATGCAACGATTGGAAAAGACAGCTGTAAAATTGAAGGAGAAGACCAAAGGCACGGCAAAAGAAGAACCGGCTATTGACAAACCAACAAGTATGTAGCACCGTGCTTGAATTTATGTAATTGATATTTTCTCTCAAAGAATGTGCATCAAGGTTTGGTCAAGAAGAGGCTACGAGTGGATTTATCTGCTACTTCATTGGAGAGAAACTTCATCACTCCGATTCGTGCTATGTCGGATTTTCTTTTAAAACCATCGGATCTTGAATCCTTGCCGAAAACGAAAAGAAGATCCCCGTATGAGTGCGAACCTCCCATAACTGTCTATTGGCGAAAAGATGTAGAAGCTAAGTAAGCGGAATTTCCAGCACACCATTCTTATCAAGGGCACGACTCCCCAAATGATACGGGGGAATTGTAATTTCAGAGCTCTTGAGGCGTGGGGTTCCCGTGAGGCCTTGCTCAAAGAACTTCTAAAAAAGGAACTCGAGCGCAAGACCTATCAGCAAAGTAATAATGGTGTTGCTATGCAAGAATCCCTGAAAAAGGCTTGGTAATATACTCAGCGTTATATATTTTCAGACGTATTCACTGTAAAGCGAAGACTGAGAGATTACAGACGAGAAATGAGCAATCAGTCGGAATCGAGCAACAAGGAAGGGCTCTTCGGTCGATCTGGTCGAGTAGTACTGACTGCTATTATTATGTAAATTTCCTCAGTTGTATTTCAGACATCACGGAACTGTGGTGAATGAGGTTTTGATATATTACCATGTGTTTTCTTCCATCATTTTTCCGTTTCAGAAATGCAAGTAATTTCCTATTCAAACTATTTGCTTGGTTGTACACCGGCTCGCACAGTATGTTCTCGGAGTGCGTGCACTCGGCCGCTGACACTTGTAACCAGTTAATTTTAGCCTATGGAATTTACAAATCTGTTCAGGTACACTATTTTTTCATGAATTTCGACAAAATCACGTTAGAAGTAATGTTATTTCATGCGAAACCTTTATGCTTTATCTTAGAATCCAAATCCGGATCATCCCTATGGGTACACAAACATGAAGTACGTCTCCTCTTTGATCTCTGGTGTTGGAATTTTTTGCGTTGGTACAGGACTATCATTCTATCATGGCATTCATGGTCTCGTGCATCCGGAGCCAGTAGAATCATTTTATTGGGCATACTTTATTCTTGGTGGTTCTTTAGTCTCAGAAGGAGCCACATTGTTAGTAGCCATCAACTCTATCAAGAAAGGAGCTTTAGAAAAAAGTCAATCATTTAAAGATTACGTACTTGGTAGTCAAGACCCATCTGTGAATGTTGTTCTCATGGAAGACTTAGCAGCTGTAAGTATAAACTGGACCACTCAACCTTATTGCAACGTTATTCTTGTTTTCACTAGTCAGTTCACCAATATTCGTATTGGCTTCGTTTCTACTTCTCTTCGTGGAATTTATATTCATATAATTGTGAAAATAAAGTAATTTAAATAAATAATTTAGGTAGTCGGTGTAACTATTGCTGCTGGCTGTATGGGGCTCACATCGTTTCTAGATAACCCCATGTACGACGCGATTGGATCTTTGCTTGTTGGTGGACTTTTAGGGGGTATAGCATCATTTATTATTTATACAAATGTCGCAGCGCTAGTAGGACGCAGTATACCTCAAGAAAGCTTGGACAAAATAAACTCGGAACTGGAAACTGATATAATGGTGAATTTAAATTTCATTTATCAAATTGAGGCTATATAAACTCCAACTATGCACTAGTGTTTTAATCTCATACTCATTTTACCCCAGGTCCGAGCTATACACGATGTCAAAGGAATTGATATGGGAAATTTTTTGGTCAGGTATAAAGCGGAATTGGATTTCGATGGCCGTGAATTGACCAGATCGTATCTTGATAAACATGATCTCAACGCGATGCTAGAGGTTGTGTAGATTGTTGTTGATTCTCTGACTACATCTGTATCATCTAAAATTTACAGAATATTAACAAAATTAGCTGCTCGCTATTCGATCGTTATTAAGACATATCTAATATAACTGTCTATATCTGAAAATCATACGTTGTCAAGATTGGATATGTTAAATGTTGTATTTTTCCATAGGAGGTGAAGAAAATGGAAAACATCGATGAACTTGAATCATTTTTATTGAAGCATGGAGAAAACATCGTTGATTTGCTGGGTGGCGAGATTGACAGAATAGAATCAAAATTGAAGGTAACGATATTTATCTTGTACTGACAAATTTAAAATAATCAGTTCCTATTTAACTTGGTCTTTGATTATTTTGTTCGTTCTAATTTGACAATGTTCTTTGACTGGATAAATATCACTATAAATGCTAAGAAATTATCATACTATGTTTAAAACGAATTATAAATTCTGTACAAAAAATAGTAAAGTTTTCTCTGTATAGAAATGTCCAAATGTATAAAATCCAGCGGGAAATTATTTCAGTAAGTAAGGAAGCGACTAAAAATTGACCTTTTTTTGTTTGCAGAAAAACCATCCAGAAATTCGTCATTGTGATTTGGAAGTTTTGTAAGGATATGACTTAAGAAGTTGCGCTAATTGAGCACACAGTGTAAATATCGATTTTTAATAATAATATTTAATGTCACGCATAATAATTATTAATGATTCTCTCGGCAATTACTTTATCCACAATTTATTTAAATTTTGTACAAATTGCTTTATATGCAATTATAGTTCATCGTGTAAGTACTAGTAATACCATCGTATATACATATACCCATGGTTCTTATACCTACAATAATCTTTATTTTTTCAATCTCGTGGTTTCAATAATCTTCATAGTAGTATATAGCATAGTGATTATTTTATGATAATTGTCACAACATTCAATAATTCATAGGTATAACAGCAACTATCTGATATACGTATCTCCCCTGATAGCCAAGATAATGGTAATTTGTCAGAAATCTACCGCAATCTGGAGTCAGATTGACAGATAAAATTGGACAGTACAAGTCTTGTCGTAAATCTGCAGCTAATTTGACGGACAAACTAGAGAGTATCGAATCTTGCCGTAAACGTTTACAGAAAGTGTCATTCATTTTACTAGAATCACGGATATTTCAATTCTTGAACAGAAAGTGTGGCTATCAGGGTTACTATATCTTACTATAGTGACCCTATATCTTAGGGTCATCTATAGGGTACTTTATCTTACTATGGCCATGTTTCCATCGAGGGTCAGAATCGAGTCAGAGTCGGGTTGGGGTTGGGTTAACTCTACCCAAAAAAAATGTAGGCTAGTGTTTGAGTAGATCCGAGGCGTTTCCATTGCGAAAACGCGCACTTGAAACCCAACGCTAACCCGATTCTGACCCTCGATGGAAACGTAATCATCTTCCATACTCGCCAATTATACTACGATTCGCACGCGAATTACACGCCGGCATTGATAAAAATACAGAGGATAGTAATAAGAGGCCCAGATCAGCGTAGCAATCCGGCTACTTTGAAGTACATGTGGCGCCCCCTGACAGCCTGACGTTTGGTAGCGCTCGTGGCGCCGTCTATCTGTTGGTTTCGTTTGCTTGGTGCTGCCTACACTTCGTTGACTCCGTAGGTATTATGTATGGTTCGTAATATTTTGTTGCTATTGTCGTTAACTACGCTATCTAAGGTGTCTATTCTCCCGATGAATTACAGGAATAAATAAATGGACGTCTCTAGAAACAATAACGGATTGCGTTTTCAAGTTACAAATATTCATAAATATCGTGATTGCGAGTAAAAAGTTATAATATAGTGGCAATTTCCATTAACCACCCTTTTACGTCGATAAGCAGACAAGGTAATGTAAATATGTCCCCGACATTCCTACTATTTACATCTCTCAATCTCTCAGCTGAGGAGGCGTTATAAAAGCAAAATAGTAATATATTTAGGTTGTATCAAGCGTTTCACATGGAAATCAATATCATTTCATCAAATATCAAATAAATTATCGTCCAGTCATTTAAGAGCTAAATTGCATTGTCATGGGTAGAATCATCGCATCCAAATTCGTCTTTCATGTTTAAAAGTCTTCATATTGAATTACAGATGTCGATAACCTTTCAGCAAATTATGTTAGATGCTGAAAAGTTAGTAGGACGAATTTCCGACCAAGAAAATAATACGGACCACTTGATAGCGGAAATACAGTCGGTTTATAGTCAGATTGATAACATGAAACAGGTATGGTATTCTCGTGTTAATGATATTGTTGGCGTTTTCATCACTACTTTTATATGATTTCACGTTCAACAGTATCAGGAAGAAGTAGAAATCTTGAATTCCGAAGCACACCACAGACCTCATTTGCAATTGATTGCCGGTATTCAACAAGAAAACAAATACCTTCGTGAGATTCAAGCAGAAAATAAAGAATTAAAAAATGCTCTAGAAGATCATCAAAGTGCGCTAGAGTTAATTATGTCGAAGTATAGACAACAAACAGCCAGTTTACTTCGTCGTTGTAAGGTTGATTTTACAACCTTTCATAACTCAAAATACACAGACGTGAGTACTATCGAACGTTATACTTATACGCAGTGGATCTTGAATTGTCAATAATTGACTACCATTTCATCTTCTCATAGGTTATCACTAGTCAAGCTGAAAAAATAAATGAAATGGCTGCTGTGATGAAAACTGCTGCAGCGATCGACGAAGAGAACGATATTCGAGGGAAAGAAATTTACTCGCGTCTCAAAGAAGAAAATAACATTTTGAGAGAAATTCTTGACATCGCCACCAAGTACGGATCTGTCAACAAATCTGAAACAACCGTAGACAAAACTGTTCAAACTGATGCTGTATAAAGAGCAGCCAAATTTTAGAACCGCAAAAATCGTCTTTTAAAATTGTTCAATAATAACGTTTTAACGGGTACGTTCATATGAAAGCAAACGTGTCAACCTGAGATACATCGAATAAATTCTGCAGGCAGGTTGCCAGGCTTGTATTATTACGCTTCAATTATTTTAAATCTAAATTTATGTATCAAACTATCGTAAGATCGCTGGACGCTTAAATATCATTTGATGTGGCTCGAAGTTGATTCACATTACACGATCTTTTTCGTTCAAAAACTGGGGGGTAAATACGATACTTGGAAAAATTAAAATTACGGCGTACAACTACAATGGAAATATTACAAAAAATGTAACTTTCATCGTAATATATTCTTGTAAAAACTATTTGATTTTATTCTTTCAATTTCTCTGAGTCGATATTTGAATTTCAATTATTTCGCTGGATGCTAGATCTTTTAGACTAAATAGGTTGAATTTTTGTACGACAATCGGTACATTGTCTTACTCTAAGCCATTCAGCATATTGTTTAATTCACTATACTATGCACGATATTTGCATGTAATGACAATTTCAAAAAAAAAATGTCCAGTAATCATATATTAATATACTAAAATTAAGTGGAAAACTTTGTATTTACAAACATTTACAAGATAATAAAAACATTTATAGTATCAGGTATGTTTCAATCTGCGATTAGCCCTGTTCCAGTTCACTTCCGTTTGCACTTACGAAAGTGTAATCATGATTTAATAGACATACTCGTGATTTCAAAATTGAATATTACGATCGATTTATTTTCGGACAATCGAACGAATAATTATATTATTCCATCTGCTCGGGGCATGAAAGTCGCTGAATACGGTTCTGCTATTAATAAAATATACGGGCAACGTTCTGATATTCATCATAATAACATTCAAATGCATCAAGAATGAGTTTGCGCGTGAAATAATGAATTGGTTTATCCTTCATAGCATACGCGATTTTTTCGATGGTCAACCTACTTTAAGTTAGAATGTTCATTATTGCATAAGTATCAGGCCCTGCGAGCGGCGCGACAGTGATGCAATAATTACGCCAGAATGTAAAAAAAAAATGTATACGCGAGCTTCAGCTAGGGCAAATCGATGCGTAATAATTCGCGTCAAACATACATCTTATTGCTAACCAGATGATTTATGTATATCCATGATTTCCCGGGAAGTGGACGATCTTCATTCGATATAACATAATAATTACGTGAATTTTTTGCTTCCGCAGCTGAAATATGATAAAACTGAAACTCATTGATTTCCCTGTAGACCGTACTTGCTCTATACTTCATGTCATGAAAACAAATATTCACGCTCACACATCAAAAATATCTCAGCCTAATGTTGGATATTGTTCCACATCTCAATGAAAACGTTGCCTTTGAAATATCTGCAGGCACAGCATGTCATTGAAATTTCAAATTGGACGTTTTGATTAAGATCGTCAGATAATATTGATCAATAATTTTCACAACGTTTATTATAAAATCATTCGATGATTGAAGTAATAAATGCTACATAACATATCATCGAAAATGCATTCTCAATTTAGGAGTTTTTCAGAATTGAAAATTCTGTTTAAAAATGGGAAAAACCACGATATAGTTACGTATCTTGTTGATCCTATAAAACGAACATTGAATGGTTACTAGCAATCACGGATTAACAAAGCCTATATCATTCGCCTGATATTGAAATTTCATACACGAATTTTGAATAACAACTTCTCATACAGGTAATCAAAATGTCAAATAAATCCATCAAACGCCAACAAACTGCGACAACATATCGTTCTCAGAGACGAAAATGCTAAGTATTTTTGGGAAAGAATCGGATATTGTCAAATTTTACGTTTGCATTAGGAAAGAAGCAATAATAATAACTTTGACTCGGATACAAGCTTGACAACATCGCCCAATTTCATAATCGAGTTTGCTGTTTTGTTTCTCCCTCTGAATGACACAACTTTCGTGTCAATATCTTTTCTTTTCGCATCATTTTTTAGGTAAAATTGGAAGGCTTAGAAAACACTTTCGTATCGTATTTAATCCAAGGGCAAAACTCAGGAGCGTATTTTCCATGATCTAACCTGAATTATTTAGGGCGAATGCTGTAGTGTTTCGATTGTACGATGCAGAAAAAAATTGACTGGAAGATTTACTGATAGATCGGAATTCCTGCGGACGTTGAGTATAGTAATAAAAAAAGCGTACAACTTGTTAATGTGCATTATACGTATCGACGGTCCTAACGAACAATACTTAACGCCGATTTTCGACTATAGATGTATAAAAGCACCAGACCAAAATTACCACGAATAAAAGCCACATACACATTTTTTCTTGATAAACAACTGTTCTGTTTACATTTTAAGTATGTAATAAGACAAAATTATTGCGCTGAACACTATTTAATGTATAAGCCATTTCGAGTCGTACGTAATTTATGTTATGTTTCAAAAAGAAAACTTACTCTCATTATTTTATTGCAAGAATCCGTTAAGATATATTTTAATACAAAAATACGTAGATGCGTGTTGTTTGTGAGATATATTTGAATTGAAAATTGTCTTCGAGTCGTTAAAAATATGTATTAGGTAAAACAAAATACAAAAGTTTGAGTTCGGCGCTTTTATTAGGGGGATGTTGTGTGGCTTTTATTCGAGGAAAGAATGTTTTGTTGCTTTTATTCGTGAATACCTCATTTTCGGTTATACTTTTTGTGCCGAGTTTTTTGGTGCTATTATTCGTTAGGGCCATAGATACGTAGACCACGCATGTTGCGCCGATCGTTGTCGGCGTCTCGTCAAACACAAGGAAATCTACATAAACATTTTTTCTAGTAATGATCGTAATAACGCAGACTTTGAGTTAGATACAACACGCTTCGGGACAAATGCTGATAAATGATATGCGTTTTCATAGAACGTTTCCGTGATGATAGAGTGAAAGGGTGCCATGTTGTTGTAGACAGTAAAACAATCTGCACAAACAAGATAAGTAAACTGTCGGTCATAGGGCTATATGGTCAATAGACGGGGGTTGCCCGGTCCGTGATCGTAAGAACTGCAGGGACTACTGCGAATTATTGCAGGAACTGGTTTGCAAATAATAACGTTGCTGCATGGAAATCGTATAATCCTTTTCATGAGCCCTATTAAAAAATCCAACCCGTTTTACAGGTAAAAATAGAAAAAGGGAGAGAGGGATCCAGTCGCTATACGCAGACGGTTTTCTTGCGTCGAAGGTTCGTTTTACTGGCAGGGCCAGTCAACTGTAGTATGGGAACAGCTAGTCCCGAAAGTCCTGATGCGTTTCGTAGGAATTGTAGAGTCGTGGACGATGCACGGCGAGAAACATAAGCGAACTGGTATGCCTGTGCGCCTGCTAGTCGTCCAGTAGCGCGACAGAGAAAGAGAACGAAGAAATGGGGAGAGGGAGGCAGAATAGCAAGAAGTCTCTATGTCGAGGACGGTACATATGGGAGAGTGTGCGATAGACTACTACGCGACGCGCGCTGCGCTTTCCACGAGAGAGCATAGCAGCGAGGTCGTGGATGAGTAGCGCAGGCGTATGTGGTGGCGTATAAAACTCGCGGTAAGGTGGTGTCAGCAGCAGGCTTATTCCCTAATCTCCTACTCTCTCTGGCAGTGCTGCCAGATGGAATCTTTTTTTCGCGCATATCCCCACGATTGCAATGTAAATAAATTCCTAGTTAGAACCAGAAATCAGATAATCCTGTGTTCCAACAAACGAACCTGATAAAGTTCAAGAAGCAGCTGAAAAGAAAAAACTGCACGAAATGTTCTTTCAATGAAAACTGCATACATGTAATATTATTATAAGACGCGACGACCTCATCATTCGGAAGATGGAAATTTTGGTTCCTAATGGCAGTGACCAAACTAGAACTCATTTTCCCCGAAACATAACAGGCATGTGCGAAAAAAATCATCTCCCGCTCACGATGCTCGCGTGTACCAAAATCTTCGTCGGGCTGAAATGCCACGAGTAGATACTTAGAGAATGGAAAACTCGAAATATTTTTGTGAACGTTGGTGTACGTCGAGGTGCGGAGGGTGATACCGATGATACTAAACAGGATTTGCCTATTTGAACACGAGACCAGAACGTGGAGCAGCGCTGTCGCACATGTGCACGCTCACCCGCCAAATTTCAACTGTTTTTCATTTTCAGCGGCATTGTATTTTATTCATCTTTTCAACAATTACACATTGTCATGTTATTTTCGTCAGTAATTGTATTTCGGACTACTCTGCAACGTGGACAAAAATATTTGAACTTTTCACTTTTGCAACGTAGACGGTGATTTTCATAACGTGGAAAATTACTCGTGCTGTTATGAACCTTGGTAGACCTACGCGTGTATAGGAACGAGCGATAGATAAAATATTTAGCAACGAAATCTTCTGCATGCACGTCAACATCTTCTTGGAATAGTAAATTGGCTATGCATTTCTTGTATTCGTATGTAATATTTCGATTCCTAGTAAAATTTCACACGTTGATGTATCGATGTTAATCGTTGTGTTTTCCTAATTTTTTCGGTATCTCCTCGCGAGAAATCATACAGTTTTTTCGTCATACTTTATTATCGGATCGGTCGTATTTGCTACACAATCGCGGCCGGCACGAAAAATGTACGTAACCACCAGCGCCGCGTAGTGGCAAGTGTTACTTGTAAAACGCTAATTTCACATGAGAGCCAGAGGGCTATTTAGGACTACGAGGGACGAACAGCATTTTTTCATGGGTCTACGCAGGGCCGCTGGCAATTTTTTAGAACCCAACGCGACCGCTAGAATATTTTTCCTTCCATAAAAATCGGCGATGCGATACAATTCGAATGCCTACCGAAACGAACTTAAATGGCAAGTGAGCTTTGGAACGAGGTCGCAAATATCTCGAATTTATGACCGTTCGCCGCTTGTTTATGCTTTCCAAACGACTTCGGCGACGCTACATACTCGAGTCATAATTGCCATTAGTAAATAGGTAAAAAGTGCGCACCGACAATTGCGATATCATTCCCTGCGGTCGATGCTTCGTCTTATTTACATGACGTGCGACATGCATTCATACGTGTGCTCGTGCACGAACACATACTCGTACGGTCGGCTGATTTTAATCTACGCGAGACGTTCTCGAGTAGATGTATCGTGTCAATGATCGAAGGACTTTGCGCAACCCAGCCTTGCAATACGTCGATGAGGTAATAGTATTCTGACCTAAAATTTGTGCGATAAGATGGTCGCCGTATTCAACGTGGTCGAGTTGACAAGGGAAACCTTGCATTCCGTATACGACATCACGCATGTAAATATTAAAGCACTCGCGGAAATATTAATTAGGAGAGCTACAATCTTCTTTTAGATTTGCTCCAAACGAGCGATAGATACGGCATTCACTCGTATACGCATATCGCATGCGTTTACGAACGCAACCGAGACAACACGACGATAGATGAAAGCAAAACACATTGCACATTTACGTTGGGCAACGCCGCAACGCGAGCTGCAAGGCGGGGTGCACGTATGTGTGTGGATGATGGTGCGCGTAGAAGCGCCGCCGCGTGCTGCTTCCTTATTTCAATTTCGCCAAAGTCTAAAATTTTCGGCCGATAACGAACCGTCGCGCGTTGTTGGCGCTGTTTTTTGAGGTCAACTAAAATCAGGTACGCCAAGTTGACGCCTTCGGGTATGATAAAAAGTATAAACACATTTAAATGCTTTCGACGCAACCGGCGCGACGGCCCTTACGCGCATTATTCGCTGGACGGCCCTGACTCCATGTGTGTGATGCAAGTGTATGCGCGCGAGTAGGGCGCAGACTTGACTGCTAACTTGATCTAGGTCCACCGCGCAGAGTGCGAGCCCTGAGCCGGCTAGACGAGGGAGGAGGGCGGAAATGGGACGGTAGGGTGGTGGACGAGGAGACGGAGAAGGAGGTGACACGAAGGAGAACAGCATAGCAAGCGGCGAAGGAGGACGACCGGTTGGAGAAAGACGACGAGAAGGGAGCAGGGGAGGGGAGCGGCGAAGGAGGAGGAGGAGGAGGAGAGCAGGGCAAACGCATTCGGGCAACTATTACGGCGGGCATCTATCGTAGAGGCACAAGCGTGCTACGGAGCCTAGTCATAGACTCGGAGCGCGCCGTAGCGGTAGTATATACGAGTTCTTGGTCACCCCTAGTTGCCAAGGTCGCCCTCCCTCTTTTCTCACTCTTTTTTTATGGTCTTATGCGATAGAAGGGTTTTATAGCGGTGTGTCCTTGAGCTCAACAATGTCGACGCGCTTCCTGTGCAGCACCTGTTACTGCCGTTCTTTACAAACCACTCGCGATGCACATTTTTTACCGTTAAAAACAGTCTACCTTGCTAATAATATATATCATGGTGTAGGCTCGTACTAGATGTTGTCTGCAACCGCTATCAAACCCCACCTGCATTCATTGTCAGATCGAATGCATCGAAAGCTACTGGTAGAAAAGTAAAAGAAATCTACGAATATTTCGTCGAAATTTATTCAATAAATCCATAGAAATATGTTTGTACGAACATAGAAACATACTTATGACGCTGTTCGACGCGACACGGTATGAAATTGCAAGCAACGCGAAAATTTGACAAATACGGTATTGATCGGAGTTTTAAATGATGGAAATGAGATTTATCGAAAATAACGATTCGGCTATGAGCTGCAATATTCCTTCAGTTTTTTTTCCAGATCCAGATCTTATCTCGGATAGTACCATACGAAATACCAAGGTTTAACCAAGGCGCGATGCATTTACGTCTCATCGTGGTGTTGGAAAGGAATTAAATTGTCTTTCATCCAAAATTCCGTCGAATTCGTTTGCAAAAGCGGTTAAACCGGCAGTTGTATGTGGAAACGAGTTAGGAAGACCCCAGACCGGCGTGTCGACGATCATGCGGGTCTTTCTAATACAATTTTAATTCGCGTCATGATCTATCCGGTACTCGAGTTGGAGCGATCGGAGGACGCTCCTCTTCGTTTACTCTCACACATCCTTCCCGTGCAATTTCATGGATGTAGACAAAATCGTGAACCTGGATATCGTCTAGACTGACCGAATGCAGTTTTGAAAAATCATTCATACATGTGGCAACAGTGCGGGCTGACATTCCACATCATCAGGACCGGTTTGCGGTTGCTGGCATTCTAACATGCGTCTAATGCAGATAAACCTCCCTGTTTCCCTACCTCGGTGCCTCCCTTGCCTGTCCGTCCTCTCGTTCCTCCTTTTCCTTCGACAACTCCGAGAGAGGGCGCGGCAACCAGACGTAGAGGGAGAGGGAGTTGTCGCTTATTTTTTATTGCAACTGTCGGCCCTCGCTGTCGAGTCTTGCTTGGCCGATTGCTCGCCCCTGTATATCAGTTATCTCAGCTACTTGTTTTTTTCCCCCTACTCGTCTACAGATACCCCGTGGTCTTGCATACTCCACACTCGAATCACTGAATTCTCTAATACCTATTTTAAAAAATATACAACCGATGTAAACGAAAAGACGTAGTTCACTTGGTATTAAAAACTCACCAGAGTGGATTCAACATTTAATCAGCCGCGTTTGCGTACATGTGCAGATGATAACGTGTTCGCGACTCCAGTATCATGGTATACCTAATCCACGTAGGCGACTAACATTTTCATCTACCGGTCCAAGTTTTACGGGATAATAGTACAAAGTAACAAAATTTCTCTCATTGTGTAAAGTGTACAAATTTGTGTGTAGAATATTCAACATTATAGTGTGTTGATTCAACACAATCTCTAGTATTATTCGATCAGTCTATTTTTCAGCACGCACACGAATTATATTTGATACTCAAGTAACACTTTTCAAATGTTACTCTAACATTGGTTCATGTTACTTTTAAAACAGAGCTGTGTTACTTTACGACTACACCTAAAGTGTGTTGAAATAACACTAGTTTTGTGTAAAAAAAAGTCGTTGACGCAAATTTTTGTGTTAAATTTGAAGAAATTGTCTTTTTACTGCGTACCTAGGAGATATTGATATTTCACGAATTTCCGTAAACTCGTAATTATATTTAAATTTGCCAAACAACGTAGTATTTCTAGGAGCGTGAAGGTACAAAATTGATAAACCTTGAACTTGAAACACCAAACTAATCTCGATTTTCGTGATTTCGAAGAATCGTGGACATGCGAGAAGAGATTTTCAGGACTAAGTGAGCTGGTCGTGGAAAAAAATCTTGACCTCAATTTCGACGACCCTCGCGTATGTGTGTTGGTGCGTGCTTGCGCGCGCGAGCTCCGTGTGTGTGTGTGAATGCGCCTGTGTGTGGATATGGGTGGGCGCGCCTAAGTAGACACCGCGATAGTTTCGTTCAGACGACGAACAATATATATATATATATCTACCATTCGATTCATAGGGGTCGAATAAAAGTTTCAGGTATAATAGGTGCGCAATCATTTGTTGAATACGCGTTTTTTCAAAATAACCGAATGCCCATCCAGCCTTTGTTGCCAACTTCATTTCAAGCAGCATTAAATATTACACAATCGTCCTGCGAATGTTTCAGAAGTAATTGACTTCTTTGGAATAATTTACAACTGTTTCGAAAATGAATCTGATAAATATTTGGGTACAAGTATTTCCCGAGCCTTTTGAAATTACACGAAACCAATGTTTCAAATGTTTTGAACTTCTGAACAATTTGTCTGGCGCAGTTCGAATCATTTTAGACATCTTTTCCAAAAATATTTCATTCGCACACCGCAAATGTTTCATCCGAAAGGTAGACTTATAGTGATAAAAATATATGTTGAGAAATCATGGTGCACGGGCGGAAATAAGGTACACGACTTCAAACGTCCGGCATCCACATTACGGTAGGTCAGTTATATGTGCTATAGACAACCGTTTTTTATTTACCACTAACTCAGTAAAAATGTCTGAAAATATTTAGGAAAGATTGGTACAATTTGGTTTTTAGAAAATTTCGTATTGTTCGTGTTGTAGGATGAGCAAGTTAGGCTTAAAACTAACACTGTTTCTCGCTAGACTAGTTGCATTGTTATTGACCTAGTCAAATCCATTCATCGGCAACCTAAACGTTATCTGATTTCTCTTTATCATTTGCAGGTTACCCTGTTGTTTTGTTAAGCGACTTTCTGAAACATATTTCATACATCAAAAAAATATTGCGAAATAACACTGCAGCGAACAATCATTGGAAAAAATCTCTTGGAGGTATCCCTAATTTTTGGGCATATCCCAAATATTTCGACACATTTCAACGTAAATTAAGAAAGTTTCAAGAAGATTTGGAAATATTTTGCAATGCCTCGAAGGCTTGCCGTAATGTTTCTGCGCCAATTATGGAAAATGTTTGAGATCCCTATTTGTTTCGCGATCAGAACGAAATATTCCTAAAATATCCCACAGCGTATAGGCAACGTATAGGGGGTTCATGCGCGAAAACGTGCGGTCGCTCGATGTCTAAGCAGCATATAGGAAAATACGTTCGGCTGCGAGGCCATATGCGCTTGCCCAACAACCTTCACACGCATAAAGCACCGTTACGTGAGATTGCGGAAGCAGCGAGTCGAATTAGAAAATTCATGGAAAGACCAACTGTTGTTTCATTCCCAAACTCCGGAAACAAAACACAACTGCCAAAAACACGCCATTTTTGTAGGATATTATTTGTATTACATGACGCGTAGTGAATGCGCACACGTGCAGAATGATTCACGGTTGACGGAAAGTTTTTATCTAATTGCAATTATTTCTATAAGTTTCACTTTCGGGAACATTAGACGTGTAACACGTTATTTCTCGGGTTCGTCCATATCGCCCTACTAGAAAGACGATTCGCAATTACGTAGTACATTTCCATTATGTCATAGTTGCTTCGCGTAAGTACGGGCCTATAGCCCAACATTTGCATCTCGCCTACACGTCTTACTGTAAATACTGGTTCATCGTTAGCCAGTGCAGTATTTTTCTTTGGTTCTTTCGACTATGCGAGTTTAAGATTCTACCGTAATGTCAAAGGATCATAGACATGATGAGAAAGCTTGACTCGTCGCGAGACAGTCACCACCGTAAATTTCTCCCACGGGGTTACTATGCATGTGACGTATACTACGTACCCGCATAATGCGTGTTGGCAGAGTTTTACGTAAAAATAGGTTCATTATCAAGTATTGATTGCGACATGCGTAAAATCACGGTCTGACGAGAGAAATTCATCGCACAACGATGTTCTCCACCGTGAATCGTCCTCTCGTAACGACTGACTATGGAATACGACGTGTTTTCATGCCTATCGATTATAACGAACGCTTAGAATTGCAAGAGACGCGTGAATACACATATTTAGGAATTGATAGCATAAAATTGCATAAATCGTAGCCATAGTTTTCTGTATTTGATTTTCCTTTATTCGTGGTTGTTTACTTAGAAATAACATACGTAATACATGAATCTTACTGCAGATTTGGTATAGCGTCAGCCAGTAGCTACTTACTCGGCGCTGCGGCCGAATCCGACACGCTTATCTCTAGACTCAGAGTATTGTGCCGGTTAGTGTTCAACCAAACAATTTTCAGCACCCGGAGAGACATACCAGTAAATTTACAAATATAACGAAACTGCAAACACGTTGAAACTCTCGTATCGAAATATATTACACAAAGTTGGGGAAAGTATGAATTCGATCAGCCTGCGGAAAGCGTCAGCAGTGGGGGGACGAGAGTGTAAATTAGGCGGAAATATAGCATGGGCCACAGGACGTTACGTTTGCCGGGCAGCTGACATAAAAATGTAGAAACGCACATTCGAGAATTTGTACTACCTATAACGACAATCTTGTGTATATGCTAGTTATCACGGTGTTCTGCAGTATCTATCATAGGCGAACCAGGCGAGGGAAACGTGTTTGCTCATCGCGATAGCACCGTTCACGTCTCGATTATGCGTATCGTTTCCATGCACGATGACGCGCATACGGCGCTCAAGCGCATATGTATCTTTGCAGGCGCATCGGGCTACACTGTGCAGCATGTACAGAGATGCGACGAGACTGAAGTTATACAGGCTGTCGCAGACCTTGTACGACTACTAGTCGGACGAACATTTTTCACGTGTTGCGATGATGCGTGTAAAATATATTTTCTCCATATTTACGATAAAAACGTGAAGATATACACGTGGTACGTATACGAAATAAATATAACGAATTCGGGTTTGGACGAAAACATAAAAATTGGGCATATTTTTAGATCATAACGGCTTTTCTGTTTTGCGCATAAGATCAGCTCAGTTCGTATTTTCGTTGTTTTCGGCGATCAGTTTTTAATTCTATCTCGCTGCTTGTGGATTCGTGGTCAACTAGAGCGGTCAAACTGCAACGAGGAAATGAACTTGTCCGATAACATAAACGAAGCCTCTGAAATATACACTCGTATCTTATTCCATACACGCCTAGGGTGTCTGATGATTAGTTACCCGACTTAAAATGTCGACAATCCCGATCGAACGACGAAAAACCGTTTAAAATCAATTGCAGATCAATCTTCAGAAATTATCGAGGATCTAATCGTTACCTATCCTTTTAACATAAACATCAATAGGATCTCTTAAGCAGGGTACGACACTTGCAGGTATTCGGGTACACGAAAGTGACGCAGTTGTATTCGTAACCGCGCACCTATTCACTACATTGCAAGGCCATTGACCGCTTTCGCTCACAATCGATTACCTGCTGTCACATTGCCGGTATAACAATGAAAGCCGAAAGCTCGCAATTTCGTTGACAAATGCACATGCGGTAACCGCGTCGAGTTGTTTCCCCGCACTTGCTTTTTTCATGCCTGCTTCGATATCGAATCCACTGCCTGCACCGGAGTACATGGTATGCCCGAAACTGTTACGTCCTAATCCGATTGCAACGAAGGATCGATCGTTGATAAACGAGTCGCAAGGATGAATAAATATTTGTAACGCCGTACGTAATTCATATGTAATTCCTCGATCGATTTTTCCATTCTCGCGCGTGTCTCGATTAAACGAACCCTTGCAAATGTTCGGATCGTTATTTTAAAATGCGAGTTTGATATTCCGGCGAGTATGTAGGACGCGCGATGAAAAATTGACGCGAACTTTCTAAAAATGATCGAAATTCTAATCGGCTCGTAGAAAAATATCTCGAGGGCAGATGTGCATATTAAAGTGAAAGCCACGGGGATAGGACAACGACGAGACGAACTGCATGTATTGAACCTGGGCGTGGTGTGACGGGACCTGTATTCCATATAACGTCGGGCGCGTTCATGCGTATGCGTGCGTCTAGATTCCCCCGATACCGATGCTGGGTCGTTCGTACCTCCGTTCGTTCATTATTTCCACCCGTCCAAGGTTTATCGAGTCGACGCTCGTATTCGTATACAAGTCGCAAGCCCCCCTCTCCCACCCCACCGCCGCCGTCATCCTCCCCCGCCCCGCCCCGCCCTCGCGGCACTGCAAGGGCATCACCCTTACGTTACGGGCCGTCGCGACGGTCCACGACGCCGCCGACGACGACGAGGCATCTTCGCTACCGCGATAACTTGCGACGTAGGGCTCGCGGTTGCCCGTCTCGATTCTCGTTTCACGGCCCGTACGACGGCTGTGTATGGTCGATGAACGACGGGGCCGGCCCACCCCTGTTACGACGAGACTCTACGCCGCACGACCACGACGTCTACGTCGACGACAACGACCACGACCGCGACGTCCTCCTCACTCACTCCACTCCGTCGTCGTTTCATTCCGCTCCGCACCGCTGCGATGCTATGGGCATAGAGCGGAGAACTACTAGCAGCGGGCAAAGCTAAAGAGAAGGTTCCATTTTCGTCCAACCTCTTTTCAGAATTCGTGCGGGTGTTTTATAGAGACAGTGCGTGCCGTGCAGCCGAGAGTGCGTGCGTGAAAAAAGTGCGCATGAGTGCGTGAGCGAGCCGTGCCTTCCTCTATCGCATCCTGAACGCAACGCAGGCTTCAGTCTCTAAATGTGGCATTTAAGTGATCGTTGCATTCGCGCTTCCCGATAGCCAAAAAAAAACGTACGATCATGACCTTATTGCGAATTTTCGAGTGAATCAGCATCTATCAACGTTTTTATATCTTTATAAAGTAATGTGCATGTCGTAACAGACAGCAGTTTTTGAGAACTACGTTCATTCCGCTATTGCTGCATCAAGTAAGTGACTCTACAAATAAACATATATGATCCCGCGTTTCAACTTTCGCAAGTAATACACGATTGCAAAGTTTCCGGTTTGCTTTTGCGCATTTTTTGTTCTTCAATTCTCATCCTTCGATACGCTTTGATATCACTCTGCGCTCTCGAAGGTACAAAAAGTATTACGTTTTTCAAATCGACGATTAAATACAGTTTTCCTCACTTCATATTTCTTGTACCAAATCGCGGTTTCGCGATTCGAAAGTGACAAGGATATATTTTATTCGTACTTTGCGAAAGTTCGCGCGCGATCGATCGTTGCCGACGCAGCGCTAGATTGTTTGTTTATCATCGTATGTATCTACTTATCCTCGCGTACTCGGTGTCGTACTTACGTGTCGTTCGGTGTCGGGCGCAAGTCGATCGTTCAACGGAATTCACGAACACACACGTCATATGCAGGACTTTGCGAACGTGCATCAATGCGCTGAACACCTACATGGCATGCTTATGCAGGCATATACGGCACGCAAGTCGTTTGGATAGTTTCGATGCGAAAAATGTATTAACCTTTTGTCAACGTGTTCCTTCCGTACTTTTCTTGTTAAATAAATCGAGCTTCCCTATAATCATCGGAATGTATAAGATCGTATATGAAACAAATCGTGCGAATGGTGCAGTTGTCGACTCGGTTCGTCGTTTCTTTGATTAAGTGCATCGCTCGCCATTCGTTGCCCCTTTGGACACGCGATGTGCGATTACGAATGTCCCCCTCAAAACATAATCATAATAGACCAGTTCGACTAAGCCGCGGGCAATGAGTTTCTTCGATCGAGTCTGATATTGGTAAATGTTTTCTGGTAACCATTCACACAGGAGCGTTAATTATTATCAACGTTGCAACATGGCAAAAATAACGACGTTCATACGTACTACCGATTCGTTCCGCGGCTTGCATCCTATTGAAATCTATTTCGATTCTTGCAAAATAATACAAACGATAAACCAAGTGAGTTGCATATCCGTATGATTTTTCTCTGTGACGTGAAATTCAGCGAAGCAATTCGGATATTTTATTTTCTAATAATAATCATGGTAGTGGAGAGGTCAGGATGCATTGAAATGTACCAATCCGTTAACATTTCCAGGCAAATGTTCAGTCAATACTTTGTTTCTTGTGTTTCTGATCTATGACTTTTCAAATGATTATTCTTTCTAGAACTTTAATTATTAAATCGTGATTGACTTTTTATGCACAGTATATGTACAGTCTCTTGGTCGAGTAGTGATTTCTTCAACAATGTTTGTACGATGTATAGATCAGTGATGACTGTATGCAGTGTCTATTCTTTTTTTGATTAGATCATTAATTCATTTGAAATTGTTTTTTCGATTTCTTGAAGTTATTTTCCCCTATTGACAGATATACTTTAGCACATACGTTGACTTTTAATAATGTTGAAAACGATGGTTTCAGTGATCGTTCAAATTGGTTATTCAACTGCAAACATACCAAATAAGTGTACTCTGCCCTCAACAGATATTATAATAAACGACTACTATATCATTTTTATTGCTTTGTTTAGGACTAGGGAAAAAAATTGTGATGGGGACTGCATCTCAACAGTACTGCCTTCGCTGGAACAATCACCGATCAAATTTACTGACTGTGTTCGACGAATTATTACAAAACGAAGCATTTACCGACGTCACATTAGCTGTAGATGGCGGAGCATCTGTCAAATGTCACAAAATGGTATTGGCGGCGTGCTCCTCGTACTTTCAGACGTTATTCATCGATCTACCCTGTAAGCATCCAGTAGTTGTGCTCAAGGATGTGAAGTACATCGAAATTAAAGCAATTCTAGAATATATGTATCGTGGTGAAGTGAACGTGGCGCAAGAACAGCTCGGAGGTTTGTTAAAAGTGGCAGAAGCTTTGAAGGTGAAGGGGCTCGTTGAAGAGAATGGCTCCCAGAGTCGAAGAGAGGAGGGTGAAACAGTTCAGTCACCACCTGCTATCACGACCAGTACTACGAGCAGTGCAGCTCACAGTAGTGGACAAATTTCACCGCCTCATTCCACGGGAGCACCATACAATCTATATGGCAAGTCGCCGGTGGAACGAGGTCAGGGTCGGTTGTCTCTACCTATGTGGGCGTTATCTGGATTACCATTACCTCAGCACCCAGCATCCGGACATCCACCGCCACCTCATGCTCAACATACCTCTATGCTCGGTGGCTCCTATGACAATGGATCAGATTCGTCACCTTTAAAACGTAAAAAACTGTCAAACCTGCTAATGACTCGTGATACCCCAATATTACGAACTGTACTTGGACAAGGTCACGTAGACAGTTCTCAAGGAGGAGTGCCATTGCTACATACAGAAACTCATGAAAGTCACCCTCGCACGCACAGCAACGGTTCGGCCAATGAACTAGATAGACGTAACAGCAATGATCTCTCGCACAATGAAACTGTGCACAGTCCATATACGGATATATCCATCATGGATGATGACGAGAAGCAACCATCACCCCAATCATATGTAGGAGACACAAATCGAGGTGAGCTTACTGAATGATAAAGGGAATTTATATTTCAGTTGTCGAAATATGGTTGAATATTTTAAATGATTCCGATTCATATTTTCAGAAATTTTCAAAGGTAATAACTCAGAATTCGAGGCCACAGTCCTTCCGTTTACAATATGGAGTATTCCACGCTTCAAAATTTCCAAACAGGAATTTTTATGATTCGAAATTCAAGAGACACTATGTAATCGGAGTTATATTAAATGTTTGTTCAAGCTCGACTTTGATAGAAGCAGAAATAATCAGACTATTCACTGTATATTTATTTTCAATTGTACAAAGTTGTACTAATTTTCATTTTTCCTAGCAAAATCAGTATTTTCTAGGATGTGTTTAGTACATTCGTTCTGTTGCTTGTAGTAAGCCACAAAATCGATGAATGTTTCTATCACACTGTCTGCTATTCTAACAATGGCTTAAAATCTTATCGCATGTATAAGTTTTACTCAAGTGGAATATTTTCAGGAAAAAGTTGAGAAATCTTACAGATTTGTCAAAATTATGTTTCACCAGTTTCGAGTATCAAAAATTTCAACTCGTAATGCTCAATTGTTTTGTAATTCAACTTGGAAAGTTGAGTTACAGATTTAAATTCCAACCTGATTTTTGTTTTTGCTGATATGGAACCATGTTTTATGCTTGTATATCAAACTTCTAATTTTGAAATTTCAGTCAGGAAGAGGCATATTTATAAAATTATTCAGGATTTCCACGAGAGTGAGGAAGTTTGGGTGTCATAATTCTGATTAAATCTAGTGTTGCATTCTGTGCACAGAAATCCACTTCGAATCCTGTAAGAAGGCATATCAATGCGCAACCGTCTAGCTAGAAGTATATTAAATGTTGTAGCTTGTTTGAAAACTTGATCAAAAAGTTTTAATTCATTCAATTACTGGTTATTGCAAAGTTTGTAAACTTTCAATCTTTCTTTTAACTATAAATATACAATCGTGATTGGTTTTATAAAGTTTCGCCTACTTTTTGTATTTGGTGAGATTTAAATCAAATTTCCTGCTGTAACCTCATGGTTACCGATAAAACAATGAGTTATGTTTTATCTTATGATCGTAATACTTGTCGACAGTTGTTGGAACTCTTTTATTAGTAAGTCACAAATATTGTAAAATTTTGGAAATTATTGGTCGATCTTTCATTTGCAAATTTCATACATGTGATTTTCCAACGATTGGTCCAGTAATTTGGTCTGTCCCAAACTTCCATGGACAAGAAAATTGATTGCTTTTGATTGATTCTGCTTTGCATATTTACGAATCGATCCTCGTTATTGAGAATAGTAATTAAGTTTAACTCAATAGTGTCTTCATGGGTTTTTAAGTGATGCTTTATTTTCAAATCTATTCTGACTGACAAATCCAACGTTTGGCTTCAAACATTTGTCTACACAAATGTTGCGTGCATTATTGGTGCACAAGTACATAACATATGGAGATGTTTCTGTTGGGAAAGGTTCTGCGATTGCATCCCTCAATGATCCGAAATTAGTATTTGAAATTTATTTTAAATATTTAAAATGTCATTTCAGGAATAGTCAATTATGTTCCCCAGAAACCAGAATGGAAACGCTACAAACAATATACGAGGAACGACATTATGTCAGCAATTGAAGCTGTGAGATCAGGAATGAGCGCACTTCAGGCAGCACGCAAGTACGGTGTACCCTCTCGCACCCTGTACGATAAAGTGAAGAAGTTGGGCATCACAACTTCCAGACCATTTAAACGTGGTTCGAACGGGAGTGGCGCTTGTTTTCCTTATGGCATCGGTGGTAATGCGAATGGCAGCATTTACAGCGGTGGATTATCGGAGAGCGAGAATGAAAATAGTAGTGCGGGGATTGGTGGAAACCCAGCATCAATATTGGATCCGAATTTCATAGAGGGACGAGAGCCAGTGGACAGGGAAACTATGATGGAAATGACACGTTGTAGTCCAAGTCCTGCCATTCATACAATGTCTCAACAACAACAGCAACAACAACAGCAACAACAACAACAACAACAACAGCAGCCTACTACAGAAGATCAAGTGGAGGATTTATCGGTCACACGTAAGCCTGACATTCGAGTTATAGTGCCACCGACAATAGTCAAAGAGGAAGAACAGGACACTTCGAACAGCTCCAATCGTAACTAACTATCAACGTTCTTGTGGTTATTCATTTTTGTTTCGTTTTGTTACAAAGATAGTTTCAGGAATTAATCGTTAGCTGCATACCAATAGTCATGCGACGCATGTAACCAATGCTATAAGCATTCATATTCACCCATCCGTACTAAATAATGTGAATGTTGAGAAAAAGCGAAGAAAAAAACAAGGACGAAGAGAGTTATAGTAATTATTCCTTCGGTAATAGCTTCAATAAGACTGACAATGCGTCGCAATTTCATGAGACTGAACCTAATATGCTTGTCCAATCGTTGCACGAGCGTAACGCTGTTGCAGGATTCAAATAATAATAATAATAATAATAATGCTGAGAAAACGTGTGAAAACGCTAAAATTAATTGTTTATTTACCGTTATTGCGCTACGCTCTGTAACTCATTGGACCGGTGACCATATTTACATTTATTTTATATTATTGTGATCCATTATTATTTGCAATCAATTAACATATTAGCATTCTAAGGAAAAATTCTTAATCAAGCATAGTAGAATTACGTCACATTATGGTATATCGGGATAGAAGATGTATAATTATTTTCACATTTTCAAAATATCTTTGCGCAGCATTAAATGCTGCGCAGAGGATGTGAATCATTGTACGCATTATACATGGAACATTTTCGTTAACGACTGAGATACCACTGTTAATTTGTTATAATGATAAGCATAGATTATTCCTACAGATCATGGCCCTGGGATACAGATGCAATATTGCTCAACATATCGTCATAATAATATAATAGAACGACCTACCTCATTGTTCGACGGCATTTCCCGTTGTCCATTACCATAAGACTGATCTGCCGAAAACACGATATCCAACTCGACAATCCTCTTTTTACACACACGGATATATACATGTATGTCCACATACACATACATATGGATATACATGTATATATATATATATATATATTATAAATTATAAATACTACATCACTATATTGTAATTAATTTCAATTTTATTATTATTATTATTATTATTTTTATTATTTTTATTATTATTTTTATTATTATTAATATTATACAGTATATAACTGCGGTTGCCTTATCATAGCCGTCCAACGGCTCATGAAAAAAATAAAATATTCATTATGTCTTTTTTTCGTGTATAACTCAGCACGCATAATTCGTGCGATAACACGTGCCTGTAAGCTAATTATCGATAACGTAGAAACAATGAATGGCAGATTAAAAAGAGGCCGCGTGAGAGGTATCATATTTACTATATAAAAAATTCTTATAGCTTGCTATATGTATATATAAATGTTCGAATAATGTTGTACATGTGTAGCGTATACTACATAACTACTCTGACTCCGTGAACCAGAACTCACAATGCCAATGCGAAAATTACGAAAGTGCCATAGTTTTCGTAGAGGTAGACGCAGGCGCCTGCATTGCTCATCGGGCATTTTTCGTTCGCTCGGATAATCGTGGTACACCCTACATATGTCTGAATACGTCTAGAACCAGGCAACAGTAAAAACTAACTACATCACGTAACTATATCGTATGCGAACCGAACGTTTGCAATTATGAAATCAAGATGACAAAGCATGGTGAAAAGAAGTCATGGTTAACATCTATGATATGATAAGATGTTTATTTCGAAAGGAAATTGTAGCGCATGCTTGTCACTCAAAATTAAAAATACCTTCAAGTTGTTAAACTACTTTCGTTACCCCGTGCATACATGCTTTCGTGTATCTATGTCCATATATATGCATTCGAAGGGTTTAAATGAATGCGATAGTTTGCTTAAATTTGAATGGTTTCCATCGATAATGAATGATCATGAAACTTAAGCTGTAAATAAAAGTCTAATTGGTGCTTGGGTTGATTATCAAGTTGTTGACAGAAAAGAATTTGTTGATTCACGTGAAAGTAGCATAAATATATTAGAAGGGAGGTATCAGGGTGTGACTGTAACGAATGCAAAATTAACGCAGAATCCTGATCCATAGAGTTGTTGAGCCAAGGTTAATTTCTTGTTCGCTCTCTCCTCTACTTTGAAATTGGTATGCTCCTTGTCACACGACTTTGCCCATTAACTGATATGACAGTTAAGATAGTCATTATCATTCTATATGAATGGAAAGAGTTTCAAATGTGCACTTTGACTATTAACTCGTTTTAAGAGGAATTTTGTTTTGCGAGTATTCATTCTGGATGGAAACCGAATTGTTGACGACCAATTTTCGATGGGCAATTCCAATGACCCAAATATCATTTCAACTTCAATTTTTGTAACACTATTTCGCGCATAAATTTCTAATCGAGCGATGCAAAACCTCTATGTACAATTGATAATCTATAAACCGTACTTTACGTTCCATCTTGAACGTAGAAAATGCTCGTTTTTACCTTCATACAAACACAACGTACAAATCCATAGACTGTTTTAATATTTAACGCAATAACTTCCCGGATGGGTGCTGAACGCAGCTCTCCGTTTTGTTGAAACTGTTTATAATAATATAATGTGGTCCAATAGTAAGGATAGTCAGTACTCGTCACGCACATGTATATGTACAATATACATATTTACATACATACATACATACATACATATATACATACATATATGTATATGTATATCACATATATACATATGACAGTGTTATTTTTAATTTTTAATCATTTATTTACACGGTTATAGGGCATTCCATGGTTACACCCACAATGAGAAATATTTTTACCGATGAATATACTGATGATTATATTCAATATTGTTAAAGTACCTGTGATGTGATTGAACATTTGTCGCAACCATATTGTTTTCTATATGGGAGAAAAAAAAATGTAAAAAAATAAATTCATATCATGAGTTTCAATATCCATGCCATTTATCAGATTCCGCAAAACAGAAAAGGCAAACTATTGACGGGGGTATAGGAATAGTAAAAGAATTGAGCAAACATTACTTTATCAGGAATTAAAGCGATGAGTTTTGTCGGTGCGGTGTCTGATGTTAAGTATAAGATTGCTGTGGAAGGCATGTAAAAAATTAAAACCAGCCGTAAAAATCATTTTTTTTATGTTACATATTTTATTATAATTTTTGACAATTTATTTGTCATAATTTCTCGACACTAAATAATTGAACGCTTTAAGTGTTGATGTGGCCCAGCCATCGCACCTTTTTTGTGAATATCGCACATTATTCAAAAGAAAGAGAGGCGTAGATTGATGAAAATAAAAGAAAAAAATAGCGTTGTTTTACGGTTTTATATCCATAGGTTAAGGTCGTATCAGTAATAAGGTTGGCCACAACACAATAGGCATAGAAATCTACGATGCCTTACAAGGCACCATGTTTACTTAATTTGCTTTTAAATTAAAACAGAAGTAAATAATCATAAGCGAATGATACTGCCTTAACAACAGATGTTGTATTATTTGTAAGACTGATTTTTTAGACTATGTTAGATATTAGAGTGAAAATATATTTAAGAAAAATTGCCACATATGGATCACTAAATCTTTCTACCTCATGGATGCGTATTATCGATTACTGTGCAAGTTTGTTATAAAATATATTATCCATATAATTTCATCGCTTTTCCCTTTCCTTCAAGTAATTAGACATTCTTATAAAACCATTTGATCGGTCTCACCATTACTTATGCAACGATTCACGTAAATCCCATACAATCAAAAACATGTGAAGCATTTCTTCAAAATACATATTTGAGTGGAATGCATTTGAAACATATCAGTAATATTGTCTGGACATTGCCATTTTAAAAATATATTCCCAATGTTCATGAAATTTCGTGGAAGTGATTCGAATTAACTAACGTTTAAAATTTAGATTGAGTGAGGGAGCAGATTCGAGTAATGTTCACATTGCATTTACTATACACTCGCAGAAGAATGTTAAAACGAGTATTGTTTTAAGAAAAACATTGAAAAATTAAAACTTCTTTCGATTTATAATCCTATGGTGAGTAAATCCAGAAATATTGAAGTTTAAAAAAACTTACTTGTTTGGCACCAACGCCGGTAGATATATGTATATATCGTGGTGAAATGCCTTATTCATTTTCATATAGTAGATACACTTTGAAGAGCACTCTAATCAAGACGAAGCTCTGGTATGCAGCACGGCCAAGATTCATAAGAATGAATCTCAAGCGAGACGTAATAATAATGTCAAATAATAACGAGGTATTCGTCTTTTCAGATTTGAATTTTAGAAAATCTTAGGCATCCGAAATCATGAGACGTTGACTTAACGATGAGGCGTATATACAGGGTATCTGGTAAGTCATCGACCACCTTGCAATATCAAATAGGACATAAAATTCTGAATCGAAAAGTCCTTTGCCATTTTTCGATCTGACTCATAGATAATTTACTATTTGTTAGAATAAGTACTCGTTCGGAGCGCGGTAAGAGTGATACAGTGATAGAAGTAGGCTGCCGCGAGAGCGAGAGGCAAACAGTAGAGCTACGGGCTTCGGGCCATGGACAGCGAGCGAGCGGGGATTCACGCTCTATTGTTTGCCTCTCGCTCCGGCGGCAGCCTATCACTCTTTACCGTGCACCGCTTGGTTGCGCTTGGTTACTTCATTTAATTAATAATACATTATCTATGAGTCAGATCGAAAAATGGCAAAGGACTGTCATTTTACCTGCTTCTCAAATTCGTTCAATTTAAATTAACAGAATGTAGTAATAGTGGTTTTTTGTTTGACATCATACCCTGCAAATACAAAAAAATTAATGTTTATCTTGTCTCCTGGTGCGTAGTCAACTTTGCGGAGAAGATTCCTGTCAGTTGTTACGCGCGTTCAAACATGGTTTCTTGATTTCGATGTATTTTGAGATTGTTACGTCGATTAATGGCACTTTTGGGTTAGATCATTTGTCGATTATCATGATACGCACCGTCCACCTTGCTTGGAAAATATCTGATGAGATATCACCCGCCATTATTATAATTTTCAAATCAATAATTCCATTTAGGTATTTCAACGATCAACACGGGTTTCACTAATTGAGAGTACTTTTATGAGATTCAACATAGAGTATATTTAAACTAAACTGAGAAAAGTTATTGAGCCTAAACAATTTATGGACTATATTCCTACAGAAATATATTGGTACGTTAAATCATTGTACGTCAAAGTACAACCCGAGGTACAAAAATATATTTCAAGGTTTACCAAACTACTTAAGGAAATAGAAAAGAGGAGCAGATATTGATAGAATTGCGAGATTAGAATGTGGTAATATGGAAGGAACTAATAGAAGCTAGTAAAGGATATAAAATGTAAATTATGTAAAAACAATAATCACATAATACAGGAATACGAAAAACCAACATGGTGGGATGAAAATTTACCAGGGGAAAAATACAAACGACGGGATATTTTACTAAGCAAAGTCGGGAACATACAGGTAATAGATTTTATCAAAAAAGTAGAGCAGGAAATAAGAAAGACTGAGGAAGAACAGAAATAAAGGTAGAGCAAAAGAGGAACGCAAGATAGAAAAGATGTGAAAAAAGTAAAAGCTACGAGTAAAATGAATGAAACAAGTTGCGTAGGTAGATAGATTTAACAGTAGCAGGAAAAGTCAAGAGAAAAGTAAAAGTAGATTAGGATGTAACAGTAAAAATATTAATATAAGGGTAAGAAAATAAGGTGTTAACCCAAAAAGCAGAGTAGTCTAGGTATGAATGTTATGAGGGTTACTTATATTAAAAAATTGACAGAGAAACGAATGTGAATATACTCATGCGAGGTAAACGAAAGACAAAGTAGGAAAATGTACAGTACCATGACTATAGACCAAGGTAAAGTAAGCTTTGAAATGTGAGGTATGCAAGGGAAACAGACTGCGGCTGTTTATAATTCAAAAGATTGTAGTCCTTTGTCCATTTCTAGGTCAATAAGGCTGAAATAAAACTATTCATTCATTCAGATTGGTATGTTAATGTTTCACTGCAATTAAATATTCAACCAAAACTAGGTAATTGTATGTCTTACCAACCGGAGTGCAAGAATTTCACTTAGTTTCTTAGGCACCTAATTTCATACAACTCATTCACGCACAATACGCATCAATCATATCTTTCATTTCATAGAATTAAACTGTCGCCAGAATTGGATAATTAAAATATTTATTACAAAATCAGCTTCAAAGCATGAAGTAGCAGCACAGTCGGATAATGTATAACAGTAGAATTTTCTGAGTAGGAAACAGAATAACTAGTTAAATTTTGTACATATTGATATTAAAATGCTTGAACCGAATTATTTGCTAATGGTTTTTTTTTTCTCTTTTCAAATATGTATTTAGGATGAATTTTTTTCTCATGATTTCCTGTTTACATATAAACATAACAATATAAAATGGAGCAACTAAAAGAGAGGATGATATCATTATACCTCAGACGTTATTATACGTTATGTCAGTGCCAGATTCTATGCATCGTCAACGGCGCATTGGTGGTGGTGGGGGTTAGGTAGGGGTAGGAGGATTACACAATTTTGTCACTGGTATGAAGTTTCTAGGCTTGATCTGGAATGAGAGAGATTGATATGATTAGTGGATAGATATTATATAAACGGAGGATTGGATTGGCATCACGGTGCTGCTATTTAAACAGATTTTGGGTAATGGTATGGTTAATGGGATGGCTCGTAATAACGTCGAATAGATACTATAGTTGGTTATTTTTCTTATTGGATAATCCTACTGCTGTTTGCACTCATTGGGATTGGCTCCCGGGGGCACTTTCCCACCTGGAAATGCATTAGGATGGGTTTCCTCATCTTCTTCGTCTACTTCATCATCGTCATCATCTTCCTCGTCCTCTTCTTCGTAATCATCCTCTTCATCAGCTAGCCCTTCTCCTAGTAACATCAAGTTAATTACGTTATCCCTTTGTCAGTGAACTTGTAGAATATCAGACAAAGATAACACAGATAGGTTATTTCAATGATAAATCTACTATAAAAGTATAAGCTCACTCCTATCAAAGTTTAAGCATATGCGACTGAAGTGCTGTTTTCAATATTAGGAAATTTTATACTACAGACTATGAATTGCTGTGTGTGATGCGAGCGAGTTAAATATAAGAATCAAACATCTTGTTATAATCCAAAATATAACGAATTATCTGTGATAGGGATTCATTAATGCATCTGCAGCGTCATTTGTTTTGAAGTATAGATCGATTTCAAAAATATCAATGTACTTTCAAAACGAAACGCAAATGCGTTCATGTGTATTTTTAGCCGGTTAATTGGCACGGCTTTTTTTTTACTATCCGTGTCAAAAGTGTCAACATTAAAAATGTAAGTGAATCACACAAATTAGGCATAGAAGGGTTTTTAAAGGTTCTGAATCGATTCTGTACCCCCAAACCGTTGAACAATAGAGTTTGGGGGTAGATTTTTCAGGTTTTTCAAATCTCCACTCAACTTTTAATAATAGCAGTAATAGCTTGGTTATGGTATTGAATACTGTATCGTTTGTACATTTGTAGGGATAGAAATAATAATTTATCAAATTTGCAGTAATTTTTTTTTGTTCGATATTTTGAGTCTGCCATACTGAATTTTACGATTGCAATGCCAGATTCAGATTCAGCGACCCCAAAAACTATTATATACCAAGTTTGGTTGAAATTGTTTGAAAATCAAAAAAGTTATTCAATTTTATCATATATGGTACATTACCGGTTAACCAATTAAAGCCATTATGACTAAATATGAAATACATTTTCCGTGTTTACCTGTGAAATACAAAACTGCCCTGGGCACTATGCGTTCTCTGATGTAATGTCCGATTTCAAAATCACTGGTCAAGAGAGCTTGGGTATCATCATCTACTTCAGCCTCTGAGTCGTCTGGTACTGAAGTTAGGAATAGATTTTTAATTAGATTACACATAACGATGATCTGCGAGCAATCAAGTTAAAAACATACCTATCGGAGGACTGAAGAAGTTGAAGAACGAATCATTCTGCACAGTTTTTGTTACCGTGCGTACCGAACCACGAGATTTATGTTTCTGATTTTTCTTAATAGTTTTAACAGTAACATTTTTACCCTTTTTCCAATTGATCACGCAACCCTGTTACATGTATACATATGTATTATACGAAAGTACAATTTATTATTAATAATCAAGACATTTTGGAATAATATGATTTATTCTACTATCATTTCATTATATTCCGACATACCTTACACTTGTATATTTCTGGACCTTCAAAGTTGAAAGGATCGTTTGGTTCAGGGGTACATTTCATCAAGTACTCTTTAGTGAGTACTGCATTTGAGAAGTAATTATTTGGTTCAAAATGAAATTCAAGAACAAAGCCCTGAAAAATATCATACAAGTATATTAGGATAACATAAAATATAAAGATATAAAATTATCATAACTGTATATTAGAAAATATCTCGATTATGGTGTCATTACTCACCATTGGATCAGATTCAAGGAATATGGTTTTGATGTCGTAGAGGTGTTTAAGAATCGGCTCGTCATGTTCCTGAACCATTTCGGCAAGCATACCAACATTCTTGAATATTGTCAGCCAAAACTCGGGAATACCCTCAACATTGTCTTCTTTAGATCTGGACAAAAACATAGTTTAACACCCAGCACATTGAGATATAGATCAATATTTTGAATAAAATGCAAATTAAAGTGTAAATTCTAATGACCCTGCGTGGCACGTTAGAATTTCACAAAAATTGCGTGAAAATCATTTACAAAACATACTCGTCTTTCTTTTCTGCTACTTCTTCGATCTTCACCTTAGTCTTTAATTCGTTGCTTAGGCCTTGTTCTTCTTCATCAGTTTCCCAATCACACTCATCCTCGGTTGGTTCATAAGTGCCGTAAATTATTTCTCCTCGTTTCTCGTACAGTGGCACGTACATTTTATGATATTTGCATTCTAATGCATGAACTTCTTCATAAAACTTTGCTTCTATGTTCGTAGCAACCAATTGAAGTTTTTTCAGAGCCTTGATCCGACGTTTGACCGAAGGGGGAAGAGCCTATTAGCAATAATAAGTTTCAACATGAATTACTGCAAATTTGTCAAGATACACCGCTGCACATTTCAAACATCCAGGTGGTAACGACCAAGTATTCTAGATATCCCCAAATCTAATAACGATGCTAATTGGAATTTGATTCCAATTTCGGCAACAATTTGATCAACTACAATTCATCAGCTTTATGCTTTGTGCTGAATAATTTTTGAGAAGACAAACCTACCAAAATTGGCTATCGGAAGTTTGAAATTTCGTTATCAGAGAAACTATTCTGCGAAATTACTACTATTAGATTGAAATGCAATTTATTTAAATAATTTTTGCCCAAGTCTTAAACATTTGTGAAATTCAAATAAAACAACCTAAGCTAATTAACCTAATGATATGAGAAACTGAATTTATACTTTGATTAGGAGAGCTGCTTGTTTAGGGCTCGCACTATCTTGGAATGAATGAAAAAGTTTATTGACAAAGATTTTATCATGAGAATTTAATAAAATTTAAATACTATGCGTGATAGGATGAAAGTATCCAAAACTGTATAAGAACTAAGTAAAAAACGAACGCGATGATAATTATTCGATGCAGGCCACAAATGATTAATATTGAAAAAATTTACCGAATTTTTCAACACCTAAACCAAATTTCGATTGACATGAACTGGTTTAATATTCTTAACTTAAAGTTAAGTGGCGTGGAAACATGAACGCTCCAGAATTGATATTTTCTGGTATATACTAAGTTCTAATTAAAATATCCATAATCACCAAACATAGGATAAGTAAGATATGAGGTATCGAAATAAAGCAGATAAAAACGTGAAATCGTAACAAGTAAGACAGGTGAAAATACCTCCAACATTTGGGCATGCATACGTTCATGTAGAGCGGCTAGAATATCAGGTCTACGGAGAATTTGAGAGGTGATATCTGAGCTCTGGTTATCATCCTCTTCCTCAGCCGATTCAACATCGCTGGCGACCTTTACACGCTCTGGATCGGTGGTCATGGTCCTAAAATGGACAATAATTTACAATATATTTATTCGCTTCTCTCGAATGAAATCAGACATTTGGATGACCATGCTTGTACAAAGGGTTACACACGCGTGAACAAAATCATTCAATGAAGGTAAAACTATTTCCCAGACAGAAAATATAAATGATTCTTAGCTATTTGAATACGTTACGATTTTCACTGTCGCAATTTTGATGCACAGACTTAAAAATGCTACAAACTAGTCTGTCACATTTCAAACTTGCGAACATTTAGGACTCGATGCCAACGTGCACATGGACCGATTTCGAAGATCAAGATCATTGAGCAGCTTTAGTTTTTTTTTTGCTTGCAAATCAACACACGTTCAAATTTTCTTGCGTTTGATAGGTGTTTTCGGCAATTATGAGCCTCAACTGCGAAATATAACGAAAAACTCTACCTCTTATGAATGATGTCGATGATGTCGACTGCCTAACAACGACAAGGGAACGAACGAACAAACGGACCAACCGTTCCGCGTATTGGCGTACCGTCCGCCCCAAAAAATAATTGAACGCCACACTGCGCCGCACGTCCGGCTAAGAAACGGGGGGGAAATCGACTCCTTCGGAAGCTTTTTGTGCCTGAATTCCAATATCAGCCAATTACAAGCGTTTTTTCGTCTATAGAGTGGCAAAGAGGGAAGTCGCTCGGATTAGATATTCGTGGCTTGGAATGGCGGGCTTTTGTGAATCACAATTATTCGCTCTGACCATGCCAATGGCCAATGAAATCGTTACCTTTCCAGCTAACACGTTTTTACATTTCTATATTCCTATGCTTTCTATGGTTTAGAAATGTATGAAATTCTAATATACTTGTGTCAAGTGTCAATCAGATTCGGGTTAGAAGTAAGCTTACATAGAAGGTGATTCATAGAATTGTTTCAATTTTAAAAAGATATGATTTAATATTATGTATATATACATACATATATATACATACATATATGACGGAAATAATATAACTAGTTACTGCAACAGCAAATTAATTCAAAATCAATTACGGAGCCACAATCATGAAGAATGTGCTACATCAGTGCATTGCGGAACAGTATTTTTAATGTGAATGATTTGGTGACCAATAGAGGCATCCTGCCTTATCGACATTACAGCAAAAGTTCACGACAATCTCGTTGTTCCAAAAGTAGCTAATCGCAGTTAGATTGTATCGGGTTTAGTTATGGTTCGCTTCCTTTAGTTGTAATATATCTATGATCAGTACGCAAGAAAGTTACTAGATCTGGAGTAACTGATGGCGCATGGGACCAATGGGACGGAATGAATACATCGAGTCAATTTGAGGCCGAAATAACTAATCGGCGGAGATGATCTAGTAAGTTTCTTTCAGAGCCTTGCACGTGATTGATTCCTATGGAACTTCGCTCGTATCGAGTCGGTTCGGTGTATACATGGCCATTGAAGATAAATGTAGCGTCATGAAGCATGCGGGATGAATGAGCGATATGAAAACAGCCAATTACAGCTCTTCTTTCCAGATACAACGGCACATAGTTCCGTTCTATCCGGGAAGGAGAGCTATGATTGGCTGTTTTCATGCAGCTCGTTCATCCCGCATGCTTCATGCCGCTCCATGTATTTGCGACCTGAAAGTCGGCGCCCTAATCGCGTGGTCGGTGCACATTACAACGAGAAACAACAGCATGACTGACGTGCATTGTCGCAGTGTCGACCAATCGAAGGCGGACAATTCAATTTCGCGAGGTCTGATTCGATAAGCAGAAATATAGTCTCGAACCCGTTGCACCCTCCCACCGACATACCCGCAACGAAAGATCCGTCACACAAAAGCAAGATGGAGGATCTCGCAGTCGAAGTATGCGGCGAAAACGGAGCATATTATAAGGTTTGTTCTATGAAAAGTATGTGAAAATATTTCACTGTTGCAATACAAACCAGTGATCTGACAATCGCGGCACTTTTTCCGGATTAAGTCGCGCTTCCGACCTTCATACTTCATGAAAATCTCGGGTTTACGTATCGTTGGAAGAGTAACGCGGCTTCCCTCGACGCCATGTCTCGTTTGACAGGGCGTGAATAATAACCGTACCTCTTGTTACTCCGCATTTAGCCGTCAAGCTATGTCCCGACAATCGTCCTCGCTCATGTATCGGATTATGTACCCCAACGTTTTGCAACGCGTGTTTTTTCCGTCCTTGAATATCGGTCTAGGGTCACTTGTCTTGTTTCCCTTCTCCCCGTCTTGCATTGCTCTAACGCTCTTGTCTCTGATGCTCTAGACAATAAATAAATTTTTTCCCCATTTTAGGCCTTCGTGACTGATGTGTTCGATGACGAGGTTTTGGTCGCATTCGAGAATGAGTAAGTTTTTATGTCGATGTAATCTTGTTCTCATCATGTTTTTGCGCTTTCTACCTTAATGGCTTGTTAATCGTAGAAATGGTCGTTTATAATTTTTTGCATTCAATGTCATGGTAAATGGCAATAGACATCGAATGATGCTCAAGTCTAACAGAATATTAAGTGTTAGTTGTTCTGATCAGAAAGTTTTTAAATATAAAGTAGCTGATAGCACCTCTGGTTTAATTTTAAAGCCTATTGAATTCTATGATTCAGCCAACGACTATTATAGTTTTCCAAAGTGTAAATATTAGACATTTGGAGGACAACAAATATTTCTTGAACATTATTTGTATAATTGAATGGCGATGATTGACTAATTCTTTGTAAAATTGCTTTCTAATGCGACATTATATAATGACTTGTTTCAGCTGGCAACCAGAATCAAAGTTTCCCTTTGCTCAAGTACGCCTACCTCCCTTGGACAGTCCTAAACCTGAATTTGTGGAAAACCAAGAAATCGAAGTGTTCTCTCGAGCTAACGAACAAGAAGCTTGTGGATGGTGGAAAGCTATCATTAAGGTTATAAACAAATTTATGATAATTCATATAACGGGGAACGGATTTGACGGCTAAGAACTTCTCGTATGATTTTACTGATCTTTTTTTTTATAGATGATTAAAGGAGGCTTTCAAGTCGTTGAGTATCTAGGATGGGAGAACACATATACGGAAATAGTTGCTAGTGAACGACTCAGGCCAAAAAATCCAAATCCGCCGATCGACAAAACGACCTTTCACAAAATTGAAATTGACGTACCTGAAGAGTTGCGGGAATTGTAAGTCTAATAATATTTTGTGTATAAAAGCATTATCAACAAGCTATAACTTTTCCTGTTATAATTCTGTAATTTTATAGTCATGTTTTTTCTGTGTTCGTATTATGGATTTGAAAAACATTCAATGAGAAAACCAACCAAATGATGATTGTAAATTTATGATCTGTACAATTTTTTTGTTGATATTGTGTTGTACTGTATGGATACTGTATTGTTTCAATTTTCCTTTCTCAACTTTTTTGTTATGAAATATTCGTTTGTTTTTTTAATTGGATGAACCAATCCATGATAAATCACATGGACATAGCAATGTTTTCAGACCAGGTCATGTTTTGTGTTTTTCTTTTTCTAACATTGTGATTCGCACATATCGAACTGCAAATAAAAATATTCGTAACTGTAATTGAAATGAAAAAATCATAGATCGTAATATAAATCTGGTTTGGATTTGTATATACATTTGCACCAGTGCTACATATGAACAGTGTGAAATTTCTCTTTTTGGAACCAAGCAAATCACCAATTTCTTATCCATGTAACTATATTGTTGTCCTATGAACTGAAATATTCAATATTACCATTATACCTGCATAAACTATTTACAGTTTTTCTCCCATATATTACCAAAGGATGGAAATAATGTAATAAGTTGTCGGTTAACCTTAATTAGTTTCTCTTTACAACGCAGTGCAAAAATGGATAATGCACATAAGGAATTTCAAAAGGCGATAGGGGCAGCTGTTTGTCATTACGTGCCTGAAAGGGGAGTATTGCTGGCCATCTCCCGCAGTGAAAACACACGGCGTCACAGCGCTATGCTCCAAGAAATGCATTTTCGTAATTTATCTCAAAAGGTAAGCTATGAGAAACACAAAAATTAATCAAAACTTGAGCGTACAAACGCAGTTGCTATCAAATTATTCTTAAAATTCCAGGTATTGCTATTGAAAAGAACCGAGGAAGCAGCACGTCAATTGGAATCAACAAAATTACAAACCAGTGGCGGGTAAGCTGATATGAATTACTCGGTCTTGATCCTATTAATGGTATGGTGATATTCGATCTAATACCTACCCTTTCGTCCACGTACTCGTGTTCCTTATCATCCTGTCTGTTATTTCTACTTGACAGTTCAATCGCGTAATTTTTCATTATTTGATATTCATGTGATTGTATTTGCTATCAAAACAAAAGTAATGGACTGGTTCCGATCGACAATAAACGTTATTTTATTTTTGCGAATATGCAACGTACAAAGATGAAACTTCCATTAGATTTGTGAAGAAAATAAGAGATATAGGTAACAAATTAGAACTGAACATGCAATGCATAAAATTATGCGAAATAATTTTATTGAACTCATGCATATTTGACACTGTTATCCATCTCTGTGAATTTAACTACGTATGAGATACTAAAGAAGTTCCTTGCTATTATTACCAACAATCTTGCACGAGTGGTTATGTTTTAATTAATCATGTATTACGAAAGTGGTTCAGTTTTCGATTAATATTTTCAGGTTGTTGATACACACAATTTAATTTCACGAGATGCGAAGTAGAATCCTCACTTACACATCAATCTTGTTGTACGAAGTGTTTGAATCGAAGACCAACTTTAAATTAAACTCTTAGTGATTGATCCAGTTTCAGTTCCGTTTACATTATTGTAGTTTTTTTGTTGCGATTATTAATTTAATTCATTTATTTCACTACTAAGATCCAATGAAATATTAGTTCTTTTGACTGAAATTGAACAAAATGAGGATTTTTGAATTGAGTGGTAGGAACGGGTTACGTGGACACAACTAACCTTGGATTGAAGAAGTAAATCTGTTGCGAATTAAGCACATAAAATATCTGCTATTGGAAATACTGATTGTCTCAATTCATCTAACATTTAACGCTTTGGTTCACGCAAGAACATTTTTAATATTCCACGCTTCATACAATTTTATTGCTGTTATTATTATAAATATTATATTACGGTTATTATTGTTGGTATGTCTTGTGATCTCAAGTCTTCTGACAATTCATTTGTGTAATTATTTACTTGAGAATTAATTTTTTTAAAAACTATATCGTACATTGATGCAAGGAAAGTGTGCACCATTGAAATGTACATTTTTTGTCACAGGTTGACTGTTCCATCAGTCAAAACTCATTGAAGCTTTTGCTAGACTTTGAATCTGAATCAGTTGTATTAAATTTAAGTTGCAGGGTGTGCTATACTCATGTACTCTTGGCTGATTTCTCTTGAGTCTGGAAAATTTGGAATGGTCGTTAAAGTAGAATCAGATGTATGTTTTTTCTTCCTTTTTCCAAAAATACCTACCAAATTTTCAACTAGATGGACTTAAACATTTATTTTTTCTCCTTTTTTTCTTTATTTATTAGTAGAGTCGTATTGAGATTTTTTGCATATTTCTTCCTCTCAATTCTTATCTAAATTATACATTCCGCAGTAATCTGGTTTTTGAGACTTTTGTTTCTTCTAATTTCTAATTACTCAATCTACAGTACGATCTGAAATGTAAAATCCAACAGCTGGCCACTGTTAATAGATTGAACTAATGTTATAATCTCATCTGCTGCAATTATTTCTCATAAATAACTTTCGATTGAATGATAATCACTAGCAACTTCTCTAATTCAGTGACTCACTTTCAACAAATGTTTTGCACTCTGTAATTGTCGGTCGATGTTATTTATTCGCAAAGTTTTTTGAATTGGTGTAACAAGTATCAAATTAAATTCAATGTTGTCATCAAAATAACTTACAGTGTACACAAAACATTTGCAGATACAGTGTAATGCTAATAATCTGCATTTGTTTCTTTTGCTCCTAGCTTTGATGAGGCAACGGTTTTCAAATAACAGTTTACCATAATAAAGATATTCTTCTGATTCGATCACTGATTAATTTAAGACACTACCGGAAGCATAGTATGCATTTTATTCCTTTATTTATTTCACTTTATCGTATGTATCAATAGTGAATGTCATGCTTTTTCACGTTAGGCATAGGACAATCAAAGCTTCCAAAAAAAATTATTGCAAAGCATACTTGCAAACGTGCACAATAAGTTATTCGAAATCAGAGAAAAATAATAGTTTTATGCTGACGCTTCCATAGTGCTGCTGAAATCAGATCTAAAACTCTTTAAATTGCAGTTCTTACATTTTATCCTTACCTATCTGACTGTTGAGATGGCATGTAATTTTGTCATTTTGTACTGATACATGTGTGCTAGAGAAATTTCACAACATAGGTGTTTTATGTGACTCCACGGATCGGTATAAAGATTTATTGGATATTGCATTAGGATCATACTGTCGAGCCAAAGCTCAGTGCAGACAATTTGGCAAAAGTACTCAACTCCATTTTATACTTGTGCTGATCAGAGAAACAGTGAAAACCTACCATAAGCGACTTGCTCTAATCTTAATGGTTTCTCAAACTTACCAGTATCTGATTTACATCCGAAAGATTCGAGTTGTCTTTCTTTTCTTTTCGCGTTGTCGATATTCTGAGTGCTAATCATGAACCATATAGTGGATTGTTCCAACTTCGTTATTTCGATGCAGCACGTATTTAAATATATTCTATGTTATGTGTAGTTATGAGCATATGTGCTTTCGTGGATTAAGCAGGTTGAGCCTCACATAAATCACTTGTCATCATTCATTTGATCGGTGTAGCGGTAGACTAAATGTATGATAATGTCAGAGAACTATTCAAACTCATTAATGCTAACTAATTATTGAATTTATGTAAAACGTCCTTTAATCATTTTGAATCTAGGATTTAAACCTTATTATTTCAGAACAGCAGCATAGACCCCAACTTACTTACATTATTTACATGATTATCTACCTATACTGATAAGAAATCGAACTCAAGAGTGAAGAAATAGTATATCTCGTACGCACCTCGTAATGAAACTATACAGACAGTTGTTAGTGTAGCATATAAATTATGTCGATATAACGATTGACGTTACCTGCCTTTCTTAAGACACGTAATAAATACGTATGTAGAAATACCCATAAGTATTACCATTGCGTATTCATGTGCTCATACATTAGCAATAATAAGTAGTAAACAGACAGAATGGTAAGATCCGGTTATAAACTATAGGATAGGGCCAACTCAGTTCATTGTTACTATTGAGTTACACCAGGGTTTCTTTCTCGTTTCAGCAAATTTAGATCATCAAACTTTATATATCAGCGTGTCTCAAACTTTGAGGCAGGAGTGAGAACGAATTTAAGGTGAGATCACAAAGTTGCGTGGATATAGATTTAAGCAGTTTAATCTAGACTACTGTTTTGATTCGACAAGAGACAAAATCACTTGAACACGAACAACATCATCAAATACTTCACACTGTCGGCATGCATGCAACGACGCCAGTAGTTCATCATCGTTGAGATTTTGATTAAATTGCATATGCTTTGACACATGTGAACACATACAGGAACACTATATCTTTTGGTTATCTGCTTCCGTTAATTTCATTATTAGCTGTCGTTTCATGTCTTTATTGATTATACGAGCAACAAACAACTTCACATGTGAACCAGATTATTGAATCAGCGTGCCAAAAATGATAGAAAGTGATTATTTTCAGTTGCTTCTTTATGCTAAGATATAGTGAATAATATTTGTTGATCCAAAATAGAATTCGTTGCTTTTGCATAAAACCTGCCAATGTTTGAGAAACACTGATATATGTACAGTACAGTAAACTAAAGTGAACTTCGTTTATTTTGAAAACTCCCTCAGATCTTTTGTCACCTTGAACATCATACATCACCGTTGGTCCTGAACCATTAGCAGCTATGTACGTTATGCATAACTGAAGTTAATCAAGTAACGGCTATTAGTATTTTCTCGCTTATATCAGGTCGTTCACTCGTTGAGTCTATTATTTAGTCTTCTATTTATTATTTTATCGGATTTTTCCATTTATGTATTTTCATGATTTTCATGTGTAATGCTTGCTAAATAAGACAATATAAAACCGCAAATATTTTGTGCATTCACATCAGATCATGTGCAGTATATTGGAACGATTTGTCAATTATTAATTTTGAAATGTAATTTCAAGATTGTAGCTTGAGTCACAATAGTATTGAAATCATTGATATCGATTCAGGGTAGTGAACACTGCTCAAGTTTTATGATCTTTAATAATTTGCCGTTTCATAAAAATTACTTGAGTCAGAGGTTGTTATTCTTTAATAATACTTACTCAGTATGATAAGTTTATTATATATATAACCAGTTAGTTTATTGATAAATTACTTCTCTGCTATTATTATAATTAAAGTACAAACATGTTTTTTCTCAATGACGATTCTTTTACTTAAACTATCACTAGGAGATAACGAAGTTCGATATTATCCCCTATAATATCCACTTAACTAATAAACCGAGCATTCTTTTTAACCGTATAACGATAAATATTTGAAGCGGTTCATATTTGCCATCAAGCACCTTCTGTCTTGTTACTTATGGAGCATAGGTTGTTTTATTTTATCAAAAGATACAAGGAGATTTTTTAACGTTTATAAATACAGTAGTGATCATAATTATTTTACTATAAAAGTTATTATCTGTTGTCATATCCAATTAATTACTTCTACCATCGGAACATTTTGTGGCGTGTATTTTTTTTCTCTCACGAACAAGCCCAAACTCTGCAACGAACGGGTTTTGAAACAATACTGTCATGTAGTTGTATCCTTTTTTGGTCTTTAGGTTCTCATTAGCTGGGATTATTGTGAAACAGCAACGTATCAGATTTATTCAATTGGCGTGTAAAATCGCTGTATTTTTTGGGATTCCCGTCTAACCTTGTCTAATTATAGCAAATAAATTTCAGATACACTGATGAATTCAACGTACGGGAAGATTTGATGGGTCTTGCTATTGGTGCTCATGGTGCTAACATACAACAAGCTAGGAAAGTTGATGGCATCACTAATATTGAGCTGGAAGAAAATTCTTGCACCTTCAAAATATATGGAGAGGTAGGTCTTTTGTTTATCTTCATTCTATCATGATCTTTTTAGAGTTTTTCTATTAATTTCTATTGTTGATCTACAGTGTTGCCTACCACACTTTGTTGTCCATGATTTATAAGCATTTTTACTTATTGTTCCAAGTTACCCATTATTGAAGTTCAATTTATTGGAATGCTGTTTCCTGAGCAGTCCTCTAGAAATTAATAAATCTAACCAGATGATATTTGTCCTCTCCTACTTCGCTTACAAATTGGATTTACACTTAAGTCTATATTGATCTCAAACTTAGAATTTCTTCAAATTTCAGCAATTTTACAAGCCGAGGTGGTTGATGTTGTCTTACTAAGTTGGGTCCCGTAAAAGACCCTCACATTATCTTTTCGGCATTCCAATTATTCTTCTATCTTTGACTGATATTCGCTATTAAATTATGGCTAATATTATTTTATGAGTATGATCTATGAAAATATTTCAAATATTACCTGCTTCTCTCGTAGCATGTGAAAACAATCATTTTCTTGATTTAAACTGCCAAGCTTCATAAATTCATTTGGTCCTGGCATGGAGCTTACAATCCATGGCACCTTTATTGTAAACGTAACCATCTTTGTTATGCTGCCTAATCATCATAACATTCTGAAAAATATTTCCACTTAATGGATCAACTATAGAATTTTCATTGAAAATATTCAGAGTTGTTACAATTAAAGCGTATGCAAAGTGAAATTTGTCTTTGTTCAAGTAGCATAGTCACACTTTTAGAGGAACAAACTTCTTATGCACATCGCACAATAATTAGTGGTAAATTATTGCTAAGACTGATCGTCATACGATTCTAGTTGCTTATAAAACATGTTTGCTTTTCAGACGCACGAGGCTGTGAAAAAGGCACGTTCCATGTTGGAATACAGTGAAGAGTCTATCCAAGTTCCACGTGTCCTTGTAGGAAAAGTGATCGGTAAAAACGGTCGCATAATACAAGAAATCGTGGATAAAAGTGGAGTGGTAAGCTGAAACCTTTCAATATTTTCTTCTCGTAAAGTTATAGTTTTGCATCTATTGAATGATATTAGAAATGCATTTACCAAACACTATTGATAGATGAATACATCTTCAATAATTGCGATAATATCGTAACAAAAAGGTTATAGATATTGACCCATAGGATAAGAACCCAACACACGCGTAAATTACTGTAATTAATGTAAATATTACGTAATATCCAACATACATAGAGCTGTGTTATATTAGTATTTTCTGTTCGCTAAAAATCAGCTGCAATTCATGGAAGGTCTTTCTTGAAACACTAATATCCCGTAACAGAGAAATTATGAAATTGCATTCTATACTCTATATGAATGTAGCTAAAAGCGTGCGATCAAAAACACAAAAACGTTCTGACGCTACCAAATCTGGGAAATGTGAAACGTCTTAGGAAGGACTGGTGTACAAAAAGCCTTATTTTTTGTCCACTATCCGTGCAGAAGTTTCATTTAAAAAACAAAAATTCACCATATATGTTCAGCAAACTCAAAAAATGTCAATATACAAAAAGTGTCTAACGCATTTCCGATCGGAAATAGTGCTGTCCGTATGACTGCATAGATGCAACGTGCACAATATCAGGCTAATGTACATTTTCCTGCGTGTAATACTTGAGTAGAATATCTTTGTCTTATTTTTCCTATTACTTTTCATCTACCAACGAGCACAAGTATCATCACCTACTGACACTGATACAATTGTCAATTTTCAAGTTTATGAAAGCGAAGCTACAAGCAGTATTTTTGTGTCTATCCTTCAAAGATCCTAATATGACTTGAATGGTAGACTCAAAGCGTTTTTTTTTTTGTTGCGAATTTCTGATGTTCAAATTGATTTTTCATACCAACTGATTACCACAAGTTTGCCTAATAATTTGTCATCCAGAAACGGCTCATTGTAAATTCAAATCTATATGTATATTCATAATATTGAAACAATAACAGTGACCATCGTTCAGTTTCTTTGGTCATAGTTCGGTGACTGGGGAATACCTGAGCCTGACTATCGCATGATTTCATAACTGGTATAAGAAACGTATTACTTTATCTTCAGCTTACAGAATCAAGTAGAATCACGTATCTTTGTTTAATATAAATGACAAGTTAGAAAACTTTCCAGCATATGGATGCACAATTAGTTATCTAACATCATTTTGCACACCCATACGAGCTACATGCATAAAAAGGGAAATCGATATAGCATGTATTACCGTATTTGTGACAATCGTCTTAATATCTCTGTTCGAAATTTAATCAAAGGTAAGTGCGAGCGATTACCTATCTTCCAATTTTTTTTTACATAACTCGTGTTTTGCTCGATTTTCGCTCGTAATTTTGTTTTTAAAAAAACGATTTTTCCGGCATGTAATATATAATGTTTCCTCCAATTATGGGAAAGTATTTGGCCACGTGCGATTAGATTTATGAATGTAGTTAATCTAATCAATAGTCATTGGATATACGTTTTTTTGTTTGATTTATTTAATACCTTGAAAAACATCGTTGCTTCAGCACTTAATTGTATTTAATTGTCTTTATTTTATCTCATTTTCTACCATATTTAGCAGATTTTAATCAGTCCCCAGTATTTTGAGCTCGTGGATATCAATACAGTATGATACGAGATATTGAATTCTCGTCATATTTGATACTAACGCTATGAGAATGAAAAGATGTATAACTCCATATGTCGAACATCAAACTCGCACACATAATTGACGTAATTAGGTTGTGGCAAAAATGGATTCATTCTGATTATAACAATATATTTTTGTCACTAAAGTCTTTACACAATTTGTTAATACAGACAAATTCATTTGAACAAATTCTGGTGGTTATTTTTTTATTCATTGATTCCCTGCAATCTTCGACTTCGTATTGAACTAGTAGATCCATGAGACACCAGAACGTTTTCTGATTTTTAGGAGCATACATACATCGTTATACTAATATCGAGGCATTTAAGCGTGTTCTCTTCTGCTAGCTGTTATTGGCCACTTAGTTAGAGGATTCAGAACAGAAACTGTTAGGCGGCCACAATTTTCGAGCATGCGTCTAATATGAGCAGCCGTTGTGAGGTGGTACATATGTTTACCTCGAACATGTAAAGTGTTAACCACATCAAATATCAAGTTTAGAAATAAGTTGATCGGCACTTTTACGTGTTTATAGGTATACTTGACAGCTTAGTTATCCTCAAATTATAGAATTTTACTTTCTGTAATCTTTCACAACATTACCTGCAGATCGATGTGCAATTAAGAGTGAAAAGAGTAGAATACACAGTTCACACTGATCGCACTATATAATCCGTTGTCTGTGTTCTCACCAATTTCGAAAGTATTTGGATTGGCGTGCGTATTGAATGCCCAATGTGGTTACGCACATGATATAGTATATTATCATATCATTGCAATTCGTCAAAGACTTAGAAAGTGTTTAATCTAAAATTGACTGATATGGATTATTGTATTGTGGTCAAATGACAAAAATTATTTGAAAGAATGAAACAAGCAAAGAAACAAATGTTGTAAAGTCACGTTGTCATATGAGCACAAATTTTGAATTTTATTATTGGGGGATGTTATGCGTGATATACTTGCATTGTTTGTTCTCGGTAGATAACATCTGGCTCGAGTGGGAATGTACATACTGATAGAGTAAGTATATTATCTTACGCTGTTTGTATCTTTGTTTCATCTCAACCTCATCCAACGTAATTAAAGTTTCCACCTTCCTTCAGAAACAAATCATATGTGAATGTTACATGAACCACTTGGGCCAGCTTTATACATATACATATTTATTAACCATGTTTTTCAAAACTATTCCCAACTATTTTATTATTTTACAAATTGATCCTTCTGTTCAAAGACAGATACCGTGATGTTCTGCTGAAACTGGTCACGCATCACAGGATGTGTAAACTCTGTCTATTTCGATCTTATAAATCATGTTAGGGCTCTTTGATAATGGTACACTGTTCTTTTTTTCACATTCCTGATGCCCCTCCACGGCGATAGTCGAATGGTGAAAAATATTGAACAACGTTGTGCTGCAAGAGCACTACTTTATTATTGAGTCATGAGCTTCGATCCCAAAGCCTTGGAACCCAAGGCTGACCAGTTTCACCAGATTTTCGCGCGCCCCCTTCTTAGATTTCTATACGCATTGAATTTTTTTAACAACATTGCAAATATTTCAGTGAAAAAAGGTTGATTCAAGCGATTCATATATCACACATAACATCAGTTTTTGTTAATGTAAAATTCGCCTTTCATTCCATGTACAGTGACTTTTTGGCGAAAGTCTCCATTGTGAGTACGATGATGAAGTTTCTAGAGTACCTGCAGCTGACAACAGTCACTAATTCGTAAATTCGTACAGCGGGCTACTCGCACAATGAACGAGATACCTACATCATCATATCTAAATATTTCAGAGTATGACGGCTCATTATTAAATAGTAATCACCAACACTATTAGTGCGAGATCATTATTGCAATATGATTGGTGTGTGACAACAATAAAATGGAAAATGATTATGGTAGAGTGTTGGAGTTGAACAGAAATTTCAGCATTCGCGTGTCATATTACCAACGATTTCGATGTCGTCTCAGTATAACATTTGTTTTTGAATAACAATTTAATATGTTATTTCTCCCTAAACGTTTTTACATACATAATTGATTAAAAGTTGACAATTGATATTTCTTAATATTCATTGCAAACGGCAGTTATATTTACCATGAGTTCCAGACTTTATTCGAACTTCAAGCGACAGAAATGATGATAATTTCAGTTTTGATACTTACAGATCTTTTCTACCCACCACGAACTTTGATCTTGCGACAATGAGGTATCATAATTGGTGATCATGGTTTGATAATGAGTAACCGTACGCTGAAATGCTTCTGTATAGCGAAATAGACGTTTATATGCAGGGTGTGTAACAGTCGGGAATGTCAAAAATCTTGAAAAGTTGTAATTGAGTTAAAAGTGTTCGACTTGTCAAAGACATTTTCACATAACTTCATTTCAGATTTTTGTGGTCGTTTAATTCGATGACCTGAAAGCAATAATTGTAAATGATGTTAAGGTTTCATATTGCTTAGCTGTACCTCTTTAAACGATGTGTGAGACAGCTCAGTTGTATGTTTCGTTCGACGAAACACCGCATGGTGCAGCCCATATCCTGATGTTTGTTCGAGTGTCACGATTATGAATTTATGTTTTGTCGTGCTATTTTCCTGAATGTGTAAATTGAACCAATAATTCCATGGACACTATGTGACCTTCAGTTTTACGAAATGGCAGGAAATCTTCAAAAGTCGAGAGATTTATTAATGGAAATTACTAGACACCGTCTAATAACTTTAAGTGACAAGTAAACGAATCACCGATTGCATGTAGACACTTGGTCATCATATTCACCATTGACAATGAGACCTTCGCTGAAATAATCCTGTGAATTTTACATTGTAATACGTGACCTAGAACTTTGTTGTACATTAGTAGATGTAACGTCTTGATGGAGTGCATTCATCATAAGCTATCGAATAGTCAAATGTCAAGTCGATCGTTTGAAAGAATATCGGCTGTACGTCTTGGGAAATACGTCAAAATTATTGAATATTCTGATTGACACGATTTGAACAAAATCAATGATCAGATCGACACTAGAATAGTGGAACTCTTTGCCATTACAATATATTAGATCAGCATAGATTTCTTATCTGCATTGGGATATCGTTATAATTCCGAATCAGTCCATTTACTATTGCAACGTAACAGTTACCCAGACGTTTAGTTTTGCTCCATTATTTATTTTATTTATTTTGGAAATTATTTACACATTTGTTCTCTTTATTTTATTTATTTCATCAATCCAAAGCAATGAAGTAGAAGCATTTCCACAAAAAGACGAGGCTTGAAACGTTTTTGGAAGTACAATGTTGTTTATCAAAATTTTGAATGCAAGTTACCACTAATTAATTGATAAATGCGAGATAGGGCAAGATCGTGGTAATGTTTTCTTCATCGAAAAATGCACAGTAAATATAGATACAATATTAAATTGTACCAACTATTAATCGTTGTTTTTGTGTTAGCCTTTTATCAATTGATATTTATTTTTTGTTCTTTTCATTTCGTGAAAGTCTCGAATCAGAAAAACTGATAGAAACACATCAATGTAATTGCACAATATATACCAACAGATATGCCAGCGACTATTTGTTGGAAGATTCTCGAATAGGTATGGCGAGAATATTAACTAAGTTGACGATTCTCCTAATTTCACACTTCATTAAATGGTGAGAGCATCTGCCCGACTGTCAAGAATTATTTGACAAACTTGGTCGATGATATCTAAATTCCGATTCTTTTTTTTTCTCTAAAATCTAAATGAGATTAGTAGGGATTGTAGCGATGAAGTTGTATTCATATCTAAATATAATTGTCTCGACTATATTACCTAAATTGTCTTGCTCTCAATATCCTCGATTAGTTTTGAACTATAAGTTGAAAAGCCAAATGCATTAATATTAAATAGATTTGCCATCTCGTTCTCTCACGTTCCCAGTTGGTATATGTTTTGATGGCATATCTATTGATGCAAAATTGTCGTGTCGACTAAACTTGTGTGCCTATCCTTGTAACTACGGAATATCCATTTCGTTTAGCATGGTGACGTATATACATAGCAATTGAACGTTATTTTACAATAAGATTTTCATTTATTTTTTTTACACATTGTAGGTGCGAGTTAAAATCGAAGGTGACAACGAACCCCAACCTACGATTCCACGCGAAGAAGGTCAAGTTCCTTTTGTATTTGTCGGCACCGTTGAAAGTATAGCTAATGCTAAAGTTTTATTGGAATATCACCTGGCACACCTCAAGGTACAACCAAACCTGATTATTTTAAAAATGTCCTCAACTGTGTCACAAATCCGGTCTTTTTGATTCATTAACTTTCCATCGCGCATGCGATTGTAGGAGGTCGAACAATTACGACAGGAAAAATTGGAAATTGACCAGCAATTGAGAAGTATGCATGGGTCAACAACTGGTCCAATGCCCAGTTTTCCATCTCAAAGACGAGGCATGGGAACAGGATCCGAAGAGGGTGGAGGTGGGCGACCCAACCGTGGCGGTCCTCCTCGAGGACGTGGCAGGGGTAGGGGTTCAGTCAGACACAACACTGGTAATTTTTTCATTAATACTATAGTAATACCTGAAAAATAAATCATTGCCTAAGCTACCTCATCTCATTTACATTTATCAAATTCTAGTTTAGAGGCCACCAACTTCTTACTTACGGCCCAATGCGAATTCAAATCAAATTATAATGCAAATTAGCGAGCACTCAGATCACGATAGCTTACTAGTTTAACGTTCATACTCGTTTAACTTATAACTGTCGTACTTGAGATGGGAGGATGGTACACTGAAAGGTCCACTTAGAACATGGGTCTTTTTTCAAATCTCTTGCGATAATTTTTTGTACCTCACAGATTTTCAAATAAGTTGAGAACAAATTATAGTCTAACAATCTTATAAATTTTTTAATTTCGGTTATAATTTGTACATTCAAATTTATAAATCATATTGAAATTTACAGTTTCCAGTAAAAAAGACGTTAGCTATAGTAACCATTACAATTGCTATTTCACAAATTACATGTGTGCACAGTTTCCTGGAAACAATGTTAACGTGTTTCCAACTATTTGTATCAGGCCCAAAAATGTGGAGATTTACATATGGATATCTGAAAGCGGAATTTCACATAAAACATAAAACACAATTGCCCATTTACTCGATTTCAGATCTGTTATTATATCAATGGAGAATTACAATTCTTGAATATGTAATGTCTTACAGGATCTCGTCGGGACCCTATGGATGGCAGCGAGGATCGCGTAAGAGATGTATCTATCAGAGGTGGTCATCAAGGTCAAGGTGGCCCTGGAAATTCTGGTTACACTGGCAGCAGACAAGGACGACCACCGTCACAGCGTCGTGATCGAAGAGACGACCGACGACGAATGACTGATGACGAAGACACGGTCCTAGACAGTCAAGATGTCTCGAGTATCGACAGAGGTAAAAATGAATTTGAATTAATCAGTCAAATTTTCCCAATTGTTAACTTAACGTTTTGTCGTTCATTCCACGACGATGATTCGATGTTAAATTAACTTTTTGGAAATAGCATGGGCTGTCGGACAAACATTTGTGACCATCTAACAACACCGTGCCCATTCATCTCTTGCATAATAATGGCGCGCTACTAACTTACATGCACGATAAATTTTCATGCTTATGACTTAGAGAACTATACATCTTCTAGATCTTACATAGCTCAAACTAATTAAATTTAACGTGCATGTACATATCACAGTGGTATATTTTCATGGAATAGTACAAACGAAATAAAACTATAGAAAGGAGATGGTCACAATGGTTTGTATGTGTGTAGAGTCGATATCGAGTGTCGAGGGAGGAACCAGGGGAATTAGAAGAAGGCGACCAAAACATTCTCGCCAACGGAGTACAACACCAGCTAATGTGCAGAAAGGTAATTGTTGTTGAATGCCGTTCGTCTCCGTTACTTGTTACAAAGCTACCTATTTAGAAATTGTACATTTAAGTTTGATGGTTGAATGAATCAACTTCAAACACATGGATGTTCTCCATTCGAACTGTTCGTTTTCTTCATATGGTTTTCGTTCATTAGTCCTAGCATTATTCAAATATGATTATACTCAAATTATCTGTCTGGCAAGATTATACTAAAAAGAAATGCTGAAATTTAATTAGATCTTTATTACTTATTTGGGGGAAATTATCATATGCAGACTCAACAAGATTGCGAATTAGAAAAATTCAAATACAAAAGTAAGGAAGTTCTGCAGTTACTCTAACACACATGTCTCATTTTAATGAATATATAAAGAACTTGGAACATCATTAAAAATGACAATGATATATTAGATATGCGGGGACATTATGTGCATGATTGTGAGCATTAGGTAGTCAAGAACATTATCATTGGAGTCAACGACGAATGTTGGCAATCTCTGCGAGTACAGGTATGAATGTACCAGTTTCAACCTGTTTTCATTGTTGGATACATTTGAAACTATCAAATAGAGTTTTGTTCGCAATTTCAAGATTTTGATCCCGAGATGAACTTTTTCAACTCGTATAAAAAACGATTTTAAAAATACGAAACAGAAAAAATTACCTCACGCTGACGTTGAACTGTAGTTTTCTTTAATGATAGTTAAAATTACTACTCATAGAAAAATATTCTGTCCATGCTGAAATTCCTGTCATTTTATTCATTGACGCATACCACTTGTCCCATTTAATTTTTACATTTGAGTTCCGTGAAATGATCTCTCAGCATGATCTGGAAAATGCATACAATTCTTCCATATTCATATTCTTTCGATAAAATAATAAGTTTTTCTAAAAAAAAGTTTTTTCAGTTATGAAAATGATATCATTAGCCAAATTTTTTCCAACTCCTTTTGAATTACTCTTTATGTTTAAAATATTTTTTGATCATTTTTTCAGACTCGTAAGTGTTTTGTTAACATCCGCTAGTCAGACTGAAAATATTATAAATATGACTAAAATATGAAAATGAAACGAAAACGATGTGCATTACATGTCTGTTGACAAATCATATTTTGCCAAATGTACAAATCATACTTTTCAAATGTGATATGTTCATTCACCCCCACTGATGGTAATTCTTTTGATCTTTTGATTACCATCTTTTCTCTATCGATGTTATGAAATTACTATTACTAGTAGTCTTCAATTTAAATGTTAACTTTCAAGATTTTCAGAACTGCTAGGTTGATTCTGATAATCAAATTGATCGATTTTTGCAGTGGCAGAATTCTTAGTAAGAAACTCTGCACAAGTATCCATTTGCAACTGGTTCGTTCTAATTACGACGAACCATCAACCAATGCGACGAATGTCGCGTGTGTCCTTATTTCTCTACTTAATTCGTGAATTTCTTGTATGTTCAGGTAATAATTTAGGACCAAGCGATCAATCAACGCTCACCAGCAAAGAAGGAACTCCGGCCAACGATGTGATTGCGTCGAATCTAAACTCCCAGGGACCTAAAAGCCAGCGAGAGGGAAGAACACGAAGCTCGCGTATGGCTGCCAATAATAAGCCAAAAGAGGCTATGGTCAATGGCACTAGTGGCTAAGCTATATTTCCTGACTAATAGCCAAGCCTTTAAATCGAAGAGTGGTACTTCAACACCGGTACACAATGCGTGACGCATTAACCTGCAAGGACTACACGATTATGGAAGACGACGTCGATTATCATTAATCTACACTCGTCGTTAAGACTGTTTGCTACCGATAAGAATAGAACTCTCGTTTAAGAAAATCAAATGTAATTCTCCTTGTACGAAAATTAGCAAAAACTGGCGAAAATTGCGAAAAATTTGCGACAACTCGTGGATATATTCAATAGCCACACGCATGGTTTAGTAAGACGATGACGAAACGAAATAACATAAAATAAAAAAACACATCCAAACTGGATAGATTCGTCGGGAGATAGTAGAAGCAACGAATCGTCGACGATTGTCATTTCGTCATCGTTATTTGTGAAACAGAACTACATTTTTCACATGATCAGAATCTAAGTGTATGTCAACGATGAATCTACTATTGTTCTTACTTCACTGACGCAACCGAAGATTCGACGAATCTTTCCACGACTCGTGAATATTCCGTTCCTAATTACAAAATACTACCAACTGTCTAATTATTACTGAAATATCATTCTTGATTGTTTGTTTCAATGAAAATCTTTTCATATCACGTTATTTGTCGTTTCACGTTTTGAATCGTTGTACCATTACGACGGTACGATCTCGTTATTGTTTTTTACCCAATTAAATTTTCGTTTATTTTACTTCACTTCCTTTATTTTTATTTCCCACCGTATTTTGAATTTCTCCTTTTGTATTAGAACACAGAAATATTCTGCGTACGTTTTTTTTACGTAATTTTTTGTTTCAACTTTTCGACATACGACTTCTTTGCTTTTTCATCATTCTCCCGACGAACGATGTGTAATCATACGAGCAAAAACGTCATGAGGGATCGATGGTTGAAGAACTCGTGGGTTGCTAGCCGATGAATCGATCCAATCAACGTCAGTATTACCGTCGAGTATTTAAATTGGAAATCGATCTGGAATTAGTTACGCGTGACGTGTCAAGCTACGCGATAGACCTTCATAACTTTATTATGTTTCTCAATACAGATCAAGTACAATCCGTCTTGACATGATATCGAACATTTCGTTCGTTGAGTCCTTTGAAAGGATTCAATTCGTTGGAAATGGAAAAACGTTCTGATGATTTTCATTGTCGCTCATCATTTTTCAAATTAATCGCTAAGCTTGTTTTCTTACTGACCTTTGAATAAATTAACGTATTTAAAAAGTTGACAGGAAACTTAGAAATGTAACGAACATCTTCAAAGAGGTATTCGTATGCCTCGACACCGAATATGGCGAGATCACTTATTGTCGAGGTGAGCGATAGGATACGTTATTGCCATGCAAGCATTGACGATGCAAGATTTTTCTTCGGTTGAAGTGAAATCAAATTAACGACTCGCAGTGCAACGTACAATTGTTCGCTCACCCACTTGTGGTATCGAAGACAAGCATTCAAACTGAGCCTACTCTGAATTGTAAATATGAATTCCAACAACCGCACGTAACAACAGCATTCACGACTTCGCACGATCCGTCGCTTTAGGGACCCGATCAAGTTCTTACAAATCAAAGATACTTCAAAGCGGAGTCAAATAAATTGATTCGGCACAAATCAGCTTTAACTTTGTCTAGATCTAGGGCATCATCTATTGCAAATTATTTGCATCCGTTTAATGGTCTTGTTATTTTTTTTCGAACCAGAAGTCGAGAACGATCATAAATCTGTTGAATTACACTTTTTTTCGCAAAATCAAATAACGTACAGCAATGGCCCGATGGTCGCGACAGCGAAACGTAGAGCGAGTCTGAAATGCATTTGTCCAAAGCGAGGTTTACTCATCGGCGATATAAGTAATGTTTATCATTTCATTTCTTTGTCAGATTCTTCTTTTCTTTTTTACTGTCGCGTGAAATAGATCACGTCATCTAGATGTTTTAACTCAACTTGCGTACTCGGCATACTCAACTTGAGTCCAGTACCCAAGAGCGTCCTCTGCTTGCTTTCATTTTTTTTTCCCCCCATCAACTTTGTAATTCGTCCAAATTAAGTTTCTCCTATCGCGATTGTCGATATACCCTTCGAAGCGCTAAATTTTTAGTTTCGATATCGATTCCGGTTCCATTCGATACGTTTGAGCGTACCTTAAATAATCTCTTCGAAAGTGAAGGGAGTACAAGTGAAGAATTTTGATCCTAACGTGAACGTAGGGTATACACGACAAGGCGCTAGTTCCATTTTCCCTTGAACTTGAAGAATATTTACTCGTTTCAGTTTTTACAACGATATATAAGCACTTATATTATATCAATAGAATTTGGTAAAGAGTTTGTTTCTCTGCATTATTTCTCCCCTGCGATTATGAATAAGGAAAATAACAAGCAGAATGATGATACGAAATATCACGGATGGCGAAGAAAAAATATATAAACAGAAAACCGAACACGTTTGGGTGTTATACTTCTTAGAAAGTAATAATAATATCTGTGTACGACGCGCGAGGATGCAAAGAAAACTGGTGTCTAACAGATGATACGTGTTTTATAATATCTGATAATATCTAACTGAAAGTGCAGACTTAGCGCATACCTTTATTATTATTATTATTATTATCATTATTATCATTATACTACTTAGTCAAAATGTCGATGTCTGAACAAATAAACTAGCTTTATTATACTAAGCTACGATATATACGATATACACATAGATACGGTCAGCCGTTTTAAATTTTTTAACAATTTAAAACAGTTGTCCATCTTCTTTTCCGGATATGACAACAACTCTAATCGGACTCGTCTCGTGGATTTTGAAAAAAATACTTAAAAAAAATGAAAAAAAAACAACATTTGAAACTATCCGCAACGTGAATGCGGCAGATCGACACTAAACACAAGAGCTACCACAATATCCGACTGTTGTTACGGTAGCAAAGAAGGGAACGATAGTGAAACACACAAAAAAAACAAAAAAAAATAACATAAAACATCCTGAAAACTGAGATATCCCCCAACTTGCTTGTTTCAGATAAATTTGTATTGATTGCAATTTGTGCATAATTTAAGAATAAAACATTTCTGTACATAAAAATTGTAATACGTATGTTCAACCACATCCAACAAGTTCGTTAAAAGAAAATCTTGCGCATTTGTACAGGGTGGAAAGAAATGATTGGTCGCCACTTGGTCAGGTGATTCTCCAGATCAAGATCGGTGGATATCTGTGAAAACTTGAAGAGGCAACATTGACCTTGACCCGGAAATTCAAGGTCAATTTTTTTATTGTCTTAAAGAAATCTACTGGTCGAGATGAACAAAAGTCCGAGTGACCATAGGTTAAAGATCTGATCTTCCAGGTGGAAAAAAAGCTTGAAGACGAAAAAATGTGTAAAAATTAGCTTTTCGTATAGCCCGCATTGAAAGTGTGAGTTTCAATGCCTGTTTCAGCCACCCGAAACTAGTCAACTTCAGACGAATGCGATTGTTGCCGGACAGAAAACGATCGTTTTCTTCCCGTGGGCGGAAAACGATGATTTTCTGCCCGTTGAATGAAGAGTATTTTTTGTTTATTTCAAACCTTTATAATTGTCATTTTAACCATCAATTAAACTGACAGATAAACTCTCTAGTTCTGGTTGACGCCAGGCGTTAAAACTCGCGCTTTTAATCCGGATTATATGAAAATCATAGTTTGTGACGCAGGATAAAAGATGATTCCGGACTTTGGGCGATGCCAACTCTCGCTTCGCTCAGGCAGGCAACTTCACCCTCGTCGAAAATCGTCTTGTTTTATCCCTAGTCACACAATACAGGGTATACCTTTCTAATTTATTCGGGCCAATATCTTTGAAGCGTCTTGACCTTGAAAACTGGGGTTCAAGGTGATATCTGCGTCACCATTCAATGACGCCGTCCAAACCTTACAACTTTTATTCGAGACATTTTTTGTGAAAAAGCCACAGCCAGGTAAGAGTCGCGGCGAGCGACCGCCGCGCGAATTCGTTCAAAATTCTAGACAAACACTTGCGTCTGATGGGTTACAAACTCAACCTCAATTTCAACCTTGTAGCCGCACTAGGTACACAGATAAAAATGAAACTAGTGTTTGTAGAAAAGATTTTTTGCTCTCAGGATCTACTGGAGCAACAGGACTCGCTTCTTAAAAAAATATTAATATGAATTTATTGAGATTCATATTTATTTTCACAATACCCAACGTATGAATTTTCTTCTTATTCATAATTATGAATATGAATACGCTCATCTCTGAATCCGAATGACATTGGCGCAGTTTTTCCAAGGGTTTCTATTGTAGTCAATGTAGCGTGTAATATAATGAGTATTTTACGGATTAAGTCCTGTTTACATGTAGTTCAGCGGTTGGAGCCACGAATTGTTTCGGGACTTCCCCGTAGATTGGCTTATTCAACACGTAAATTTTCAAACGTGTTCGAGCGGAACATCATGTTTTGGATATTCGCGATTGGACGTCCGGATAATCATTCATCTAATTGGTTCGACAACTTACTCTTAATAATCATCGAAATACTTTTATTGATAATATCATAAATTGCAACGAATAGAGTTCGAAATATATTTCTTGAAAGTTCTTTGCTGATATTTCTCCAATACTTCGAAAGAGACAAGTTATTGATTTGCACGAACAAATTATGCAACTGAAAATTGTTTAAATGCCCAAATAATTATTTAAAATTATTTAAATTTATTTAAATTATTTCTGTACATTTTGATAGAAAATGAGAATCAGGTTCAACTATTTCAAATTAGATACACGAAGACTGAATCTGAGCATACGTAAAATGCATTTTCACCAAGAAGATAAGGGATGTTCGATTCTGTTCTGTTCTCTTCAAACGTGGTATTCAGAACATTACAATAAACACTAGATCAACGTTTCAATACATACGTATAAATATATATTTATATAAATGCACGAATATTTCTTTATTTAGTTGCAGTACAACATAGTTATATTATTACATAAAAAAATATACGCATAAATCAGAACTGAAAGTATAATAATTGGATGCAGTATCAAAACATAAAATACAAAGCATACACATTTTTTTGAAGAATACTGCAAAGAAAAGCATGATATTATTGCAGGGTGACTATTTCTGATCGATAACATTTGAGGTATAAAATTATAGTTGATATTTTGAAAGAGGTATGACAGTCGCCACCAGTATAGTTAGTCTAGTCCAATGCCGTTAAGCATCTCGAGTCCTCGCTATAATGAAAAAGAAAAATATTATATCAACTATAACACTGAGCATGGATACGGTAACTCACAGTCATATCAATCTGACGTTCATAGCTGTTCGTAATCATTGATTTCACGATTTGTCCTCTCCAATTATAGGGCTGGTATTTGCTATTGATGACACTTAGTAGTTGCCACAGAGAGCGAATGTCAAACGGATTTTGTCTAAGACTCTTCCGTAATTTCGTGTTTATGTTAACATGGAACTGACGTTCAATTGGATAAATATGAGATGTCTTACAGTACAAGCAAGCACGTTCGTGTTTTATCATTTTGAGATTCCTTGGATGATTGTTAGAAACGATAGAAAAGTAAACGTTGCGATAATTATATGATATCTGAAAGATCAAAATTCAAAGATTACGTTTAATTTTCCATAAGATTTATCAATAAATATTTGTTACAGTTTGCTTTTAATAAATGGTTACCCAATTGCGAATGAAATATAAGTCTATTACAACGTTTTCAAATATACCTGTTCACCAGGTTTGATGCAGTGTGATGCACATACTACCATTGCATTATCGCTACGTATGTACGCAACTGTATTGGTAATGCAAGTATGTGGCATTAAATTTAGTAAGGGGTACACCGTGAATCCTGTGATGTAATCGGTTCCTGGTTGTACTATCTGCAATGTCAAATTGAACAATCGTTGCGACGAATAGAATGAAAAAGGTTTGGAGGAAAAGAATTTGTAGCAGGGAATTCTACCAAGCCATAACGCCGCTCACCCTAGTATGCTGTGCCAGGTAGATCGAAGCGGACACTTCTAGTATTTCAGCAACCACCTTAACATCTGTCTTCTGTTTGAAAAAATTCGTATGATTGCAAAGTAGAATTGCAATATAAGCCGACTGAAATGTGATTACTGGTGATTCCGTGATGTCAATTTTTGATAAGCTAAGAAAAGTTCTCAAGGAACCGTCATAAATCTGTTTCTTTCTAGATTCCGAATATGCAGTCTGAAAGGTGACTTCATTAGTAAACAGTCTTATCAATATCTAAACAGATCATAATATAAGATAATTTACAAAATTAAGTTTACCATCTCATGGAACACTTTGAGAAAGTCAGCCAACGATTCTCCTTGATTCGAAAAGATGTTGAGAAATCTCAATGAGTAATCTGTTGAATGAACTTCACAGATATTTGGAGTTGAAATTGTATACTTGATCTCACATTCAATGCGGTGATAACTATTGTAAGCTTCCGTTCTGCATTTTTCTGAACAATAGCGGATTTGAGTACAGCGTTCACAGGGGATAAGACAATACGATATTTCGAAACAGTGATGACAGGTTACAAAATTGTTCTTTAGTGATGGAATGACCAGAAAAGGTTGATGAATGGCCACAATGCCACCCATTGCAACTGGCATTTTGGCAATGAGTTGATGTTTCTTCTGACCATTCTGCCTGAATTCAGCTCTAATGCGCAGTTGATTCATACTATTATTTGGCGAGAATGAAATGGGTTTATTGTTCTCAACATCACTGTGCGGTTCGATATCTTTTTGGGTCATATTTTTTGTCGCGTCATTCTTACGTTGAATCAACTTAGGGCGCAATTCGTTTGGATAAGGCAAATTCAATGCTCGTTCAATATCCAAAATGCACTCCTCATATCGTTCCATGTGAAATGAGGCAGCTGATCGATTAGCATAGGATATAGCTGCACATGTCGAATACGGCGGTGCTTCGCACAAGCTGGCGGTATACCATTCTGCTGATTCCTGATACTGTTTGAAAGAGAAAGCAGTGTTACCTGCAATGTAATATTAATTTTTTTTGAAATTGCAAAATCACCAAGCAATAACATTATGCTGAAACATTCTCTCGTTATAGGCATTTTTTCTATATGTTTGAATATTTCGACTCAAGTGAGCCATTCTCTCTGACACTCGCATGTATTTCCTATAATTCCTGCTCTTTGTGAAAATATGGAAATAGTGATAGGCAAAACATTTGTTTCGCATGGATGGGTTGTCGAGTACAGTTTAAAATTTTGAACTTCGAACGAATAAGTTTAGTATGATAGGCTTGAAACATGTATGAATCAATCGAAAAAATTGAAGAATTGTCTCTCTGATCATGATACATCAATATGAATGCATAAATTTCTGTAACAACCAGAAGTGCCTACTTATTTCATGATTCCCATATACACTGAACACTGCATAGCTGATGCAGTGTTAAGTGTATATGGGAATCATGCTGATGCAAAATATCGTTTTTAATTTTTTTCGTTTCGAAGTACAATGAAGAACAAGAAAAAACAAAATCCTGCTCGGTCTATCCGTCTAGAATTTGGTATACGGGATTTTGAAGATTGAAGTGATTTTAACGACATTCAATCAAGTCCATGATAACAACGTGTCGGTCATATACCTAGTCATACCTTCATATCGAAGAGATCTCGCTAAAATATTGTTCTTCTCATCTCTTCTGTAGACCGGGACCTTCGAAGCCATTGCGATCAGAAGATCTTCGACCGTGGGAAGTTTCTGATGTTCATTGTTCTCCCTTACAAGTTGTATCACTTCGGTCATGTATCTTAAGTGTTCCATAATTCCAACGAATAGAGCCCTGATTGATCGCAAAATGTCAAGATTGAACGATTCTTACAATTATCTGGCCGGATCGCCACTAAATACTACATCGCACGAAATAACCGACAGCGTCGAAGTTAGAATTCTCTTTGTTATACGTCATACATAACATACATCCGGTACACTACACGAACTGCGCGATGAAAACGTAAGATGGGCCATCCAGTTAAACATATGAGTTGACCAATCAAATCGGTTGCCCAGGAATACTCACCAATCATACGTTTGCGTTTATTGGTCGGTTCATGACTACGGATATTGGTGAGCTGGATGTCCCTAGGCACGGGGATTCACAACTGATCTGTATAATATATATAATTCAGTGGGATTCACAGAATGTTAAGGCGTGGTTCGCGGAATCCATCTATCGAAATCAAGCGTGGACTGCGCACCACTCAATCAAACTGCGGCTCGTCGGTGTGTCATAGAGCGTATAGTTCGAACTGGTAAAGGCCGAATGGCCCAAAGCAAAGTTTGGCAGCGTTCAAAACTGGGCATCGCGCAGCCTCGCGTTGAGACGGCGAGCCACCACACACTAATAGCAGCGGCCTCACTGCGTGTCGGTGATGATGATGTCTGATAATGCAAATTGGAACGACGGTGAAACGTTGGCATCCGGAAGCCGGCATGACTATTGATAATGACGGCGAAAGCATCAAATATAGGATCAAAGTTATTTGGATGTTTGTATATCATTAGGGCTTCGCGATTTATTCTAGCAAAGTATCCTTCAGCATTTATGAACATCGTAGCATTGTCGAACTGGATTAGATACCTTTTCCATTCGGTGTTCAGCTAGTGGTGATTGCTGAAAGTGGCCATACTTGGTAGAGCGCTAATCTTTCTCTCGGTTTCTCTAATGTACACTTTATTGCATTCAGAGGGTATTTCATAGACCCGTGGAGAGCTCAGGAATTGTCTTTCATCCTTTGCACTGGGCCGAGTTCTGACTATTTTCGTAGGTGGTTAACAAATTATGCTTTGCCAGAATCTTGCTGACCGGTTAGATGTTCCTTGTAGATAGGGAACCACAAGAAGCCACCATTCCCGAAGAACCGAGTGATAAACGAAAAGTTGTCTTACTTCGAAGTAAAGCAACTTTCATTTTATCGCTCTGTTCTTTCGAAATGGCGGCTTCCTATAGAGATGCAATTTTATAGTTACTTACGCATGACCAGGAAATCCTAGAATTATGGGTTAGTATCTGTTCCACATGGGAGCCAGATGACGAAGGTGTAATTTAGATACCAACTAGATGGCTTGGAGCTGGTGGTTCGGACTACTTTGTTTTCAAAGTATTCCATAAAGATGTTCGCTATAGTAGAAGAAACAGGTGAGCCCATTGCTGCGCTGGATTTCTGGTCATAGAACTCTCCCTCGAAAATGTAGTTCGTAGATTGTAGATAACTTTTAAGTAGCAGTAGTTAGTTGGTTGGGAATTGAATGTATCGCACTATTATTTTGAGGGTATCAGGAATAGGAATGTTTGTAAATAGAAACTCTGTATTAAAACTCACACGAATATCCTTCATAGAAGGTTTCAATATTATGAGTTTCCCCACAAATAGAAGGAACTGTTGACGAAAGACGGAGTTTTGCCCATGAGTTTCTAAAAGGGTTTGGCGAGAGAATGTGCTAACTAGTATGAGGTAGACCCAATGTTGTTTATGATGGAACGAAGGGCTAAAGAATTGGGGAGAAAGAGATTCTCTGGTTTTCGAGGATTTACTAATTGACCAGCTGATCCATTAAAATCTCTGTTTAGCTGGCATCTCCCACCACTACCTCCCCCATATAATGTAGTCAAGTGAAACAGGGCACAGGTACTGGAGGACCTCATGGATCTCAGATTGCTCAGTATTGGAATAGCCACTCTCTGATAATGCAAGGTAAAACGTTTGCGAAACATCGGCACTACGCTGAAACTAAACACGGCATCCATCCGAAAGCTGATATGATTAGAGGCCTATCTTTGTGATAGCTCCGAATTGGACGAGCGTTACTGAAATTTATCGCATCCAATGATTCATAACTTCTAGTAAAAATGAGTGTCAGTGAGCAAATCTATATGAAAATTGACCTTGTAGATCCTCGCCAAATTTGATGAATTCTGAGTAATAATTTTTTTTTAAAATATACATTGTATATTTGTTTTCATTACGTCCGACAGGTCCATAAATGTGCATATAAATTTATTTCTGCGGATATGGTAAAAATATATTTCATATATTCATTACGTCGAAAATTGTCTCAAACACGATTTTTTGAGGAATAACAAATTTTGATGTCCATTTTGCTTGCAATGGAATAAACAATCCCAAGAAAATTTATTCAATTCAAAAATTAATTTGTCGCTCAATCTCGATTGCATATTTTGATGGTTGTCTCTGAAAATTTTAAGTCTATCGCAGAGATTGAATTTTGTTAGAACTTTGTTTGGACATGAACATTTTTTCTGTATTGCTACCTACGGGAGATTTTTTCATAGAATACAGAGATTCATACAACAATATTGGTGAGTAGAAAGAATAAAAATCATGAAGTTCAGGTTGAAAAAATATTTAATGTTGTTGATTATCAATTGCTGAATCACTTTACATAAACGTACATGTTTCATCATGTTTTCGTATGCGATTCAATATTGCTTACATTTTTTATTGTGAATTTCATTTTCATCATGTTACTCAAAAATTTGATTATACATAAGTCATACACGCCGATATTTCTCAATCCAATTTTACTTATTGAACATCTAATAGTAACGTGTCGCGAAACACGGTAGCAAGGCACTTCTGGTGAAAAGCTTGACTATACAATGGTGTTAAAAACTATTACATACATGAGAATAGTTGCTTAGTAATAATAAGTGTTAGTGTTACGTATTCTTGAATAACAATTGCAAAAAGTTATAATTTCAACTTCTAGGATCTCGCTGATCGGCACTTGAAAAAAACTTATCGTTAGTACAGTACAAAAAAAATGTCCAAGTGTACCTGAAACCAGCTAGCTCGACATTCCAGTATAAAAATCGTGTGATGTGAGTCATTTTGTTATCAAAACTTACTAATTATGTTTATGATGTATCTTGAATAACACGTAGGTGATCGCATAATATTTTGCTATGGGAAATTTGAAGAAAAATATAATTGACCGAGTGATAGAATAAGAATGGGAATGAAAGTCATGCTATAATGAAACGATCATATACTTGAAATAAGATTTCGGTAGTTGACAATAAGACTAAAAATTATGATTAGAATATTATTCGAAATTGAGACTACGTTTGCAAAGAGTTTAATCCATTGATCGGTGAGTGACTTGATGAATATAGCTTCATATAGGTATACCTATTCATGCCTATGAAAAAAATGGTACTTTGTAAAATACATCAGTACTTTGTAGAGTTTCATACCTATACGAGTCTTCACGTTCTCACTTTCACTAATTCTGTTTAACAAGAAATTTAACATATCAATCGTTTGTATCGAAGATACCTGCTTTCAGATTGTTAGTAGTTTATCGAATATAATTAATTCGAGATGATTGATAGTTTGATAAGTGTGTGAGGAATTATTCAACTCTTCCAACTCACAGTCGGACAAACGTATGTTTCTTCAAAGTAATGCGACGGAATCTTCAAATCCTACGGGACAATGAAACGTCCTCGAGAACAGCTCAGCAAGAAATTTCAAAATTGATAAAAAGTGCATTTGCATGTAAATTGTTCTTGAAATTGTTATTCAAACAGCACAAACTCATCCTACCAGAAATACAATATTTTCTAGTTTCCAGGTATTTATTTCTCAAAGTCTTAATTTCATTTCTCTTTTTCATTGATATTGGAATATTACCAACGTTTCATAAACATCGTCGGGTGTACTGCTGAAGAGCCTAAGTTACTTTCGTACTGAGTATCAAAGGTCAGTAGCCTTATCAATAAAATCAGAGCTCCGGAACAATCTACCATACTGTTACAAGAATGCCAGTGATGCTCAACAAACACGCTGACTAACAGAATACTAGCAAGAAGATGACTCATAGGGGCTATAGCCATAAAGGAAAGAAGAAAAAGAATATGACTCATGCATAGTTCAAATATATATAATTTGCGAAATGCACTCTGTCATACCATGACTAAGTGCGACGAAAAATAATATCGAATTTGGAGTAGAAGATGTGAAAACAAAAATAATATAGATTGGTTCTTTTCATATATTGCTTGTTGTGGAAAAATTATTGAATATAGCGGAAATATGAATGATAAACATTTTTTCATACCAAAATAGAGGCGATATAAAAAACAATATGACACGTGTTTTCGAATTATTTTCATATAATTTGGTCGTATATGTAGTTTTTGCACACAAAAAAAGGAATAATACAGTTTAAACAATGTTGCCTCAAAAATCAATGAATTGTTGCATGAATAATTCTCTTTGTGGAATAATAAGTAAAATTTCATTCTAATTTCAACATTTATAGTTTATGTGTCTGGTGAATATTGATCGCAAAAATGTTTTGTCTCCAATAATTTCCAGAAACCCAAAATTCTGGCTCAATGAGAAAATCATATTAAAATAATGTTAACAATACTTCTTTTCTATTCGATTTCCGAAACAATGAATGTAAAAAGAATGCATAAAGATATATTGCATACATTGATTTTTGCAAGTCCCAAAGTGCTCTGCTCTACTGACTCAAGCTTGACATTTCGAATACATTAATTATTTATAAACATCGCATGACATTATTCAAACCACGAAAATTATGTGTATCAAATTACTCGCACACCAAGATTCGAATTTGCACCAAACATTTATTCATTTACCCGATTGTGGGATATTGTGAAAATCAGTCTTTATTTTTTAGATTCGACGAATTTAACATGCGTGCTTATATTTAGAAAAGTACTCGTTCCATCGTGTAGAGAATAATTGAGCGACTGGGTAGTCGCTAAGATAGACTAACATAGAAGTGTTAGTCTTGCACCATTTTTTATTCGTTTATATAAGGAAAAATAGACGACCTATTTGTATGGATTATACTAAGTCGATGAAATTTCTGCTTCAAAATATAGATTCTTCCTAATCTTCTTCAGTATCAAACCATCTACAAAAATCCATTTTTCATAATTATTTAGATTTCTTTTGGATTTGCCCTCATGAGATTTCAATGAGCTAATATTCGTTATCGTTCCATTCCGTTTTTGAGAGTTTCAACAATTTTCTGAATCAGATGCATTAGGGATTGTTTAAATTTAATAAAGGTGCCGAAACTCCTTTTACTTCCCTGAGTATCCCAGCGAAATTCAAATTCAAAAGACCTACCTCGTGTTTGGAGAATCAATGGATTCAAGTATGATTCGAAATATTTCACATTCGGTCAAATCCGTAGATAAATTGTAGTCATGAGTGTATGTTTACTTGATCATGTACCAAAACTACAGCTACGTCAGTTGTTTATCTACAACTTTGGCAAGAATTTTATCAGAGATTGTGAAAAAAATATCACAATATTAATAAATGTTTGAAAAATTACTCAAGTCTTTTTTCCTATAAGAAGGCTCAGACACAACTGGCTAGTCATAATATAAACACTTGTTCTTACTATTACAGTACAATGTACGTTTTAAAAAAGACTAAAATTTATGAAGTGCAAGTAAAGTACTGTCATCCCGTGTGGTAAATGTATTCAGCCATTCAATCAAAAGGACATTGAAAATAATAATCGATACCGCGATAAGCTACCCAGAGCACAGGATTGACTTGAATAGAACTCAAACAACTCTCTTACTTGTCGTTTTTTGTATTCACATTGATTTGAAGTGGCGACATTTACAGTAAAAGAAGACATAAGTGTGACTTATATAATTGCATTGATATACATATGCATATAACAATCATTCATGCTCACATCGGAATACCACAAGACTATGACTGGATCCGTAAATCATATACAAAAGTGTAAAAATTATTTAAGATATTCCGTTTTCACTTTTTACGATCAATTTCTAAATTCAGAGGTACACCTAGGAAAGTTTCTCATCAGTTTAGTCCAATTTTCACACTTGTAATTGGAAGAAAAGTTTTGTATGGATGCAGATGCGGTGCGAAAAGAACGTTGTTGATTTTACACCTTTTTTTTTTTATTAACGATTATTCGCAATTTACTAGAAATTTTCAGTGTAGGAGGCAAATGGGCTCCAGATTCGTATTCAGCACGTCAAAATACATATAGAAAGATGAGTCTGATCAAATGTATAGCCCACTTGTGTTATTTTTGTACCCGTGTAATGAATGAGTGAGAAAAATGATCATGCTGTATACGACTTATGTTCAATAAGCATTTAAATTTATTGAGCATTTGATATATCGAGAACTAAAAGAATATTCGCCAAAAAAATTATATCTTATATGTTTGTCGACATCGATATTTAATTGCATATTCGAAACTTAGAATCGATATTATTGTCCGAACCTTCTTAATAAGATTTGTTTCTATTATCGTGACATCATGTTTTTGATAAATGAGTTAAAAATAGTACATGCTACCATGCTCGTATTATAATACATGGTGAAATCGGTATATTGCATAATTATTAGCAATTACAATATTATTATTATTAGTAATAATAATAATGAGAATAAAAATACTGTTACTATTGATATTTGAGATAAATCGTCATGTTAGAAGATATGTATGGTATGGATTGTGCGAGCACACTAGCACATGTATGTGGAACAGAAAGACAACATTTCATACGCGACTAGCAGTAAATTATTTATAATTATCGTGTATCATTTACAAATTAGATTTATTATTCTTAAACCGACAACGGGTCGTCCACAAGTCGAGTATTACTTTTAATTAAAAAAACCGACTTTTATATTTCAAAGTAAAAAGAGGATTAAAATGAACTGTAAAAAGCGTCGCTTAGTATATACATAGATGACCTATATCATGCATAGCGAAGAGGTTGGCAGACTATAATACAATTAAATACGTACATAAATATCATACATGAAACATTCCACGTGATTTTACAACAGTTCAGAACCTTGAATTCTTTGTTCCATAGAAATACATATCATGTGTTTTTTTCAGTCGATACAACTATCGCGAAAAATACGCATCGAAGAAAAGAAATATATCGTCCGAAGAAAAATCAAATATGCGAAACTGAATCAAAGTTTAACAAGAATTTCTAGAATGGAAAAGCGTACATTTCAATGGCAAATGTATTGTTGAACCGAATAATTCGGTTCACGATTGCAAGAATCGACAAAATAAAATTTCGCTGATTACAACACCATCTGCCACGAATCGAAACAGGAGTTTCACATAAAAGTTACTTCATTTCTAACGTACTGTCAAGATCTGCAAAGCAAGACGGGGGGTCCAATTCAAATTTTTAAATTACCCCTCATTCCACCCATAAAGTGGGGTGAGGAGGAGTTGCTAATGATAAAGATATATGTCCCGTTCGGAAATATTAACTTCTCATATCATACATTTTAACATTTCTTTTTAAGAGTTTAAAATTACACTAATTGCCGGTTTTTATGTGCGAAGCAAATTTTTTTACTGCTTTTTCATGTAGAGAATTAGTTTTATGAAACTTTATTTATTTATAAAGACGACTATCTTGTTCTTATGGGATATTTCATTGATATGTCATTCTATAGCACTTTTGAATAACACGTAAAATAACAAATCCACATTTCATGCCATCAAACAAACTAAACGAATTGATCTATGATAAAATATTTCTTAAAAGATTGTCAGCTAAAGTCTCGAGTATGTTTGATCAACGGGTGATGCAGAACAAAAACTTCAAGTTACGAACTGTTGGGAATCAGCGTGGAACATTTTCTCTCATTTCCTAGACAATTCCCGTGTCCTCGAAGTGCTTCGTATTTGCATTCATCAGTCCAATGATTTCATTGTAAGAATACGCTTTTTAAAATAAACACAATGGTAGTTACGATAAGAAAAATAATATTATTAGCGGTAATATATTAATGTTTACTTGTTTAATATTCTTGGAACATAACACGCAAATAGTATCAAATTACAATCGTAGTATCATAGCCGTTACAAGTCGGTGGAAGCCCAAACAGCAAGCTATTAATCTATTAGAGATTCGTTGTCATCTTCTGCATGAATGTGATAAGAGAATTGAACAATATGTTCAATGAATTTTACTTATCTGAAGCTGCATAAATTCTTATATTATTCAATCCCTCTGTAACAACCCTTGTTAATAATTCACAAACCTGGTGATAATGTTATTAAATTTATTAAAAAAATCGTATTTTTACAGCTTTCCCAAAATTCGAATGGATTTTCAACTATCTTTCATACTTTCATCAAAACATTAACAAATTACACAATAATGTAATGGAATAAGCATACATGCATAGTGACAAAAGGAACAACACAAATTTCGAATAATTAGTTGTAATACTGAATAACTATTGAAATCACAAAATGTGACGAGAATGATGACAGAATTTCGTATTTACACAATAGATTTATCAAATGAAGCATCTACCTCGAATTTTTTTGTCTACTGCAAATTTATTACGATATTATTTACAATCTAATCTTACCAGAACGCTTAACGGTTCTAACAAATGTTACAAACATCCTTTCTTCCAATCAGTTTGATTAGGCTGGATACTTGGTCGTGAAAATCTAGGGGCTGGAATACGCGATGCTGGACGTGGAATGCCACTTACCATATTAGACGCCCTGTTTGTAGCATTCCAATTACTCGGAGCTCTTAATTTCGTTCTGTTTTCCGTTCCGGTATGTTTAAGTGGTTTGACAACCATCTGAAATAAGACGGCCAGTTTTATTAATCTTGTTCCGACGTACTTGAGAATGGGATGACACAGTACAGATAATAACCGAAAATAATTGATAAACAGTCTTCATCGATTTACATTCGCTGTGATTAATACTGTTTCAAGTAATAAACATACATTCGTGTGTGAAATTTTCCACTACTACCTCACATTATTATATCCAATCGTGACTTTAGGCTATCATTAGAAATTCGGCTTCAGTGTGTCACAAACGATTGAAACAGTTTAGGACAATGGAAAAAACAAGATCGAAACATTTTTCCAAATTCATACATTTAAATATACCAACTCAAAGATATCAAGCGCACACTAAAATTGCGTAGCACCATGCTATGTTAGGAAAATTACTCACCTCTGGTTTTTTAATTACATGGACTTGAGTCTGATCCAGCACAGTCTCAGACGGGTTGTAAGTCGTATTTCCTAGATCAGACGATTGAACAACTTTGAGTGGTCACATTCAATTTTGAACCTTTTTAATTAGGTTTATTTGAAGATATAATAACTCACCGCTCAAACATTTAATGGATTTGGCAGGGCTTAATATAGGCGAACTCGTCTCAACGTTATGGCTAATATTTTTTGGTGAATTTTGTTCACGTTCGTAATTTGTATTGTCACCTTTCAATATCGGAGACGGTAAATCTTTCTCTTCTTGAACCCATGTATTTTCCATTATACGCCTGCTCGGTTTTGGTGTTGATATTTGTGATAAACCTTTACAAGAGTAAGAATGACATGGATTGTTGTTAAAAGACTGCACTGGTAAAAGATATCTAGTTGATAATTTTAGAGTTACAATCATCATTTATTGACTATAGAAATATCCTTGTCAACAACTCACTTTGCTCTTGCAGGCGTGCAATGTAATGCAACTGCGATGAGGTGATTGGTTGAGATCCCATGGAATTATGACTACTGTCCGAACACACACTTAATCTGTCATCGAAGTCTGGAGCACTGTGGACACTTTGTGTACTTTCAATACTTTCTGTGGAGCCGCAGGCACCATTGCTACGAAATTCTTTAATGTTGTCACCGATCTCCAATGGTCTTTGTTGTGACTCATTTTTGAGCCGGTCCAGATATAGCAATTTATTCTTCAATGAGCCATCGACGTTACGGGAAACATCTCTACGAAGTCCTCTTATACCATATCTCAAATTTGGTATATTAGTAGCCAGATGTTCATCAGAACTCCCAAGGTCTTTCGAGGTCAAATTTGGAATTGATTTTCTTGAAGTATCAAGTTGTGACTTTCTTCCATCTTGTCTCAAGTTTGATATTATACTAGATGGTCCCAGGTCAAACCTGCTGAGGTCTTTCGATGTCAGATTTGGATTTGATTTTTGAAAAAATCTTGGCACTTTCGACAAAACTCTGGGTGCTTGTAATTTTTTGTTGAAATGATTTGTAGTGGGTTTGTGAAACGTGTGGTCCAAGTTTTCCAGACATTCGTCACTACCCGCAGCCCCATGCAATTTAGAATTATTCGTCTTTTTCGTAAACGTGTAATACTTTCTTACGTTTTCTTGGTTACTATCCCCAACTTTATCACACAGGTTATTCTGCCTTTTGTCCGAAAACTTACTTGACATTTTTCTATATGTATCATTGTGGTTGCGAGGAAACCTATCCAAACTACTATCTTCTAGATCATGATTATGTATGAAATCAAATTTTTCCTCTGAATTCCGTTGTACTTGTTCCAATAATTCTCTTCGCAAATCACTAGATTTGTTCGACGTTAAATCTAAATTATCATCAAATGTAGCTACGTTGTGACGTATAATTTCTCCGTGATGAAATTTTTTTGTGATATCTACATCAACGTTCTGAACAGCAGAGTGAGAATCCAAGTCAAGAGTAACGTTCATTATATCTAATCTTCGTTCTTGGGACGAGTGATCGTTTAATATTATGCTTTTCTTGTTTGGTAATTTTGGAAAGGTTTTGCCAAAATTCATTTTATGATCAGTAGGTACTGATGTAAGCCTTTCACTTTTGCATTGCTCTTCTACTTGTGTAGGTGGAGAATTCTCTGGTAGTGCGAATTGTCGAGTGAAGGTATTGAAAGTGCTGTTCAATGGCACATCCTTGTACGAGTCGGAATTTGCGGTAAACGTTAAATTGTCAATATCGGTATCATGCTCCAGTACAGTTTTGTCTTCAAATTCTTTCAAAAATGTTTCATCATTAAATTGTTTTACGTCCGATACATCCGAAAATATACTCGTCTGCATCATTGAATTGGTAAGTATCTGTGAATCTTCAATCCCTGCTGGCTGATGTATTTCATGTATAACATTTTCTTTAGCTGGTGTAAAATTCAATTCTGACGGTTGCGAGACGTTTATTATCATATCAGGAAATTCCGGCTCCATTAGATTTATGAACGAATCAATTCCCTTTGATTGTGACATGTTCAAAAAAGCTTCCATGCTTTCATGACCCGATTCAACACAAATGTTAGATTTACCTGGTTCATCCTCTTTTCCAGAAATCGATGGTCTTAACATGGCTGGCACGGATTGCCTCTGGTGATTGGTCAATCCTGCATCATCTTCATTGATCTGTCAGTAAGTCACGAAATTATAATTATTTGAATGAAACAAACCAGATTGGCAAATGACATTTTTTTTAAATCATAAATTCGGTATCAATTTTCAGGTTGTCAAATTTTTAGTCTTTTTTTTTCAATTGTTCCAAATCATCTCGAATTACGAATGTTAGTGAGAATACTTATCAACCATGAAACCATGAAATAATTAAATAACATAATGATTGTTTAATAAAAATTGCATCGCTAGTATTAATATTATTTGAAACAATATTTTATCAAGAAATTGCAGTATATAAAGTAACGAATCAAACTGAAGAAAAATTACATTTAAAACTATACGTCAATCTTTATCCCCAACTATATAATTAATATTTATTATATGTCACCTTTAAAACTAGTACTTAGGTCTTGTGTTATCAAACTTGCCAACTTTGGTATGAAATTAATTACTGTACTTTAATATGAGGACTCGTTGACGAATGGTTGTCTTCAGCAAGTAAATTTTGTGCGTTCCATGTACTCCCCATGGGTGACGACAATGATCCCATGATTGTATCAAAGCTCAATCTGTTATGTCGTTTCTTTGGTCGTGTGAACGTCCTAGTATCTATGCTTCTTCTTGAACCTGAACAGACACCATTGTAACATTATTACATGTTATTGGAATAAAAAAGTGAAAAATATGAACAAAAATTATCAACTAAAGGCATTTCGAGAAGAATCAAAACTTTGTCTTATCTTGATACTCTATTGTTAATACGGAAACGAGTACATATATAGATAAAAAAGATACAAGCAAATTTAGACTAATATGTGCTCACTGATACGACTGATAATGCACAAACCATTTAAATTTTCATTATCCACGTTATCCAAATGTGGTCCATCTCGCAACCAGGTATATAAATTCCCAACATTGCCTTCTGGTGGATAGTTTGGAGAAGCGTATAACCTGAAATAATAATTTAATTTGGGCCTTCAACTATGTGTGATTCAAATGCCTGGAGGTCATAGCAGAATTACAGTTATCTAATCTTCAAATTGAAAATTTGCTTCCATTGCCGATATGTCACATTTACAAACTTACATCTGTTAGCTACGATCAATGCAACTCGTGTCAGGTCATGAAATACAGGATGTATCAACTATTACAAATGAAAAGAATATACGTACTAGTTAAGTCGTATATTTATGGTAACACTAAATTTAGAGTCTAAAAAATCAAAACGTACCATCGTTCCTCATCAGTGAAATCAAACTCTGAAACGTCGATGATATCATCGAGGTTGATCGGTTCCACTTCTTCATAGTTAACCATATCTGGTCTACACCCAGCAGTTTCCAAATTTTGTTGTGACATTTTATTATATATAATTATATTTTTCATTAATTATATGAACACTTCATTATACCGTTATCCGTGTTGGCACTGAGAAATGATACTCGACATGGCAAGTTTTTACAAAGGAAACATCATATGATGGATAATTTTACAAAGAAAAATTGTAAATGATCGAGAACAAATTATCAATTTCACAATAAATTTAAGGAAGGTTGAGATGAAGATAACCGTCGATGACTTTCCTTGCTGCGATCACAATAAACACTGCGCTTAAATGTACAAAGATGATACATAAACCAGAGATAAATAAGGAGGAAGTAGAAAATGGTACGAGCACAAAGGCTATTTACGAGCACTGAGAAAGTTTCAGTCTTTCATAGAGTCACATAAATATGACTTTACGTCTGTTGTTGATTTTTAACATAGTTTGGGTATATTTCCATGAAACGTTAACTAACAAATAGAAATAAAAAAAAAAGGAACTGAATCCGAATTCCATGCAAACTGGATACATGCGAATTCGTCACTAAATAAACAATCACAAGCGTTTCCGTGTGGTAAATACCAGTGACTACCAGTAACTACACACCAAGAAGTCTAAAGACAGGAGGTATAAGTCGTGTGGTGGGGGAAATCCCATATATGGCAGCCGCCTGGCGACGCTGCTAGACGACGTGTACTTTAAAGCTCTGTCTACAATAGACGACGCATACGTTCCCGTTCCCGTTCCCATGGAGAGCTGAAGTATTCGGAACCGATTTTCAGTGGTGTTCAGCACTCGCGGTCTATGCTATTGGTGGTTTTCGGATTACCGGATCACAATGCCGCACTGAGTCACATTATACGACATTGTGCGAGACCGTATTGGAACCGCTCTGGATATTTGAAACCGTAGTAGAGAGCGTTCGTATTGATTCTGAGTACCTGGACAGAAATGTAGTACACGCTTCTTTAATAATTTTAGATGTTAATGAACCTCGCTAATTATCTACAGTATTATGGTGTTACGTGTTCAAATAATCAAGCAAAGTTGAAAGAATAAGAAAGAAGTATGCCCTCTAAGGTGTTTTTTTTTATAACCTTTGTTGCGGCCTCTGTCAAGGTTGGATTAAAAAAAAAGTACCGTGAATTACCAGTTTTTCAATTGTCCATGGCTCTAATTGTAAAACCATCCGCGTCCTGTACGCGGGCGCGCTACGAAAGTACACGTCCTAGCAGCGCTGCCAAGCGGCTGCTATATATGGGACCATCTGAAACTCAAGATTTGATAGGATTATATCTCTTGTCTCTAGTCATCTTGGCTATAACTATACTAGCGGCAAGCAGGGGCGGCAAGTTTGAAATGAAAGTTCGTTTCTATACAGTGTCACAGAAAAATGTTAGCATTCGAAATCATTACAGAAAAATGTTTATAATAATTGTTTAGTGATCACACATAATGTTGAATAAAAGTATCACTTGAAAGAATATCGTTTTACCCGAAGTACCACAGAATTGCAAGCAATCAGATTTCCGACAATGCAATTATTGAAAATTATTGCGAATATTGAAAACGAGTTTGCATCAAATGAGACACTTCTTTTCAGTCTTAAGGGGCTACAACGGTTTAGACGTCCGATCTTTCGGTGTTTATTCGGACGCCATGAAAGAGAATTTTTTTTTTTAAAAAAATCAAACTTAAAAAAACTGGAGGCCGGCTAAGTGGGGGCTCACGAAAAAATGGTCTGCAGGATTCCCTGTCCTTCCAGTGATTCGAAGAATTTTTTTTTCACGAAATGGCGGCAATTCGAAAATTAAGTAACGTTTTTCCCTGTTTTTTTACCCATCGAAAATTTTTAAACATATAGAATAGAAAATTTATTGAAAAATTCCTCGTAGTGCTGTAATTACATCCTTCTTCTTAAAGAATTGAAGGAAAAAAATTCAGATCACCGGAAAGACTGGTATCCAGCATACCATTCTTTCGTGAGCCCTCACTTAGTCGCCTGCAAGTTCTTTCAATTTTGATTTTTTTAAAAATATTATCAATATATTATACTCTTAAAATATCAATAAATATCAAGTAAAAAATGGATACTGAAAATATTTAGCTTTTTTTTATGGCGTCCGAAAAAACACCATAAATTTGGGCGTCTAGACCAGACTACTCCCTTGAAAAAAAAAAAAGATACAACCACGATCTACTATATTTCTTACAAGGTATGATTTTTATATTGAACTGATTCGAATTTTTGTACAATTAATTTACTTTATTACAAAACATTCTACAACAAGTATGTGACAATAACATCGTTAGCGAATCATTCTGACCATTAAACAGATCAGTTGGTAGTTAATAATATATACACACTCAATGATCATAGAATCACTAATGATAATAGTTACAAATTATATAACATACCACGACGGTTTTATAGGAAACTGAATCACTCGCATAAAAAGTTTTCAGAGAGTGATTCTGTACGTTTAAATATATTGACGATAAGGCAGCAGTCAGCTTTTCAATAATGATCAATTAATTGATGAAAAATAAAAGCAAAATGAAAAAATCATGCATTTCCTATAGATTACAATAGTTTGTACAATCGGGTACTAAATAAAATGATGAGCCCTCAAGTTTGATTCTTGTTTACCGAGCAAGCCAATAAGTGACACATATTTATAGAATTCAGATTTTGTTATTAGAAACAAGCTAGTAAGAAAATCAACATCATCCATGTTGCTTCAAGCGTTCCAATAGCCATGATTAGAAAGATCAACTCTGATAAACACTTTGATAGAAGGTTAAATATCCAGATAAAAAGGCTGATGACGATATACAAAAATCTACATGATGAGATTTGACTAACTTCATCGGATTTACTTCTTGCGTAACTGAATTGCAAACATTATTTAAGAACAATTTTATCGAATATCATCTTATTTATATATGTATATTTATATATATCATATATGACAAGAGAAACTGAAAAACATTGACAGGTACGAGTATGAACGAAGTGTCTTTTGTGTTATGGTACTGTAGAATAAAAAAAAAAACTGGCAGTGTAACATGTAACAACATGAATCTAAAATCTAAATCTTCAGCACGCTTCTTTCACCATTACATAGTTTTGAATTATGTTGTAAAGTCATGCCAAAGGTATGCATAAATACACACACGTCCACCTGTGAATACAAAATGATATGTATACATATTTGGATGTCCATTATTGTGGAATAATTTTATTCAAAATCGCTTAGTAGTCTTCCGAGATTGATCCCATATGGATAAAGAAAATTTGTATAAAATCCGGCCAAATAAGGGTAAGCCATGACGTAAGAGTTCTAAAGATAAATAGTTATTGATTTCACATCAATTATCGCAAAATCGACGCTCTGAATCAAATTTAGAATTGGCTATATTTGGCTATGCCTCTATGAAATCAATTCAAAGAATAGGCCAGACCAGTTCCAATATTTTAAATAATACTGAATGCTCTAGTACACATACGATTGTAGTAAGTACTTTTCTTAAGAGTTACGAGAATTGGTGTTTTTTATATTATTCAACGAACCATTTTATAATCGAATTGATTGTCTTTTTTGTCTTTTTAATTTTATGAGTGGCATCATCCAAATCTTGTTAGTTCATAATTCACTCGCAAGCTAGTTTACTATCGAAACTGCTTAATGCAATTGCAAAGGCTTGAAGGGCGCACAGCGGAAATCGGTAATCCATTGTAAAAACATCCTCTGCCACTCGCCCGAATTGCATCACAATATAGTCCACTGTAACATACGAGTGTTCGCAGCATAAATTGATCTAACTGAATTGTCTACTGAATTTTAGGCTGAAATCATTATTATCTCTACTTACCATCACTATCATGAACAACTTGAAAGTTTTTCACTGAGGCCTGTGTCACGCGTCCATGAAAGTTTAATACATATGACTGCGTGTCATCATTCCACACTGGAGTTCGATTATGTAATTCTATCAAATTATCCATATTCTTCATTTTATAACACTCTAAAAATTAAATATTTAAGCCAATTTCAGATCATCATTTTCCACTTATAAATCAATGAGTATAGACAATGTGAATGTAGTACCAAGTAATGTTTCTGATTCATCTCGTGGACAAATCTTAACCCTTTGTTGGTCAGACGTCATGCCAGGTATGATGACTGTCATTTTTCGTGGGCCTTTGAATCCCAAAACGTTAGTATCATATACCACAGCTGCGAGTTCTTGGCGAGGCTCAGATCTCTCCTGACGTTTTTCACTTTTCATCAACGATAATCCATTGTCGTATACTGTAAACTGAGTCCCTAAGAGATTCGATCTCAATTTACCAACATAGGATTCAGCCCCCCTCGACAGGTCTGTAGGATCAGTTGAAATTAAATAATTGCTAGTTGTACTCTTCTTTCGCTTTCTGCCAGCTAACAGGAAAACCTGATCAAAAACAAATGAATAAGAATCATATGAATACAAATTATTTGATAAAATATAGACCACCTTTTTTCCATAGTCACGCTCCAAGTGCAAGAAATACGTTGGGTATAGTCCTCGATCCATGCCCTTTCGATCGCGGGTTATTCTGCATTTATAATGCATTTTTTTATTTGCTGGCTGAATTACAAAATGTTCTACATTTCCTTCAATATTTCCTTCCAATTCAGGACTCTGTAAAGATAGGAAGTTTTGCAAACTAATCATGCTAGAATTATTCCAAATACGAAACAACGAACCAGATTAAAAGAATTTATTTTACCGCAGAATGATTGTCGCTATTGATAACTGTTGGAGGTCCATCTGATGGAGCCACTCGTAGAGGCAACTGATTGTGAAGAACATCTGAAGGCAATTTCAAATCTACTGGTGATGATTCTTCATCGGCACCACCGCCTCGATTCATACCTTCATAGAAGGAACTTTCGGGTTTGATTTCTGAAATCGGCGATTGCACAAATTATATACTAAAATAATGGAGATCTTTGACGTGGCACATTTGGCGTTATGCATGTAACATTAGTATTTTAAACAATCGGTATTAATCAAATATCGAAAAACATTCAAACAGTGGTTATTTTTATTATTAAAAATAATTATATTATTTAATTATTTATAATGTTTGTTAATTAGCATACTCGAGGTAGAAAGCTGCTTGAACCTTGCACAATCTTTGAAAGATGTCATGATAATTAGCTTCGTATTGTATAGAGAAACAGACTTGGCAATCATTAGATTTAAGAGCTATACTCAATCCAAAGATGAGATAATAAGATAATTGTGATTGTACTGGAAATTAACACGAAACGTATGTACGATGTTGTATTATTTGTAAAGACATTATTTCAATCAATTTCGATTAGTTTCAAAGACTCAGCATACATTCAAGAAGCTCCAACCATTATAATTCAAGACCAAATATTCCATTGTTTTATAAATTTGCTTCGAAGCTGGCATTGAGTTTGTTAAAAACACATTCATATCTACTTTATGTTTGATAGTTTTTCATGGTAATAATTATTCACAACGCGATATCGGTAAGTAACGTAAGGGTACTAGATTAACAACACAAAAATTACCTGTAATTTCATTTTCGATTGCTGAAATTTCCTGAATAGCACCTATATCCGGGTTATTTGATGACATCGTGAACTGCATGGGACCATCATAACCTGTAGAAAAAACTCGATTGGTTAAAGTAAAAATGAACCTATGCGCAATCACAGAAAAGTATTTGAACCAGAAGCCAGAAGTTTTTGGAAGCATTACCGTGAAGTTCTCTATTAGGGTCTAGCCATTTCGTTGAATGCGTACTGTATTGAGAGCCTAAAATGTTTGATGGTTGCACCATACCTCCGGCACCACTTTGTCTTTTTTGTTTCATTTTTTGTGCAATTATTTGCCTCTGAAATGAACAATATCAATTGATGAAATAATTTTACATATCAACACGCAGCATCCTCGCGCAACCAAGAACATTTAGTTGGGTATACGAATTATAAGTACAGTTATAAAAAGAATTGATTATATGTACATTGCCAATAACTACGATATGGTATAAGTTTATTGCCCCTAATAAGGTTAATACTTAATCACTTCGAATAACGCTATGCTCGCTCGATATTGACATTTATTCATATAACTATAATTCGCTAACCTGTTGTTCCAGCTTTTGCTGTCTCAGATCTAAAGATGTCATGGCAACTAAATGTTAAGTATCGTAATATAAAATCAGTTATCTTCTACTGTCAAACGCTTATAAAATGGGTTTGTTTACATCATGTAAGATTCTCGTTGCCTAGGATGCCTAGGCAACCGTTTTATTACGTAGCCCTAATGAGGACAGGTTTGTGATAGACATACTATGGCCATAGAAATATAAGAATAGAGGAGGGAAGGCAGCTCTGAGCGTGTCTGTCTACTAGAAAGAGAGAGGAGACGAAAGGTGACCACTTTGCGCTCTCTAGTCACGCATGAACAGTAGCGTGCTTTGGAAGCGGGAGGAGAGGCCCTAATAGTCGAGATATCGGTAATTTATCGGAAGTCTGCCACGCAATCTGTAGTCAAGTTGACGGAAAAAATTGGATAGTACAAGTCTGGTCGAAAATCTTCAGCTAATTTGACCGAAAAAACTAGAGAGTAAAATCTTGCCCTAAACTTGTACGAAAAATGTCGTTGATTTGACAAGAAATCTGACCTTCAGCTTGTACTGAATTTGCGGCAGTAGATGTGTTCTAGACTAGACGGTGTAGTCAAAAGTCTACACGCACTTTAACACCAGTTTTAACTACATCGAGTGTTACCAAACCGGAATAAGAGCGCCGTGTAAACTTCGTCACCATTCCGATTTTGTTACATCGGATGTAGTAATGTCAGTTTAAATGCAACTGCACTTGCATTTACACAAACATGTTTATTCCAACGGGAATCATCTAGGACTCCGGTATCATTATTCCCGAAGAGAGTACACTGACGAGCGCGGCGCCTACCAACAAAAAAGCGCTTACCATATAAGTCCTGCATCACTTTTCTACCAGGCACCAATTCTGAAAAATATTTACTTCCCTGGATTTCTCACGATTCTCTATTTTTCTTCGTTTCTATTTTAATTTGTCCTTACTGAAATAGAGGCGTGATTTGAATGTAGAATGCTCGCGTGTTAGTAAGCTTCATAGGAACCCTTGGGTATACTTAAACCGGTACCATTTACACGCATCTTTTTTCCTCTCTTATTCTGGTACACTAATTCTACACCCGTTGATCAAGAGGAAGACAATAACTAAACCATTTTAGCGTACAGGCGGGGACATTAATGCCTGGGCCGGTTAAGTTAAGTTGGCTGCGCTGCGTTCGTATGCTATATGCTTCTTACACTGCAGCCAACTTAACTTAACGCGCCCAGGCTTTAATGCCCAACCTGTACCGTCAGCGTAGTCTCGTTGGGAATAATACTACCAGAGTCCCAGATAATTTCCGTTCGTGTAAACAGCCGCGTTTAAACTGGCTTTACTACACCCGATGTAACAAAACCGGAATCGTGGTGCCGTTGGTGCCCTTAGAGGTGCCCTGTAAACGTAGCCGATGTATATGATCTATGCTTTAGCCTCACTGACAGATAAGGAATGGTGGGTGTCTCGACCAGTAGCCTCGACTACGGTCGGTTCCGACTTGATATACACTGCACTGCACTGCACCCTGCACCACTGCACAGCAAGCAGTGTGTATGAATGTGTTACACTGACGACTGATGGCGCTGTAACATATACATGAATCACTGATTGTGAGTTAAACCCACGGTTAAAACTTATTTGTTGGTCAGAATAGCGGCTCTGTGACTTGGGAACCATTGTGATAAATTCATTCGATTCTATCCACCGCCTCCGGAATATCATAGCTTCCACTGGTTTCTACACACTTCTATCTTCTATGTCCTCGCAAAAGCGAGACGGTATAAACAGACAAAAGTCATGGCTCAGGACACGTGGGATACAGCTGAAGCTAAAAATCTCATACTAACAAATATACAAGAACTGACAACGCTTTTACGAAAACCGGTAAAAGACCAACGACGCATAAAGGTAACGATTCATCTCTGGTCTGACACTCACGCCATTGAAACTTTGAAAATTCACTCTACCATCCAATAGTGACACTTTCGACACATCGAGAATATTTCGAAAAAATTAGAGACAATTAAAACTTATATTAATTTATACTAGTATCTATCATTTGTCACTCCTATCATACATATATATATATATTGTGAAATTCATATCACTTGCGTGTTATTTTATATTCGTTGTTTTTTTTTGTTTTTTTTAATGTTGCCTCAAATATATCTATCGAAATTTGTCAAAGCAGAAGCGCAATCGTATGTACATACATCAAATAACAGATAACAGAAAACTATGAGAGAATTGTATGGCATATTTGTTGTTAATTGCATTGATTGTTGGTGATAATGTTTGATTGTTGAACGATACATTTACAATGATAAATCTTATCATTATTGTAATATTCATGTCAATTATATATATTCTTGTAAATCTACATTTTTTGAAAGGAAAACAATCAGTAATTAAAATGTTAGTTAGAGGATTTCACTAGGATTATTATTTATAATAAAATTATCTCGTCCATGAAATATCAAGTAGATTTCTATTTTGCGTGAGTCTTGAAGAATTACTGAAATATCACGAAATCATACCGTATCAAATGGTTGTTGTGCTCGAATTCCATATTTGTACAGAAATTTATTCATTTGTCTTATTGCAAGCTAGTTCTATCGGAACTCTTCTATCGTCCTTGTATTTCCATGTTTGTTTTGATTGGAGGTAAAACTTATTTAATATAATCCAAACTTGAAGGTTTTACAGCTGACTTTATATATTTGCATGTAACTCCAAAAATATATTACAGTTCACTTGCTTCGATGTATCAACAAATTATATTGCTCTTGGATCCACCACTGGCAGCATTTATTTATTTACCAGAAGTACTTGTTCATTTCGACAACTTATACCACTTTCGGTAAATGTTTCTCAATTTTCTAAACTCACAAATCTGTATTTAAATAACAAGCTTATCAAGTATGTTACGTTATCTAAGTATAGTACGGGGCAGTTTCACGGGTCCTGATATCACCAGATGAAAAATTGATAGCTTTATCAACCAATGATGCAATGGTATGTTTGATGAGTTTGAAGCCACATCCAAAAGACGTAATGACATCTTCTGCACGAGAACGTGATGGCAAACGAGTGACAGCTCTCTGCTGGAATGATAATAGCTCCCAATTGTATATCGGAGATGCCAATGGCACAGTTTATGTAATGGGCATATCAATGTTTACGGTGGGAATGGAATGATTGGATGAATATGATACAAATTTACCCTTAGAATTCGATTTGATGTAAATTTTCCACAGGTGAAGAGAGGAATATTCCAGGACCTAGCTTATCCAATCATGGAACTGAATCACGAAATTATCCAAATGGATTTCTGTATGACTTTTCTCCTAGTTTCAACAGCATCGAACTGTTACATATGTGACACAGATAAAGGACAGTACGAACAAGTTGGTATTAGAACAAGGCAAGGGAAATTTGGCGCATGTTTTTATAAAACAAATTCTGATGAACCAGAGGTCTCAAACATTCCACCAAAGTGCCTACCGGGTAATGAAGTCATTAAGGATATTGAGAATCACCCAAATGACAAAAACTGTCTAAAGATTTATTGCGCCCGGCCTGGTTCTAGATTGTGGGAAGCAAAAACGAATGGACAGATTATAAAGACTCACAACTTCAAACAAGCTCTAGGCATCCCACTGTCTTTGGTATGCAAATCCCGTGATGCTGATGAAATACTTCAAGTAAAGCATTCACAGTCGACGTTACCAGAACAGTCATTGAAATTTTCACTCCTCTATGTCATTGACAATATGTACCTATTTACGTACAACTCGACCGCATTTTATATTTTGGATCCTATTAATTCATCTGTCGTATTATGGTGCAACGATTTGGCGGATATTTTCACAGCAAGGGTAACAAAAAATCTAATCTACTTGATGACGAATTCAGGTGATTTTTACTGTATCAGACTTTCATTGAGCAATTCCGAGATATCGAATACCATGAATCAGGTAACAATGAACACGTCGTTCGAAAGATTGAAATCTGGCATCGTAGTTGTCAATTCACAAAATGGCAAATTGACTAGGAGTGGAAATGTGACTGTCAGCAGAGATGAAGGAGAGACCATTATCGCTGCATCAACTGATGATTCGTTAGATAATCAAATAACATTGGACTTTGATTCGCAAGTTAATTCGCACGAACAACGCTTAGAAGACGTGATCACGCTCGATAAGAATCCTCAGATGAAATCGCTGCATACAAATACTGAGATAGTTGCAGAGCAAAAAACATGTCCTGTGGTAGAACGCGCAAATTTATTGACTGATGAGTCGAATGAATTGGCAGATGATATAGAATTAATTTATACATTAACAGATACTATAAAAACTATCGAAGTAGGAAAGATGGACGAGGTTGTTAAAACTTTACGCAAACATATCAACCAAATCAAGGTGTTGTATGAAACTTCAGTGGCACGGAGAGATTGCGTACTCAAAGAAATACAATCTGCTGAACAGTATTACGAAAATGTATTGCTCTCTAGAGTCAAGCCTTGTGATTTGGTGGACTATGACAGCATCGTTTTATTAGAAGAGTGTGCTAAGGTATTTTTAACGATGAATACCTCAGGGCATGTGGAATGCAAGTGCGGTTTATCATATTCCATGGCAAGAAAATTAGAGGAACCAATATTTTTTGACACAGGAAAAGAGCTTTTGCAAATTTTCTCAAGCAAACAGACTGATATTTGCATTAATATTTGTAGAAAAGTGCCTTACATGTGGAGAGTTTACTTGCCTATATATAATCAATTAGGTCTCGAACTTGACAAAGAAATAATTGCTCAATGTCTGCAAACCAAAGACAGCTTTATATTTGCTTTTATAGTACTCTCATTGAACGAACACCAATGGGTTTTATTAGATAAATATTTCAATAATACGCAACGGGGACAGTGTTTATTTTGTGGTCGATTCATTGAGGAGATCGTGAATTCAAATGATCAGATGAATTGGGAAGACGTCGTTGCAGAGATGATCAAGCTAGTGGGATCTGACGTTACAACAGAAGTACTCCAAAAAATTGTCACAATATTTCCAAGTTTAAGCTTGAACCGAAGGTATGCTGATTATAAATTTGTCTCGTTGCACATTCAACATTTAAAATATTGCATGTTTATTAATTTACAGTACATTCCGATCAATGATAATCTCAAAAATTCTGAATAAACGTGGATTCTACAAATTCGTAAACTTTGATCGGAAATTGGACGACATTGCCTGTGATGAGTTTGATACGCTATGTTCGATCAAGGTAATTTTCCTTCATTTTGATATCAGTCTACTTTGAGATGTTGCCTCGGAGTACATGCTGTATGCCTAGAACATTTCTTTACATCAGAATTATTTGAAAACGAATTGCCAACAGATTCGAAAATTGCTCTCGATTGCTCTTGAAAAGGATCTTAGTGCTGCTGTAAACGAAGAAACGTTCAAAAACCAAGCTCATCATTGGGGAATACTATACAAACCTGCAGATTCGACGTGTCCATGCTGCACTTTACCTCTACAAACGCCAATATTACTGGATACTAATGGCTTGGCGATATTCTCATGTGGTCATTCATATCATGGAAGCTGTTTGATACAGAAAAAAAATCTGAAATGTAACTTGCATCCATAACTGTAAATTGAAGAAGAATCAAACATATTCTCTCCTAATAAATTCTCAATATACGAAAATTAGATTGGAGATTACTGAAACAAGAAACTAATATGTCGTCACGAATACCAGACATAATGTCAATAACAAATACCTGAATGTTGGAGCCATGCCATCTCATTATAAAATTAGATCTGCATTAGTCACGTAAAACAAAAACTTATCATTTATTTAAACATGTATTTATTTATTATATTTTTAAGAATCGTACAAAAATATTTTCATCACAGCCAGTTTTTGTAGTTTTGGGTCAGCATGATATACGAAGATTCGTATCTTTGTCGAAAAAACTATCACAGTTTTACATGCGCCGCCGCAACACGCGGTCAATTCTTGTTTTTAAGAAAAGTAAACATCTGAAAAGTGCATCGGACAAGTGGTATTAAATAAATATTTTTTGATAAACTGTTTGATTTTCAACGATGCAATCACGTTTCATTACGAATAGCCATTCAATAATTCCAATTACTGTTCAGACAGTGAAATTAGCGTGCAATGCGATGGCTATACTAATAAGAAGAAGACTAGTAATAATTTACCAGTAATCCACCACTTGTTTCGCTTTTATTGTGATTCTCATGTCATTTGGACATTATGAATCTTTTTTCATCTAAAATGTACTTTTCGTTGTTGCTTTTTTTTAGAATACCTAAGAGAAGTCATACTAAGTTTAACATGATAACATGCATGCAACTTATCAAGGCATTGGTCCAACCGACGAATTAGAGCCTTATCAAGATTGCTAGAACCTAAACATTGTTCCCCCCTCGAGCGAAGAGCATTGTAGTTATTTTTGGATATAAGTGCGTCGTAAGAACGTCTTTCATTTGAACTTCGATACTCTATAGTCAATCGTGAAGCGGCATATTTGCAGAGAATTAATTTCGACACCATCGTATTTAAATGATCTATCGCTTGGAACAATCACACTTGTAAATTCAATAAAAAATGAAGAACAATGAACAAAATTATGGACGATGATATACCTCCTTGCATACAAAACTATACGCATGTGACTTTGTACCAATAAACAAAATTTGCAGTCAATATAAATATGAAACAGCCATAAGTGAATTACGATGGAAAACCCCAATAAGACTACCTGAATTTATACCACAATTTAATGGAAGGTCGATTCGTGATCGCAGTGTATGTTGTAAACAAATAATAATTCAATTATTAGAACTTAAAATAAGCTGCCCGAATCTCGGACGTTCATGTGGTCAAACACATCTTTTGAAATCATATTCAACGAAACGTACAATGTCTATCCGTATGCCAAATTCAATCAGTGATATGCATAATGTGAATAATTCGTTTGGAAACTGTTGACTGACAGCGAATGACATTTGCTAAGTGAAGATGGTTTTACAGAAATATTGGAAAGAAGTCTTTTCAATCCATGGCATGGAATATTAACATTTGACGCGTCGAATTATCGAAGGTCGGAGTACAGAAGATTGCACGACATATTACACATAAACACATGCGGTGCGTAATCGCGTAAAATATACTATTCTGTTGATATAATACTGCTGACCAATATCGGGGTACTACAACGACCTCGAATCACATATCTCACCAGTTTATTTTAAATTATTATCACATCCGAAAGGGCGTTTATATACTGCGGTTTTCGGAAGATGAGCAACTTGGAGATATGTTTACTTATACAAACCGAATAGGCCGAGTTACAAATGTTTGAGCTTGTAAGATATTCGTAATTAACAATAAATTGAATTTATCAACAAAAAAAAATGATGAATTTTTACCAGTAGAACACGACAAACGTAACTGGATTAAAAAAAGTTTTCATGTCAAATTGTAAAATCGAGTCGTCGAAATCTTATACATCACTCACAATCAGTTTTGGAGTATCAAGTGCTATTCAGATTATACTTATGCGTGGATTTTATAATTGTAAAAGGATGATTGATAATAAAATTAACGTGCCGCAAAGTACATAGTGTTCATCGAATATCAATGTGTGCAAAAACAAAAAAAAGCGGACTTTCTGTTGCGTACAAGTAAAACAATATTTTTTGCACGAAGAATGTAGCGGAAAGTTAATAGATACGTATAGAATTCTAGACTCCAACTTTCGTTACGCTTTCGACAAATGAAATGAAAAGGTCTAACGGCAGGGACAACCGTGTCATAAGTACTTGCATATATAAGTGTGTGTAATTTTTGGGAAACTTTTTTTTTGATTCGCAAGCAGGTTGTATACTTTCAGGAAAGTAAAAATTGAGGTCTACCGTCTCATTAGAATCAGTTTTCCGTTAAACATAAATTTTCGAAGCCTAAACAACTATGTATTACATTTATCGATTGTAAATGAAAAATGTATAAAGTCAATTTTATGGTCTACAAAAAAGTCAATTGATATTTCTCGATCGAGCCGATAATTCCCCTGTAATATTACAAAAATGATGAATTTTCACCAATTTCAAACTTTGAACTCGAATATCATTTGAACGGGTACGTTTATCAAAAACGTCTTGCAGACGTTTTTTGTAGCGTTCAATTCGCTATAAAAATACGCGTTGAGCTAATCTGTACAATATACCATCGTCGAGATATAAAATTCCAAACATAAAAAACTGTTTTTTTACCACGTTATTTGAATGGGAAATAGAAATTTGCACTGAGGCATTTCTTAATATTAATATTAAGACCTCAATTTTTAACAGACTTCTTTTTTTACCTTCCTGAAAGTATACAACCTGTTTGTGAGTGAAAAAAAAGGTTGGCACCAAAAGTGGCACACTCTAATATATAGATATACATATACGCACAGAAGCATGCGGAATATATTTTTTCAGAGTCAATTGACTCTGAAACTCCTAGAGGACACGTGTCCATGAATTTCCTTAGTTCCACAAATTATGGACGAGTCGTCTAGCGAAGTGTACAGGAAATCGGATAATCCCACGTAATCATGTAAGAATATGATATACATCTCTTATGCGGATCGTGTGTCTTACTGTTCGCATGAATCTAAATGGACCGCTTCATACATAATCGTACGCGTCCAAAAACATAGCAACATATAGGCAGCTCATACTTCAAACATGAATTAACACATGGACCTCATAATTTCTTGAAATTTCTTTCCTCACGGCGAAATCAACCGGGTTATTGGATTTGCTTTTCTTTAATGGCCATGTGTGCGTATAATAAAACGGATCCTCCACATGTCGCGTGAAAGACGTTTAGTCGCACAGCGCTGTTTTTCTTTTTCATTCATAACTCGAAAAAAATGCAACGAGTTCGATTAGAAATAACTACAAAAGTTGGTCGTCAACGCCTGAAAAATCAGCATCGAAGCAACAGCCGAAACACTGAATAAGTATGCGTCTACGGTAGTAAATTCGAATGAGCATTCGCTATCGTTGAATGTTGATAACGCTAGAAAGGGCAGATAATAATTTAGTATGTAATGTAACGAAGTTATACTATCGCACGGTCCAGTTATCATGGAATGAATATATATAGCTTAATTATTATTTCATATACATCAAACGTGCTTCTCTTTCAGAGTACCTATGTTTGAAAAAAAAGCTGGTAACAGATTTCGAATATTCACGTGGACTTTTATACATTACTTTTCGCCCAGTCTATTTGTTCGTATAGGTATATACATTTTGTTACGGCAAGATTTTGTAACACTTCTGTTTCAACATGTATCGATGAAAATATTTTCATTTTTTGGTAGTAATATCAATTTATGAGACAATCGTCTTTACGTATTAAAGATTTTTTTTTATTCGAGCAAAGTCAACTTAGAGATTTCATCATCACCTTGTTCATCATAAAATTCACGGGCGTTTATTAATTTTGACCCAAAGTGAAGGTAGTCAATCATTTTGTAAAGTCTTAAGATGCGACTGAATAAATTTTAAAGGTATTTTTATGGTATGTGCTGTAATTATTATTAATTGGGTAAAATTCAATCTGGATCTTTGGTCTTCTATGCAAGAGTACTGTACGATCTGACGTATGGGGAAAAGATCCATACAAAATTTACAACAGGTCCCTCACTGTACCTTCGTTAAAGAACCGGCGTCATTTTCATCATGATGATAACAGAACGTACAAGATAAACTCTGAACAATTCTGTATCGAATCACCAATTATTGTATGTTTGTTTCGTGATTTATCGGTTTCACGTAGAAGAAATAACCATCTGTTGAAATTGAACATTTCACGATAGCATAATTCGGAATTTAATCTCGATATTCTTACCGTAGCTACGAATAAATCTAGATATGAATATGTTAATAATATAACTTAGCGTTATGTACACTTACCCTGTAAAGGGGCATGATCATGCCCAAGACATAATAATTGTCGTTTGCGCATCGGTTTAAATAGGTACGCGGATACAGTTGTTAAATGATAAATTAAAACGGGTACAAAAGTACGAATTAAGCGGTAAATTATATAAAATAAAATATTCGCGAGACAAAAACAATCTCTATCGTTTGGATACGTAGTAACGAGCGAGAATTTCCCATCGCTTCGGTCTTGGTGTTTGCGCTGGGTAACGGTGCTTATTTGGAACATCTTACATTTATAATCGAAACTATAGACTAAAAGAAGCTAGCTTAGGTTTCAAGTATCGAGGCATATAATAAGCAAATTATATTTAATGCGAATATATTAGCTAACATGCTTCCTAACGAGATCATTAACCACGCTTGTTTAGTCTGATTTCTTACCCAAATCCACCATAGTAATACGAACAAAGACTAAGTGCATTGAGCGCATTATGAACCGATAAATCCATAAGAAATATGTCTTTAAAATGCACAGCGGTCAATCACCTCGAACGATGGCAACATGAAAGTATAAATATTAGGGTATAAATAATCCTAATCCTCATGTACGCTTCTTTTTACAAGTTTCACAGCATATTACGCTTGATTCTTAAAAATGTATCACATCCAGTTCCATAAGATTTCTGCATTTTCAAAGTGTTGATTTCTATCAAATGTTGAGTCTCGAGCAACTATTTTTTTTAAGTTTCTAGTTAGGCCAGCCTTTCCTTCGAGTTACAAGATTCATGCTGATAAATGGAGTCTTTGACACGGGTAGATGTGGTACAGTTCTAGAAATCATCCACGCACTCGGATTCGCATTGCAGTCTTTCCATTTTCTCAAAGACGTTATGGGTACATTCAAAATATATATGCAGGAACAAACACGAACGAACAAATGTTAGAGGAAGATAACTGAGCCAATCTACAAATATTTTGGGGAAAATTCACAAATAAGAATTACTGGCACGCTACACATTTCTGTTGGAATTTTTAGTGTATCATTGATTAATTGAATTTGGATACCGGAATCATAATTTGCAATCAACAGACTATGCTTGATGCGAACGATCGAGCTATCAGTACTGAGAATTAGTTACATCCGCTAGATGTTCGACAGTACTTTTATAATAAACCATGTATACGAAGCACCAGCAACTGATTTAGCACAAACGCACATCAATATTTCCTTGTGAAATCAGTGTTGTTGATTGAACATTGTTTTGCCAGTGGGTTTATAAGAATACATTTAAAATTTCCAACAAAAATGTCTAACTATTTTCTATCTGTTTCCATCAATGACGGAAAGCTCGGTTACAAGGGTATTTGTTAGCAGTAGGCGAATACCAGTAAAAGTGGTAGAAATTTGTTTTTGACTACTATATCAAATCCCCATCTGAAGAATGAAGAAAGATAGTTGGGAAACGTACCTACGTATTGTTACAAAAGCCCTAGAAAAATAAAAATCTAGATCCCTCGCAATAGTGTGATATATTCTAATACTTGTTCGTAATACGTAATTGGATTTTAGTTTTTAAAGTTTGTTTTCGGATGAATTAAATTATAAAAATATACCAACAGATCCTTTTTTTAGAACGAATCTCGCGATCATGGATTACACATTGCATCTATTGGATATAGAAAACTTTTGAGTCGAAAAAATTAATACAATGATCAAACACAAGTTCACGGGGCACGAGCGGTTGCATAATTGAACCATGCAATAAATAAGTTACAAATAAGTTCAGTATGAAAGATGAGGACGAAACTAAGTGGAATTTCCAAACAACGAACAATAAAAATGTCTATATACAACTGATATGATGTGAGACCACCATGGCGAAATGGCAAATAAGCTTGCAAGTGCCCAGGAACATTGTACCATTCAATCCACATCTAATGACATAAACGACAAAACACACACACAAATTAAAAAATTTCTGCTGTAACCTGAATTACGTTATCGGCTCCTGAATTAATAAATTAGTGACTAGATTCAACACATAAGGGGACGTATAAAAGATTTAAAATTTACATTAATCCGTGCTAAATCGATTTTTAGCTTCGATCTGACTATTTTTAAATTTGTTCATAGATGTCACAGCCATAAGATAGACACGAAAGGCTGAAACATAGATAAACGTGGACTAGCACAACAGGCACAAGAATTTGCCATACCAGATACGTGTTTGTAAAATGTATTCAGTACATATAAGATAGAGGAAAAAAACCTCGCAGGATACAACGTCGGCGTATGTAGTGATAACTCAGAGGATTATTTTTCTATGCACATTTTTTTTTCTTGGTATAATGCAATTCATCGATGCGATTGTCGCAATCATATGCGTATTTTCATTGTTGCAATGATTTTCAAAATGTCAATTTTTTTTGTATTTCTTAATGCAATCTATTAGTGTGTTTGTGTGTGTCAGAGAAGGTTGCATTTGCAGAGTAATAAGAAATTTCGATGTATAATGTATATAGCTTCTCTCTTACCATATAAAATCGCGCGAGGAATAGTCAAACTTTATAATTTTTTGTTCCTCATTATGCGATGATACTTTGATGAGAGCATTCCTTTATAAGTATTATGGGACGTTGAAACCTATTCGAAAACTTTCATCAAAACCGTGAATTATGCCATATTATTGTCACGAAATATCTATGAACTTTCCACTTAGAGACAAAATGCAGAAATATTTTTTCTGGTATACCCCGTCTAATGCATTTATTTGATGCGAAAGTTGTGTAAAATTTGATGAAAATTTACTTCTTCGAAACACATTTCAACAATTCGCACAGGAATACATACATTTTTATAAGCTTCTTAGCTGAGTACGCTCTTCAATCGCAGACGGTATTGAACATGGTACAATTTATCAGATTTTCATTGTAAAAACATAACAGGCATTCATTCGAAAACTTAGTGCCTAAACGTAGGGGATTACGTAAGTAAGTGCGAAATATGTGCACGGCACACATAATTAATTGTTGTTGAGTGTTGAGCTTATGTTCAAGGTCCGATAATGAGGAAAATAATTGAAAAATCGACCATGCATTCATGTCGAGCATTCTCAATTGAATATCACGATTCGACTGCGAAGTCTTTTCGAGTGGTTATATAAATCAAAGAAATTTTTTAAATTTAGCGATATTTTTCTGCTAATGAAAAATGAGAGACTTTAGGATATTATGCGCACAGATGAATAAAGGAAAATCATGTTTGACGTGTATATTTTGAAAGCGAATCTTTGTATTATGTTATCATACAATCTTGCATTGTTTCCCAGCGAGATGATTGGTGTTTCATCTTCCGAGGTACTTCTTCCATCCTCTTGAATGCATCGCGTAAGATTTGCCTTTTCAAGAATCTTCTCATCGCTCGATTCCGTTGTCATACAACTTATCAACTATTGTTTACGAATTAATTACACCGAAATTCAAGCTGAGTGTCATAATTCATACTTGAACACTATTGTAAAAACTAGAATTTTACCTATTGTAAAATTCTGCTAAATCGAACTGAACTATAATCTTTCTAGTTACAATGTTTCTGCGTTGCTGTGCATATGTGCACACAAATGTGAACTCGTATAACTATCGTTATACATTCGTTATATATGTATGAGACATCAAAAAATGTGGAAATGTTAGTTAACTCTATAGAATGTTTACAATGTAAAGTCAACGAGCACGAATGATAACTTGCCCTTCGCATGTACGTTTCAGAAAACTGGTGTTCGTCTTTAATGTCCACGTTTTATATTTTTAATCTGTTACGCTAATACCTCATCGATTAGGATTTTGTAAATTGGAACACAGGAAGTACATATTCTTGACACCGATCAAGCGTGGAGTCAAAATAAGAAACACTATGAAACAGCAGTCGGTGAATTATGAACAGTGGTGTAAAGTTTTGGTAGAGCGTCGTAGTTATCTGATGCTGGCGCGCTGCTACGTGATCTTGTACAAATTAATGCCGAGAACGATGCGACGAGTCAGCTCTCTCATCACGCCGGTCCCGTTCTCGCTCTCTCTCACGTTCACGTTCTGGTTCTCGTTCACGTTCAGCTGGTCTCCTGCTCGGCTCCCGTTCTCGTTCTCTCTCCCGATCCCGTTCTCTGTAGCGATCGTCATAATACCTACGCAGTAGATATCAGCCAATTGTCTAACTTTGATACAATTCATGCGCAACGAGTTTGTTCCACTGTAAACTGCGAGAGCAATTGTATGCATAAATGTTTATATATCTTCAGTTTCGTCTGTTCGGTCGATTTATCCATTGCATGAAACAATAACGCATAGATGGGAGCTAATCTGACGCGAGAAAAGATGTTTCCATATATTTATTCCCCGTCCGGTTTCGTTTCATCTTAATAAAAGTTAATCTTGTTGTATATGTGTATATAAATACACGTGGAACAATATTAATGAAACCAACATAAACAATTGGTGGAATCAGTTACTTATAGCTTGTTCGCAGGTAACATAAATAGACTGATCAATACAATCACAATCATAGTACAGTTGAGTTTACTTATACTCGCTCTAGTTAAGGAAAATTCAATTACCTAGACGATTTAGAAGCTGGGACAGGCGCCGCCTCAGGAGGTTCTTCTTTAACTCGTGGTCTGGCCGACTGCCGTGTCGTACTAATGGAAAATCGACATTCTATTACATCGCCTAGCGATTTTTAGTACATAGCATTCATGAACCTGATGGAAATTTCGTTAACAGATTTCGTTAAATTTAATAAGATTACTTGCCAAATTTTTCAATATTCATCAAATTACAATTTTTGATAAAACCTTAAATCAAGGAATTCGACATCCGTCAAACAAATATATTCACAATTATTCGTCAAAAAATTCAGTTTTTGTCTACCTATATTTGATAATGAAATGGAACATTTAAGGAATTATTTACTAAACAATTGTCTGACTCGTCGTTATTATGTGTAAGAATCTTTTTATCTATACATTAAAAAGTAACTGGTTCATGTGGAGTGAGAATTTCAATAATAATATTAACAATTATAGATTATGCAGATCATAATTTTCCAAGATTTTGAATTAGAGTGAATATATTTTCGAGTCGTCATTTTTTTGCATAGAATGTGTAGAATTTAATCAGATGATGATATAATTGCACCTATGCTGAATTTCTGATTATTGTAACAACCAAAAATTAAGTGTCAAATTGTGAAACAGATCAATTTTTAATGAAATAATCTACCATAAAGTCTAATGACATTGATATGTACTGATATGATTTCATCTTATTTATAAATTCAACGTCGCAGAAAACATCAGGCTGCGCTACATATTTTAAACATTATTTAATGAAATTTGAATAGTTTCCAACAAATTTCTGTTGTATACGAATCAAATTGTTCGAACAGCTTTGAGAGTTTTTGCTGTTCGTTACAGTTGCGCGGACAAATTTTGCAACACTCATAAAAATTTGATCAGATCAATAAAAATATTGGTATAAAATTCGTCGAATCTTACAATATCTGTCGTTGTTTTCAAGTAAAATCTGACTTCGAAATTTCCAGCAGAACTAATCTTTATATGTCTCACATTTTAATTCGAACATCGCTTACAGTTATTCACAATTATTTAACATGTTCGAACCGAAATGTAGAGAAGGATATTAATCTGTGTAAGGCGGATATTTAACAATCACGGACATCTAAAAGTTAAGTATAAAAATATTCTGATGTTATGAGCAGTATAACGCTTTAGACTCTATCGTAGCAAAAATATTGATTGTAGCTTCATTTGAAGCATAGTCTGTTTGAAAGATGAATGGATTGATAATTGGTTTGAAGGTTGATAAATTTAATATCAACCCTTGCAAACAAATTTCTTCAACAAAATTTTAATTTTCAAAAAAAATTTAAATTGGGGCAAGGATAAATATTTTACAATTCATGTAGTGTACAGTTTCCAGGGAGGGGTGAGTATCTCCGATGGATGGACATTTAACAATAGTGATCTTAGAATATAACGGAAGTATTATTGCAGTTGCAGATCCGAAGATGGTTCAATGTCAATCTATGCTATTGGTGACTGGGATTCTAATAAATTGTTTCCAATAAAACTGGAAGAATAAATATACAAGAATGAAAGGGAACACTATTGCTAATGAGTTGAAACTTTATACATATTTAGGAGTTTTAAGATTTGAAGGAAAAAACATTACAAAATACCTTGCTTCTAATTTGGCACTATGAAACTAAGCATCATAAGATCTGTCAAAATAGTGAAAATCTTTTTATATGATTTGATAAAAAAAAATACACGAATATTAAATACAACTTGGATGCAGTTTTTGCACCGTAATATCGCACCTGATACTCGCAAGTTACATTACTTGAGTTAGTATTAACAAAGAACTTGAGTGAAATCATCATGCATGCTACAAGATATGTCGTAGATGAAATAAGTCAACTTTTTTAAACGAAATCTTGGATTCCACACTACTAAGCAGTTTATTTAATGTTCAAGTTTTATTTTCTGATCAGTACAAATATCTCGCTGATTCAATATTCACACTATCATATTCGATTAACCATATTGGTATAAAAAAATTTGATCTCGAATTCGGATGACCGACCCAGGAACCACCAGGAAATGAAATTCATGTAAATACAATCTCATCGTGGATTGTAAAACGATGTGCACACTATCGCGTCAAAGCTAGTGAAAAGGTTAAATTTAAAATTTAGATATCATCGATAAAAGAAATATTGTCTTATTACTGTGCAATTTGTCAAATGTAAAAATACAAAAAATATAGTCCGTGACAAATACTATATTTAATAAACATATATTTCGTAAACTGATTTTTCAAATATTTATCGTGAAAATCGGTTATTCTATGATTTTGTGATTTAGGGACAATTTGTCATATAAAGCTGCTTCATACAAGTTTTATGTTATTATGCATGTTGACATAAAATTCGTTGAATATCAATTTGCAAATATTCACCATTCTATTTATTTTCCCTCGCCAATTAGAGACTAATACTGAGTATGTATTCACAATACCTTGAGTGTGCTCTCTTTGCGACATTTAATTATATTTATAATTCGAAGGTACTACGGTATAAGTATACGAACTAAAGACAAATTCTAAGGTTAGGAAAATTACATCCGATGCTTTCAATTTTTTCCTCCGTTACCCAACATTTTTGAGAATCGCAAAATGGAAGCTAAAAAAGTTAATGTAAAGATTCCACAAGTTTTTATTTCAGTAAGCGCTTATCATTTCAAATGTGAATGATTTCGGTCATGTTCAAACTGAACTAAAATTTCACATTTTCATAAATCATGTGCGCTATACTTCAATTTCAACATAGCAACCAGATCATTTGATGAACATTGCAATGCGATACAACCCATTAACTAACAGGATTAAATTTTGTGTGATAACAAAATATAATGACATTGTGAGATCTATTTTCAAGACTGGAGAGTAGGGACAGACAAGACGACAAGTTAAAACCTTAATTCTTCTCTTTTGAGAAAAAATATATAAAATACTGCAATGTTGCACGTCCAAACGTACAGACATATAAGAATGAAAACTTACCTTTCTTCTCTGCTTCGCTCTCTGTATTCTCGTTCACGTTCACGTTCCCGATCTCTCTCCCTGCTGCGTGATCGCTCTCGTGGATAAGGCTCACTATAGTAGCGTTCTCTATCACGATCGCGATCTCGTTCCCTCTCACGATCACGTTCACGATCCCTGTCCCTGTCTCTGTCTCTACTACGTTCTCTGTATTCTCGATCACGACTTCTGGAACGATCCCGACGACGCCGATGGCTCCGCTCACGATCACGCGAGCGTGAACGTTCTGTACCATATAAAATTCATTTTCAAATGCTCAGAACTTTTCGTTAGCTGTAAGGTACAAGTTTTCAATAATATAAGATATTGGTCAGTTACCTCTGCGTGCAGACCCATAACTCTTTGTCTCCACACCACGTAATGTGTCTTGTAGTGAACTAATCAGAATTTTGCACCTATCATCTGCTGCTACTTTCGACTGTTTTATCAATGAAATTGCTGTCACCAAAGTTTCTATGGCACTGGCGTATTCTCCAGCAGCTGCATCTGACACGGCACGTGCTATAGCTGATGATGATACTGTACGGTTACGTCCCATGATCTCTTCGAATTCTTGTTCAGTTAATGGCGGTGGCCCATCTGGCCGATGATCAGGACCCGGAGCACCATACGGTGGCTGAATTAAAATTGATATTAATTAATATTTATAATACATATGCAATAATATTTGTGCACCGATCATGAAAAATGTGTACTGCAGTTCTATAATCAATAAATGCACAAAGCTTTTTGCGCCCCCTGTCGAATAACAAAACAATGCAAAATTAATCATACAATATGAAAAGGCCAAAAATGAATATTTGCTATATTTAAAACGGCTGGACTCAGTTTAACTGAATATTACAATAGCTCCGGATTATTCCTGTTTTGGACTGCACTAAAAATGTTGGATTATCTCATGAACGAGTACAAAGTAGTGTAACAGGTGTTTGAGCACTGATCAAGCTATTGTGCTCGATGCAAAATGATTTTTTCTGGAGTGGGGCATGATATGTTGAACTTCAGTTGACATACTTCAATGAGATTTAAAGTGTAACATCTCATAAAAATTTAAGCGAAATGAGACTATGCTGTGAGATTGACCGTTCATATAACGTTCACTGAATTGAAATTTCAATCCTGTCCACTTATTGGAATCAGTCCGTTATTCTATTAATAGTGACGAGATTCTGACTTTCCTACTAGTATTTGTTTGTCTATCGCCAAACCACAAGGTTTGAATGCTACCTAATTTCCGTGTATAAACAGTTGAAAATCTATTTGTTTATCTATCGTATAAATAAATAACTTAAAGCAGCGTATATGAAAATTACTATAACGAGATGAAGCCCTCTACTACAAACCATAAACATGTTGTTGGTTTGACACCTTACTATTTCAAGAACATTGTCATCCAAAACGAAGAAGCAGCTAATAATGAAATGTAGCTAGCATCATGACTGAGAATAATGCTTACTTCATAAATCTACGTCTTGGATTAAACTATCCCGTTTGAAGAGCCGAAATTATTATTGAAAAAAAATGACTATATGATTACAATGTAATTGCTCTAGTTCTTCGAATAATACCTGAGCATTGGGTGGACCATATGGATGCGGTGGGACGTGTGGTGGTCCGTGTGGTTGATTATGCGGTGGTCCGTGAGGTGGACCATGAGGTGGACCATGCGGCGGACCATGCGGTGGACCATGTGGTGGACCAGGAGGTCCCGGAGGACCACCAGGATGTTGGCCCGGATGTTGGTGCGGTGGCCCTTGTGGAAAGAATGCTGGATTGACGTGAGGCGCAGGTCCTCCAGGAGGCCCCTGGGGTGGACCTTGCGGTGGTCCTCCGTGACCTGGTGGTAATCCACCTGGACCTAGTGACATCGCTAATCAGTTTTCATATTGGGCTAACCATAGAATTCAAAGGCGGAATTTGTATACACGTGAAATTTCTCACCACCCATTGAGCCTGGTGGAGGTCCTCGTTGAGGGGGACCTTGACCAGGTTGTGGACCTTGCATATGCTGATGCTGAGGGAAACCCGGTGGTCCTTGAGGTCCATGATGCATTCCTATAGATATTTCGCAATGCCGTTAGTAAGAAACAGGTAGAAAAAATATAAACCCTTCAACTAGTAGTAATGTTGATGCGCAATTGTAATGTTCTTGAATCTCATGACATAGAGGTTTATCGTGTTACTGAATTCGAGTCTGTGGTGAGATTAGAAAAAATCGAGTGATTAACCCAATATGGTCAGCAAAACATTGAAGATTAAATCAAGTTAAACTCCATAGCATGGAAGAAAATTGATCCTATCCTATTCAACATATCAATCGATTAGTTTAGCGGCAGTTAATATATTAATACTGCATCTATTTTACACTAACCAGGTGGCCTATTCCATTCTGGACGGGGTGGTGCTCCTCTTGGATCACCTGGAGGTCCTCCGGGATGTCCCGGTGGTCCGCGTGGTGGTCCTTGTCCAGGAGGTCCGGGTGGTCCACCATGGAATTGCTTGAATCAAACATAAACAAACAACCTTATCAATTCTCTGTCAAACAAGATCTTTGATAACGCATAAACAGATAATTACCATTCCTGGTGGCCTATGTTGTGGTCCTGGTCCTGGTCCAGGGGGTCCTTGTTGTGGAGGTCCACCCGGACCGCCAGGTCCTCGCGGTGGGCCTGGAGGACCATTAGGTCTGGGTCCATTCCAAGGAACTTGCTGATAACCTGGTGGTAGTGGGCCTTGATTTGGATGACCAGGCAATGGATGATGAGGTCCACCAGGACCCATAGGTGGTCCATGCATACGAGGTGGACCTTGCTGCCCTGGTCCTCCTGGTCCTGGTGGTCCCATACCAGGTAATGGCATGCGTTGAGAACGAACGCCTTGTGGTGGGCCCATCATCATTCTTGGACCATGATTTTGCTGTGGATGCTGAGGATGCGGAGGATGTTGAGGATGCTGTTGATGCGGAGGTAATTGGGTCTGATGCTGATGTGGATTGTGAGGACGTTGATTTTGGCTCTGTTGTGGAGCTGGAGCTGGGCGAGTCTTACATTGAGACTCAAACTAAAATTAAATAATTCTCAGTATTAAGAAATTACATTATGCAAATTGATTAAATGGTGGGATTAAGCCTATGATTTTCACTAAATTTTACATAAAATTGATCGTTAAGAAAAATGGTTAAGAGAAATGAAAATTACTCTTGTTTCTCACCAAGAGGTGAAAGCTACCAAAGTAAAGTTGAACGAAACTGGAACAACTATAAGATTGGAAGTATTGGTCTGTCTACGATTACCTGATTTAGTGCCTGCTTTGTTGGAAATGTCACGACTGGGCTCTGTCCATGCAGCTCTTTTTTAGGAAGCCTTTCCATGCATATTCGCATACTTTGTTCAGAACCGAGAGATATGACACAGAAACCTTTTGACTGACCATTTGCACGATTTTCAAAGAATTTTACTTCGACAAAATCAGGTACACCGATACTTTGGACCACATCGGTTATATCCTGATCACTTGTCCACTGCAAAATAATCAAGTAGATATATTAATATTGATCTAATCATTTTCCAGCCGTATAGAAGATAAAAAACCTCGTTAAATAAGTGTAAAGTATGACAAACTCGCGGACGGATGATAAAATAGATGCAAAATGCCTCGTGGAGAACACATAAACATAAAAAACAACAGAGTCGTGAAAACAGACATTAATAAATCAATAGAACCATCAATCTCTGTGAGTAAAACAATGAAAGTAAATGATCAACTTCAAATATCTTTTCTTTGTTTGCAAGCAAGAACATTCCAACTAGTATAAATTAGGTCATAAGTTTGTTAACCGTTAGAACAAAATATAATCTCTTTGCTTGCAGGGAAACTTGGTCTGGTTTATTGACAAAAATTCATTACTATAAAGAATAGAACATGTTATATGAGGAAACATCATACAAATGTTAGTACTCAAAATACTCGTGCACAGATGTTAATTGGATGCAAGTTTTGTATATGCAATATTTAATCCAATCTGCAGATTAAAATGGTCACTTCTGATAAATGCTTCGACTGATCTAACTAACAATTATAACTATACAATATTTGTAGTGAAAAATACTCCATAGCACAATCATCAATATAACTCTAGTCTCATTAACTATTCCCATTGTTAGCAAAGTGTATGGTTGATATATTTATGACTACGTTTAAGATGAAGTTTGTGCATCATACACATTAATAAAAATAGTTGCATATACAGCACATTATTTTAAACAGTTCAATAATCTAAATGATATTTTGGGCCTAAAAAATGAATACTGTGCACAAAATGTCAATACTCTCAGCATAATTGTAACTAGAAACAATTTTATTGTTAATTTATATTAGATAAGAACCAAACTGAACAAAATTGAATGAACGTCATCTTCGAGGGAATTTCCTTTGTAATCCTGAGTGATAAAAGATTTGTATTGAATTAAGATTCAACATACATGTTTTGTGTGAAAAATATAATGACTATGTAAATAAACAAGTTAGAGTATTCTGGAAATAATATCTGCAGACATTATTCTGGTCGCTAGGAATAAAATAAAATTTATATACTCTAATGACTCAAGTTATGACTAGCATTCTTTATACAGAGCTACAATTACTGCATCATTTCCTAGAATTGTTAGATCTACTCGTGATATTGCAAATGTATGGCTACGATACATAGCTGGGAAATAATGCTGAACAAAATTTGATCTCCCAAATATACATATTTTATAAATGTTACGAATGCAAAAACTTAAGATTTAGCCAACATGTTTGAGAAAGCAAGTTTATCCGTTCGAGGAAAAATACTTAGTATTATGAATAAAGTAGGAACATACCCAAGTCAAGTTGCCAACATAAAGTTGATGACGTCTTCCAATTTGATTCGGTTGAATGTTGTTTCCGAGTTGATGATAAGGGGCATTGCCATTAGTTTCCTCGTTTGGTGAGGTAGTATCGTTGTCACCTCCACCACCACCAGAACCTGCCCCTCCGCTATTACCTCCTGGAGGAGCTGCGATTACATCGTCATACAAGTCCGCACCATCTCCGGCAAACTCGTCCTGAGACAATTTTGAAAAAAAAAAAGTGAACTTGCAATGTTTATCAATGATACGTGATACCCGATGTAATATCCAAATTTCGGATGCCTAGATTGTTATCCCGACAATGACGCCAAAAGCCGAGACAAATATCTGAGTTAAACACTTGCCGATATGAGCAATATACTAATTGTTTGCAAAGAATACGTTTATTGGAATACACGAAACGTAACGATGGTTGAAAATTACATTTACCTGCGCAAAGTCTTGCTCGAGATCATCGGCGTACAGATCAATGTCACCGTCAGCCATTTTATATTACAGTGGCACTACCGAGTGCCGCTGACGCTCACTGTCGCTCGCTTGTGCCGACACACGGGACCCACGCTAGGAGGTTGCGAGCGAAGCGATCGGTACACCGAGGTTATATATATATATATATATATATATATATATATATATATATATATATATATATATATATATACATTTATATAGAGGTATTCATTGGTTTATACATATGTATATATATATATACATCTGGTTTATACACATATACACATATGCAGGTTTAAAAGTTCGATGGGATAGGGGTGAATAGTAAGTAGCAGATGGAGGGAGTGCATACATACAAATCTACAATCACAACTACAATCACAGTGATCACGCGCGGTACGCCATAGAGAATGAAGGTGGCGCAAGGGTACTATGCGGCTTACTAAGCGTTGAACCAATCACAGAATGAGAGTCAGATTTTTAGTAAAATGAACGACATTCTTCGTACAAGTTTATGAAAAAGTTCTCCTCTCTAGTGTTTTCGTCAAATTAACTGCACATTTACGATAAGACTTGAACTATCCAATTTCTTCCATCAATCTGACGATAGATTGTGTTACCAGATCTCCTACAAATTATCGTTATCTTGGCTATCAGGGCTTGTGTTTAAAGAAAATCCTGACAGTTAGATAGTGAGTGCTTCAATAGCCATGCATAAACCGAGCCAATTGCATGCGAACCAAGTACCAAAATAACCAATCAACGAAGATGGTCTAGGAAATTTTTCTCAGAGCCTTGCGCATGATTGGTCGCCTCGATACTTAGTGTGCATCACTAAGTATGCATGGTCAATATTTCTTGTATGGTTTTGAGCATTCATGCCATCGTATAGGCAATGGTATAGGGCAGTCAGCCTCTGTCCGACACTTTTGGCAACACTGATTATGGCTCCCTCGCATGTATATACCAATATACTCCGTAAACAAGGTCACTCGTCATACAAGTATTTCAGAACGCATATAGAATGTGTCTAGCAGTGGCTAGTTCAATAGCAAAAGTCGAAGAATATCTCTATAGTTTTTGTTTGCGCTTTGTCTTGACAGTTGCGAACGGTATTACGTGTTTGAAAATTATCGAAAACTGCCGATAACTGAACTGCTTTGTGCTTGTCAGACGCAACTGGCATGTTTTCGGAATTTCGTTCTGTTTAATTCGTTCGATATTTATTATTATATAAACCAGGTGCGAGATATTTTAACGCAAATAGTTTTTAACGCGGACTTGAATTTCGGGTGAAGAGTTTTCGAGGTAAGCCCATTTTCTTCGAGTGAATCATTCGCAAGAAATATTCGTTACTCCATAACGGTCATCAGCTTAGATTCCAATTTAGGACGATATTTTTAAACACATGATTATACAAAGATTTAGTTATACGTAGACGACCCGTAATTATTGATTTTTCATATTTATATGAAAAAGACTAACAACATACAGATCACAAGAAGGTTATATATTTGATCTAACATAAACTATGATAATTTTAACTCACGTGTAGGTTAATGAGGTTGAACCTCGATCAGAGTTTTTGATTGAGGATTTCTTATTTTTACTATTATTTACTGTTGTTTAGTATGACGTTAAGCTAAATCTTATTCATATATAACCGTTAGATATTTTGTCATGCTGTGGGATTGATTACTTTAGATCTAAGTAGATTTGATCATTCCCTGCGAATTGCAAAACCTATAATGTAATGTTTTGAGCTATAAAATGTTGATAGAATTAATCCGTGACAATCTGAATTCGCATCAAAAATATCAGCGATCATCTTGAAGATAGGTTCATACATTTCCCGTTCCGATTTTCATTCATGACCTATGATAATGTTTGCAAAAGTCTGCCAACAGTGACATATGTAGAAGTGAATTATTGTGTTTGTTATGTTATAAATTGCTTATGGATGCCAAATTTGTAATTGCACACGTACTAGTTATAAGGTGGATAAAAATGCTCATTTAATGTTGTTCAAGAATAAAATGTATCAAATGTAAAATTGTTAGAAATGCTCGAATTGTTTAAAGTCCTTCCATATTGTCAAGTTCAAATTATTCTCTGCTTCAAGCTCTATAAATGAAATTGATCTCAAATATTAACACAATTCTGCGTATTATCTTTCATAATAGCTTTCAAATTATTCGATTAATTTATTAATAGATATTTATATGTACATATGTACAATGTATTTGATATACATTCGTATAATTCATTAAGAACATGATAACTGGTGGAATTATTTTCTAACGTATTGTCTACATTTCAGAACTCTAAAAATGGAAGAAGATACCGAATATACTAAATTGGCCGTCGAAGACCGTTGTGTACATAAGGTAATACTAATTATATATATCTTAGCATAATTTTGTATAGGAATGCTTAGTTTATAATATTCTATGGTTAATTTGTTAGTTATGGAAAGCTCGACTACATGGATACGAAGAATGTACGAAATTATTTCGTCGTATTGACGATGAGAAATCTCCTGAGTGGAATAAATTTCTAGGACTCATTAAGAAATTTGTCTCCGATACTAATGCCGTTGCTCAAGAAAAAGGATTAGAGGCTGTATTAGCCTATGTCGAAAATGCAGCTGTCGCTGGAAAGTATGTAATGGAAAATTTGTCCAATTTCACAAGTTTTTTTGCGCTGCAAATTGTGATCCAAATTTATGAATGTTATTGATAGGACTGTGGGAGAAGTTATGCACGGCATCGTTGCAAAATGCATCGGAGCACCAAAAGCTAAGACTAAGGACTTGGCTGCTCAGATAACCCTGATGTATATAGAAATAGAAAAACATGAGGCTGTTCAAGAAGAATTATTGAAAGGAACTGAAGCAAAAAATCCAAAAACTGTTGCTGCATGTATCAATACTTTGACGTTTGCTTTAAGGTTTTGTACAGTTAATTTACATCATTTAGATATGTTATACAAATAATATGTTTCTTGACCTTTTGTTGTTTATCTATTCATACAATTGCGTTTTTCAGGGAATTCGGACCTAAAGTAATTAGCATAAAACCACTAATTAAAAAAATGCCCAGCTTTTTGGAAGATCGAGATCAAAGTGTTCGTAATGAAGGAAAAGCTATGGTTGTTGAGATTTACAGGTATGGAATTCATGAGTGTTTGGGATGGCTTAGGTATTATAAATGAGAAATTTCTGCGTATTATTTCAGATGGATAGGTGCACCACTGAAACAACAACTCAGCTCTCTAAAATCCGTTCAATTAAATGAACTGGAAACAGAATTTAACAATCTCAAACAAGAGAAAGTTACACCACTGCGTTACTTGAGATCACAAAAGCCAAAAGTTACTTCTATTGCTTCTTCAGTTCCAGGAGATGGAGACGGTAAGATCTTTAATGGGATAATACATTCGAGAGTTCGATCTATGTGTTGTTTTTTTACATAAATTTCAGACGATGAAGAGGAAGAGGATGATGAAGTCGCTCCAGATATCGATCCTTATGAATTACTGGAACCTTTCGATCTCTTATCAAAACTACCCAAAGATTTTTTCACAAAGGTTGAAGCTAAGAAATGGCAAGAGCGAAAGGAAGCTCTTGAAGCATTGGAAACTCTTGCCAAAAATCCTAAACTCGCCAACGGCGAGTATGGGGATATTGTACGGGTGTTGAAGAAGGTAGCTCCATCATTTCTCTTCTGAACCAATTATTTTATTAAACCTACTACTATAAATGTTAAATGGTGTAACTCGCGTGATGTGCTGAATTTCCATCAAATTGCTTTGTATTGAAATAAATACTAATATGTGTTTTAATTTTTTTTTACAGATTATAGCCAAGGATACAAATGTTGTGGTTGTGGCCTCCGCGGGAAAATGCCTTGCTGATCTAGCCAATGGATTGAAAAAAAGATTTCAACCGCTTGCTAGCGGATGTCTTCCAGTAATATTTGAGAAATTCCGTGAGAAAAAGCAAATTGTTGTTCAGGCTCTGAGAGACGCCGCAGATGCAATATTCCTCGGTGTAAGTTTGATCTCACTTGTCGATCCAAATTAATACATTATATTTGATTATTTTCCGAATGATATGATTCTTTTTCATTGATGTAGAATATTCATCTTGCGAATAGTACAGACGGTATTTATTCAATTAAAAAAAAAAATTCGCCCTGCTAGAAGCCATGAACTATGTATCAATTTTTTTTTTTCAGAAAACTAAATGAAGATTATATGTATAGATTTTATCACACAGATATTAGGACTTCACATGCGAGTTATATATATCGTACAACTATTCACATGATTGTCATTTTTTCATCTGCCAGATAACCATTGATGCTGTTTTGGAAGATGCGGTGGCAGCATTGGAAAACAAAAATCCGGCAACAAAAGCTGAAACTGCAGCATTTCTGACACGATGCTTTGCACGTACACCACCAGCTAATTTGAACAAAAAACTATTGAAAGCATATACAGGAGCATTACTAAAAACTTTAAACGAACCAGGTAAACCTTTGAATGTTGTATATGTTTCTTCTACAGAGCATTTTCGTGATAAAATTACACCGGAGTGAGTGCGCACTACATTTTTGCGGACGTGTAGCACCAATTATTCATCATCAGCAAATATCATTGGCATTGTTATCAGCTGCTTCTACCTGCCATAGCCAGCAACATATCAGGTAAGAGCAGTTGGAAGCAATACCAATGATGGCTGAAGATGAATAGTACTTGCTACATGTACAAAAAATGTGTTGCGCATGCACGTGACTGTAGTCTTTCCAAGGCAACGCTCGACATATCTGATAACCTGTTCTTTGATTGATAAAACCTATCTAGCATATCCTGGATATTGGTTGAACTTGAAAAAAAATGGTGAACCAATTCCTTAGTCAGTCAAACTCTAGTTAAAAATTATAGCGATACTCTTGAAATGAGAAATTTAGAATTCTTAAATTCAAAGAGACATATTTAAATTTTTCTACAGCTAAAAATGAAACTGATGAAATATTACACTAACACTTGTGTACTACACTGTCTTGTGGTGTAAATGGACTTTATACCATCAAGCTCTAAATGCATATTCATTTATGTTGGGAATAAAATAGAGACCATGCTGGGTTAATTGAAAAATTTTACATTGAAGCAGTTCAATATATTTAATATTCCAATATTCCTAAACCAGATCCTACTGTTCGAGATAATTCTGCCGAAGCAATTGGAACAGCCATGAAATTGGTTGGGGAAAAAGCAATTTGGCCTTTTATTGCCGATTTGGATAACATAAAAATGACAAAGGTAAATGGGCGCTGGTTGTTTAGAGTTTTCGATCTCTGATTTTTACAACACTATTCTTCATGGCATTTCTTTCTTTGGTAGATCAAAGAATGTAGTGAGAAGGCAGTTCTGATGGTGAAAGTACCTGGGGTGCGTAAAGCTGAACGACCAAGTACTGCTCCTGCAAAAATAGAATCTCGACCAAAGGCCAAAGATACGGAAAATCAAACTAGCGCAAAAGTTGGTAAACGACCAAATACGACTACTATTAAAAAGAACACTGCTAAGAAAGCCTCTACTGGTAATTTAGGTATGTTACGTATTTCAGCCTTGATTAATAAAATGAAACCAATGTCTAAAATCTATTCAATTTTTATCGCAGCTAAAAAAGCCAGTGCACCAGTCATTCAAATTGAGAAACACCTGAGCTCTGAAGAAGTTGAAGAATTAGCTGCAGAGATTCTCCCTGCTGATGTGATTTCTGGACTCGTTGACAGTAACTGGAAAACTCGACTAAATGCCGTTGAACAACTCAATCAAGTATGTTATTCATTATTTCGACTAGAGCATCAACCTTATTTCAATTCAAATATCATTCTGATTCTCGTAATATCTAACACTGCTCACTACTAATAAGCTGTATCTATTCAGGCTGTGAAAGAAATGGAATCTCCTGATGTTTCCACTCAAGTAATTGTTCGAACATTGGCCAAGAAACCTGGTTTGAAAGATACCAATTTCCAAGTGCTAAAACTACGATTGGAAACTATTAAAATGCTGGCCGAAGATTACAATTTTTCAAGGTATAGTATAATCCAGCAACTTGACTTTTTGAACCTATTGTGCTGCGTTGTCGGCCATTCTGTACTAAATTTCAATTTCAAATCAATTTTATAGTACTGTTTCGGAATATTGTGTCGCGGATGTGACGGAAAGATTGAGTGATCCGAAAAACAGCAGTTTGGCTGGCGATACTTTGACTTCAATTGCTGAAGCTACAAGTTTAGAATCCGTGACCCAACAAATGACAGCATTTGCTTTCGATCAAAAAAATCCAAAAGTTCAGCAAGAAACTCTTGTATGGCTTTCCAGAGCAATCACTGAGTTTGGTTTCGTGTGAGTCTTCATCATTTTCACGGACTTTTTGGGTTTAATGATAACAAGCCGTACTACATTGAATACATTTTGTAGGATTAACGCCAAATTTGCCATAGACACTGCTAAGACCGCGATTAGTGCAACAAATCCTGGTGTACGAACGGCAGGAATTGCGTTCCTTGGTACGCTATCCATTTATATGGGTAAAGCAGTACTTACGTTTTTTGATAAAGAAAAATCAGCCTTAAGGCAGCAAATCGAACAGGAATGTCAGAAGGTGAGTTTTTTTGAATTTCCACCATTCTAGCAATTGGTAATCCATTTGACGTATTAAGTTGATTATCATTATTTTAGCATGAGGGAGAAACACCTGCAGTGCCAATTCGTGGTATAAAAAATAAGATGAGTAAAGTGGACCAAGATGACAGTGGCAGTAATGTTGACGAAAAGGAATCGGGTGCCCAAATCGACATAGGCGATTTACTACCGCGAATAGACATCAGTAATCAAATCACGGAAAGTTTACTGAATGAACTTTCGGATAAGAACTGGAAGGTTGGTAATCAACAGCATTTTGGCAATGCTTGCATCGAATTTTGTTGAATTAGAATTTCCTGATATCTTGTCCTGGTCATATGTAATTTTAGGTTCGAAACGAAGGTCTACAGAAAGTCAGCACATTGCTAAGCGAAGCCAAGTATATAAAAAGTTCAGTGGGTGAACTACCACAAGGATTGGCTTTGAGATTGGTTGACAGTAACACTAAAATTGCCCAATCCGCATTGGCTATTTGTCAAACGCTAGCTACGGCTATGGGTTCACCAGCAAAAGTACATATACGCACGCTACTTCCCGGATTCATACAGTGTATGGGCGATTCCAAGGTGAATTACGTTGTTAAATATTCAAACGTGAACATTTTCTTCGGGGAGATTTTTCTCAATAGACGAACGATTCTAATCAGTGCTGTATTTATTAATAATGTATTTCATATGTTTATCTGTTTTAAATCGCAAATAGTCAAGTTGAGAAGTTTTTTCCACTTCAAAATAATCTTTTCGTTTCATACATATCCTAGTGAACACGGTATTGTTGCAGCAAGTAACGACAATATTATCGATTATAACCGGTAATATTACCACAACGTTACACGTAACTTAAAATTTCTTATTCAGCGATATAACATGTAATATAACGTGTCATGTCCACGGTATGTAACAGTTACATTGCAAGGTAATACGTTATATACCATTTATGTAATCAGCATATAACAAGTGGTACATAACATGTTACTTCCACGTTATATACCAGCTATGTATCAGAAAAATAACATTGTGACATTAGGCTGTAACTCCCGTGTTATATCGCCGCAATGAAACGTGTTTACTGGGATATTTTATCAACAATGTCTACTCTGCATTTCTTTATCCAGATTGAAATTGCACTATTCAATACGGTTTGATTTTGTAACTTTCACGTCTTCTGCAGGTATGGATTCGTACAGCAGCCACTGCTTGCATGAATGAATGGGGCGAACAGTGCGGGTATAAAGAATTTTTTGAAGGAGAAATGATTGGCGATGCTTTAAAGTCTGGTTCGCCAACGCTTCGTTCGGAGCTTTGGTCTTGGCTGTCTCAAAAATTACCATCAAGTGAGTTTCTAGATAAGCAATCAATGTTCTCTAACGTGACCATTTTTCCATATATCTCGTAGGATTCTTATTTGTGCCATTTATCAATGTGTTTTTGTCATTATTCTAACAGTTCCGGTCAAACAAATCCCTAAAGATGAGTTGTTAGCATGTCTACCACATTTGTACAGCAACTTGGAAGATCGTAACTCTGATGTGAGGAAGAATGCGCAAGAAGCAGTGCTTGGCTTCATGATTCATCTTTCCTATGAGACGATGGCAAGGAATTCAGAAAAATTGAAGGTGAGTTTTCAGTTATTTGTACCATATAGATTATGGTTGAACACGAGTAAATGAAAGCAAGTTTCTTAATCTAACTTTTTCAGCCCGGATCCAAAACTGTAGTTCTCGCAGCTTTGGACAAGTCCCGGCCCAGTCTACCCGTGAAACCTCTACCAAAAAAACAACCTGTCGAGGAAGTATCTCAGGCAAAAAGTGTAAAGAGTGGCGGAGCAGTGAAGGTTGGAAATAAAGCAATTAAAACCAAGGTAAAGATACGTTTTCCTAAATTTCATTCGTGCTGGATCCTTGAAATGTTATTGAGGTTTCACTACTTATTTCCATTATTTCCACAGTCATCGTTGCGATTCAATATGATGAACATGAAATAATGATATCTAGTTCAATTTGATCCACTCTTACAGGCTAGCACTGCATCCAAACCTAATAGTGCCCGAAAAAAGGATGACGACAGCAGTACGAGTCCTCTTTTAGTAACCAACAATTTGAAACATCAGAGAGTCATTGATGAGCAAAAGTTGAAAGTATTGAAGTGGAATTTCACGACACCCAGAGAAGAATTTGTCGAGTTGCTGAAAGAATTGATGAGTGCTGCCAACGTGAATAAAGGTCTCATAGCAAATATGTTCCATTCCGATTTCCGATACCATCTCAAGGCCATAGAATCACTGACAGAGGCAAGTTTCAAATTATTTGTTTTGCCGTAGTGATTTGTACATTCTAAACTTTATCTCATGTTTAGGATTTAGCAGAGAACAGCAAAGCTTTAGTCTCGAATTTGGATCTAATTCTCAAGTGGCTAACCTTGAGATTTTTCGACACGAATCCGTCTGTTTTACTGAAAGGCTTGGATTATCTGCAGACTGTGTTTAACATACTCATAGATGACGGTTATCACATGCTCGAAAACGAGGCAGCATCCTTCATTCCTTACCTGGTGACAAAGGTAAATTTCCAGTAGCTAATAACAATTGTAGAGTATTTTTTCTAATCCCTGGAAACATTGCATTCATTTTCCCACCTGATTACTTCTACAGATTGGTGACCCCAAAGATGCTGTGAGAAATGGCGTACGGGCCTTATTCAAACAAATTGCACTCGTATTCCCAGTGAGTAAATTATTCTCCTACGTAATGGAAGGAATCAAATCGAAGAATGCTCGTCAACGAACAGGTATGGAAAAATAAGTTTTATTTTTGGTCCCCAAAACATACATGTTTTCATTCGCCACAGCATAATCTCTGAAAATTTATGCTACTCCTGTTGACCGATTAGTGTTCTACATAATTTCATTATGCACCTTATTTTCTGAAGAGCAATTTGTCTTCAATTAAATTAATCACTTTACAGAATGCCTCGATCAAGTAGGGTCTTTGATAGAAAACTATGGCCTCTCTGTTTGTCAGCCAAGTGCAAATGTTGCTTTGAAAGAAGTCGCAAAGCAGATTGCAGATAGAGACAACTCCGTTCGAAATGCTGCATTAAATTGCATCGTACAGGCATATTTCCTGGAAGGTGAACGTATCTACAAACTTATTGGCCAGGTATGTAAGTAATCATATATGGGTCGAGTTCACTATATGTTACCCAACAAAAACTGATCATTATTTCCACTTTCACACAAATATTAACAGATTTCAGAAAAAGATCAATCGTTGTTAGATGAACGTATCAAAAGAGCGGCTAAAAATCGTCCAGTTAAATCAGCATCGTCGACCAAAATTGCCGTACCACCAATTCCACAAGGTGTTCAATTATCTGATGACGCCGATGCGGAGTATGAAGAAAACGAGGAAGAACCATATGAGGAAAAACCAGAACCAATACATGATCTGTGAGTCCAAATATTCAACCATGCTACAGTATTTTACTTCGCTGTAGTTGAATTTTTTTGGCTATTTATTATAACTCAGTTAAGTTTTCCACACGAGCAACGTCTTGATCGTCCTTCCATTTATTCATTCACTTATTTATTCTGTTCAAACTGATATCAAAATTATCATCGGGAGATAGGTTGTCCCCTCAAAATCATTGACAGTATCATTTGTTGAAGAACTGGAATTTATAGTTTCAAATGTATAGAGCAGCACGATGTGCAATTGCAGTGATGTGTAATTGCACTCATTGAATTTGCTGCAGGGTGCGTAAAAAAGATATCGAATTGTTGCAGCGTTATTGTTAATGGTCACTAAGAAAATTGTTAATATAACAACTGGAGACAACGTTAAGTTCAATATTATAAATCAAACATTTACGTGTCTCAACACTGTTTCCGTAGCGTTCGGATTTTTTTATGCATCTGCAAATAAATTTCTATTCATTTGCAATGATGAACTGAAATGGTATTTATACTAAATCATATCGCTATCTTTTACAAATTAATGGTTTCTGTCAAATAATGACGAACAGCGAAAATGATAGGGGTCGGAAAAAGTGATACATAATAGCTATTGAATTGCTTTGCTTGTTAACGACTGTACTTACTGCAGGGTGCTGTATTGTTCAATGCTGCAACAGGGGATATACGCATATCCAATTGTCATGAAATTCAGAATGTGTCGTTACTTGGAAATCTAACACTTTTTTAAAACTATTTTCAATTATCAAGTTTTCTGACTGCATGCGCTTGCATTTCTAACTGCTTCCGCAGAGATGACAAACAAAACGAACCAGAAGTTTATGCAAAAAATTGCGATGTCCATCAAGAGGCTTCCCGTGATGATTGCGATGAAACGCTTAAGGAAATTGAGGAAGTTTGCGAAGATCATCCGCTTGAGGAAACGCGAACCAATTCACAAAATCAACAACCTGATACTTTGCTTCACGATTCTGTTGAAACGTTCGTCTTTCTAATAATTTTTTATTATGTGTGATTGTATTATGGGTACTCTAAGAGAAGGCTTATGGTAATTAAAGACCGCTGGTAACAGTTTATTCCTGGGGCTGTGAGATAAAATTGTAGTACCGTTTTATAATAAGATTATTTAATGTTAGCGTGAGATACTCTGATCAAAGGACAAAGATTCGGAAATGTTAACAATGACGAGTAAATTAGACAAGACTCTGTGTCCATTTAATAAATGGTAAACATATAAATGGAGTATTTAGTGCTGGCCAACAAATGTCAAGAGTTGGGAAATAACTAACGGATGATTGGTCAGAACTATCATATACTATGCAGAAATAATTAACTATGAATCAACCAGGGATCGTAGGCATTTCATTCCTTGTTTCTTTAGTGCAGTATCTGTTTTTTTGTTTGTTAATTTTTTTTGGTTGCATTTCTGTATTTATCCTATTTGCATGTCTGCGCAGTGAACACGGTAATGTTGCAGCAATGTAATATGTTATATAGCAGTTATGTAACCCGCATATAACAAACGGTACATAACATGTTCCTTCCACGTTATATGCCAGCTATGTATCACAAAAATAATATTGTGACATGACCGGTAACTTCCATGTCATATTGCTGCACGTGTTCACTGGGTGTTGCCTTTCAAATTATTAGTCATAGACGTTTGTGGTTTACCTCATGAACGTCAAATTTGAGTATTACATCTCACAGAGAAAATGATTTTATAACATCATCAATTTGATGACTAGTTACTGTCATATTGATATCGAATTTTACAAAAGAAGTCTGACAATTTTTCTATTAGATTCGAATTTGATGGCATAGAAAAACTTGCATTGAAAGCTTAATATAATTCCCATAAGCTATCTCAATACATTTTCAGCACAGATATCTCTGCGCTTGATAGCGTACAAGTTCACGCTTTGCTTCTAATACAGTTTTTGTTTCTGATCCTGATATTTATAATGAAGTAGATTTACGCAGACAGTGTCAGGCATTATATTCTCAAGAAATGAAGAGAGTGGAAGCCTATATTTATTCGTGATGTTATGCGGTTTAGTCTCATTTTGTGTGAATAACGAATTTCAAAATAATGATCTCATAGCATTGCTTAGTACAATGTACAGATTTATTCGTATGACGTTTTGTTTGCTGCAATTATTTCTGTTGTGTGAGTCAGCTGCGTTTATGCAAGGATTAGATGTACTACCCATCTATTTTTTCAGTCTATCGAATTGTCCTGTTGCCATATGGTGGAGGTGTTGTTTAATATCATGGTCCCTCGGCAGAAATTCACATACTTTGATTGTTGTTTCGAAGCTAAGAGATTCAATTTTATTTCAGAATTCCGACGATTCAGCTACGACCTAAAATATCAGGACCCTTTGGGCTTGATATGGAATTGTTGGCAAAAATTGAATCAAGAGCTCCAGTAAAAATTCGCAATCCAAAACTACTAGAACCAGACCTTTCTGTTCTAGACGAACCAGTTAAAATGTTCAATCTTTGCAATGGATTGTCGACCCCGTAAGTCTTCTTTTAATTTTAGCAGCTTGTATACGATATTCTTGGTAATTTGTTATTTTCAGATTGATTCCGATCTCACCACCGAAACTATTGGTAGCGAATTCGGCTGTAACATCAGCATTAGTTTCTGAAACTGGAAAAGAAGATAGCTTGGAGCGAGATATATTGGGAATGGCAAATCCTGATCTTCACCTTGCCATCCTGGCTTTCAACAAAATGGAAAATGTTTGTATATATTGCTGTGTAGTTGGATATCCTTGTTTTGGAAAATCTTTTAATCTATCCCACATTCTTTGTCAATGAATGCCAACAATACCACAACAACAATAAATGTACAAAACCCTTTACATCTGTACATTACTAATCGAAGTGAAGCTAATCTCACGAATACGCTAAATGAATGTTGAAATTTTCTTAAACAAGAAACAACTTACTGATTTTATGTGTAAATTTCGTTAGCTATCCTCTCAATAATTTAATATCAAATTTCTAGTTGTTGAAATCCCATCAAGCAAACTTACTGCAGACAAGGGAAGACAAATTTATCAACGCAATCAACATGCAATTGAAAATTTTGCAAACATATCCTCTACATCAAGGAGCCGCTGATGTATCAAAATGCTTCAGAAGTGCTTTTATGGTCATTCTTTCCGTGAGTGCAATATAGAGTCATATGAAATTGGTAATAATGAAAGCGAAGGATTTTCTGTCAACTTTTCATTTTTCGATAGTTTTACGAAACTGGTCTTTTGGGGAGAAACGTAGCACCGCTACAATTAAAAGAACTCGTAGATCAACTCATCAGTTTGTTAGCTGAGAATAAATTGGATCGTCTGAACGAGGCTGAGGCATATAAACGAGTAGTCAACAACATTGTTGTTAAACTGATAGATAATTCGAATCGTACAACCATTATTTGGTGAGAAATTCTAAATCCAATTACACTCGTAGCATGCAGGATTTGTTCTTAATTTCAGATGACCATTTAAAATGATCCGTTATATTACGTTTTAGCGTCCTAATTAAATTACTTCACGACTGTGCGCAGTCTAATGCACCTCCTAAGTATGAAGAATTGGTAATGAAGTGTTTATGGAAAATTGTAAAAATGATGCCAAATTGGGCTGGTGACTTGGCGTACGATACCATACTGCAAGAAGTGCATTACTTTTTCAAGGTAAATTGTGGTCGAATGACTGTAAAAATTTAATTTTATACATTTCGTTGTTAATATCCTTAAAAAATGCACCAGTGATGATGATGATGATGAATGTCCGCGATTATTTCGAATTACAGGATTATCCAACTGCATGGTGGAAGAAAAGGAAATCTGACACGCCTATGCGTACGGTCAAAACAGTTCTTCACAGTATGACTCGGGTGAAAGGAAATGCGATATTGAATCACTTGACATTGATAAACAATACAGACGAGTCGGAATTATATTCATATTTAATAAGACTTATCGCGGTGAGTGAAGAATATAATATTCATCAATATACGGGAATAATGACTCAGAATGTAACTGGACTTCTAATTATTAGAATACAATTGGCCAAAATTTCCATTCACATAAAAGCCATTTAGAACTAGACTTGGTATTAAAAAATTACACAGTTCTAAACTAGTTTGAATATTTAATTGACCAGGCAAATTTTTGAAATTGCCAATTTCCAATTTTATGTAAAAATTCTGAAATATACGACTAGTAATTGCAATACGATGTTTTAAAATGGAAAAAGTCGTTAGATTTTCCAGGTCTCTTCAGACGTGGCCATTCATTGTTTTGTTGAAAAGGAATCTGTAGTTGAAGTATCGCAAAGACATGCCGTGATTGAGAAAAATTGTCCAAAATATATGTATACACCTTTCACAGAACCTTGAAATATACAAGAGTTTTTGAAAGTCTATACAGAGTTATACCGACTAATTCTAACGAGTTTTTTTATTTTAAGTGTCCGACTTATTATCGAATGTGGCAGTTTTAATTTGTTTTCTTTAAACTGACCTGTAGACACTAAAACCAGAAGACGTGAACCCAGTATCAAGAACGATTTCTAAGTCAAGTAATGTTGGAAGAAGCCAGAAACATTTATCAAAAATAACGCACCAACAGTTATCTGAAATTTTCAAAAAAATAGGTTCGAGGCATCAGTCCCATGAGGTATTGTGTACATACTTATTATTCTTGTTGAACAATTGTCCTCGAAAGCGGGTATGCAAGTGGTAAAATTGATTGATTATGATTTTTCTCAGGGCTTCGTACAGTTGTATGATTTTAAACAGCAATATCCGGAAGCTGATATTTATGTTCAGCCGTTTTTACTTAAATCACATCAATTTTTCCAAGACTATGTAGAACAAGGGCTTGGAAAAGTTGACAAGGAAAGGAAGACTCAATCATCTGTCTTATCCCAAAACAATCAGTATGCAACTGGTACATAACATTATATATTAAACATTATCTCTTAATTGTTCGATTCTCGCGTATAACTATTTTACTTTCCAGACGTGACGGGAACTCATAGATCTCTGCTGGAAGAGAAAACTATGATGGATCCTATGTCCAGACTTGAACGATTGCGAAATTTAGAGGCCCAATGCAAATCGGCAGCACAGAGCCAGCAAAACGAGACATGAACAAATTTTCTCGACCTCTTGACTAACATTTAATTGCATCCTAGACCACAGGACGGCCTCTAATTTCAGTCTAAAGATAATTATGTATATTCCAAATAATTTGCCACGCGCGAAACTAAGCGTTCACCATGTAATATATATATATATATGTGCAACTTGAAATAATACGTTTGACAGGAAACATATTCTACACAATTGGAAACATGAATGTTACACAGTGTTAACTGTGCAGGCAGCATTTTTCTTCGAATTGAAGAAATTGAATACCACTGGAAATCGATGTGATTTCGTGTAGGATTGCAACGTTTAGATAACTAGGTTGCATAGAACAACAATTGGTTTGTAATCGTGCCCAGTAACAACCCTGTATTTTGGTTCTCCGTATTCTTATATACGCGTTTGTCTTGCATCTTCCATCTGTTATTTGTTCCGGCTCGTCTAGACCGGAGAAGAAATATTTCAAATAGAATCCAGGTTCAAGTCCGATTTATCTGTATGACTTGGAGAGTATCGTATTGATTTGGCGACGCGCATTTGCGGCACAGAAAAGCATTTATATCGCCACAAACATGAACGAATTTCCAGAGCAAATTCATCCTGAAAGCGAACGATATGTTCTATTCCTGCGGGATGATGTACTCGAGGGATGAAATCTCGTAGGAAACGATCCTGAGAAAAGGAATTGTAAAAATCTCGTTTGGACGGTTATTGTAGTGCGAAAGTCTATGTCTATAGTAATTCACACAATGTCCCGATGTCAGGTTTGAGATTGATAGTAGCTATTGCGCTGCATAATCTCAGTAGTGATGTATACCAGAAATTATTATTAGATTAATGTATTGTTAATGTGTTATAGTTGCGAATGATATTTATCAGTACACTACTAAAGCAACGTATGAGAAAATAGTTCGTCGTTCGAGACTGATTTTGTAACGAATTTATGATTGAGTTGTATTTTCAAATGTCCGATTTTTAATTTATGTTTTTTGTTAACGGACACTCGGAGTTGTCCGTCATTTATTTGCCAGGATTGCGACGGACGATGGATCATGAATGACTGCTTATGTTCGTGACGTTATATAAATTTACAAGTTCTTTTGTTGCGTACGAATACTTATGCCACTGGCGAAATTAACCGGTAGTATTTTCCCATTGAATACAGAATTAAAATGCTTGTACGGTAAAATAATGAGAATTGGACAAATAAACTTGGCTCTGATATAATATCTTAAAAAACAATTGTATTTTATCTTAAAAATCCAAAACAAACTCAGTTCAATGCATGCCACAAACGTGTCTATTTTTTGCATATGATAATGTCTACGAATTGAAGTACTCATCTATACTCTATTTGTTGTTGTAAATCTGAGTTATAAATATCTGAGGAAATTGGTCGTCAATCCACAATCGTGAAATATTTTCGTGAAATTCCTTCGGTAATAATTTATAATATTCATGTAGAAATGTGGGGCTCCTCAAATAGACGTTGATTCATAACAACAACGTTGTTACTACAACTTTCCGTCGGTGAATTATTATTCTATGTACAGTTGTAACCCGAAAGACCATCGACATATTTATACAAGTATTTTACAAATTCTACAGTATTTTTTTTTCGTACACATGTATCGTACCATCTACATCGTGGCTACTTGAGATTATTGGAAAGATGAAATGAAATTATTTCATTAAAATATAAAGCTTTATTTAACGCAACATACAGTATTAAAAAAATGTATACATATATGTCTGAAAATATTTCATATCTTTTGAATATTTTTGCACCATTTTTGACAATGTTCCAATCTACAATATTTAAAAAATCTCCCAAAATTAGTTCTGAAAAATAGTTTTTGGTAAAGCGAAAAACGTTCTTTGATTGGGAAAAAAAAGATTTTATTTGAGGTATTTCAAGATGCAATATTAGAGTATTTACAATGTTATGTAGTTCGAAGAATATATAGACATTTAATGATTTGTTTAATATCAACATTATCAACATTTAATGGATGACGGAGTTTTTAGTATAATCTCATTTTCAGAAATGCTCTTGATAAATATTCCGTTTCTGCATTTTGATTATTTCATACAATTGATGCAGATGGCATGAAATTTAGACGAATAAGGTGCGACCTCATCGTGCCTCTTAGTGCTCGTTTCCAACAGCAAATCTAGTCAAGTGATACTATTTCAAACCTCCCGCCATTCAAGGAATGTAGTGGCATCTCTCAAGATGCCGCAGCTTGCGGATGAAAGCAAATCTGAAAGAATTAGACGTTTAATTTATAAAAAAACAGATTTTCAATCTATTTTTCACATAGAAACCTGTCTAAATATCTTGAATATTAATGAATCTCTGTTGTAAGCTGTGTCAGTATCTGATCTCCGATATATTTACGACTTTCATTCTGCGATTGCATACAGCCGCCGGCCGGAAACACCTGCGCGGTTTCGCCTCTCTAATGAATACGCATCTTCGGGCGGCTTGTTGCCGCAACATACTGGTAAATGGCGGGAAATTTGAAATAGTACCACCTGAGTAAATTTGCTGCTGGGCACGAACAGTAGGTGGCACCAGAAGACGCATCTTAAGGACGCTGCTTCCAAAATGTAGAAGCGCAATAACCACAAGACAATAAAAGTAGTTTTGTTATCTATTTAATAAATAGATACAGGATCGTGTTCATGATACAAGCCAATCCAAGCCAATCATGCAGTTTCTCGTTGGACACTTTTTTTTAACTTTTCTTCCATATAAGATACCTCTCCTTATCTCTACCATAATCTCTACACTCACCAACAAGAACATGAAGTATATAACTGTTAGATGCGCGTCTTTTGTAGAAAGAAATAGATTGGCTAACTTGTCCAGTTTCCAACGAGTCGATTATGGTCGATTGCAAGATGGGAGAACCATATTTTGCTGTACGTGTACCAAGTTGTACTTCCCCTGATAGCCACGATAACGGTAATTTGTCGGAAATCTGCTACCGCAATCTGTAGTCAAATTGACGCAAAAAATTGGATAGTACAAGTCTTGTCGTAAATCTGCAGCTAATTTGACGTAAAAAACCAGCGAGTAAAATCTTGCCGTAAACTTGTACGAAAAATGTTCATTTGACTAGAAATCTGACCTTCAGTTTGTATTCAATTTGCCGCGGTAGATTTCTACCAACTTTTAAGCAAATGATGCTTTGCAGTGACTTGTCGTAAACTTGTTAATTTGACTAAAATCACGGATATTCCAAGGCTTGAACAGAAAGCGTGGCTATCAGGGTCATTGGTACCAGGGCCATTGGTTCTATGTTTGTATCCACTGAACTCTATACATATGTATAGAGTTCAGTGTTTGTATCACTATCTTTACAATCGTGACTTCTCATGACTTGTCATGACTGATCGCGACACGTATTCGCGTTCACGGTTCACATTCGACAATCTAAGTCAAGGGGACACATAATTAATCTTCACTCGTACGGTTCCTAGAGAAAGAACGCATAAATTCTGACAATCTCCTACGTATTTGTTTTATTTTAATTTTTTTTAATTTCAAACTAGCCATGGAGGATACGAGGGAAAATCAAACGTTGAGCCTCCTAACCTTAAATTGCTGGTGAGACATATTTTAAAATGACGCTCCGTAATTCATGCCGCTAAAAATGAGACAGATTTCACTCGAATGTTAGTGAATAATTGAACTAATCTACAAAATTATACTAGCGAAAAAAGCTTGAATTCACTTGTTTTTTATCCACAGGGGAATTCCATATGTTTCCAAGAATGTCAAATCTCGTATGGAAGCCATCGCAAATAAACTGCAAACAGAAGCTTACGACATAGTTTGTTTGCAAGAAATTTGGTCTGTTAATGACTTCAAAATGATCAAAGCTCGAGTCAGGGAGCAACTACCACATTCACATTATTTTTACAGGTATATTAACATTTTATTCAGTTTTTTCAGTACAAATAAGTACTAACATTCCATAACTTGGTTGAATAATGTCTGGAATGGGCTTTGTTTCTTAAGTCTTGCACGTCGTCTCATAGTCAATCATTAATCTAACTAGTACAATGCGAAATGACGTTGTATCATCAATAAACTGAGGATGAAGTGGCACGTATCAAAAATTCCAAATTAATTAGGTACACTATAAGATAACGTATGATTTCTGTATAATGAGCGGGAAATATTTTATAATGGTAGATATTTTTAGGACACAGGCTAGGTACCAGAGTAACTTTAACTATTAGTGATATGAGGAGTCACATCTCCACCTAGTTTTTAATCATCCATAATAATTCTCAACAACAAACAATTTTTTATCTTTGTAAAGTTTCTAATATGTAAGCTAATGTGACAAAAGTAAACGGACATGATTTTTTATTCACTTTGTTATTTTCTAAAATGACACATTTCTGACATCTTCATTCATAATTTTGGCCTCATATAAATGTTGTAACAACGCAATAATCAAGCGGTTCAATTTTGTAGAATTGGATTTCGAGTTTGGAATGTTTAGCAACAGTTGAAAATTAAGTTATTGCCAGCAAAAAACTACAGGTGCCATTTTCGATTGTAGCAATACATCAATAATACATACAATAATGTTGTCTTAATGTTTGGTTTCTCTTCTTCAAGGAATGTAACAGGGTCCTGCATGAAAATGGAATTAATTAGAAATACAGTAAAGATTTATATATCATATAAATCATATCAAGATTTAGAAAATGATTCAAGTTGCATGATTCCCTTATTCAAACCTATGTTAAATTTGTATTGGTATTTAGGAACGCGTCTCATTCCATACCCGAATTCAGATTAGGAGGAAGGCATTGTCAGTTGATAACTTGAACTCATACAACACGAAACTATATGGGAGAGAGTCTGGAACGATCCTTGCATATCCTTGTTATTCACACGAAAGTAGAAATGTTTGTGACGTTCAGGCCTAAGGTTGAAAATGATTAGGTTTTTTGTGTTGGTTTTTAGTGGTGTCGTGGGATCTGGAATATGCATCTTTTCTCGCTTTCTTATACAAGATGTAATGTTCCACAAATGGCCGCTAAACGGATATGTTCATAAAATTCATCATGGCGATTGGTTTGGTGGGAAAGGTGTAGGTCTATGCAGAATTAAGGTGTGCGATATCAGCATAAACGTCTATGTGGCGCATGTAAGCTGGGTCAAAGAACCGACCATTACTATCATTCTCTCCTCCGCGTCGAAGTATTAGGCCAATCAATCAAATCAACCCTGCTTCCTTATACCAAATTGTCTTTATTGGTATTTCAACAAACAAATATAAAATAATTTATTTCAGTTGCATGCCGAATATAACAAAAAACACGACGAGTATAAAGCACATAGAGTTTTGCAAGCGTTTGACACCGCACAGTTTATCCGAATGACGATGGGTGGTGCTGATGCCGTTATACTCGGCGGGGATCTCAATTCAGAACCACAGGATCTTGCATACCGTATAATACTTGGTATTGCTGGTCTACAAGATGCTTGCTCAATAGGTAATAGTACTTTGGGAACCAACGAATGTGCCAAGAATAGTTACACCAATGCAAAATTATGCAGAAAAGAGCCAGAAGGGAAACGTATCGATCACATTTTTTATCTCGGATCGAAAAACCTTAAGGTAAAATAGTTCAATGATCGAACGTATTATACTGTATTATTCGACCAGGCTTTGCAATGGAATAAATTTCAACAAGGACTGTTTCAATTTCCAGCTCGAAGTTACCAACTTCAAACAACCATTTCCTCACAGAATTCCAGAAAAAAATTTCAGTTACTCAGATCACGAAGCTGTTATGGCCACTTTCAACTTAATAAGAGGTAATTTTCCTTGAGTTAGTGGTTACGTCTCATTCATATTAAAATGTATAACATTTTTATAGGAGAACACGGAACAGTTGACATCAACGTGCAAGAGTTATTGAAAGAAGCACTTGGTGTATGTGAGGTAGCGCTTAGGTCCATACCTTGCCAACGCATAGGATATTTAATATCAGCCTTTATTCTAATTATACCTCTAATTTTTTTCTGTGTACTTGATTATTCAACTAATTCTATTGCAATTAATATTGGTATTAATATTGCATATCTGTTCTTGACAGTACCGTTGTGTTACCTCATTTTTATGGGAACAATATGGAACATGGTTGAAAAAAATGCACTTACAGCTGGATATTTAGCTATGGAACTTCATTTATTACGCATAAATAACAATATCTGCTCAAACATGTAGAAACGACGCCGGGATTTAGTTTTCATTTGTTGAGCAATGGTGTTATTTTTCAAAATCGACGATACAATATTTTTTGTTCATATGTTATTTTCTTATCCAGATAAACATCCCAAAGAAAGTTTAATTGAATGCTATGAATAATAACAGTGTGATAATATTTCATAATGCAACTCAACGAATAATGGTGTTAAATTATGCTTTTGCATCATCGAGACATCTCAATGCTCCTCAAAACTATTCAGTGACCACGTATTTTCCCCTCCAACATTTTTTAAAGCTCAAAAACTTCGTAACTCTGTGACCAAGAGATTATTAAATGGTTGACTGAATTGGTTTACAATAACGTATTAATCATTCATATTAAAGCAAGGAAAAAAATCAGACACATAATGAAATTTATGCTATTCTACAAATATAGTATTGTCGTTGAAACGCGTTTTTTCAAAATTGTTTCTGTTTTACAAAATATTACACCAATACGGTCCATTAGTAGCGACGTTATCTAAACTACCAACACACGAGCGAATAGTATGACCAATTCAAAAATTGATCCGTAGAAGTTGGGCTCCAAATCCATTACTCGAATGTTGTTTTTAATGTTTCCTTGTATCTCGCAGTGAATTAATTTTTCTTTTAAAAAATTTCATTACAAAACTTTGGGCACAGAAATTTTATAAAATACATTTTAACGTTGACATTCCATTCCTCAAAATTAGATATGATTCATCGTTTTTCAATCACGCAATACTTTGAATTACACATATGGACTTCAAATAGTTTTGATGAGTATATTTGATCAAATAATCAGTATTATCACACAATTTGTCGGGGAATCATTTTCAGCTTTCGAAGCTGAAAAATATATGAAAATTAAAGTAGAATTATACTTTAATGAAAAAAAAACATTCCAAAATATTTAAGATCTTCCAAAAAAATCTTTCGCTTTGTTCGAATCTGGATGTTCTTCAAGTAGTATCATCATTGTAACAAATACTAAAACAATCCATCAACATCGTCATTTAAGATGTGTTACGAAACGAAGGTTTTTTTCTAACATTCGCTGAACGCCGAACTCCGAATATTTTTTTCTTCACACACGACTCACAAGCTCAAAGTATCCTTTCGATGGAAGATCTGCGTGACTAGAAAATTATAACCGGCGTGAACAATTTCGAGTTATTGCATGTTTGAAAATCGCTTGCGTACATACTATTTCTGAAAGCAGAAATACCTATTAACTTACGGAAGCACATTGGACATACAAATCGTTGGTATTCCATAATACAAAAACATAATAAAGTTTCTTCACTTTGCGTTTCTGTGCTTGGGTGATCGGAGAAGGTACTTATCAAATGTGAATGCAGCTTATACTTTTATGCTATTGCAAAATCAGTTAAAATATAAATTGGAAGAGTACACTTAGCTCTCTGTAAAATATAAATATGTGGTGTTAAAATATGTTATTCCATTAGATTTTTTTGACTATAGATTTTCTAAACGAGCTGTGCCAAAGATATTCGATACCACAGTTACTTATGCCCTGATTGATGGTGTCTTGAAACCTTCAGTTGAGAAGTAATGATATATATACATATATATAATCTGATTTCCGTATTTATAAATTTCGCGCTCCGATCATCCTGTTGAATTTCATGACTCATATTTGTCAGAGTAAGACGCTCAGCAATCGAGGTTATTGAGTGATACTGTGATATTCAAATGCTAGGCGTAGCTGAGAATTTTGTCAACGCAGCAGAGTACATTATTCTTAGATTTGAACAAAGCCACATCAAATCTAAACAGCGGGTATAAAAATTTAGGAATTTACTATTCACCGAATTATTAGGTAAAAATTTTATAATATCCTACCGAATATGTAAACAAATATTTGGATACTTTTCTACTTGGCAAACAATGTATCGTCAAACTCTTTACAAATAGTGTTTACCATACAAACGTTTCTGCATATTACGAAGACTATCGCTGTTTGTTTGATAACGCGACCAATAAGTGAAAATACAATTAAATGCCATTAGTTACATGTGGGTTCTATGGCTCTCGTACATTATATTACTATAAATTCTGCTAATATTGCTGAAGTTGCAGTCAGTATATTTACAAACAAGATTGTGAAACATGACGACACAAGTTTCGACGTATTATGTATAACTTTGCGATTCATCATATAAATGTTCTCACCGCTCAATTAGCGACAATAACGTCACATCAGCACACTTGTCATGAAAATTTTAATTAAAAAATATTTGTGAATATTGGATGCGATACCATTTCTATACGTAAGGAGTTCATCTGAAATGATTGTTCACACGAAACGAGTGGCGTACACTCATGATAATGTACCTTGTCGTATACATGGGATTGTCACACGAATCATATGTTTGAATAAACAACGCAATGAATGCGAAACATTTTTCATATGCGTGATTTATTCATTTGTTCTTCGCATACCACAAGTTGTTGATGAATTGAATACAGTCTTACGAGATTCGATATATTAAGTTGCTCCATCGGCAGGGATCAGCAATACAATGTATTTAATAGCGATACCGTTATTTATTATTGATTATTCGAAAGTTAGTAATTTATTGTTTTTTGATATTTTTAATTTTTTCTTTAATAATCGTTGTTTTTATAATAGCTAATTTTTTTTATATTTGTCGTCATTATTAAAAAAATTATTTATTATGCAAATATTTAATACTTAATGTGAAAAATATTTATCATTTTCGTAGTTATAAATAAATGTTGAGTTAGTTACTAATTTTTTAATATTCATAGTCAAAAAGAATTTAATACTCATTTGTCTAATATTTAGTAATTATCGAAAAAACAATTTCAAGTATTTAAATATCCAGTATTAAAAAAGAAAGAAATACTAATTATTTAATTATTTAGAGATAAGTTAAGAAAGATTGTATCATAAATTAAAGTGATCATGAAACGCAATGTCAGCGCAGCTAGAAAAAAAGGCATCGATTAAATTTTGTTAAATTATATAAAGCTTTGTTCAATAATTACTACATATTTTTCCAATAAATTCACTATTTCTACTCTAATAACTTTTATTTAACTACTTTAACACTATCTAATATTTTGCAACTACTTCGTAACTAAGTCTTGAAATAATTGAATAATTTTTTTTACTGATTTCCAAACTCTGACCTCTAGTTCTCCTACATATATAAATTATTGCATCGAATATATACCTACGTCAGAATCGTAGAGAATACTTAACACGCTTCGTGTTTCGCGGACTGGATAATATTTTTCCGGTAGACTAGACCACAGATGTAGGATATAAGATCCATACTCCCCCATGAATCCTTAAAATAAGCAGTATTCTCGGTAAAAAATGATTTCATAGATCATTTGTACGAAGAATTTTCGAATTCGATTTTCCATTTGGCGTAAAAATCTTAAACCGTTTCTGCCTTTTCTTAAAAAAAAAAATAACGTATCGACCTGGCTGAAATTGTAATTCGTTTCGGAGACGTGTTCTCAAAGGTTGGCCTTGCTATATCTCCAAACTCTGAATCTCGAACCACCAAATCTCGTATACCAAAAATATGATAATATGACTATGACGATGTTTCGAAATCACGTTAGTCATAATATTACAATTCTCGAACGCAAAAATATTTCTAACGTAAGACTCTGCATCACAGGAGCCACAAAAGTTAATCTCAAGTCTAAAATTTTCTCACCGATCTACATACTATTCCGTATTATTGGCATGCAAACTGCATTTAGTCCATTCAGAATGAAGAATATCCACTGAATCACTTCTCACTTATTCCATATTATAGTTTTTACCAGGACTTGTTCCATCAATCTGTCATGCACATTCAGTAGGAGTATGAAATTTTTGTAACAATCGTATATCGCAACTATCGGAACTACCTATCTCCATTCCCAATGGATTGCATAGATTTTTTACTTTCAATAACATTTCAACTTGCATAATTACAACAATCCATTCAAGCTTTACTTCATATCATATCAATTCGCTGTGTGTTCGTAAGGCATCAATATCAATGATACGCTAGAACTTGGTCCCCGATAGAGAGGCCAGAAACGTTTTGCTCCAAAATAGAAGTCATGCATAAAACCTATATTTTGTTGGTCCAACAAAACAATGTTCGTTATTTTTGTATATAAAAATAACAGCAAAAAAGGATGTAAAATGCTGGGTACATTCGTTGACTTACTATATGCATCTAATTTTTGTTGTTATCCGATTGGGCGAATCCAGGTAGCAATTCCAGTAAGGAACTGCTCAGAAACTCAGATTGAGCAATATTGTACTTAATGCAACTGTAGCGAGTCGTTGGTTTTTTCATACTGTACTTGTACGCAGGTATTTTTAAATAACATGAATGTTGTTTGGAAAAATAATAAATTTTATTTTACAGGTACATAAAGATTATCAATGAAGGAATATGATTTAACTAATAATTTCCCCAGTTTTCTTTTCTTCTTTAGTTCCGTTGTGGATTGAACGCCTAAGAGTCTTGAGCCAATGCAATACTTCGCAAAGTTTTATACACCGGTTACCTTGAGTCTGTTTCCGTCTTATATATCACTTTTTAAACGATTCATTGTCACATGTGGTTGCAAACACTTTCTCATAATTATGATAGGTATAGAAATTAAAGTGATATAATAAGAAGATTTAATTGAAAATTAACAATGCGTATTATGACGAGGTACAAATGTTGATGTGAATATTTGGAAAGGTCCTTTCAGTTATGAAGACAACTTACCATCTCGAGGTGTCTCCGCAGCCACCAAGGGATGGACTCTGTCGGGGAAAGCATCACCGACAAGTTCTTACCTGAAAAATGTAGCAACATGACCGTTAAATAATAGTTCATTTCATCTAACATCACAAGAGATTGGCATGCGAGTATAAATTATTGAATTTCAATTGATATTTGATATTGTGGAATAAAATTTCGCGCGATTAAACGTCTCATTATTGGACTAACGTCAGTGATTAGTAGCTTGGCGCGTTCGTTACAATTGGTTCAATTTCACGGTTGTAGAAATATACTACAAACGAGCTTATGATTTCAATATTTAAGAGATTTTGATATTATGCCCGTAATTAGGCACATCAATTGTAGATAAATGCGCGTTCAACGATTTTCGCGATCGACGAAATTTTAAATACTGAAATTTCAAGATTAGAGAAAAGTTCCGCGCATACCGTGTGCGCGTTTAGAACCACCTTACGTATAAATATTGACGCGTTCGTTCAAGTAGCAAGAATGCTACGAGCTACTTCTAGGCGATTGATGAACAAATTGACAGTCTTCGTCTCTGCAGGTTCCCATCAACTCGTATGGACAGAGGATACCATCGGGATCCGTTGTTCTGGAGGGTCACAGAAGAATACATTTCTTAGAACGTGGTCTTCGAAGACTCGAAACAGAAAGAAACTATTAAGAATTGGAAGTGGAAAAGGGGATAAATATTACAAACTGCAATTATGATTGAATTAACAGTCGGCTTGGGCAATTTCTGGATAATTAGTGGAGCAAACGTACCTCGGCACTGCCAGATGGGTCAATACAGATTTATAAGGTTGAAGAAATCTACCCCGTTCAACAGGATCGTTTCTTCTAGAAGGGTCAGCATTCAGAGTATCTGAGAGCAATTGCATCGGATTATTTTCAGAGTGCTTTACATAGGTAGAGATATCACAAGTTTCTTTCGAATTTGGGGTACTTGTTCCTCCGAGTAGATTACTGGAAACCGCGTCATCATTGATCGCTGGTAATCTGTCAGGTAATTTCGTTTGTTGTTGTTGTAAAATATCGATATTTTTCGTCTCAGCATTATTTACAACCGTGGTACAAGTGTGGTTATCATTTTGAGCTTGTATAACCCTGACAATCTCAATTGATTCAGAGTCTTTGACATTTATACATTCATTTGCACACTCGTTCGTTGGAGTCATGTCGAAAGAAGGGCAACGCAAACTGATTTCTGGTGCATGTGATTCCTGATTCGAAAGTTCAGTAGTTTCCGAGTCCTCGCTCACATGGTTCTCGAGCAACGTTTTCCTTTTTCCCAATTGACGAGTACATCCTGCAACTTGTTTCAACCTGTTATTTAATAGACGTGCACCAGCAGCCGGAATCCTGAAATATAAGTACCATTGAAATGTTCACAACCGATATACTTCAGATTTTAGAATAAAGGCAAAGAAATTATAATTTCCACTACTATATTGTCGCTAAACCATATTGTACTTGTAATTAGCTCCAATGACGAGAGATCCCAGACCAAGGCAAATCCGGGTCAGTTTCACGCACTCTCTCCGCACGTTGTTAAACTTCTCATAAGCAGCCGTAACCTGAGGTACGAGTGAATTTACTCGATCGCGTTGCGAGTGAAGTCTCTCTTCTGCTAGCTTGAGTTGGTCCTGCAGTTTCTTCACTTCCGCTGACATATTTGCTTGAACTTCCCTTTCAAGTTCGAGTTGTTGCAAACTTCCAGATATTTTTGTGAGATCGTCTAGAACGGCATACCTGAACAAAAAATCATATTTGGCCGAAATCGTATTTAACTCTCCAGTCACAAGTGGATGGATGGATGGACGTGGAAGAAACGAAAGAAAGAACTAACCGTTTTGTAACTAGATCTTGCTCGATTGTTAATAAATGTGATTTCTGTTTGTCGATGGGCAATGCTGCAATCGTGTCAACTTCGTTCTTAACATCGTCTTTGATTTTTTTCCAAGTATCGGCACTGTCTTTCTGCTTTTTCTCTTCAATTATTCTATCACTTTTATCATGGTTCTTCCCATCATTATCAATTAGAGAATCAGGAGTGTTGTCGCTTTCTCCTTTTGGAAGAATTATGGTAGACGCTTGAGAATCAATTAAAGTACTGTTTTCATAGCAGCCCTCTCCTCTTGGTAATATTATAGTTGATGCATCTGAATGTCCTGACGAGTTGTACAGATTGGTCGTATCATTTGAATTTCTGCATACTGATGGACAATTCGCATCAACCTTAACGGAATTGATATCAGTAGTTAAATCAGTCTTGTTTTCTTTATTTGCCAAAACGATTGTTCGTTTTGTTGCACCAGGTTCGTCTCCCAAGCTAACGGTTCGTCCCTTCATTCCTTGCCAAAGTTGAATTTGGACACGTGTAAAATTTGACGAATCACTCTTTCGGAACAACGTGCTCTGAGCATTGTTGTTTTTTATGGGAGCTGCAGCTACTTTCGCCGGAGCGATGGATACACTTCGACGAACTGCCCCGGGAGTATCTGAATTATTTGAGTTAATACAACCAATATCCACGTGCACCTGTTTGTTTGGAATTTCAAGAATCAGACCGGATATGGGCTTTATAGTACTATTCTTCCCAACATTTGCAGTTTGGGGTCTTCCACTGGCAGTAGTATTTTTAGGATTAGACGTAAGGTTCGCGTTTCTCAATGCAATTTCCGTAGCTGGTCTGGCTGTCGAGTTTGACAAACTTGTTCGCGTATCAACCGTTCGCTTTGGTACGATGGGAGAGGTAACAGGACTAGCTGGCGACAGCGGACCTGGCGGGGTATTGCTGTTCTTACTGCCCGGGGAAACTGGAGAGCTACTGTTCAGTAGGGTTCGTTGTAGTTTCAGTCGTTCACGTTCCAGAATTTGCTGCTTGAGACGACGATATTCTTCTTGACGAGAAGCAGGAAGGTGGCGAACAGCCTGTAAATTGACGCGCATGGTAAATTCAACGAATTGTCTTGGCAAATTGTAGTACGATGCATGATAAAATCATATTAATTATAATAGATGGAAGTCTACGAAGATACATATTACTTTGAAGTAATGATAGATCTGAGCAAATAATAGTGTTTTGAACACTCACCAGTGGCGTTACGGACACAGCTGAAGATTTTTGACTCGTAGTGTCTTTGGGAGGTTTAACATTTTGAGTTACTGCGACTTTCGGAGTTGGTTTTACAGCTGCTGCTGTTTCTTGTTTCTTTCTGACGTCCTTGAGAAACATGTCCACACTTTTTTCAAAATCTGACATTGGAATTGCAAGAGGTTTTTGTGGTTGGCTTTGGGAATTCTTAGGCTTGGTAATACTGTGATCCGGGCTCTCCGTATCAATTTCACTTTCCGAATCCGAAGCCAGACTTATTACAAATCTGTTAATGTCTGATAACGGCGGGGTAATTGCCGTCCTTGATTGCTTCTCCTTCATTACTTTATTCAACGCCACATTTGTTTGACCTACTAATGCTTGAGTAATCGAGACAAAAGTCGCTTTCTGTGAATTCAATTTTTTCTGAACTAGAGTATTCTGATATTTTTTAGCATTATTTACAACTTTTGTACTGGCAGGAATTGGAATTTTTTTGATAACCGGTTTCTGTGAGACTTTAGTATTCGGTGCAGTCAATTTCTTTCTGGAAGCGAGTATTGGAGGTATAACATCGTTACCAGTAGCAATCGTGTTGCTAGCATTTACACTATTGGTGACGGTGTTCTGTGCAGTAGGTGTGACCACAGCTTTCAACCTATCATTCGAGGAAATATTTGTCATGGAATGTGTTTGATTGAATTGCATCGGTGTGTTGTTACAATTGTCATCGTCAGACTTTGGTAAAACTTTTGTAGTCTCGTCGCTGACGGTATCGATGTCTGTTTTTTGCAACGATGAAACAGAAGTCGATGGTTTGGATCGTTTTGCCAGGGAAGCAAGTAAAACTGCTCGAAGAGCTTCTTCATCTTCGTCAAGACTACTACGCCTTCTTTTATTATTATTTACCTTTTCACACGCCACGTCAGTTGACGCCAGACTTTTACTATCTTTCGATTCAGCAACAGCATCGATTACCATGCATTCCGACTTTGTGTTGTCGGAACTGCATGTTGATTCAGTTGGATTGCACGTATCAACACTTGTGTTGTCAGTTCGGCATGATATTGAAGATTGTTCGGTAACAGAATCAGTTGTTACACATTTTTTACCAACAGATTCCTCAAATTGACGTCCTTTTTCTAAAAGTTTCTTGGTACCTTCATTATCCGATGCATCATCGGTTCCCGCGAGTCTCAAACTCTGTTCTGCTGGCTTTGTAGTTGATTGCACTTGGTCCGTTAGCGTTTCCAATTGTTTTGAGGTCTTCGTTTGATCAATTTCATTTTCATTACTATCTTTAATATTTTGAAGACTACTAGAATTTACTTTATATTTATCTGAAGTAGATTTCTTCTTCATTTTTCCTCCTTTCATCTCACTGTTCGATTGCAATGACTTGGTGTCCTCGTTCGGTTCTACTGCAGTCAATAATGGTTCACGAGTTCTTGAACTTTTCTTGCGTGTTTTTGTTTTTTCTTGTGCCAAACGAGTATCAGTACAGTCGTCCTTTTCGGATATCGCTGCAACGCAATTTGTGCTATCACGATTTCCCTTAGATATCTGCTTGGATTTCTTTTCTGTTCTTTTTTTTTTACGTTGATGCTTTATCTCAGAAATTGGATTTTCTGAATCGGTTTTCTTTAAATCCTTAGCAATGGGCGCTTGTCCTTTTGCTACAGACACCTTTCGTCTAGTCGTCGTCCTCCCATCGTTCACTTCAGATTCTGAATGCTTCGTGTTAGCTATTTTACTGATTGCAGTCAATGTTTTCAACGCATTCGAAGACTCGTTAGATGTAACCGTCGCGGTGCAAATATTCTTCTTCGCTTCTAGAATTTCATCATTGTCTTCATCTTCTAACAGTGAATTATTATTGGAAGCATTGTTAAATACATCTGGTTTAGTTATGTTCAATTTCGGCTTTTTTGCTGCAACAGCAAGTTTGATAGGTTTAAAAGAGGGATTGGTTTTCACGGATTCTGTCGTTATTTGAACAGGTTGCATTTCAGCGCTTTTAAATGCTGGCTCGAAATGTGTCTCCACCTTCTTTGGCGGTAAAGGCTGTTGGAGACTTTTATTTGTCTTCAAAATTGAAGCTGGTACTAACGATCGATTCAGTAGAGTTGGTATTTTATTAAGATCTTTCGTTACATCAGGAACACCTTGGAGATATAATGGTTCTGGATGGGTATTCACAGATTCATCAGATAATGACGCAGGAACGTGAATCTGTATATCGCAAAGTGGGCTCGGCACAGGGATCAGTGGGCTTCCATCTAGATCTGTTTCTGGGAGCTCATCTACAGTGATCATCAAACTATTTATTGAATCGTCTGACGAATCGCATGCAGAGCCTACGTTTGCTCTCGTAGACCATGTATCAGTTTTGGCATTTGGGTCAATGATGGTTTTATTTGGGTACAATGATTCAGGCAACTTTGTCGTCGACTCTGTATTTTTGTTTTTCCCTGCTGTCGAAAATGCACTTGAAGACTCCAGTTCGATTGAAATTAAGTTATTGTTGTGCTTCGGCTTGAATCGAGTCTTCTTGGGCTTCTTTGTAAGTCGATCATACGTTACTGTGTTTGTTAGACCATATTCTTGAAACGATGGCAAATCGAGCATAGAAGACGCACTTGTCAGTTCAGGATCGTAGATTGGTGTGTCGGTTGGTGAATACGGCGTTTCAGAAATTTCAACAACATTTGGGTCACCGTAAGCTTCTTGTTGCAATGGAAAGATATCGGTGATATCAACGGGTTGCGACGGAGAATAAGGCATACTATGCAAATGATCGTCTATTTGTGAGGAGGATATTTCATCGACGGTCTTTGTTGCGACGATCGAATTAGGTGGAATGTATAAATTACTTGTTGTACAGTGCGGCGTGGGAGGCTTATTAGTATCGTAATACGGATGTTCAACGGTGATAAAATTACTCGGAAGAATTGGAATACCTGGAGTAGGAGATGATTGAGTTGAAATTGGATAAGTTTCATCGGTACATGGTAATTGAGGATTTGAAGAATTTGGCAAAGTTACAATTCGGTTGCGTGGTGTGATAAAAGAAACGTCGGAAGATTGAATTCCGAGTAATTCCGTGTCTATGTTAATTTCGTGGGAAATTTCATCGGTAGGTGAATATGGTTCTGCTTCCTTCTGTTTTTCCATTTCAACTTCAGAGTCTAATTCCATGTCTTCGGCATTTTTATTTTCATCGAGAATTTCGATTGGTGTCAAGGGAGGTGTTTTAAGATTGGGATGTCCCGCAGGGGGCAAAGATATACCTTCTAAGAAACTTTCGCTAAAAGGACTTTCGGTATTGGTACGAGATGATTCCGCAAGTTTTTTTGCTTTTCCTAGCATCACACCTCTCTGCACTCTATCCTGGTGTTTTTTCAGCATAGCTGACCGCAAAGCAATCATACGGAGTTCTAAATCTTCTATATCATCGTTGCTCATACTACCAGGCTCGCTTCCGAATGGCACTTCTTCATCCTTTGCCTGTGATTCAACTGGCTGTTCTTTCTTACGTTTTTTAGACTTAGTTTCCAGAGCCATTTTTCTTAACAACATTAAATCATCATCCTCGTCGACATCTTCTGATTGTTTAGAGGCTTGAGTCGAATTGCTTGATCCAACCGACGTTTCGTTGCCATCGGCACACTTCATCATATTACTTATCTTTTCTTTTAACGATGAACTATTTTGTTTGAGTAAATTTCGGTTCGTCGATTGCCGAACTTTTTTCAAAAGCTTGCTAACATTACCGTACATATCAATATAAGTGCTGATAGGGGATTCACCTTCGTTTGAAAATCGTTTTGTGTGCGATCTTGTAGGCGACCGCACCGGGGATCGTCGCACAGGCGATCGAATTCTGCTCGGAGGTGTTCGTCTCATAACAGGAGACCGAACATGATCGATCAGAGAAATCCAAGACTCTGGGGACCTGGAATGGCGAGATGGCGACTTCCACTCAACGTACGGTGATTCTGCTCGAGTGGTGGGTGAACCACGTCGCTTCATCGGGGACTTGAGCAGCTTTGATCTGGCAAGTGACATTGTTTTTGGTCTCTTGTGCGAAGATCTCGATTCTTTGTACCGCGATCGGAGAAAATGCTCGTTTTTTACATGTTGAAAATTGTGTTTTTTTACAGAAGATTTGTCAACTAACTGATCATTGGTTAGATTGTTTGCTTCAGAATTTTCCACAGAAACCGTAGTATTTTGCGACCGTTTCTTCCTTCTTCGTTTATGACCGTTTTTATCTGTTGTTCTGGACCGTGCCGAGGATTGCTTGTTATTTTCAGCCAGACCAATGATTTCCATATCACTGTCGCTTGAAATTGGTATGAGATCATTGTTTTTTTCGTGCAACGTCGACGCAGAGTGCTTCGAGCCCGAATATCCAGAATCTTTGGCATTATGGCAGTTTTCTTTTTCTTGTACTGCATCTTGAGGAACAAAATATTCTACTTACAGGTTAGAAAAGTGCAAAACATAAATGTCTACAAGAGTCATGCATGTGTATGATATTGTTACAAATATCTCGCGGTTCAAGGTAGGATAACGCCACAGGTGGTCAAACAACATCCAATAATTGTACGATTTGCTTGCGAAACGGGTATCAATAGCAAAACAGTTATTCCAAAAAGAGAAGTTGTCCTTGAAACATTTTGCAAAGTGATCATGCCGATCACGATTAAATTGATATCTTTCTATTCTCGAGTGGTGGAAATTTGATGAATAAATGGATTATTTTTAGTTCCAACGCTGTTTATCAATCGGCGGATTTAGAAAGTCAGATAAATTGCGATACAGAATGATGAGTGATAAATCAACAGTATTGCAACTATCAGCAAAATGCAGTAGTGTGCAAACCAAAAGCGACGAAAGTATATTATACTTCATGCATCGATGGAAATGCACAAAGACAGAAGTGAAGTGATTCGTAATACTCATTGTGATATTATTTCTCATTATTTGGATCAACTGCCTCTCAATTCGAACGATAATATGCATGAACATTACTGTTGCAATCTGTGAATTTGGTCTGCTCTTCATCAACTCGCTGTTTACGCTTACGACTTTATGCTTATAGTGATTACGTAATAGTGACAGCCATTGTGAACCGTTTGCATAATTTCCTCTGATTATTGCAGTTAGTGACGAGTACTGAATATGAATGTAAATGTGGTGGGAAACAGTTACTGCCAAGTAACTGTATTATGTCTGATTTTCTACACTTGATTAGTATGTAATATAATTGTTTCATCATAACTTCCAAATTAAATTTATTCGTATAACATCCATGTTATGTACATGCAGAACAACTTTTTATACAATATGTTACACTGGATATAGAAACATCACAGCTTTGTGCTGAAATTCTTAAATATTGCCTTGTACAACCCTACGACTGATTTTAAATAAGTATAACTGTGATATAACAACACGAATTCAGATGCACATTTTTATAAACAGATAAAAGTTACTAGTCTTTGTTGCAATGTTAAAATTTAATTTACAGGTAATAGAAGTAATAGTGTAACCACAGCAAAATAAATAGAACACAATATCTTGCAGGTGTAGATGGTAAATGTCTAAAGTAATACAGTAAATCTTTTAAATTGCGAAGTCATGTGTTATCTTTTAATTTCTATCAGGTAAAATAATTCACGTTTGTGCGAAGCTTATCAATTACCTTAAATCATAAAATAAACATAAAATGGAAAGAGAAAAAACTAACATCGAAGAACAAATTAAATATCTTAGTTTCCAGGTATTTCTATCAAATGTTTCGTCTACTTGTTACACATTTATGAAATCTATCAGTTTATTGGGTTGTAGTTCCAAAAAGAACTTACCGCTTTTCTCCTTGAAACTCCGTGTACTTATGTATTTTGACGCGCTGATCGCTAACATGATCGCTAAAATTGGCGCAAATTTGATTTACAAGGTCAAAAGTCGGAAAAAATGTCAAAAAATTGATTTTTTTGAGGTTTTTCTATGCTATTTCGGAAAATAATAGTCATGGAGAAAAATGTTTCGTACAAAAGTTGTAGATTATAAAAAAAAATACACATTTTGCGGTCAATACATTTTTTTGTCTGTCATTTTTTTCGAGAAAAATGGGATTTTTCGCTGCAAAACCACTAAATGCAGTTTTTAAATACATTGAAATGAAATAAATTTGACGAGTACAATTTGTCAAGACTCTATTAGTTTCGACGCTGTCTACTTACGCACTTTACCACAAAATGTTGGAGTTTTCAAAGTGCATGTTTTTCTTGTTCTTCAAAATGTTTTTTGGGGATTTTATTAAATGTTTTTTTAACGCATACTGAAATCGAGCTTTTCGCACGTCGTGTCGAAAAATACTGCTCGACACTTTTGCGAGAACCTCATTTCCTCTTCTTGTGATCTTTTCAAAATATTTTCAAAGTACATAAGTACACGGAGTTTCAAGAAGAAAAGCGCTAAGTGCTTTTCAGAACTTTATCTGTTTATTGAATAGAGGACTAGTTTTTACGAAACCTGACCCTAGCTAATACTATAATTTTGGTATGCGATATATGACATAATCTACTTTTCATTGTCAATTCAAATTGAATCAATGCAACCTTGGAATGTTCTGTCACCAGTGTCGTTAACCTACCTAAATTCATTTAAGCTAAAATATATATATCATGTTTACAAAGTTCGTAGGTTATGTTGGAATGAAAATTCGATATCAGTCACATGAACGTAGCATTTTAAAACAAAGGATATGACTGATCATGTTTTATCTCTTTAGATGTTCATAAGGTTCATAAGGTTGAGGTTCTATTAGAAATTCATGCGATCTCAATATTTTGAATTGAAAATCAAAAAATTTATTCGGAACAATGATACGTTCGGTGTATTGTGTGAATATTTTGCTCACCTTTTTTACCTATGTTTTTTGACTGTGTTCCCTTGGCCAACAGATTACACCACGTAGCACAACGATTTGTCGAAAAGCATCGAGGACAGAGTCCTCCTGCTCTATTTCTCAAATTTAGCGGATCATTGATGTGACCCTCTTCAGATGAGCTTACATCTTCCAATGATATTTCACCTTCTTCCTTCTCATCCAAAATTTCGATAACCTCTGTACAACAACTAGACAGATCGCTGGCCATTTTTAGACACTATACCTAATCTACCAGCCGTTTGTCCCAGTTAATCGAAAAATAAATTGAAAAATATTCTCAAAACAAGTATTTCCATGTTTATAGTTGAAAAGATCGTGCAGATAAAAGAATAGTGTTCGACATATTCAAGGTTAATCGCGTCACTGATGGATCGTAGTTGTTTGGTAATAATATAATTCCACTAGTTTTCGCGATCGTAAGGTTATTAATGTTAGATGGTCGTGGAGTATTTATAATACGGCAAAATCATCGATTAAAAATGTAATTAACGACGCGGATATTTCAAACTAAATACGTTCTTCACTTACTTCTCTGATCACATAGTACATACTTCAATGAGGACGATATGATCTATCATGATAGCAAGATCGAAAAACATATGGGCGGTTTTCATTGGTTGCATGAATATGCACGAATGCTGCTTACAGCTGCGCTCTTCGCGAATTACGAACCGCAAATCCTCTGACACGCTAACGTCGGATTGGCTAACACTTTAAAACCATACCGGGGTTTCTAGAACGCATATTTTGCAACATGTGTCATCTATCGTGTCCGCAAGACTCAATTTTTCGTTGAAACATCGACGTTAGGCTGAAAATACCTGGAGCGTCATGAAGCATGTACCTTCCCAGATACAACGGAATGACGTGGCTGTGATTGGCTGTTTTCATGCCGCTCGTTCATCCCGCACTATTCATGACGCTCCATGTACTTTCAACTTTAAGTTTATTCGGCACAAATAAGCTTCAAAATGATAGACCGAATTCCAATTGATCTTGACATTAGTCACATTCTTATCCAAAAACTAAAGAATAGAATCTTGTCGCATACTTGTACGAAAAATATCGTTCATTTGACTAGAAATCTTACTTACAGTTTGAATTCAATTTGCGGCGGTAGATTTCCGCCGGTACGGTTATGGACATTGTAGACCGTCCTAAAGTATGGCTATCACGGTACTCCTTCTCGTTCAGCTGTATACTTACTTTGCGTTTCGTAGCACCGTGCATTGGCATAGTTCATGAGTCTTATCGAAACCGACTAAAATTTCTGCCTCTCATACTGTTGAAACTATTTCCTACTTCATTTGTCATAATCGCAGTAAGTCCGCAAAAAATTACCATCGAAAATCGTGACAATTAACAACAACAACCGAAATTGCAATAATCGAATCGAGTGGTTCCCCTCGCCGCGATTGAAATTGTAGGTGGGGACATATAGGTATTTTGAGGGATAATTGAAATCAATCTAGGGGTACGACAAAAGATCATCTGGCACCACTGATCTGGTAGGACTGTTGTAGCCTTCGTGGACGTATATAATCACATGTATGCACTGTCTGAACACGCGTGCACCTAACCTCAATTTATCACCAACCAACGATATTTGGTAGTACTATTCTATAAACTGATATTTTGAATACCCAAAAATAAAAATGGTGCGTAAGAAAATAGATAATCGAATCCGGATTCTAATTGAGAATGGAGTCAAAATTGGTCACAGAACGATGTTTGTTGTTGTTGGCGACAAAGGACGTGACCAAGTGAGTAAATCCGGTTTAATATTATGACAAAATTGTTCACCTTGTAATTATGGCTTTGTAACTAATACCAAATACTTAAATTCATCAGGTTGTTATACTTCACCATATGCTATCCAAATCAACAATCAAAGCCAGACCATCAGTTCTATGGTGCTATAAAAAGGAACTGGGTTTCAGTAGTCACCGTAAGAAGCGAATGAAGACTCTACAACGCAAAATTAAGTCTGGCAAACTAAATGCAAATGAAGATGATCCATTCGAGTTGTTCGTTGTTTCTACAAATATACGTTATTGTTATTATTCCGAAACACATAAAATTTTAGGTAACACATTTGGTATGTGTGTCCTTCAGGTAAATGTCCTCCTTTATTGCTCTCTCGTTAGTTGCTTGCTTTCCTAAAATTGTTGCTTGCCTGATGTTTTTTACCTAACAGGATTTACCTACAAAACCTGTTGTTTTTACATCTTTTGATTATAGGACTTTGAAGCACTCACGCCAAATCTGTTGGCAAGAACTATCGAAACTGTGGAAGGCGGAGGTATAATTGTACTATTGCTAAGATCTCTGAATTCTTTGAAACAACTCTTTACTGTTAGTATGGATGTGCATCAGCGTTTTCGTACCGAGGCGCATCAGGTAAAAAAAACAGAAACTCGTTATTGGCAATTCGATTCTTTATAATATAGCGAACTGTTTGGTATGTAGGATATCGTATGTCGATTCAACGAGAGATTTTTACTTTCTCTTGCATCTTGTGATCGATGCCTGGTAGTAGACGATCAACTCCGAGTACTTCCCATATCCTCCCACAATTTAAAAATTGAAGCTATTGAAAATACAAATGTATCTGATGACCAAACGGAATTGGAGTTACTGAAAGAAAATCTTCGGGACACTCAACCCATCTCTGCACTGATTAACTGCTGCAAAACTGTTGACCAGGTGCGTTCTCCATCCTGAATAGAATGATTATTGCTTTGGTTACATGATGAAAACAAAGCGTAATCGAAATTGTTTAGAAGTATATGTAATATAATTCTTCCAATGTTAGGCCAAAGCTTTGCTCACATTTATCGAAACGATATCAGAAAAAACACTGAGATCGACCGTTTCATTGACGGCTGCTCGAGGACGTGGAAAATCTGCAACACTGGGACTAGCTGTAGCTGGAGCTGTTGCTTTTGGCTATTCCAATATCTATATTTCAAGTCCTAGTCCAGAAAATTTAAATACATTTTTCGACTTTGTTTTTAAAGGTGGGTATTTGTAATGTACATATTCGTGACAGTATTATCTCGAATTACATTATGACTAATATTGATTTGATAATAATTGTATTATTCTTTTTAGGATTCGATGCATTAGCGTATCAGGAACATTTAGATTATGGACTAGTACAATCTACTAATCCTGAATTCAATAAGGCCACAGTTCGAGTTAATATATTCAAAGACAATCGGCAAACTATTCAGGTGCTGTGAACAACCTTCTAACATCTGTTGCAAAGACCGAATGATTTATTCTGTCGCATTTTTGTTTTTATCACATCTAAAAATACAACCTAGGTTAATGAAAATTCGTAGATTAACTATGTTAACGCAACAAAAATCCCATTCAAGCTTTAGGCGCGAAAGTATTATCACAATTCTGATGTGATCAACGTACATTTCGTTTGCAGTATATTCATCCTAAGGATGCACACAAATTGAGTCAAGCAGAATTATTAGTCATCGACGAGGCTGCGGCGATCCCGCTTCCATATGTACAAGCAATGTTGGGGCCTTATCTAGTGTTCCTCGCTTCCACGATAAATGGGTAAAATTTCAGATCTCGATTTCCATGGTACAAATTAGATCTGTACAATGTATGCTTGATACTTTCCCATTGGGACGTACTACTTCATGTACGTTATTTACCTTTGATGTTATAGATACGAAGGTACTGGTCGTTCTCTGTCGCTCAAGCTCCTTCAACAGTTGCGGACGCAAACGACTGGATCAAATAAACACGAACGAAATTCTGGTTCCACTCAAGATAAGCAGACGATTGGACGACAACTACATGAACTTTCTCTTGAAGAATCTATCAGATACAAAAATGGTGATTCAATTGAGAAATGGCTCACGGAACTGCTTTGTTTAGATGCAACGGCACATTCTCCGATTGTATCTGGTTGTCCACCCCCAAACATGTGCCAGTTATACTATATCAACAGGTAGTTTGTTAATATGAATATTTCCGTTATCTTAGGAATGTATATTTTCATTAATCCAAAGCAGCACGAAAATCGAGAATACAATGCCAAGGAAAGCAGTCATTAGAAATTTTGAAAAACAATGTAAAAATTTCATTTAATCCGTCTATGATGTCTGAGCTTCATTTGACGACTATATTTTTTTTGAGATCAACGTTTCGAAAGTACCAATACGTTTTCCTTTTTCTAGAGATACTTTGTTTTGCTATCACAAAGCATCGGAATTGTTTTTGCAAAGATTAGTTGCTCTCTACGTAGCATCTCATTACAAAGTAAGTATACTCGGTGAGCCTAAGGTATCGATTAATTTTCCCATTTTTATGCAAATTTACGTAGTTGGTATGTTTCTTTTCAGAACAGCCCAAATGATTTACAAATGATGTCGGATGCACCAGCACACCATTTATTCTGTCTCCTTGGACCTGTTGATCCGGATAAAAACAGCTTGCCAGAAATATTGGTTGTTGTACAGGTCCGACAAAATCAGAACTTGATGCTAGTAAATCTATAGCCAGATAAAAAACCAGCACTGCAACGCTCGCATGCTTATTTTCCAGGTGTGTTTGGAAGGAGAGATGAGCAAAGCTGCTGTTGCCGATGGTTTGGGTAGAGGACGGAGAGCAGCCGGTGATCTTATACCGTGGACTGTTGCCCAACAATATCAAGATCAAGATTTTCCATCGCTAGTTGGTGCTCGAGTAGTTCGTATCGCTACACACCCAGATTATCATGGAGTAAGTACGAGGTTGAAAATGATACCTAATCTTTAGAAATAGGCGTTTTTTTGTATTTCTGCCATTATAAACGACATGCAACGTCAACATCGTTTTTCAAATTCAAAGATGGGATATGGCAGTCGAGCATTGGAACTGCTGAAACAATACTACGAGATGAAAATACCAAATATTGATGAGAAAATCCAGGACATTATGACGGAAATTGATCCGGTCGATGACTCGGAAGTACAACTACTCGAAGAAACTATTGGTACATATAGTGTTGGCCGCAAGGGAACATGATTTTCAAGCAATGGTTTTGGAACGAAATAACTTATTTGATTTATCAATCGATTCACAGAACCTCGCAAATCGCTACCACCATTGCTGCTGAAGTTAAGCGAGAGGAAACCAGAGCACTTGGACTATATCGGAGTGTCGTTTGGCCTTACAGAATCACTATTGAGGTTTTGGAAAAGAGCCAATTTCGTTCCCGTTTACCTAAGGTAGGGATCATTTGCTTCAAAAGGAAACTAATAAGCCTCAGTATTATTTTCATTATTTAGGCAAACCACCAACGATCTAACTGGAGAACACTCTTGTATAATGCTCTGCAAATTGCGAAATAGAGAGGAGGAGAATACTTGCTGGTTAGATGCTTATTGGACAGATTTTCGTCGTCGATTTATAACTCTGCTCTCGTTCTCGTTCAGTTCGTTTTCTCCAGCTCTAGCACTTAGTGTTTCAACGAACAAAAGCTTGACCTGCGATCCAGTTGGTAAATATATGCTGATTGGACAGGATGAAAATCCTATTCACCAACCAATTGAACAGAAGTAAAACTTGTTTATTTTCTTTTAGTACTATCCAAAGATGCGTTAAATATTTACTTCACGAGCTACGACATCAAACGTCTAGAAATGTATAGTAATAACATGGCTGACTATCATTTAGTGATGGATTTGATGCCTGCACTCGCCAAACTGTATTTTCTTAATATGATGGGTGATGTTCATTTTTCACCAGTTCAAGCAGTAAGTATATCATCTTAAGGTTACCATCTTTTGCGAACAGAGACGGAATGAATATCAGGCCACTCTTGAGTAAATAATTTATTTACACGTTTGCAGGCTATTCTCCTTGGGTTGGGTTTACAACATAAAACTGTCGATAAACTGGTAGAAGATCTGGGTCTCCCGTCGTCTCAGCTTTTGGGGTTGTTTAATCGAGTTGTCAGAAGATCTGTGCAATATTTAAATAGCGTTGCGGAAAGTTTCATAAAAGAAACTATTTCGAATAAGACGAGCATTAGTGATGGAATAAACTTGAACGTCACCGGTGGACACAGCATGCAGACCGAGTTGGAGGATGCAGCTAAGGTGTGATGCGAAATGTCAACTATGATTTTTAATAATACACGTATGAATTTCCTCTCAGGGGTTTCAGAATAAATAATGATCGTGTTTTCAGAAACTGAAAATCAAACAAAAAGCTGATTTGGAGAAGCTGAAACAAGAAAATCTTGACCAGTATGCCATTAAGGGCTTAGAAGATGAATGGGACAATGCTCTTGCTGGTAAAAAGGACAAAAATCTTATTTCCATAAAAACTGTAGCAAAACGAGAAGCTGATATCAGCAACGGTAAATCCCATGAAAAGAAGAAGAGAAAGCGTTTCTCGAAGTGAAATAGACTTATAGAATTTGCCTCAGATATTAAATGTACATTGAAATACCAACATTAATATGAGAAAAAAATAATGCAAAAACTGTATCATATAAACGCCATCGTTAAATTACTTTAATAACGATGAAAAATGTAAATTACAACAAACAATTTTTTACATCGGAGTATCACCTTTTTTTTTATATCTTGCACAAAAATGTATTAATTCATTGCGCATGATGATTTGAGATATAATTATCGACCATATCTCTGGGATTTTTTTAGGCAATTGAAAATAAACACCATTTTCAAAAAGATTTAAATGAAAATTTATTTTTTGTACAGTGTTACAAGACCCGAAGCGTCCTGATCCTTGTTTGAAAAATTCAACGTTTATTTAAAAACGTTGAAAATAATTATTCGAAGATCTTATTATCCATAATATATTTCAAACATTGGCAAATCAAATTTCGTTCGTGCTGTATGGAACGGGATAATAGTTTGTTGAGCAGCTGATTCGGTTTCGGGCCACGAGATCTTCTCTTCAAATTATTATGTACATTCAATTTTCCAGACGAAGAATCTTGACGTTTGTTACCGTTATCTTTTTGATTACAAATTTTATTTTGCTTATAATTTTTTCCCGTGTTTTTTGGAATATGCGACGTTGGTTGCGAGCTTGTGTTACTCTCCGGAGGGATAGATTCTAGCTCTACTTTCATAAACTTGATGGGCATCTCGTCTGGTCCATCTACAGAAAAAGAAAGAAGAAATAATTTTTATTATCGAGAGATCAGTCCTCTCGCGAGATGAATGAGAGATATGCATTAATAATTTGGCACAAACCTAAATCTGAATCTGTCCCATAGTCCGCGACTAAGCTGAGTGAAAGGGGATTACTCTCGTTTTGGCAATTTTTTTCTTCGATGACAGAAATATTGTTTGTACTTTCAGTTTTACAATCATCGTCGAAATTTTCTGTGTCGCTTGTACATTCTCGCAGATTTACTAAAACATTCAATCCATTATCAACGTCAATTTATGGGAAGATGATAAACCGGTTTTATGCACTTACATGTACCAGAGAATGGACGTATACCACTGTACAGTTGAAGTTCAGAATCTGGGACCACTAACGGTGCTCTATCGTATCGTTTTCGACGACGACGTTTTTTTAATCCTTTGCCATCATTTTTGGAAAACTTGTTCTCGGTGATTGTCTTTTTTTCCCTAATCACTTCGGATCGATTTTTCTTTTCGACTGCTTCTGCTTTTTGTTGTTCAATATTTGCCTTTGTAGGATATCTCCTGTAAAATAAGCAAAAATGTACAAAATTGTTTAATGAGAGTTCGTTCGCGTTTCCTGATAAATAGTATCATGTTGTTTACGCTTTGCGTTCCTGTATCCATCTGGCAATATCCTCTGGGGTTGTAAGATTTTTCATCCTTTGATAAAGACCAGTTGAGTGTTGCATACTAATGTGTTTTTCGACAAGCTTTTCGTGTGCTGAGAAAGTACAGCCGTCTATACCACAAACTCTATGTTCCATCATGTGACGTTCGAGGTAATCTTTCGAGGGGAATTCTCTGTCACAAACTTCACAATAATATTCCTCTTCGTCTTCTGTACTCTGGTAATTTTCATCTCTGGTGTCGTAAGGTTCGTCGTTGTCTGAGTACAGACCCACCTGTAACGCGTAGCTTTGAAGTTTAATAAGCAGCAAAGTCGCAACTGTCGGATAAGAGTAGTCCCGAAACGGGTATGTAGTACATTTTCTGTCACCCTTAAAAGCTTGCGAAAATGATTTTACAATTTATGTTATTTGGAATGAATGAAATTTAATTTCGACAAAGCAAGAGGTGCAAATTTTGGAAAAGAAATACGAATATGTGCAAGATGAAACCTTGAATACAAATGATATTGAACATGTGAGACACATTTGTTGAGAGAAAATATTTACTCTTCAAATGCATGAAACGGTCCTAGCAAAATTGCAGAGACATACAATTACGGTAAGTATATAAACTTTATTATCATGCTTACCATGAAATAATATCAAATCCTCTGGCGAAGGCACATGTTTTTGTAATACAAATGGATGGAAGTTTACAAATAAATAATTATCAATTGCTTTCCACGGATGTATCTCGACCAAACTGGTAAGTAACTTTGATTTCAAACTTGACCATAAATATTTTTTATCTCATAGGTACCCGAATCTTCAAACAATTTTTGAGGTAGCCGTTTCCAAATATGAGATTATAATTTTGATGTTTCAAGTGGTGGATTCAATGTTATGCATATATTTCCATCGTAAAATATACGTTTATACGATGATGATTCATTAGATTGGTTTAACAAATTTTGAAATATGTACAGCTTATTCCAGTTCATTTCTCTGTTATATCATACGTTTGTATTTTTTGCAGGTGTGGTCATGTGGTTATATGATATTAGTGATATTCGGACATCACGAAGCAAAAAACAAATAACATTGCAACAAAGCATCTGACGTATAATATATCTTCAAGTCACATTGAGAATTGACATAGAATCAGGTATACCCATGGCAACGATGCCTTGATATTGTTTGCGTAGCGGAGAGAGATGAATTTGATAATGTTGCGAATGTCAGAATTATGATGTTTAGAAAATGTCGATTTGAGTGATATTACAATATTCAGTTAAACAAAGATTAGATTCATTTGAAAGCCTGCTAAAATCTGTTTCAGATTTGTGGTGAGAGCGAATTAGTGGAGCTTTATTATCCATAGCTTCATAGATTATGGAATCAAGAGTAACAACATAATTAGAAGTTATAGAAATATTTATTCTTACAATAGGATTTCCAAATACAAATTTGTCTATTTCTCGTGATCTTTTCACGACTAATAACATAAATGATAAGCTTCATGCAATTGCAATTGCAATGTGTAAGTTAGGTACTAAGTTCATGTAAGAACTATGACGAATAATTGTTTGTACAGTGCTAAACGATAAGTGAACTTTGAAAGACGAAATTGACTAATAAAAATAATGGAGGTATAACGTTTTGTGAATGGTAAAGTAAGCAAATTTGCTCCGAATTGTGAGCACTGAGTTGCAGCCACAGAGTATTTCCAAAAGCAAATTCAATGGAATATTATATTGTAAATTATCAGCACAATATAAATCGTTTTGCAGATGAGTTAAATGTTTTCATCATAAATAACCAAAAATTGTCTCTTCACAAGTTGTGATCTACTTAGATTCTACATAAGCTAGGTAGCTCAATCAAGTATGAAATGAGATTATCTGGTTTTCAAATGAATAATATTTATCAAGAATACTCATTTATTTGTTCATCTTCTGTTCTGATGCAAGTTAACTTTGTACTAAATTCTACACGATATAATACGAATAACTTGAATAAATTGAGCATTGTTTTCACATTGAGAAAAAAAATTCAAATCTGTTTTACAGCAATAAAATTGTTGCGTTACTTGATTGAACATCATTGACTTCGGACGAGTAAGTTTGGACATTTCTAAAAATTAATATTACAACGTTCACGACGGAATAACGAATTATTTGTTAGGAGGAGTAGCCTATAGCTTAGGACTGAGCCTTTTCGCTGGAAGGCTGCAGCTCCTCTGCGAGCCCCGTTTGCTCTGTTTGTTCAGTTGCATCAACACTTTTTTCAACACTCGTAGATTCAATTGAATTCTTATCACTTGTCATTTGACCACCCTGCAATCAAAGTAATCCGTCAACAGCCGAAGTAACAACTTGGCATTTTAGATCCGGATTGTGCTTCGAATACTCGCATCAAGAATTAAACAAATATACTTTTTTGAAATAGTTTACATCGAGGAATAAATAAAAATACTTATTTTCAACAACCCAATTGCAATTTATATAGTTAAACAAGAAACCTGACTACATGCAAATCACAGCAACTTGAAGTATACGTCCGCTTATGTAGAGCGTCCGAGGTTAAAGCCTACAGTTGCAATATGATACCTCAAATCAGTGCTGATGAATTGAAATATTTCACAGTGAATTCATGATTCAGTGCAAAGAAACAACGACATTGTGAAACGTATTCATCAAGCTGGTACAAATATGTTCAATATCTTTTCAGTTCATAATTACCAAAATTAACTCTGTGATTATAGAAATTTTGTAAATATTTTGAAAAAGTTTTCCAATTTGCTTTGTTTAGATGGTTTAAAAAAATAAGCGTGCAAACTGGGTATAGTATCCTAACATTACTTTTGTTTATCTTACATGTTAGTCGAATGGAAAAATTGAAAATATGCTATATGCTTCAACTTTTATTTGGAACTCCTCAAATATATTATATGAAAGTTTTCCGGAAAAAAGGGCTGACTTCATTTGACCAGCCTAATGTTTGTACAAACAGGAGCAACAGCTGATTTAAGATTCGATTTTTATCAATCGACACTGTAAATCTTCAGTTCACGTGTAGACAATGTTACATTAAATCAGGACCAGATTTAAGTAGCTGATGTTCAGTTACGACCTAAATTTGATCCTGATTAGCATGAATACGGTACCTGGTCAGCGTTTTTTGCCAAATATTCCGTCTTCGCATCCCGAATCATGCGTGTTACTTTGTTTCGCAAATCTTTAAATTCGTCCCATTCCTTGGCATCTTTGTTCTTCTTCGCTTTGGCATACAGTTTATTTTTCTTCACAATTTCACTACGGATGTCATCTGTCATCCATGGTTTTTTCAACTCTAATTCCTGAATGCGAATGAAAAACCGTAGTTAAATATTTCATTTAGATACAAAGTTGGATATTATAGTATCAGGTAAAATATCTAAAAATAAAATTGCTTTAAAATTGTTTCTATGTAAACTTTATCCCACCGATGAAGTAAACTTGCGCTAGCTAATTTGATTACATGGTGATCATTCGTTTATTGATTTCTGCAATTTATCTTTCCTCAGGATACTTCAGTGAAACATGAATACAATTTAATGCATAGAAAAAAATACCAAATCAGCTAACTTTTCACTCGTAGTGATCATCAAAGTTATCGAAATAATATGTGTAACGTACCTCGAGTTTGCTGACTTTTTTGAAATTATTAATGCTTTTAGACTTCATGTTTGTACCACAAGGCGGAGGCCGTGCGCGCATGTGTGGTAAGCATTGTGGTGGTAACATTCCACGAGGAGCAGGTCTCATCGGTGGGCCACGAGGTCCCATTCCTCTTGGTCCCATCATTGGTTGCATCAACATTGGGGGCATACCTCGTACTCTAGGACCAAACATGGGCATTCTTCCTCTAGGACCAGGTGGTAGTGGTGGACGTTGTCTCAGTGGTCCAAACATAGGATTCATAGGACGTGGTGGTAGTCTCGGGGGTATGCCAGCTAGCCCCGGTGGTGGTAGTCTACTTCCAAACCGAGGGGGCGGCATAGGGCGCATGCCAACCGGTGGCATTCGAGGCCCCATCAATGGTCCTCTGTTTAGTGGACTCATATCACGAATTAACGGCTACGGTTTACGATCTGCGGGTTGAACAATGAAGAACCAGCCAGGCACCTTGGGCAATTAAGGTTATCCCGTCGAAATGTCACGTACGATGTACATCGATATACAATTATAATATTACTGTCCACGATTTATTCACTCGACATTACTGATTAACATTAATTATATAATTGATACTATATTCCACTGTATTAAAGTATAATTATTCACGCGGTTTTATGTCCCGACAAACATACACCTATCTTCTATCACCCAAGCACAAGCACGATTTAACCATAGAAGTTGAAGAATTGAAGAAAATTGAAGAAAACGATTGAAGGTGAATTGGCAAGGTGCAGAGTATATGACGGGGAGGACAACAGAATCGATTGCAGCGCTCGCTGTGGAGAAACTTTCGTTAAATCATGCTCACGTTAAGTAATATCATTGGTTAGGAAATGGACATTAGCTAAGGTTATTCGGGTAAAGAGCATGATTTAATGCGCGCGTCAGATGTATTCGTTGCGCAATCTTAAAACTGCTTAAAACCACTTGAAACTCGTGAAGGCAGTGTTGCCAGAATAGTATTCCAGAGACCACTAGTGTCTACTCGGAAACTACGGAAAAAATGTAGAGTGGTTACGTCTTACAAATTCCTTTACCAAGAATTAATGATAGCAATTGTACATACAGGTCTGGAATATGTCGCTGCGGGCGATGATCAAAAAATGGTCTATTTTGGCATTTAACTTCCTGGCCGTATAGCGCAACGATCGCAGGACCTCTAGAGACGTATGCGTACACAACGCAACGATTTGAAGGGTCCACGGTGGTACACACGGGTGCATTAATGCCTGAATCGTCAAGGTCAGTTGGCTGCCGTATGAGGGACATATTCCATGCGAGTGCCGCCCAGCCAACTTATTAACAGGTCCAGGCATTAATGCACTTGTGTGTATACACAGATCTGGAAACTACGGTGGTGGGGACGGTGTCATTTAGAGAGGCGAAATCGAATTGTTTGGTGCCCGGCCGCGAGGTGCGCTCCAACGTCGAGGTCTGTGAGTGTGAGAGAGAGTGTGGCTATCTCTTCTGATATATCTACGTTTAATTTGCTTCAACATTGCAGCGCACCTTGCGGGCAAAAGCTGAACAGATGAAATTTGCCTCATTGAGTGAGTCCGTTCCCGCCACAGAAAATCGGCGGAGATGCTACACGTGTACTGTGTACGACCGTGGGAGGGCCCTAGAGCGCATGCGCTCCAATTGGTGGTGCTGAGTGCGCATGCGCCTTAGAGGGTGTACGCAGTGCGCATGCGCTCTACAGGTTCTCCAGCTCGTTGCGCCCGACACGGCTCGAAAGTGAAATACCAAAAGAGACCGTATTCGAACCGTCCCCCGCCGCCACAAAATTAACCGCGTTTACAGACTTGTATGTATATGCACGACCGTGATCCGGATGCATCCTTGTGCTGACATAATTAATGTCACCGAGTTTCAGACGAGTTCTCCCGTCTACTAATTTTATGATTCACACCCGATTAAAGTCGCTGAGGCGTATTTTTGTTCGTGATGAGTGGTGATAACACAGACAATTAAGACTGTGTTTACACTTTAATGTTAATTGACATTTACGAGATTGTAGCATTAATTTGTCCACTTAATCACGTTCGGTGTCGTGCGATCAGTGCCTGTTCAATTTTTCATTCATTTAATCCAAGAAATCTATCAGTGATAATTCGTTCTTTGCACGAATGATTTTTTGTTGAGTCCTATACGCAATTCACAATAATGGGTGTGGGTCTGAAACCATTGGAATTTACTGATTGTTTGACAGATAGTCCATATTTTCGGGAAAATCTGCATTATCACGAACGCGAATTAGACAAAACAAGTCAACAAATCAAAAGGCTTATCAAGGAGGTGAAAGACTTGCTGTCAGCTGCTAAAAGTATGTTTTCAACGTTTGTACCTAATTTGACGTGATACGGAATAAGTTGTACAATGTATCGTGTCGAATGAAACAAAAATTTGGTCCGACTATGAGAAATAATTGTCAATTTTATGTTAAAAAATCTATCAATCTGCCGAATAAATAAAATGTTACAACATTATCATTTGATGTTTGAAAGTAAATCAATTAAGCATTCTTTAAGTAAACATTATTTGGTGGGTAGTACTCTACTCCTTATCGCGTAATGTGTAGTGTTATATAACATGAAAAATTGGAATAGCGGCAGAGTTGACCATTTGTTTCTCTAGATTATATTCATCTTTGTTATCCTTGCAGATTTGTCTCGAGCTCAAAGAACATTTTCAAAAACCTTGCAAAACTTTAGCTTTGAGTGTATTGGAGAAACTCAAACAGAAGATGAAACTCACATATCGCAGAGCTTAACAGAATTTGGAAAACTTATTGCGTCGATCGAAGATGAACGTGACCGTATGGTAAATTTGAAAAAACATATTCAGTACACAATACTAATAATTGGATGTAAATCAATTTAAAGAACATGAGTATTTAGCAATGGGATCAATCATGTACATAGTTCGCTGATTTCTGCGAAGAAATTGACAGTTTCATTAAAAAAAACAACTCAGAATGATTGAAAATATGTTAGGAAAAAAAGAATTTTTTTTTAGCTCTATATGTTTTTATATTTCTCTAGTAATATTATAAACCTCATGCAAATCAAGCTTGTTTCAAAACATGAAAATAAGGATGCTGACAATATTTTCAACATGTTTTCGTACATAATTGGATGAAAACTACAAGGTTTTGAGATTTGGTGAATATAGTTCATTGTATAATTTGTATTGAAATATAACACATGATGAGTTTAGTATACGATGATCAGTTTTGCCGACGTGAGGTTGAACACAATGTGTATTGTACACGTATACATAGTAATCATGTTATTTTAATCAGCGATTTTATCGGCTGCTATCAAATGTGAATGACTTGTGTATTTTCCAATCTCGTTGGACATTGATAATGATAGGGAAATTACGTTCACATCCATGCATCAGTGCTATGTTCTTATAAAGCGAAATAATTGAACTGAATATTCGTGACAATTGTAGTTCTGGTTCTGCATCATAAATTCACGGGAATTGCATTATTTTGTCTAAAATCGTCTCAAACATGTTGAAAGAAACTAGTAGGGTTGTTCGTTGCCATAGAAATCCTTTGCAATTCAATACAAGTATTTTCTTGCCTCACAGAATCGAGCATATTACAAAAAATATTTTAGAATGGAGAATGTCTTCTTCATTCTAAATTTCTTCTTCTAATTTTAAATTTTTGATCAGCATTATTGAATTGACATAGAAATTACATGTAATTCACACGTGCTACTCACATGCGATTGTGTAAGTAGCAGGTTGATGTTTGGAAGCTGTGGAAAGATAATGCTGTAACAAAATATTTCTATAGATTGAATTCAATTTAATTTAGACTCGTAGAAAAATTTGATATAAAAAAAGTATTTGAAAAATTTGATATAAAAATATTGCCTATTACTATCTGGATAAACTAGCTGGGAAAATAATACGTATTATAAAACGTATTCATATACAAGAATCGAAATATACATATTTACTTTTAACACTCCATTACACGCGTCATCTGATGCCTATTTAAAAATGCATGGCGACGTATCTGTCAGATACATACGCGTGTAACGGAGTATTAAAAAATCATTAATATGTTCACATTTTCGTCTTCAATGTATGTATTGTTTTTGGTAAGATTGAGAGTGATGAGCAAATCGTCGCTTTGTGAAAAAAATCATAATTTTAAATTACTTTTTTCAATTTGCAGCTTGAACGTGCATATGATCAAATAATATTACCATTAGAAAGATTCAGAAAAGAACATATCGGCGGCGTCAAGGTGAATTTTTTTGTCTTTTATTGCAAAACTTCTTCATCATATTTCAGTCAGTTCGGTCGCACAATGTATCAGTAAACGTTTTTTTCAATTTTAGGAGGGGAAAAAGCGGTTCGAAAAGCAAACCATTAAATTTTGTCAAAGTCAAGAACGTTACTTAAATTTATCAATGAAAAAACAGGATAATGTTCTTCAAGAGGTAAACGAGTTGTGCGCTTATAATATGCAGATGCTTGATAGTTTTTCTTCAAATCAATTCAGTATGTTCACGCGGGTCAAAATTCTTTTTTCTTCGGTAATCAAGTTTTTCAACTGTGAATTTCAGGCGGATGCAACATTGGACATGGCGGAGAGACATTTTTGTCAAGCGAGTTTGGAATATGTGTTCTTGCTTCAGGAAGTACAAGAACGGAAAAAATTTGAGTTTGTAGAAACGGTAAATAATATTTACAATTGATAGAATGACAAACGAGTCGATTTATAATTTTATTGGAAATAAGCGTCACGCAATTGAATACTACTTGAATGCCGTTCATCGGCGCCATTTTTTTTATTGCTATGTCATACAGGTCTGAAATGCAATGTTAATTTTGCAGCTCCTTGGGTTCATGTTTGGCTGGTTAACCTTCTATCATCAAGGGCACGAAGTTGCAAAAGACTTCAAACCTTACATGACGGAGTTGCAGTTGAAAATACAGAAGGTTGATATTATTTTGATACGATGAGAGTTGGTTGGGATATTCAAAGATGAATAATATTGAACTGATTTACTCTATGATGTTTCGATAATAAAAAACGGGCTGAAGCCAGTCTTTAGTTGGTTCAGTGGAGGCGGCTACAGCAATTAATCAAACATAGTCAAACCAGCTGGAGGTTTTTTTTTCTTCTTTTTCAATTAACCATCACCCTTAAGTCAATGTTTATTATGAATGCTAGATGAATACTATGATGGAACCTGGTGGATTGCATTTTTCAGAAAAAAAACCACTTAAAATCCGTGAAACGTTATTTTGTTAATCTGATATTACTTAACATTAGATATTGAGATACACTTGAAAAAGTGGTGTCCATAATTCATTATAATAGGTGCAGCACTATTGTTCGATGCAACGTCAAACAGCTTTCAAAATGATAGGCAAAAAATATTCCGTTGAGTAAACCGAATTGCAAATTTTGTGAACAAACACGAAATATCAACGTAGCTACTCGCTGCTGTGTCGAGTTTGCATTACTTTTATTTCAGATTGCAGATCGGTAACCGTAAATTCTTTATCTATCAAGCTTGAAGTAAATTGATATTCATTACAGAATTTTTAGTACTGCACATACATTTAAAACAAAATTTTTGATAAATATCGATGAGTGGATTACCTTTGCATTGAATAAATTAGTCTATCTATCGTACACGCTTACATGTTCATACTTTACGAAAATCTATAATGAAATTACGTAACGAAAAGTAAACAGATGATAAAGCATACTCCATTATGTTTGGTAAAATTCATTTATAGGTTTCAAAAATTTGTCAAACGATTGTTCGTAACCATCATATTTCCAGGATAGTATTCGTCCATAATGAAACATTCATTGTTGATTCATTGGCTAGACGGTGATCATGGAAAATATGCTTCGCACTTCTCTGATATGCAGTTAAGGATTTTATGGCAAATATTTAACGCCAATTGAAGGAAAACTGAAATGAAAAGTAACAATAAGTCCCGAATAGAATGGAACATTAAGAAAAATTGAAGTTTATGTCAGAAGTTATTTGAAGTCACTGATTTTCAAACTATTTGCAGTTTCAAATTGCTCGTAAATCCAAATGATATCTGTCCGATTTTGCCCAGGAGCACACGTATGACTTCTTGACTAAAATCGTTGTTTAAATTCTCCTCAAACGAGCTTTAAGTGTTTTTAATGAAAACAAGTATAAGATCAATTTCCACACTATGGTAGCATAAAGTGTTTTGCCGGTCATATCCAAAATACTGACGTTAGATTCGTGTATTACAATAGTCCCTCGGGCATAACCGATCGTGAGAATAGTCTTTGAAGAAATATTATTTGACGTATGAAAATTGCGTGCTGGATACCACCAATCATAGTTTGACAGATTGTTACCAATTTCAGTTCTATAGATATGTATCCGTAGATGTAACCCGTTTTCTGTTTGGTAAAATTATAACACGATAACTTGCATGCGATATAGCTTACTAAATTACCAATTTTGTGTGTGTGTGTGTTTCACAAGACAAGAGAGAATTTCCTCGCCACGAAGGATAAGACTGAGTCGCTCATGAATAAAATGAAGGAGATGAAGAAGGTAAGATCTAGATCACTTCTGTAAATCACCAAGTCGACACCTCAGTTTCGAAATGACAGGAGCATAATTGATCATACGATTAATATCACGATTTGTGACCGCAATCTTCATTGATTCTTATTTTCGGTTATAGCCTCCAGCTGAAACAGGGAATAACAAGTCAAATTCGCGTGAAGGATATCTATTTCTCATGGAAAAAAGTAGGTCCAACAACAGATTATCAAATGAATCGAAGAATGACATTCGACCTTTGATGTATTAGAATATATTTAATTACAGAGGCCTTTGGAACGACATGGACCAAGCAATATTGTACATATCAGAAAGACAAGAAGGAATTTATAATGATACCATACAATCAATTGACTGGGAAGTTTGTAAGTATACAAATTCAGATGATGGCACTAGTTCCAATAATGATTGGGTAACATTATTATATTTTTTTTCTTCAAAGAATGCTAAAGAAACACTGATTTTGGCGTCATGCGTACGTCGGATGTCAGATTCCATCGAAAAGCGCTTTTGCTTCGATATCACAGCAGTCGATAAGTAAGTTTGTTGATTAACTACTAATTTTTGAAATGGTATATGCATTGTACTATTTTCAGGCCAGGAATAGTATTTACATTTCAAGCATTATCTGAGACGGATAGAAAATTATGGATGGATGCCATGGATGGCAAGGAACCGGTATGTAATTTCCTGCCACGACCGTGTTCATCCAAAAATTATACAAAAATCGTACCGATCAAATATAAGAAATTTCATTTTCAGACATACGCTGTTCAAGGCTCGTCAGTAATGGTAGAAGAAACAGGACTCGATGAAACGGGCTTTACTTTTGTTTCCAAATGTATTGCTGTATTGGAAGATAGAGGTGTGAAAGTCATTGACTGTTATGGGATGTTTAATTATATTTTTACGGAAATAATATGAACTCGCATCTTTCCATAGGACTACTTGAGCAAGGGCTCTATAGAGTTGTAGGAGTTTCTTCCAAAGTGAATAAATTGATAGCAATGGGTTTGGACCGAAGGAAATTAGATAAATTAAACTTGGACGATCGATTCGAGTGGGAAAGTAAAACCATCACGAGCGCTTTGAAAACCTATCTGCGAACTTTGTCTGAACCTTTGATGACCTTTCGTCATTATAACAGCTTCATAGCAGCTGCGAGTGCGTATAGGTATTTTTTATATTGCCATTTTTACCCTCCGTTATACTGTCGAATCTCTAATCATAATTTGTGTAATTATAGCTTTACATTTTTGATCATATTGCCAATCATTCTTGCAACGTTAAATTTCCAATCACATGGCTAATTATCGCAATTCGATGCTGCTGAGTAGACTCGATTTATTCTACAATATTATGTATATGATGCAAAATTGGATAATTCAGATTTCCATAGTAGTTTAGTATTTAAATATTCGTATCTTGTTTTGATTCTAATTCTATTTTGTCTCAAACTGTATATTGATAAGCTTGTTATAGAATACAACAATCCCCTCGTAATTTTATTTAAATGATACATTCTTGACTGATTTTGTCTGAATGTCTGATTCAACACCACTTCATAATTCGTGCAGTTTGATATCGGCATAAAACCAAATTACTTATTAGCTTCATTGGTATTTTTACAGAGCAAGAGAATAAAGAAGTACGGATCAAAGATATTCATACACTGGTGTACCAACTTCCGAATGCAAATCTGAATATGTTATTACTTCTGATGAATCATCTCAGCAAGTGAGTATTTTTCTGCACAGCAAAATTTTGAACACATATTGTCCTCTCAGAAGTTCAACGGGGCTAATTGTTGATCGGATCTTCTTCTTTCGAGACCTAATGGTTTTTGTGACTAAAATTTACAGTGTAGCTAAGAAAAGTGATAAAAATCTGATGACTACAGCGAATTTGGCAGTTTGCTTCGGTCCTACTTTACTTCGACCAGAAGAAGAAACTGTTGCATCGATAATGGACATAAAATTCCACAATATTGTTGTCGAAATACTAATCGAAAACTGTCAAAGAATTGGAAGTGGTCCGCCTCAAGAGAATGCTCTGTCACAGGCAAGCCCACCAATAAATTTGAAACCACTACTCCCTGAAACTAAAGAAATTCATAATACTACGGGGAATGGAACAGCAGTATTATCAAGATATTCTGCGCATACAGCTGTTCCAACGACGCATGCCCATGTGAGATCAAATTTATTATGTCAGATATATTTGTCTACAGTCATTGGTTAATGAATCATTATTAAAAATTTATTCCGTATCAAACAGTTGATTACGCGATCATATTACGATGGACCAATGTCAGTTGCGTCGGTATCATCCCTTGATACCAGAAAAAATGGAGATTTCGAAGAAATTGACCACAACAGTCAGAGGATACCTCTGTATCCCGAGTCTCGAGCAGGACGCATTAAGCTACCCAGTACAAATTTTCTATACCATTCGGTGGATAAAGGTAAACAGTCATGTATAACTGAGTCATTATATGTACCATCATTATTGACTGTGAATCGTTGTAAAAGATTTCTATTATTCTCGCAGTCTGATATTTTTTAATGTTGATGTGCTGGAATTGTTTCAAGTACGTGATATCAAATTTTGTCAATTATTTCGGAATTTTTTTAATTCTTTGATACATATTAGGAAGCGGAAATACGAGTAGTTCAAGTGAGTCAGTTGCTTCGGATCCAAATCCTTGTTCAAACGAATTGCCTATTAAACATAAACGTGGTGCGATGATGGACATGCACTATACTCCAAGTTACCAGCAACGTGGAAACCCACCGCTAACTGTGTAAGCAAACATGATCAATTCACTTACAATTACAAAACTATTAGTTTATCAATAAATCGGATAAATCTAACGGGGAAGACATTCGGGTATCTTGTTTCGTATATAATTTAAGTTAAGTTACGAGAAGTTCTGAAAGGTCACAGCCTGCACAATAGGATGATTTCATGTTAATCTCAGTTTGCATACAATTCAACATTTGTCTTTCATATATTGAAGGGTCAATGCATCACCAGGGAGCGGACGATCTAGTCCAGGACAAGCGGGTATTTGGTACGTTGTCTTCACATTTCTTTTATGAATTTTATAAGCAAGTGGTTACAAGTCTGGCTTTCTAACAAAGTGTCATGATTTCAGGAGAGTGAGGACATTATACGCTTGTATGGCAGAGAACGACGGTGAATTATCATTCGAACCTAATCAAATAATCACGAATGGTACGTTATTATTATTTTAACTAGTAATGCCTGAATAGAAACGAAGCAGGAAGTTTCTTTTGCTATACTATTGTTCGAAACCACGTGAAATCGAATAAATTCGTTACAGTAAAAACGTCATTGGAACCTGGATGGTTGGAGGGAACTTTAAATGGAAAAACAGGGCTGGTTCCTAAGAACTATGTGGAGCAATTGCCGTAAATACAAACTGAGAAGTGCCTAATAGTTACTCATCATGTATTATAGATTTTCCACCACATTCTTGTCATATAAACATTCCGAATGTAGTTCGTTTGTGGTCTTCCTGCTTTTTCATTGCATTGGTAATGCAGTACACATAATTAAGGATTTTTCGAACCAACTTGGCATTTCAATCGCATTTTGTATTACTTGAAAGATGAAATAATGTCAAGAGAGAGAGAGAGAGAGAAAGAGAGAGGAGGGAAAGATAGAGAGCGAGTGAGAGAGAGAAAGAGAGAAAGAGAGAGAGAGAGAGAGAGAGAGAGAGAGAGAGAGAGAGAGAGAGAGAGAGAGAGAGAGAGAGAGAGAGAGAGAGAGAGAGAGAGAGAGAGAGAGAGAGAGAGAGAGAGAGAGAGAGAGAGAGAGAGAGAGAGAGAGAGAGAGAGAGTTTCGGATAGTCAATAATCTATGCACATCTAGATTCATGGATGAAGAGCCCATTGCTCAACTTTATTATTTTGTACATAAACTCCTGGGAATATACGTGCATTGACGTGTGCCCTTGTCCGCTTAATATATACGTCATATTTATTGATAACCATATAAATTTTATTGTTGGCAATATCAGATTCCTGTGGTAACATTATTTGTAAATATAAAGTAGAAATATACGTATTGTATAATATATAGAATACATCGCTATGGAAATTTGCAATAGAAGTTGTCTGTTATTTTCTTCATTAGTCTTACCCATCTACCTATCCTAAAAGTTATATTTTTCCGAAATTAAAGACGGACTCAGTGCTCGAAACGTTTAGATTCAGATACTAAATTAGTGACAGGGGTGGATATAGAACTGACCGAGGGTTGAAATTTTATGGCTATTTAACCTCAGTCAGTCAGCTGACCATTCCCAATAGTAATTATTACGAGTAATTATTAGTAAAAGCAAGGGCTATTTACTGTGAAAACAAAAATGTATAACAGTCTTTAAAAACTTTATTGCGTTGCTTCGTGCTCTGTTAAATATCGGCTAACAATAAGTATACAGTGTTACGTAGTATATTCACTGATATCCAATCAGCGCTAGTGATAGCTAGTGACTACTACCTGTCTGACTGTACCGTGTGCACTGTGTACTGTGAAGACACGTACACTTGCCACAGCTGTACGCAGACGCACTTCGCATCGGCACGATACCGCACGATACCTACCGCGTGCCCGTCGTTATGATGTATTTAGTGCGACGTTGGCAGTGTTATTTACGTGGCATGTGAAATACGAATATTGAAAAGTTTTTTCACAAGTCCAGTGACCTTTGGTCCGTTGCGCGGGTGAACATGATATCGTTCGAAACCGTAATTGGGTACTGTACCTTATTTGCTGTTTTGTCAATAATCTTGGTAGGTGATGACAAGACAAAGGTTATGTTGATCTACAATAAATAACAAAATGATCAGATATTGTGAATTTGAAATACTGGGACAATATGCTCTTCGGTTGATTATTGCAAAATTTCAGGTTGTACTACTCAATCGACGAATTCAGAAGTTTAAAATGGAAATAAAATGTAGGCTAAATAAATATTCAGATATGGTTTGGCGAAACAGATTTCAATTGTTAATTACACACAGTTAACAATTGAATCAAAGATAAATTTTATTTTCCTTGTGGCCTGGATCATCAAATTATTATTCAATTAAAATTAATGAACGTCGATGAAATATTTTTTTAGAAAAATATTAAACAATACCATGTACATTCTTTGTAACCCCAGCTGTTTGATAGCTACGTGAGAAATCTTATTGAATGAAAGATGAAAAATTATACCAACTACGAATAACTTATTATTATAGCTTCAACTATTTCTACTTCTTTTTTTTTACCTTTTCCCAATAGAAACAGGCATGATTATTTCTGTTGTTTACCTGATAATAGTTAAGTCATTTAATTTGCGGCAGTTTGGTTTGGTTTCTTAAAAATTGAAATTTTTTTTACCATGGGAGGTAAAAGATCATGCCGAAGAATTACAAAATATATCGTATTAAGCTACGTAGATAGATAATATTCAATTCAAAATGTTGTATAAACAACTCGTTAGGGGAAAAGCCAGTTTGTTCGAATTATTTTTCGTGTAAATGATGAGATACATGAATTTTTAGCTCTGTTTATCCTTCTACATTACTACAACTTCGTATCCACAAATTCGACGGCACGAAGAAGAGACTTATTTCAAATCTGGTCGTTCTGGGCAGCAAGAAAAGTGTCCATCGATTAACGACAAATGGAGTTTGCACCTCAGCATCATTGTTCCTGCGTATAACGAAGAAGAGAGACGTAAGCTATTTTCTCATCAACTAGATGAACTACATGAACATTTTTTTTTACATGGGTAAATCATATAATGATATACGACGAGCGATTATATGAATTTAATAGTAATTTAAATTGTGTGATTTGATGAATTGCATTCAATAGTGCCACCAATGTTGGATGAATGTATTGAATATTTGGAACACCGTAAGAAATCTGGACTCACGTACGAAGTGATAGTAGTCAGCGATGGAAGTACTGATGATACTGTTGACGTGGCGCAAAAATATAGTAGCAAATATGACACTGTTCGTGTGCTCGATTTGATCGAGAATAGAGGAAAGGGTGGTGCTGTACGCTTGGTGAGTCATCATTCACATTTTTCGTTACGAACACGAATTCCAATTCGCGCGTGACACTTCGTGAATATTTTGGTCATTTTCTGATTCGTTCCTGATTTCAGGGAATGCAAAGTGCGAGAGGTAGCGTGTTGTTGTTCGCCGATGCGGATGGTGCCACGAAATTCAGTGACTTTGAAAAATTGGAGAGTAGTTTGAAGAGCATTTTAAGTAGTAAGTGGCATCGTTAATTGTATTCTATTGTATTTTGTCAGTGTTAATCATATTATAATCACTTGGAGGTACGCTTAGTTATCTATGTGTGCAAACTTGTTCGTTGTAGGCGACTACTTATCGGAGCCGGATAAGGTGTCCTCGCTGAATGCAGTGGTATGTGGCTCAAGAGCGCATTTGGAGAAAGAAGAGACAGCTAAACGTTCATATTTTCGAACGTTCCTTATGCACGGTTTCCATTTTTTAGTATGGCTTTTATGCGTAAGAGGAATAAGAGATACGCAATGCGGATTCAAGCTGTTAACACGTGCAACTGCTAGGACAATATTTAATGCGTTACACGTAGAGAGATGGGCTTTTGACGTTGAAATGTTGTATATAGCTCAAACTTTAGACATACCTATTACGGAAATCGCGGTAACGTGGACGGAAATCGACGGATCTAAAATAGTTCCTATATGGAGTTGGTTACAAATGGGTCGCGATTTGGGGCTAATATGGCTAAGGTATCGAATTGGGGCATGGAGAATAGCCAAACTTAAAAACGACTGATACTAGATTTTCATTGAACTGAAATCTCAATCAATTGATCATTGTTTATCAAACAGTTAGTCTATGTTTGAACGTCAAAGTAACTTCTGAAACGATACGTTGTACTTTTCAGAAAATCATGGGTTTAAAAGAATTTTCGACATAGAATCTAATGTTGTGGACTGACGTGATATTTCAACTTTATAATGTTTTATCTCAGTTATCGAATACGTGAGTTGACAAATATACAGATCACATATAACAAAGCGAGCTGTATTAGTAATGTAACGTTCGTTACGTATGCTTCATAGAGTTGATTATTTTTCTATTCATCTTGATTAGTATATATCTTCCATTTGTCATAAGAATACAAAGTACGAATATGAATGCTGCACAATTATTGTGCGGAAAAAATCACGATAAAGAAATTGCATTATTGATAACGCGTACAACGTTTTTTCCCTGATCCAAGTAATTCATTCTCATAGAACATCGAAGAACATTTTATCATCTAATTGAAAAGTATTCTTCTCAATGATTCCTACCACCAGATAAGCTTGTCCTATTTCTCTTGGAAAATGAGTCGATGAAATAATTGTGCACGAGGCGAGTTCATCGATAATTGTAAATAAAATTCTAAGAAACAAAATAATGCAAAGAGATAACGAATATTGAAAATGTTTCATCCCAACTCTCGAACCGTGATCAATATGGTACAAACCATACAGTATTCATTAATGTAAAGTCTATTTTTTAAAGGTTGGATGGTTGCAGGTCGAAAAATTAAGCCGGGGAATCGATGCGGAAGCTTAAAAAATTCGTCTATACCCAGTTTCGCCCAATTTACGCAAATATTCGATTCTTGTCACGTTTAGTCGAAAAAAGTCGTGCCAGTTAACCGGTAAACCGGTCTTTCTCTTTGAAGATTGCAGCGTATACAGTGTGTACATTTCTCAAATGAGACCAGTCAAAGTCAATTAATGCCGAGTTGCCGCGAATGTGCGGGATTTTGTTTTGGAAAGGTAAATATTTCTGTCCCGAAAATAGGTAGTCGTACCCAGTCATTTCTGAGGTGATGGTATTCCATTGTATTACACTACCCTAAATATCTCGCAGGGGTATAATAAGTATCCCATGTACACGGAGGAACGACCGTCCGTGAGAGTCGAATCAAGAAAACGATTGTCTTCAATTATTACAAGCCATGAATTTAGGCAAGCGATCGTCACCTGAAGCCACTTGGTAGTCATATCGTCGCACGATCCGATGCTCGCAACTCAACACCATCTACGTGAGGCCTGTTTGACTTTCCGATCGAGTATGAAATGACTAATAGCAGGAAATGGCGGCCTTCTGAGAAAGAACGATTCAGATTCGTTTAGTAACGCGAAGGTAGTTAAACCGAGAACTCGTCCAAGCAAACAAATACCGCGTCTATATTTACAACGATTATAATAAATTCGCGCTCATAATTTGGAACGACAAGAGAAAGAAAAAAAATACTTGCTTAAAAATAGAAAAAGAAGAAGAAAAAAAGTACGAAAATTCCGAGGCTCTCGCGGTAAATCCGATTCGAATGATGCCGAAGTCGTCGTCGCGCGACTGATGTCGGTCCGAGAGGCAACGGGAGTAATTGAAATTTGTCCTGAAACAACGAATGGATCGATGCAGGCGGGATCAGCAGTGGTGTTCCGGCCAAGGATGTGCGCTTGAGAAAATTGATTTTCGCGCACGTGGACCCGTCACATTGATCTCGTGGAAGCGTGAAGTTGTTTGGGGTGATTGTTTCTCTTTCCGCGAGAGATGTTTTTTTTAGTCCGTGTCGTTTGAAATTGGATCCGCAGCTGGGATTAACAACTTGGATCGTAAGCTTCGTTCAATTGTTGCATTACATTCTGCCATAACGTTTCGCATACGAGAGTAAATCCCGGACGGTGGAGTAATCTGCATAACCACTTGTGGCTCACCTCGCGGGTAACCGAGCGCGTACTCGGAGATCTGTTGCGGGATACAACAGCCGCGCGCGGCTCGTTTCGGCAGGCGTCTGCAATTGCGTACGGATCGTTATTTTTCAGAGTATATAAGCTATTATCAATGTTCCGTTCGATGTAGGTACAACAAAAATCAGTTATTTCTCATTAACTTTTGCTTGCTCGTGTCGGGAAAAACGTGAATCCAAAATGTTATTTCTCGGGAAGAGAGAACTGTATACCATTCATCGAATCAACATCCTGAAGAATGTAAACGCTTTTCCTGTACCCGAGAAAAAAAGATTATACATAATTATGTATAAAAAAATGGCTCGGTATAATTATATAAAATGTGTGTACAATTTATAAATGATTGCATAGAATTATTTATAGTTCTATATAATTATACAGATTTTTTTGCAATTTTACACATAATTCTATTCAATTATACATAAATTATACATGAATTATATGTAAATTATGTATAATAATATCAGACCAATTTAAAAAAATATAATTATACGTAATTATATATAATGTTTTTTTCGGGTAGCTTGGTGATCTATTTTCTTGACGATTTTCAGTTTGTATATTCAAAAAACAAAAGCAGTAACAGTATAATAATAAACAGAATAAAAATGAATCGAGTTTAAAAAGATTACATATAATTATGTGGGACAAATTGGCCCGATATAATTATATATAATTGATAGATACATAATTTATATATAATCTAATTATATAGAATTGTGTACCCATAGTTTCATCTGATGATATACAATTTTTTTAACGATTTTCTATAGAATTCTATATAATTTTAATTAATAATGTATACATTTGATACAATTATATCGGTTCAATTTTTTTTCATATAATTATATACAACGTTTTCTTCTCGGGTACGTCTTCGTAAAATAATGATTAAGTGACGAACCATCGATATCCCAAAATATGAAAATGACAACACAAAAAACCGAAGACGTTTAATTTTGCAAATAATTTGTGAAACAGATTGGTAATTAGCTGTCTCGATCGCGGTGAATATTGTTCGTTTATCGAGTCAAAAATAATAAATACCATCATCTTGAATGAAGCAATCAATTAGGTATTTGATTAATCGGAAGTTCAATTAGAGAAAATTGCTCGTGCTGTTCCTTATCGAGCGCCTTGAAGTGATCGTGGCGGAGAATAGACGAATTAATTGGTCGTAATTAAAATCGAACATCAAAAATACGTCAGAGCCGGCGGTGGACAAGGCTATTGCGGGGATAGCTGCAATATCGTTTGCCTTTCTCGCCAGGATATCGTCCCGTAACGCGCTTGTTCGATGACCCGCAGCTTCTCATCTTCTCACTCGCCTCCGCTGTGTCGTCTTCTAGGGTTAATTCGCGTTTTTCCACACGAACGTATCCTCGAGAGGATACCTACCGCGCGAAAGTATATCGCGTGCCTGCACAACGTAACAAATACAACGACACCAAATTAAATCGATTCCCCAGAAAAAAAATATCCGTACCTAATGAGATAAAAAAATTGCCCGATATATTTACGTAAACTGTATACACAATTCGTATATAATTCATACATAAATTACAAATAATTCTATCGGGCTAACTTTTTCCATATATAATTAATATATAACCTTTTTTTCTCGGGTATATAATAATTTAGAACAAAAGTTACGTATTATTATGTGTACACAAATTGGCTCGATATAATTATTCATAATCTATGTATAATTTATATATTATCAGGTACAATTTTTGACATTATTATTATTATTATTATTATTATTATTGCATTTATTATTTAAATCTAAAACAGGGCTTTCGAAAAGCCATCGACGATCTCTTAACGTTATCTACAGTGGCAACGATCTGTAACACGCGAGAAATTTTATGAATCAATTATCTAAGAAGCTTCTCTAAACTTTGCCGAATGGGCGAATAATAGACACGCGACATCTTTAAATTTTCTTCGATGCTGAATTGTCTTCGGCACGCTATAATCCTCCTTCCGAGGTCGAGTGGTGTCAGCTTCGCGTCGAGAAGGGTCAGAAGACAACCCTTCAGTCTGTGACGCCTCTTGTCCTCCGCTGAACTGGAAACACTTGCTCCACTATTCGAAACAAAGATTTGGAATTAATTTTTGTTTTCGTTGCGCTTAAGGAAAAATGATAATGAATAAATTATAAATTCGTATAAATTGCAATTGAAGTTCTTTTCGCGTTGATAAAGTTCTGAAAATCACAAGTAACGCGCATCCTCGAAGTTCGGTGTAAAATTCTTTGATATTGTATTTCAGTGAATTTTGAAATAATAAGAACAAATTTGCTTAAATAGGATTTTGGTGATATTTTCTAGAAGGTGCGATCAGCAACCGAGTATAAATACGAATCATTTTGGGTTCGAAGAAATTTCAAAATTTGGGTAGCGAAGAAACTTTGGCGGTGCGCGGAAATTGGTGGGTTTTGGAAATAGAACGTTTCGCGGAATTACAGATTTCGAAATCGGGAAAACATCGGTTCGCGTAATTTTAGTTGGGGGAAGGAAAGGGATTCCCTCAAAATGCTCGTGTAATTTTATTCCGTTGAAGCACGCATCGATACATCATAAATTCAGTGGTTGTGCGTTCGTTTTTGCCGAATTATTGTTAGTGAAAGCGTTAGCGATACCATCGGTAAGTTGCGAAACTGATTGCCATTCGAGAAATTATACACTTTCGAAAACTTCTTTCCTCTCAGAATTTGTGGATACATCAAATGTATTATTTGCACCCCACCAGAATTCAAATGAAAATACGAACAACTTTTATTTAAAGTGAAACAGCGGAAGTATTTTTACATTTCATGAAAAATGGTATTTATAGAAACTCCACGTTGCAATTTGCATAATTATTATTCATGAAATTCATTATTCGTCCGTTCAACTCCTATGGTAGCGGTGTTTGAGAGATGAAAACGGATGTACCCTTCACTTCTTCGAAGCTAAAGAAATTGTTTAGTTTGTTGAATTGTGTCGATTATTTGCAGTCAGCCGATAAATGAATTATTGGAATTTTTACCCCTTATTTAGAGGTGTTTTGGGGGTTGGTATTCGACTTGATTTTTCCCGACAATTTATCTTGGTTATGATAGTCAAGTAGAATCGATTCCAAGTGCAAAACCCGCGTTTCCCTCAGGGCGTCACATTTTTGAAAAATGTGCAGTTTTTGCGGCACATACGTGTATTTACACGTCAATCGGCAGCGTTGCCAGGGAAACGGATTCTGAAAGCCAATTCCCCGAAGAACATTTTTCTCCCTTCAAAATTCATTTCCACCGCGATTTCGAGTGAATCCCGAATTTCGATCACTTTTGCTCCAACCGGACACATTGTGCACCGGTTTCCAGTGATATGCAAATCTTCAAAAACGCGTTATCGCGCTCCTTGCAAAGGTGCAACGGCTATTTAATTACGTAATTAGGGGAAACCCACGCAAAGTGGATACCTTAAGCTGTGTTTGGTTATTGTCGTTCAATTATAGCTGATGAAATTGAAACAAATATTTATAATCAGTCTTCATCTAATCGACTTCCAGAATTACATAACATTTTCTCTTAATACTAATTGAGTTGTTAATTATAAGCCAAGTTCACAAACATGGCAAATTATCCACTTTGTCCGGGATCCCGGGTAAAATGGATATGGCACCAGGGCAAAGCGAATAACAATAAAATCTGTCAGTTAACGAAACTAACAAATAAAATAAATGTGCAAAATTAAAAGAACATATTAAAAATAACATTTTTCTGCTTTACTTCTAATTATTGCAGTTATCGCGAATAAAATAGTCAGTGCCTTCGAACGATGAACAGTGTTCGTGCCACCACTGAGTACAAATATTACATTGAATCCAATTTTCCGTTGGCTGACCATCTTCTTCAATGTATAATTCTCTACAAAAAATGCAAGCGACATCGTCGAATTTCTCAATCTCTTTCTGTTTTTTATTTTCTTTGGCGGACTTTTCAGGTTTTGGTCGATCTCAGCATGCGCCTATTTGGACAGCGCGTGCAGAATCGAGCCTCGCGCACGGAGTTGCGAAAAATTGAATCACTCGTCATGATCGGGCAAAGTGAATATTGTATTCACTTTGCCCGATTTGCTTTACCCGGTGGGTACACTTGCGAGGTTGTTCCAAATCATTCGGAAGCCATTGCATCTAAACTCTTTTTCTACGCGTGGTTCAAACTACATAATCATGCATCGAATCCTCCTCGCGAGCAAGAACTTTCCATGAATAATATTGTTGTTATAAACGAAACACTTATCTCGGCGAATTGATCTTTTTCCACGAAAACACGCTTTGTCTACTTACAGACACCGCGCGACCCAATCGCGCGCCAAACTACTTACTGCGCGCGGAGTGGCAACAGACGACTTTGTTATAACAATTTGGCTACCGGTTAACGAATAGTTTGGTAGCAATGGGGTGTACTCGCTTTGCCTGGGTTTCCCCTACATTTAGTAATTTTCCGGTATTTTGGGTATCAGGCGTAGAATTGAGGCGCGCGAAAAGCGAAGATTATCTATCCGAGGATTCGAGAGATCCGAGTTGCAAATAATTAGTATACTCGCCGTATCATTTAAAATTGGCTCGCAACGTCGCAAACAACTTCGAAGAAGTATCCGCCCATAAATATCCCTCTTTACTTTTGAATGGCGGAAATTTCCTTCGTGGAACAAAATTTGGAAATTCTCGCCCATTTTTATCGACAGCGTGTTACGCGATGCACGGTTAACCTTGAATCTTCCTGGAGCAATTATCTCGTCGATCGAACGAGCCAATGAAATAAATGAATGTTTTTCCCTGCAGGGATTTCGAATCAATAATTAACCATGTACGGGTTAATCCTGGAAAATTTGTCCGAGTACATAAAGCAAGTGTACGGCGAGGATCGATGGGAAGAAATTCGTCGGCAAGCGTCCGTCGATCAACCAAGTTTCAGCGTCCATCAAGTTTATCCTGAAGCGCTGATTCCACGTTTGGCAAAAAAGTCCATTCAGGCAAGTCAATTTTTTCCAGAGTTCACACCACTCGTTGCTATTTCCGCACGAAGGAAGTAAGATTTAGTCATCTATACGTCAATTTAAATAAAATGACGGATTTTCAAGGACATATCGTCAATTTAAAATGTTTGGATATCAGTTTGTCGTTGAATTTAAACTGACGCATCCACAATTTTTCCCGCGTATTAAAATCAAAGGATTTGTCAAATTCGCACAACCAGCAGAGTGGAAAGAAGTGAAACGCGCGATAAAAAGGAAATTTTTGTTACAAATAACTTTCTACTTTTCGCATCGTTGTAACAAGCATCTGAACTACTTTTGGGTTTTAGCTTCAGCAAGTTAATACCTTTTTTCAAAGTCCGACCTAAAACTCATTTATATTTTCGGCACTTTCCACTTAATGAATCTGAATAACGGTATATCAGCAAGTAGTTAATAAAGCTATCTTCCCAAGGAAAAAATATTATATACAATTATACGCAAAGAATTAGCTCGATATAATTCTACAGATTTTTTTGGCAATTTTACATGTAATTATATATAATTGTATATAATTTATACATAAATTACGTATAATTATAAAGGGCAAATTTTTTAAAAGATCGTATATAATCTGTTTCCCTCGGGGGTTGAGTATTTCTTGTTTTAAATTCCACGTTGGACTAAAATTCGTCATCATGATTATGGAGATAAAAAAATTAAATCAACTCGGGCTGAAATGGTAGCTTCATCTAAAATAATAACAGATGTACGTGTGGGTAAGGTAACGATGATTTTCCATCGCGGAACAGGTATTGGGCATCACGGAGAGGGAATTTTTCGACCAGATGGGTGTCCATTTCGTTGGATTCGTAGGACAGTACGGATACGATCGCGTCTTGTCGGTCCTGGGTCGTCACGTGCGTGATTTTCTGAACGGACTGGACAATTTGCACGAGTATTTGAAATTTTCTTATCCACGCATGAGGGCACCGTCTTTTATATGCGAAAACGAGACGCGTCACGGTAATCTGTCACCACGTTTATATATTTTTTTATCTCACCTGACTACCGGAGAAAAAAAATGATAATATATAATTGTGTATAGTTCTGTAAAAATACATAATTTTGTGGCAATTTTAAACAGAATTCTGTATAATTATATACAATGGCGCGAGAACTATATATAATTATACATAATTTTTTGTTCTCCGGTATTTTTTTCTGTTTTCATTGCCTATTAATATCTCGTTCAGGATTAACTCTTCACTATCGAAGCAAACGACGAGGATTCGTGTACTACACGATGGGCCAAATCCGAGAAGTCGCGCGGCATTTTTATCACAAGGAGATGAAAATCGAACTTGTACGCGAAGAATTACTCTTCGATACCGTTCACGTCACGTTTCACTTGACGTTTGATAATCGTGCCTTTACGTACGCCTCTCTTGCCATGACACGCGAAGAGAAACATCTGCCGATTGGGGCTTCGGTTCTCTTCGAAATATTTCCCTTCTGCATAGTCTTCGGGTTGGTTGGACAGACTTGAATTCGATTTTGCATTCGATTCAATAATACAACTCATTTGCCCATTTTTTCCTTCAGGTCCGACATGGTTGTGAGAAGTATTGGAAACTCATTGATGGTGATATTACCAGATTTGGTGGGGAAAAAAATTACACATTGGTTCGATCTCGTGAGACCATTGATCGCATTTAAATTTCAAACAGTGCGTCTTTTCTTTTACTACCCTCTTTTTTCTTCTTCTCACGACTCGAAGCATTTTCTATAGATACCGTTTCATATCCTACCATTTTTTGCAGATACTCAATCGAACCAACAATATTTTTGAGCTTGTTACCGTAGAACCAGTTCTGACGGAAAGACCATCCGATAGAAAATGCAACGACATTATTCTCAGCGACGCTATAGCAAATCTTGAGGATAAGACACTACGATTAAAAGGTGTAGCGAATCTCTTCTACGGATGCGTTGACAGAAAAGCTTTCGCGTTTAATCCTTTTCGCCATCTTTTTTTTTAATGAAATTTCTTGTATGATTGTTCTTAAGATTGCTGATCACGAATCCTGTGTCAAAATTGCAAACCAGCGACCTCAAAAACCCCTAAATATACAAAATTCCAGAAAAACTTGCCATATTTCAAAATTTTCATCGACCATATTGAGTCCGCCATTTTGTATTTTAAAATTTTGACAGTGCATTCGTAATCGGTGACCTCAGAAACCGTTATATACCAAAATTCAGAAAAAAAGTACCATTTTTGAAAAAATTTCATCCGCCATATTGAACCCGCCATTTTGAATTTCGAAAATTTAACAGCGTATTCAGAATGAGAGTTCTCATAAACCTCCGTTGCTTGCCACACTTTCAGATAGTACAAGCTATTATTTCGTCTTGTGATTTTACTCTGAAAATTGAGCTTTTTTAATACCAATTTGTTATTAGCAATAACTAATTATTTTAATTAGTTACGCAATATTATAATTTTTTCGGACAATTATTCGGTTTTTGGGCAGGCACGAATCAGAAAACGTTGGAGAATCGATAGTATCTGGGTGCACCCATGGGAACTGAAAGGGTTAACACGTTATTTGTGCTTAGGTCAAATGATATACATGGATAACTGGCGGATGATGATGTATCTCGGAACTCCGGTCATGCCTGATCTCAATGCGTTAATAACGACCGGATTGTATATAAATGATTTGTCGATGCACGATTTCAGCAGGTGACTATAATCGATGGTAGCTTTCGTTTGCTGGTATCGATGGTTTGATGGCCAACGTTCGTTTTCAGAGACTTGATGCTTGCTGGGACTCAGCAATCGGTCGAATTGAAATTGGCATTGGATCAGGAACAGCTGAAGAGTAAAAAACTGGAGGAATCGATGAGGAAGCTTGACGAGGAGATGAAGAGAACGGACGAGCTGCTGTATCAGATGATACCGAAACAAGTTGCTGATCGCCTCAGAAATGGAGAGAGTCCTATCGATACCTGCGAGGTATCCGAACGTTACTGCCCCCTCTAATATCTGCTGATCGAGATGGGTTGCTTTTTTATTATTCAAATTATTAGTTCGCTGTTATTCCGAAAAGTGAACTTAGTAATTTGCAAAATTTCAAGCAAATTTTGTTGTGATATCGTTGATCACCTGTCGACTCAATTGTGCAGGAGAAAGTGGCCTTAACATTGCGAAACGAATTCCAAATACAGACTCGTAAAAATTCAGGCTGAAATGATGAGTCAAAAAGAAGACGAATAAATTCATCAAATTTTGTGACGAGTCCAAAATTTGTATGAAAATCACAGACGAAAACGAGGCTGGTCGGGAATAATTTTGTCCTTTTTTTTGTTCTTGGCAGATGTTCGACAGCGTCTCAATTCTATTCTCAGACGTCGTTACTTTCACCGAAATTTGCAGCAGAATTACACCGATGGAAGTTGTGTCGATGCTTAATGCTATGTACTCCATTTTCGATACTCTTACCGAACGAAATCGCGTTTACAAGGTGAGTGGTCAATTTACTTACCTTTCTAGTAAATTTTATTAAATAATGATTTATCATTCGAGTTACCCATTTATGACGAGCTCAAAAGTATTTGCATACCAAATTTTTTGGAAACACTTCTTCGTACGAAAAGTGGACACTGATTAATCAGTTTTTTGATATTTATTATTATATATTTCATAATAACAGATCGCGATGAACAAAAAGTGTCAATGCAACATGTCACCTCTCATCTGGTGTAATAATTTTTTTTGTCAAGCAATACTACTTTCACATTCTTACGAGCAATTATTCAGCTTTCAAAGTTCGACATCGATTGACTATCGAGGATATTATCATTCGATGTATGTATATTTTTCTAGAAAAAAATTTCACACACTTTGATAAAAAAAATTTCCCCTAGTTTTTCCAAAACTATGCTAATTTTTTTTCAAAACATTTCAAAATGTATTTGTTACTTAACACTACTGATTAATTATTTTTCAGTTTTGTATTTGAGAAAACTCGCTTCACGACCTTGGCACGAGAACTGCTATTTTGTAATAATTTTTTTAGGCCGGAAGAAACAATACAACTGAAATTTAACTATTAAACAAGAAATTATCATTAACAGATGTTTATAAATCGCGATACCAGAGCCATTCTCGCGAGGGTTGTCGAATCTGACGCGGTCCGCGGTGGGCAGTGTAGCTGGTGCAATTTTGAGTCTGTAAAAAAACAAAAAAAATCACTAAATCTACATGTCTTTAGCTAAGAAAGTACGTAGGGGTTTCAAAAATATCTATTTTTGGACGATTGGCGAGTATTTAAAGGGAAACAAAATGAGTTGTGTTATTCTATTACCTGTTCTTCCGTCCTAAACAAATTGTTAAAAAAAAACAAAAAAAAAGCGCTTTTCTTAGGATGTTACAGTGGTTTTACCTGTTAATGAATGTGTCTGTACGAGTTCGATTTCGTAATACTATTAGGTCGAGACCATCGGCGATGCTTACATGGTGGTTTCCGGAGCTCCCGACAAGGAACACGATCACGCGGATCGCGTATGTGACATGGCGTTGGATATGGTTGAGGCGATAACCGATCTCAAAGATCCATCCACAGGTGTTTCAAATGGCATTTTCAATAGCCTCCAAGCAAAGATTTTTCCGTCTCGGACGTATTTAACTATCCTGTCTTTGTTCCTCCTAGGGCAACATTTGCAGATTCGCGTGGGAGTGCACAGCGGTGCGGTCGTGGCTGGAATAGTTGGATTGAAAATGCCTCGTTATTGTTTATTTGGTGACTCGGTGAACACAGCTTCGCGGATGGAAGCAACGAGCGAGGCAATGCAGATTCACATTTCTCAATCCACGAAGGAGTTGTTGTCACCCTCCTACAAGGTTGCTGAACGGGCCGAGATTCAGGTGAAAGGAAAAGGTGAGCATCTAAAACCAATATCCGCGAGAACGGGGCACGATCGACCCTTAAAAATTTGTTACCATTCTTTTACCAATTTATTTATAATTTAGAGTTTATAGAGATTTTTTTTATTTTATTTATTCCCAATTTTTTGTTTCATAAAAGTGGAAACTGCAAAGCTATAAAAAAATATATTTATATATTTTTTGAAGCAGATCCGTCGTGCCCCGAACTTTTTTTTGAATTGTCGCAAACTAATGATGAATTTGTTCGAGATGGATCAGAACAATTTATATCCGGTGGTCAAAAGTCACGAGAAATAATTTATAGGCTTCAGAGGGTCGTCGTGCGCCGGTCTGTCCTATTTAGGGAAAGAGGGGCAAAACGGGGTAGGCCGGCAAAATGGGGTAACCCCAAAACTTTGTAAAATATTTTTTTTTGCGAAAAACTTCGGAAATCGTCGAGCATTATTTTGCATTATCATGAGTGTCAAAAATTTATTTTATCAATTCCATTTTGCTATAAAAATATTTTTTTTTTGGGGTAGGGGTGACCGGGGACGGTAGGCACACTTTTTGGACTCGTTCATATTCTAAGATACCGGAATTCCAACTTTGGGTTCACGAACTACGAGGCTTTAGGTTAGTGTCTAATTTTTTTCGATTCCGGCAGCTGATTGGTGTGGGAATAAAAAATGATGATTGATACCAAGGTGTAGTGCGTCTACTTACCCCGGTACTGGGGTAAATTGGCGTGTCATCCGGGCCAGGTAGGCTTCAAGCTAAAGATGAGAGAAAAAGGCTGCCCAGAAATGTAGATAACTTTGAGAAAGGTTACTTGTATTTGAATAGTCTCTTAAAATCCAGAACAACAATAATGCTTCATGATTTCTCAAAAGTAATAGTGATTTTGCAGGGAAAAATATCAGGTATCAAAAAATGTAATAAAATAACATCAAATGTGTACTCCGAGCTCAAAATAAACTAATATTTGACTGAAAAAATCAAAAATAATGATTAAAACAGGAATTTGTCTTACAAGGAAACCTTGCGAACCCGAACTCACCGATTTCAATGATTTTGATATATGTTGTAGAACATCGAAAAATAAGAGACACGTATTTTTTTATACGTGCTCTTAAGCCCATTTAGGGGTGAAATCTACCCTCAAAGCTCACCCTCAAAAAGTCTTTTTTCGAAATATCTCTGCTTCTAATTGGTATTCCGCGACGGAACAAAATGGAAAATGCTCTTTGCGGCAAGGCGGAGCTACTAGACATTGTTATGCCCACGAGGGTTGCAACCCCTATTTTTTATACCGGAAAAACCACATTTTTCGAAGATATTTTCGTTGTACTGATTCGAATATTGACTTGAAAATTGAAAAATAAATATTCTGAGTTGTGAAATAAAGTAAATAAGTTTACGTGTTCGAGGATTTCGCGTTAACTACCCCCAAACACGGTTACTACCCCTTCAAACATTGGTCATCTGCAATAATGAAAAAAATGTTTTTCTCAAGAGAAATACGAATAAGATATGTTTTGAGAGAAACGTATTTTGTTATAGGTGCTCTTAAGCCCGTTTAGAGGGTGAAATCTACCCTCAACGTTCACTCTCAAAGTCTTTTTTCGAAATATCTCTGCTTCTAATTGGTATTCCGCGACGGAACAAAATGGAAAATGCTCTTTGCGGCGAGGCGAAGCTACTAGACATTGTTATGCCCACGAGGGTTGCAACCCCTATTTCTTATACCGGAAAAACCACATTTTTCGAAGATATTTTCGTTGTACTGATTCGAATATTGACTTGAAAATTGCAAAATAAATATTCTGAGTTGTGAAATGAAGTAAATAAGTTGACGTGTTCGAGGATTTCGCGTTCACTACCCCCAAACACGGTTACTACCCCTTCAGACATTAGTCATCTGCAATGATGAAGAAAATGTTTTTCTCAAGAGAAATACGAATAAGATATGTTTTGAGAGAAACGTATTTTGTTATATGTGCTCTTAAGCACCTTTGGGGGGTGAAATCTACCCTCAAAGTTCACTCTTAAAACGTCTTTTTCCGATATATCTCTGCTTCTAATTGGTATTCCGCGGCTATGATATTGCTATGATACGATGCGGCTGGTGTAAGAAATCATTATGTTTCAAACATTTCTATAAAGATTACCATTATTGTCATGAATTTACAGAATAATACACTTCAAATTGAGAATTTGAAAAATATTCATTCGCTATAGAATTAGTTCTAGTTTTTTGTATTGAAGTTTTCTGGGTCAATACATATGCAGCTGAACCTGATTTCCATGATTGTTGAAATAAAAAATCAAAAATGAGACCTGTGAGCACTTTACTTTGAAAAAACCAAATTGATTTCGAATATTTTGAGTATTTTTATATGTACATAGTATAAACACGATTTTCCGAAGTTGATAACTTCTTGATTACCACGAACAGCATTCTGTACAATGATTTGTTGGTGCTTCAACAGGATCAGGAAAATGATGCTGTATTGTATCTTCAACTATTTTTGCTGCGTGATCTTTGTACTGTTCTTGAAAATGTAATGTCTCTCCAATAATCATATCTGCGTCATTGAAATCATTTGTGGCACTTATCAGTATATCTTTAATCGATTCTGCTAACTCCATTCCTCTATGATTGGCCGTTCCATCTTGTATTTGAATATTTTGAAAAAAACGCGGTTAATAAATGTATAACAGTCAAAGGATTGATTCTCATTGTTGAGTCCGGATGGAGGAACAAACCTACTCAATGCTATTAAAAGACTACACTTATTCCCGAGCATGGAGTTTCACGACATATATACCCGACCGATGAGTTACGAAACGAATAATCGGTGATAAACAGTATCGTAAAAAATTATTGGACGAAAAGAAGAATTGATGGATTAAAAAGTCACTCGCGAATTATAGTTTATCTTGACCAAGGTGATTCATTTTATGAAGAAATTATTGCCTCGTGATAAATGACTTTAAATATAAGATATTCGATATCTCAATTCATATCTTATTCGTATTTCTCTTGAGAAAAACATTTTCTTCATTATTGCAGATGACCAATGTCTGAAGGGGTAGTAACCGTGTTTGGGGAGGGTTAACGCGAAATCCTCGAACACGTCAACTTATTTACTTCATTTCACAACTCAGAATATTTACTTTTCAATTTTCAAGTCAATATTCGAATCAGTACAACGAAAATATCTTCGAAAAATGTGGTTTTTCCGGTATAAAAAATAGGGGTTGCAACCCTCGTGGGCATAACAATGTCTAGTAGCTCCGCCTTGCCGCAAAGAGCATTTTCCATTTTGTTCCGTCGCGGAATACCAATTAGAAGCAGAGATATTTCGAAAAAAGACTTTGAGAGTGAACTTTGAGGGTAGATTTCACCCCCTAAACGGGCTTAAGAGCACGTATAACAAAATACGTGTCTCTCAAAACATATCTCATTCGTATTTCTCTTGAGAAAAACATTTTTTTCATTATTGCAGATGACCAATGTTTGAAGGGGTAGTAACCGCGTTTGGGGGTAGTTAACGCGAAATCCTCGAACACGTAAACTTATTTACTTTATTTCACAACTCAGAATATTTATTTTTCAATTTTCAAGTCAATATTCGAATCAGTACAACGAAAATATCTTCGAAAAATGTGGTTTTTCCGGTATAAAAAATAGGGGTTGCAACCCTCGTGGGCATAACAATGTCTAGTAGCTCCGCCTTGCCGCAAAGAGCATTTTCCATTTTGTTCCGTCGCGGAATACCAATTAGAAGCAGAGATATTTCGAAAAAAGACTTTGAGAGTGAACTTTGAGGGTAGATTTCACCCCCTAAACGGGCTTAAGAGCACGTATAACAAAATACGTGTCTCTCAAAACATATCTCATTCGTATTTCTCTTGAGAAAAACATTTTTTTCATTATTGCAGATGACCAATGTTTGAAGGGGTAGTAACCGCGTTTGGGGGTAGTTAACGCGAAATCCTCGAACACGTAAACTTATTTACTTTATTTCACAACTCAGAATATTTATTTTTCAATTTTCAAGTCAATATTCGAATCAGTACAACGAAAATATCTTCGAAAAATGTGGTTTTTCCGGTATAAAAAATAGGGGTTGCAACCCTCGTGGGCATAACAATGTCTAGTAGCTCCGCCTTGCCGCAAAGAGCATTTTCCATTTTGTTCCGTCGCGGAATACCAATTAGAAGCAGAGATATTTCGAAAAAAGACTTTTTGAGGGTGAGCTTTGAGGGTAGATTTCACCCCTAAATGGGCTTAAGAGCACGTATAAAAAAATACGTGTCTCTTATTTTTCGATGTTCTACAACATATATCAAAATCATTGAAATCGGTGAGTTCGGGTTCGCAAGGTTTCCTTGTTAGTGGATTAGTATCTAATTATAGTCTTTATTTCTTGGCTCGCAGTCCGAACACTATCTCTACAATCCGAGAACAACAATGATATATTATATCTTCTCGTTAGTAGGTAATTGTAATTTTATGGGCGCCTAGTTACCCCGAACACGTGATTCTCAAGAATATGTAGAAACGTTGCAGGAATACGCGAAAAGGGAACAACGCGACAGTAAAATCATTTAGCTAACATTCTGAGGTACATATCTACGCAGTTATTTAAGAATGCCTGTGCATTTAGATAATCGGAATGACTTTGGTATCATGATACGAAGAACTACTTACCGGTCGCCAAAACGAAATTTGATTGGTGTTTACTCTACCAACCGGTTGACCATATTGAATTCACAATGGTGAATAGTGCGTCACACCACAGTGCTAACAATCCAATAACATGAACATTACAAGCCTTGCGCCTACAACCCCCGGTCAGCCCTACCCCATTTTGCCCGAAAAAAAGAACTTTTTTTTTACTGGCAGTTGAAGAGGGAAAAAGGAAGATTCAGCATATTTAAATTCACAAAACCTCGGTATTTTCTTTGGTACCCCGTTTTACCTCTCCTTCCTCCTCCTCTGCTCCTATATCGGTGTTCTTATCCGAGAAGTCTAGCAAGATGATAATTCCTAGGTACGATGAAAACGTACTGGCTGGAAAAACGAGAGGAACGATCGTTTGCGACTAAGGGCATAACTATTCACGAACCTCCGCAATGGCACCATCGAGCATCTGAGAAACGAATGAGTACTGCCGGGTCAATCGGTCGCGGCGAACGCCGAACAGACAATTCTTCGGCATCTGCTCGTGTCTCGAGAGTCTCCACACCAACTACACCGAGTTCTTCGATTGGTGCCAACTCGGAAGAGCGACGCGTATATTCGCCGATTACCTTTCAGGACGTGGCTCGACGATCGGTAGCGAACTCTCCGATAAGAAGCGTTGATATAAAGGGTACGGCATAACACAAGGATTCTCCTGATATCACGAGTTTATCTGGCACGAAGTAAGAATGTTGCGTGCGTGATGTCGCTTGCGTCGAAGATGTTTGACTGTGCCGCGGAAGGTCGAAGGCTAGGCCAGTCGCCACTTTTCTCTTTCCTAAGTGCAGCCTTGTAGAATCATGTTCGTGTGTTTGCTGAAGAACAATCTTTGGCAATGAGAAAAATGAAATTGCCTAGTTTCCCAATAATTTGCGAAGATTGTCCGATGTTGTTTGAAAAAAATTATTTTGCTTTCGCGAAGAGCTGGGTGCCTAGCACCAAAAAGTTTGAGGTGGCTTCAGTATGCGCGGAATTATCCTATCACGTCTGGAGTTTGAGATATTTGAGGTTATGTACGCGAAAACTGGCTATTTTGGCTATTTTTGAGGTTAGGTGCACGCTGCACAAAAATTGTCGAATTTTTTCTGCGTATTCTACAAAATGAGACCTCGACTGATACTGTACGATGTTTCATTCGAAAGTTATGGCCATGAAAATATGAAAGACCATGTCAAACATATAACTCGGGGATTTCCGAGGATGCTAATTACAGATCTGAGTTCAGATTCCAAAAATTTGAGATACCGGCTCCAATATAGCGGACGAGATTTTTGACTATGGACCGATCTCCGCCAAATTTGGTATATGGGGGTATTCGATGTCGCTGACTTTGAATCTGCGGTCATATTCGTAATTAGCATCCTCGAAAACTTCCGAGTCATATGTTTGACATTGTTTAAAAATTATACGGCCAAAAAGGGTTTGTTTAGCTCAGCAGATGCTTTTCATATCATCGCCTCACCTTAAAATGGCCATAACTTTCGAATGAAATATCGTACAGTACGATACCAGGTCTCAGTTTAAAGGAAAACAATAGCACTACATGATTCATTACATAGCAAAAATTGGAAAAAATTTGTATAGCCTCTACCTAACCTCAAAAATAGCCATTTTTCGCGTACATAACCTCAAATATCTCAATATCCAGACGTGATAGGATTATTCCGAGCTCGTATTCGGATTCTGCACAGAAATTGATTTCGGAAACGACTTCCAGTTGCTTAACAACAAAACCTTGCAGGTCTATCTTATAATTCATATATAATAATAATAATAATAATAATAATAATAATAATAATAATAATAATAATAATAATAATAATAATAATAATAATAATGATATTTATAATTAATGTACGATTATAAAAATGATTAAAATACCTAAATATATCTGGGATGTTAGTCGATGAGAGGTGATAGTGAAAATGATGTACTCAGCATAAGTAACACGTTGTTTGCTTTTGATGGATTTCGAATCGAATTTTACAGGTGCGGTCTCCGCCATCGTCCGTAGTCCAGCCGACGTGTTTGGATCTTTATTGAGCGATACCGAGGAACATTTTCGGCTGCACAGAGACAGCATGATACAGCCCCAATTAATGAATGCTGAAACAAGCTCAATCGCATCGGCGGTAATGGAGAGTGGCAAATCGAATAGTCGAGACAAAACGAAATTGAATCTCGAATTTAAGGACGAGCATTGCCAGAGCAAAATGTATACCGTAGCGACAACCGACGAAAACACGAGGTTACCACGATGCGAATTTTCGCTGGTTGCCAATCCATCAGGTGGAAGACGTCACTTGCCATTCAGTCGTGATCAATGTTGTTCAGGATTTGCCGTAACGAAAGGCGGTAAAACTCGTCATCATAACAATACTTGTGTTCTTTTCTAGTTTATAAGAATATATCCCTAGATTCGTTAATAATGCGATGGCTAAATTTATAGGAGCTGTAACTTGTCCATATATATACCGTTGAATTTCCAAATCCAGGTGTTTCGTGCAAGTCAAATCTGTAAAACACAACGTCGCTATTTTTTTTCTCCGAATCCCATCCGACAATCGTTACGAAATGTTTGATGAAAAATCCTATCCGTTGTTATTACAAATCTGTATTAAGTCATCTGATCCTAATTTTGCAATCTATAATAAAAATCACAGAAGATATGGAATTTACTATAATGTGTGAGAATTCCGCCTCATTTCTTATCTTATTCGATAGAATATTTTTCAGAACGTCGAAACATTTTTCAAAATCAATGGAACCTCTATGATGCGCGCATCAATGAAACACTGCAGCGTAAAACCCGACGTAGATCCGGTGCACAGTGGGCGATTTTGGATTCAGTCGGTTTTAACCCCGCTGACAACGCAATTCTCACATGTAATACCACAAGAGCTTCAAAAATACCCAATAATTTAGACCCGATAATTTTTAGAAATTCAGAATTTGAACAAAAAAAAAAAGCCTTAAAAAAACCCTTAACTAAAAAGAAAAAAATAATTGGTTCTTTTTAATTAATATGGGGTAAACTATTTTGGTACCTAACTAATTATATATAATTTCTTAATTTTTCTTCACCTGCTGATGTCGTATCTGTTCGACAATTTTATACGAAAATTGTCAGTTCTTTACAAATTGCACTTACTCGACGAGTAAAAATTTTTTTTTCTGATTCGTTTTGTTAGTAAATTTGACGAGGACCTTTTTTGTAGTTAATTAAATTGCTTACCAAAAATGATTTATCATTAATTTTGTTACCCATAAAATAAGTAAATATCTGTCATAATTGATGAGATTTTTTTTTTGTAAAAGATTAAATTTCCTAACATCAATGTAAAGAAAATAATTATTCTGAGACTTTCAATTTTTTATTGCAATTAGCGAGCTCATGATGTTTGACTCTGCGCACACAGTTTCTGTTTACCTCAAGAATTAATATTCTGACTATTACCAAATCAATTCCGAAAATAGCCGCTTTGTGTTACAGCGACCTACTATACCGACTCGACCGGTGCTTCCCCGCGCAATACGAGGAAACGCGTATGGAAAAAGAAGTATGATGATAAGAGGGGGCTCTTCTATCATAATATGTCGATGAGTAATTAGTAATAGTTGCAATAAACAAATTTCTGGTATCGCTCCGTCGATAAAAACTAGATCGAAAGTAGATGTAGTTTGTTGAAAATTCCAAGGCACCCTACGTTAAATAACCGACAGCATATCGATGTCCTTGTTTTTCCTTGTTTCCATCACAAATATTGTTTTCTTGAACAGATTTATCATTCCGTCTCGTTAATTGCTAGTCGCGAATGCACGAAATAGTTTTATCAAAACGACGTCCATCAGGTTGACGAGAGGAAAGTACTGTCAGTCGATTGCTCCGAGGTTGTTTCGTGCTGAAATCGCAAGGTAAATTGTTTGCGACAATTGCCATTCAACGCATTCGAAGGAAATTAATAAACCATCAAATTGAGAAGCATGAAAATATCGACTGTGACATGGAAAATCTGATTTTTTTTAAATATTTAAGTTACGCTGTAAAATAACTTATTGTTTAATGTCTTTTAATTTTCGAGGTCGAATCGTTATTCGTTGGTTTGTATGGCAAAATGAATTTTCAAAATGAAATATCCAAATTGTTAATTATTATTTGCCGTGGAAAAATTAAGAAAATCAGAGTCAGTCTCACATCTTTCAGGTACACGATTTTCATTCGGCAGATCAGAAGTTGAATTTAAATTAGAACCGTAATCTTATCGGTGCGATGAGCAGAAATGTAGAAAATCCAGATGGAGCAACGGAATTCACGAAAATTAATGAGGATAATTCGAGTCAACAAGAATTCCAAGAAGCATGTGAACCAAAACCTGGAGAACAATCCGAAATATCTGGACTGAAGTCGATTGGTTTAGATCCGCGGCAAGTAATCTGAGATGCGGATCACAGTCTCTGATGTACCTTAATTCTAATCGCTGATTACCCTGCGCAGATAGCTCGTCTACAATCTCGCGTGTACATTATTCCGATATAGATTTCAACAACAGAATCAAACTCTGAGATGCTTCGTAATGTATACTGATTTTTACAAATGCGAAAATATTCTCGGTAAAAATCACCAAGCATGCAAATGGTTTTGGGACGTTTTCAACTCGATATGTCCACTGGAGTGGATTCAGCGTTGGGACCAAGCTCGAGAAGAAGGTCGATTTCCGGTATCGCTGGGAGGACCTCGAGAAAAATCGACGTGAAATCGACAAACATTTTGACAGATATTATTATGTTTGTCAATCTGCATAGGAATGTCGAATTTGGTTCGTACGCATTGTGCGCTCGATTCGAATATATATAACATACATATATCTGAATATGGGAGACCAGGGCACGACGGTCCCCTTAAGCCTCTAAAATTATTTTTTGGCGCTTCGGACCGCCGGGCACAAGTTGTTTTGGTCTATTTCCAAAAAACTTCATTACTGGTTTGCGTTACTTCAACAAAAAAAAAATCAAAAAAAATCCGGGGCTCGACGGCCCCTCTTCCCAAATATATATATATATATATATATATATATATATATATATATATATATATATATATTAATAGCTTTGTACTTTCCACTTGTATAAAAATAAAAAAAGCGAGAGCTTCAAACATAATTGAGTTTATTGTTGTCTCCAAGTTAAATAAAAAAAAATCCTTTTATTTTTTCAAACATTGGAAGTACCCCATTTTAACCTTGTTACGAAATACTTTATTTTGGTCTGAGATCGCTCATAGACCTGCTCCAGTCTTCCCTATATACGTGCAATCTCTTCATCATTAATACATTAATGTCCATCAGGGTGTGTCATTTTTGGGCAACTTTCTTTGCGCCTCACGAACAGATTGTATACTTTCAGGAAGATAAAAAAAGAAGGCTGTCAAAATTTGAGCTCTTAAAATTAATAATTAAAAAGTGTCTCGTCGCGAAGCTCTATTTTCCATTTGAATAACTTGGTAAAAAAAGTTTTTTATCTTTCGAATTTTATGGCTCGACAATTGTATATTGCACAGATTAGTCCAAGGCATACTTGGTTGAGAATTGAACGCTCTACAGAAACGATCTCTTAACATTTTTGTCTAGTAATGATAGCCATTCAAATGATATTCGAGTTCACACTATAATAAATTACTAATAAATTATTTATAATTCTTAATCAACAGACTTATTTGCAATAACTCGCGATTCACTCAAAATTAAACAACCGACAAAAGTGGTCCGTGCGGCGAAAGTGTAACTTATACCGGTGAGTTGGTACAGGTCACTGAAGTGGATTTTCACCCGAAATTATCATTTTTTGCTGTTATCTCCGAAGCATTCAACTTTACGAAGAAAAATTATATAGCAATTCTGTTGACAATTAAATTTCCTACAAAAAAGATCTGATAAACCTAATTGCTTAGATCCATATTTCCTGAGATATTGAACCTTAATTCATTAATAGTATAACATTTTATAGTTTATCGAAGCAGATGTTAGCAACCACTAACGAGTACCACGTACAAAATTCATTCCCACAGACACACACGTTCCTAAAATCGTTAACATATTTAACATTCAGTTAATTTCGTCAGTATAGCTCAACATTTACTTTTATACAATATTCGTATTTTACAACTTAATCTTCATATTTGTTACTTGTCTAATTGGCCATGCATAAGATGGCTGACTACTGCCTTTAATATTATAACTATTCAAGTGGCCCGATAATATCGTCTCAAACTGGTTCGACTATAAGTCCCCTTAATTTTATCGTCATGTCTCTCGTCTACTACCACGAGTGCGTTTTTACCAATCACTTGTTTGATTTTGTACGGTTCTTCAAATATTTGAAAGAATTTGTGCGTAGTTTTCTCTGCAGCGCTACGCGTAATAATACTTCAAGGTCATAATACTTACACGGAAATCTTTCTATGGATATTTCCAAATTCCACCACGTCAATATTCTTCGCGCGAATGGATCCACGATGTCAGTCGGAATTCTGCAGCTCAAGTTTGTTGATAATTTTTTCATCGCACAGAATAATAAACAACGCGTCCGTATTACCCCTCAACGTGACTATGACACGTTACGTTAACCTTCCCACAGATCAGTTGCTCTGAACGTAAGTTTCAGTAGAATTTACTGAAGTCTGCAGTTGCGCTTACGTAGCGGAGGCCCTCTACTACTAAGCACATTGGGAGCTTTTCGTGCAGGTAGCTACATTCACGAAATTACACAAAAAAATCAGAAATCACCAATGTTAACAAATTGGAGAGATTTCCTCAGAGGATAAGTATTGAGTGCGTAACGAAGACGAGGGTCTTAGACCCTTGTGATGAAGCGTGGTATTTGCAAGAAACCACCCCCACAAGGGTCACGTAGTATGGGTACGTTCGCTGAGAACATGGAAACGACGCTGGCGCACTTTTCATATATTTAACCGGATAGATCCTTTCACGTTGTTTTATCATATTTCGTTATCGCGTATAATGCCGCTCTTTTGCGGAAATACAATCCGAAGGAAGAAATGGAGAATGATAGGTCGGAAAGCGAGAACGTGAGAAAATCCGAAGTGGTCCTACGACTTAGAATCGGATTATAGTCGCGAGTCAGAGTCCTGCGAATACAGGGTACAATGGTTCGCGTTGTAGGTAGTCAAGACCAAGCATCATTCAAGATAAAGTCCGTATTGTTCCCTCGTCGCGAAGGAGCCTCGGATTCTGGCGAAATCTAAGGAAAATGACAAATTCTTTTTTTCGGAAATAGATCAACGCCAGGCATCGAGAAATTGTGTGGAAAGATTCGTAAACGCGACAGCGAGGAAACGCAGCGAAAAAAATCAGATGGAAAAGCGAAGCAATAAATCTGGTTATCTGGTTATTTTCGCCCAAATTAATCCCCGTGTTAACGTAGCCGACTCGGATTGCACAATTTGGATTTTGGTAGCAGCAGAGCGACAGGCGTGAAATTGAATTTTACAACGGAAACAAATCAAAGATTCGATCAAACATCGCATTGTCTCGTCTCCAGAGATATTTTTTTCACCGTACGACTAACGATGTAAATATATATACAGGGCATTCCACGCCAAATCGGACTGTTTGGATAATTTGAATGGTTGATTTCCTTCATTTTTTAAATATTTTCACGTACCCATCCGAAAACTCTTTCTGGCGAAGTTTAAAATTTTTTTGATCACCGGTTCGAAAGTCGCTTTTTTTCGGTGTTTTCTTGTAACTTCTTAAAAAATGGTCCGAATTCAAATTTTTTTTCACGGCAAGTTTCGTTTTTTTACATACTTTTTAGAAAAAAATACAACAAAATTATTCAAAGTATTTTCATATGCGATTTTTGAGTTTGTAAGCATTAATCTTGTTTTTGGAACTGTACGTACTCTTCGATTTTTATGATGATTTTTTATTACAAACTTTTCTTCATTCGACAAATTTTAAGACCAATTTTTTCACATTTTTAAAGTAGTTTTAATACTGATTAATGACCGAATTTTTTTTTTCGAAATCTTAAGAAATACATAAAAAATAGTAGATATCATAAGCCCACTATTAATTTTGTCTTAAAATTTGTAAAATGATCGAAAGTTTGAAATAAATAATCATCAAAAAAGCGAAGAGCACATACAATTTCAAAAACAAGATTAAAACTCACAAACTCCAAAATCAAATGTGAAAGGACTTTATATATTTTGTTTGTATTTTTTCTAAGAAGTATGTAAGGAAACAAGAATTTCGACGCAAAGAAAATTGAATTTGGACTATTTTTGAAGAAGTTACGAGCAAAAAACCGAAAAAAGTTCGATTGGCGTGGAATACTCCATATGTATCTCGCTGCTTCTCAATTTCCCCGCGTCGATAAAAATTCGATCAATTCAAAGGATTTTTCTAAACATTATTGTACATCTTGATCGTTCGCGAACGTGATTGGTCGATATTTTCGAGGATCCGATCGTCGTGAGAAAATAATTGGCGGGTCGCTCTTGGTTAACACCCAACGCAAAGGGTGTATGTAGATTTTTCAATTATTGTTATTTGCTAAGAGTCATAAATAATAAAGGAGATTACGTAGGATGGTTCGTAGCTAAGGTATAATTGAATCAAAATAATGTAGAGGTATCAGGTTGTACGCTTGGCCAATCATAACTCAGGTGAAGCTGGATCCCGGTACCGCGCGCGCGGTTTCTCTCCGACGCTCTATATAAGCGCGTCATCTCCAACCCCGACTCATTGTAGCCTAAGCCACATACACCGTAGCATAAGGGACAATCCGCCCTAGGAACTCTTGCAAAATGGTAAGCTAGTCTCTTCCTTCTATCTCAATATTTCTCATTGTTTTTACACTCTTCGCGAATCTGCATGGATAACAAACAACCCTCCATCATCTTCGGTCCCCAGAACTTTCCTCCGGTTACCTTAAACTGCCCAATCACAATTAATCGTTGCTAAACTCGTAGCTAACAATTTTTCACTCCCTCGTTCCGCACAAGTATCAAATTACTCGAACATTTTGAATTTTTCTGAAAATAAAGATCCCCATCCGAATTAAGAGGTTCACGGCGATGAAACAAACAAATAATCGCAGCACGAGATATCATTATGTATTACATTTTCCTTACCTTGCTTCTCTCGAATTCAACTTCTCGACAAATCTATAACAACGAATCTTACGAGTGATATGCATCCGCCTGAGCCACCTGAACCTGATTTACGTAATTTAGTAACTTTTTTGATTTTCGAACGATTTCAAACAAACGTTGTATAAATAATAGCTTTCGCGTCGCTGAATATGAACCAGGCATTAGATTTGCAAAATTCAATATGGCGGTCCCAAAATGGCTGGCAATTCTTAAAATGTACAAAATAGTGTATACGAGTTTGTTTTGGCCACTGAATCTGAATCTGGTATTGGAATGGTAAAATTCTGTATAGCAAAGTCAAAATATTGAGCCAAAAAATTATTGCAGTATTCAATTGCAGCTTCAAATTTGAACGTGTCAAAAACCTTGTTTTGAGAAAAACGGGATGCAAGTTCGAGATTATAGTATCTTTTGTTCTACTTGGAAGTTAAACAGATTATGGTTTGAATATATAGAAAATATCCTTGAAATCACAAACCACCGTGTTTTGTGTTTAATTCATATCTCACTCGTTAAATAAACGAGATCCAACAAAGTGATTCCGTTTCCTGGAAATAGGATTTTTGATAGAATAACCAGATTTCGAAGAGAAAACATGACTGTGTCGAATTATCTGACCAAAAAGGAATCTCGACTGAGTTTCAAATCATTTATTTTCTCCTTTTTTTTAGGAATTACACAGTTTCATGGAAGAATCGAATGACGTTTTTCTGAAATTCAAATTCACTAAATACCTGCTGATCATCCAGCTGCCTTCAGCAATGTACTATATCATGCAATAGATCTGCGAAAAACACACGTACTCCTAGATTTTACCACAAGACGACAGAGCGGTCCATTTTCATTTTTTCTCTCAATAAATGCAGTTCCACATTTCTTATAAATATAAAGCCATGCAAGTTGCGCGATTTGACGTGGGAAACCCTACACTTTGGTCTTAATCAATAAAAAATCACGAAGATTCCGAACCATACTTGAAAAAGTGCGATTATCTCGGAAACCAAATTCGATAAAGTGGTCTCTTTTGCCGCGGACGTCCACACATCTTTATTTTCGTTTGCCCCTTCTAAAATTTCAAAAGTCATCCGTTTTCGAAAATTCGGTGAACCAACTTCGCCGGATCTGTGAAGGTGGCACCTGCACATGTGAATTTTCTAGAAAACAGTACGGCACTCGTTTGCTCATTGTTCACCCATGTTGAGCGGTTAAAAATTTCCGTTTGCCCATCCTTCAACAATTTTTTCCCTGTGAAAAAACATTTTTCAGTAAAAAAAAAAACAAAAATCAAAAATTCAACGTATTTTTCACGCTATATCGTTTGTCCAACGTTAGTCCAGGGCCGCCCAGCAGAAATTTTCGGCTGCTCACCCTCCAATTTTTTGTCTTTGAATACATATCAGGCGATGCGAGTTTGCGTTAATTATTTTTTTTTGCTATAAAAAAAACAAGTTACAGGAAATTATTTGAAGCTCCCCCAACTGATCATCATTATTGGACATGTCTAGTACCTGATTAAAGGGGACATGAAATGTTATCATGATTTTTCGGAAGAGTGGTGATTTTGAACATTTACCATGTTTTTGAAAGGCAGGAAATTCGACAGGCTGTCCTAGAAAAAATCGATAAAAATAGTGATACCAGAGGAGTATAAGATACGTCGAGGCTTGGTGATTGCATGTTGTCAAAAACGCAGTAAGAAATTGATTTTAGTTTTCCTTCGTCCGACGAAAATCGGCTGGAAATTTTGTTTAGAAGGGGTAAGCGGGCTGCGTTCACTTTTCCTCTCCGAGATACGGGGGTGGTTATGGTGATGGTTATTTACTCGCGTTTTTATTCTAATCCACAGAGCACGAACGTACTACTTTACGGAATAATCACCTTCTTGTACAACGAAGCGACGAGCGAAGCTTTGGTCTTGAGACAAAACGACGAGTCACTCGGTGTCTTCAATCCGAGCCCAGGGCACGAAACGTTCGAGTATAGCGTGAAACGTGATAACGAGAACGAGGAAGCTGCGCCGCCGATGCGCCACCGTGATGACAGAGTGTATTTCCGATTGGGGCGCAGTCAAGAGGATAGTGGCTCGTCGAGCTACGGTCAAATTCGCGACCGGGAAGAAATTCCGGTACCGACGATTCGTGGCAAAAATACGAATCCCATACGGTACGGTCGCTCCGATCCGTCGAAAGCTCCGAGACTATTGAGAAAAGTCTTCGGAAGAACCATCAAATCCGGACGACAAAACTTCATCCGATTCGGGCGTAGCCCCCCCAGCATCTCTACCGCCGACGCCCGCATGGCGATCCTCTGCCCCAACGTTTCCTTCGACGAGGATCCCCGTGATAATGAGAATCTGCAACTTTACCTGGCAAAACTCGTATATTTTTGCACGAATAATAACAACAGTGCTAATCAAAAGGAGGAAAGCGACGAGAATTCGCGACAAGATGAGGTCGACTTTGTCGGTATCACCGGCGAGTCTGCAGTTTAATCGATCCGGTTGACAAAAAGGTTCTTGAAATTCAATGCCAGCTTAATTTACAGGCCACTATCATCCTGTGCTTCTACCATTTTCGTATACCTTCTCAGCTGATATTTACTGCTCAGTGGTGTCTGTATGGTCCGTTCTCGTGATATTGTCCAGCTACCACGAATTGCTGCTGATTAAAGCGCTATATTTCACACAATTTGGAGGCACCTCGGCAATATTTTGTTATTTGGATTCCATATATATATTATATTAATTTCTAATAACTAAAAAAATCGGGGGAAATAAACGATTCGGAAGAAATGAACTTCGTACAAATTTGCGACGATCTTGTGATTCAATTTTTCAGCAATTGTCCAAATATTTCGTTGTGAAAACGACTGTTTATACTACATTTGTATTTTTTGGCCAGATTATTTCGATCCGCACAGAAACATCGATCTGGTATGATGGCACGGGATTTAAGCTAAACTGTTGTACATTATATTGAATATAAGTCGTAACAAATAAATGTGAATTTCTAATCACACATTTAAACTAAGCTGTTGGTACTTCGCCATATTTTCCAACTCCCCTTCATTTCCAAATAATTCAATAAGTTTGGCAATTAAATATTTCTCGTACAAAGATGTTTGCAGTTTTAACGCACAACTATTTATTATTTCGCCACGAAGATATGTATCAATAGTTCATACATTTATCCCGAGTTGTTTCTTCTTTTTTTTTCTGGACACCTTTTCCAATGATATTCACTCCTTGCACCTGCTTTCCTCGCAAGTTTTACTCGGATACCAAAGTATGCGATTAACTAGATCTTTGCAAAAGAATTTTTTCAGGAGACAACGTCGAAATAATAACAAAATATGATAACGACGACACGTACGATTCTCAGAAAAACGCGACTGTGCTTTGACGAGCAAACACATCCTTACGAAGCCTACACATCCTTAGGACCAGCAAACACGTCCTTATGAGGAGGCGGGGTCGCAAATGCACAAAAAAGTATGTTTCCAATTTTTTATCAGAGTGCTGTGTTTCGTAATTTTTTTTACAATTTTTTTATCCGATTTGCTAACGTTTTAAGAATATTTTTTGAGATTTTGATTCAGAATTATCAAACGATGAGTCATTGGTAGCGTGAAGACTGAGGCGCCACAGAAAGAGGTACTAAATAATATACACATGTTGTAAATAAATTATGAAATACGGTACTTAGAAAAAAATCGCAAACATACGTTTTTTTGTGCAGCTGTTGTTCTATACATTTGTTTAAACAATAGACTAAAAAACAGAAAATAATAAATTACATAATTTTTTTTTAAATACCACGTTTTTAAAACGGACTAAACAGTATGAAATAATTTTCCATGGCCCTACAATTTTGAGGGAGGATTGTTAGTGGCTGCGGATATATTTGTAATACTTAGAAAGAAGGACCATGATTCATAATTTTATACTTTTTAGTCCGTTTTAAAAACGTGGTATTCTAAAAAAAAACTTATCTAATTTATTTTTTTGCACATTTTTCATAAACGATCGCTCGAAATTCGCTTACCAGTTGGTTGGGATTGTTACGTCTCAGAGCCTTCGTCAAATCCGAGGATTGTCTGGGCTGACGAACAGAACGTACGATTTATTGTAACACCTCGGTTTTGGGTCAAGACGTTTTCGTCCTCTCCACCGCGAACCGAGGTCCAGACTATCATTGACTTATTTGCCCTGGGTACACGCAATTGATTGTAATAGACGCCGTGCTAGTAGTTGTGTATACAGTTGTGATTTCGTCAGCAAGAAGGTAGTCTGGTGAGGAGTCGGAAAGATTTCAGCCGTGATCGGTTATTTGGATAATTAAGACGCAAGGTTGCGGGATTTGGTAATTCCCTTATCGGTCATGAAATCCCTTATGCTGGCACGGATATCAGTGGGGAATTAGGCGGATTGGTAATACCGGACGTTGGCGAATTGGGCGATAATTCTCGAGGCCGCGTGTAAATTGGGCGAATGGGCGCAGTCTACTAATTCCATCCGCCTCCTTCTGCGCTGTCCAGCTTACAGCGGCAGCTGCATGCGTACCTGATGCACTCATCTTACCACTAATGATGAGTTCAGGTTAGTTCTCTCTACTGTTTATTCTTTGTTACAGTCTGGTCTAAATATCTGGGTTGTAAGCTTGTACTTATGGCGTTCACGCTGGATCCCCAGCGTCCTCCGCCGCTTCTTTTGATAGTTACAGGACCGTTGTATCCTAGTTCAATCCAATTTCTGTTCTCTCTCTCTCTCCCCAGAATGTAAATTGGGCAGCTCCTTTTTAGTTTACTGAATTCGGCACCATGCATTAGTGCACGTTGTTGAGCAAGTTGTAATCGAATGTTATGTTTCAGTGGCTAGAAACGACTTTCGGAAGAACGTTATATATATATACAGGGCGAGTTTTGGTGAATCTGCCACCGTTGTTCAGCGTTTAGGGGACACCAAGGGGAGTATTTTGCTACACCACACTTGGAGTCGGAAATCAAAATTACGACTAACAGGACAAAATCTAAATTTACGAAATTAGCGCCGGTCGGTAGGGATGAAAAGAGTATGACATGTCTTTCATGAACATTTTGTCTTATTTTCGTTAACGAAGCGGACAAATCACTTTCAAAAACTACTCTTTTCATCTCTAATTACTGGAGTTAATTTCGTAGATTTAAATTTTGTTCTGCTGGTCGTGATTTTGATTTCCGACCCCAAGTGTCCGATATCAAAATACTCCCCTTGGTGTCCCTTACACGCTCCAGAATGGTGACAGATCGATAAATGTTATATATAATTATACATACATACATACATACATATATATATATATATATATATCTGTGTGTGTGTGTGTGTGTGTGTGTGTGTGTGTGTGTGTGTGTGTGTGTGTGTGTGTGTGTGTGTGTGTGTGTGTGTGTGTGTGTGTGTGTGTGTGTGTGTGTAAGCGAAAAACGACTGACTCACTCATCACGAGATCTCCGAAACTATAGGCCCGATCGACTTGAAATTCGTCATAGTTACACTTCTAACCATGTAGACGCGTACTAAGAACGGATGTTGCGCCTTTCGTTGTTATTAATTAAAAAGCAAGGACGAATAATTATAATTGATTTAAAAAAAATTTTACGATAGATTAAAAGAATGAACGAATATTTGAACAAAATCTCAAAATATGTCCTTAGTTTTTTTGTGGTGTGGTCTACTGGCGATCCAGCCCCGTCAAATACGCGGTACCTCATGGATGATGTGGGAATCTGTGTATGACAGTTTCACTGACTGGCACGCTATTGGCCGATTTCGAATTCAAAAAATGTACATTAATAATACATCAATGAATCATAGTTAGTACATCAATCAAAAATTTAACATTTCGTACATACAAGAAGTCTAAGTTCACGCTCAAATTGATAGTCTGCTCAGCGAAGCGAGCAGGTATCAGCTAGTATATATATATTTGTACTTAATCCGGTGGCAAGCCCTCCTGCACAGAAAATGTAGGGATTCACTCTCAAGCATCGCATGGGAGTCGGTCAGTCCGAATCAACAGTATTCTTTCGCGTTGCAAATATTTAACAGCAAATCGCTCTACATTTCTCCGAATGTCGAGCTTTTGACCGGTCCGAGATTAAATTGTTGTATTCGTTCCGTGTGCCAATTGCCTGAGTGCCTTTATAGTTAGCGATGGACTTTTTCGATCAGGACGAGGACGTTCATATAACCGGGTCATCGTTACGCTAGTGAGTTTATCCACGATTGATCTCTCCGTAATCGGACAGTTTTCATGACACGTGTATTTCGATGATGCATTTATAATTAATATTACCCTGAAATATGCTGATTTTCTTGGAAATCTTTCTCATCCCAATATTTTGAAAACCTTCACCGATATTCGTATTTTTCTAAAACGATATGGTACATTTTTCGTATTTTTCGTATTTTTCGCATTCCAAATCGATCGTTTTATTATTATATTTTTATTAAAAATTCAAAGATTTTACAGTGGAAACCCTAAGGAGGGAAATACATTTGTGGACGTGTATTTTCCTCGATTTTTACGAATGTTTTTTTGTAGTAAACCATTAACTCTATATTTTTGGAAATTTGAATATGATTTTTTACATTTCAAATAACACACAAAATTTTCCGTGTATTCAAATGACTCAACATCGCCGCTGTACACTATATTCTTCTGTGAAGGTCACAGCGAGAGTTCTCGATCGGCGGACATCGTAGCGTTGGTTCTATTGATCTTAATGTATAATGCAAACTATTCGTTGCAGTGAATGATTAATAATTAAGCATTAAGTAAGCATTATTCTTACCTTCACAGGAACTGATACATCCTTTTTCAGACGTGGATAAAAAGCACTGAAAAATATCGATATCACAGAATTATCGTGACGCTTCCGGAAGATGTCACGCGATTTTAGTAGAACGATCACGTTATATTTTCCTAGTTAAATGGCTTAATTTTGAATTTTTGATAACATTCTGATTTGATAAAGCTGTAATAAAACATGTACACAAATGTTCTACAAGCTTAGTCGGGTAGCTTGGAAACATGGCCAGCTTATTCAGCTGAATCAATGACTCGACTTGTGTCAGCTGGCTAACGCATCTGACCAGCTCATTCGACTGACTCGATGAATCGGCTGCTGTCATTTAGCTGGTTTCGTTAATTGTCTACACAGCTTATAATTCTTTCTTGTAATCATGATTATTAACACAGGTGTGCATAACTCTGTTAGATATTCCTATCAAGCAATGACAGTACTTTCGACTCATTAACACGCAACAGTTCGAGAGAAGCTCAATTCGACCATAAATGAACCTTCCATCGATCGATTCATGTTTATATTCCCGTAGAAACGTGACAGTTCATAGAAAAAAAAACGAACTGTCACGTTTACGTGAACACGCGACTTGATTGTAAGATTCTTAGCAAACATCTGATAGGCCTCGAACCGGTATCCATTCCTCGGGTTGTCGGAGTATTATTCACGAAAATGACTGCAGTTTATATGATATTTCTGTCGAGAAAAGTACTAGGAGCGTAAGTTAAAAATTGCTAATTTTCTTTTCTTCATTTTTTGCGCATATAAGCCACTTTGTGTCAAACGCTTGTTGTCCTAGAAGCCTAAGTAATCAGGGTTTTTGACGTATTCTCTTAGTACTTTTCTTGAAAGGTTTATTGTGATGTGTTAGCCCAAGAGTCTACGTTATTTCCGCTTGGGAGTATGTTTGATAAGTATGCTTATTGACTTTCACTATGCAAAAGAACATTGAAGTATGCTGTCCAAACTTTGGTCTACGTGATTGTTTGCTAGTTTTTTATCGCAAGCTGATGACATTGTATTTCTTGTAGTTCGTTGAAGCAGCACTCCTCTCTGGTCTAGAATATGAATGGTGAAACGCATCATTAAAAAAGAAAAAAAACACTCAAATTTTCAGCTGCCACGTGGAAAACCATGTCATTCTCGTTCTTTCCTACTTATGCTATTATATTTTGAATATCAATATTTTGACATGTTTATGGATTTGCATCAACCAGTTGATACTTATCCAGTTTTTATTGGGAAAAAATATCTAGGTTTTTATTCCACCACGTTGCTGTGGGATGCTATCAATCGTTTTTGGATCGAAACTTCGTTGGACAATGCGATAAATTGCGTAGCAGTCAGGTTTTTTTCGAGTGTAATTTGGCGAGAGCTGCGATTCAAGTTTGCACGAGATATTTCGTCGTAACTTACAGTCGCCAAATTTCGTCCCGTCCGTTTCTCTGTTTCCAAATAACGCAATCTAGTTTTGATATCCTGAATCTAAACTTTGTGATCTCAGTCGGCTATTGCAAAAAATTGGCAGTGAAACAACAAAAACAGCCAAACAACTGTTCAAGGTGAGTTTTTGATTGAAATATTATCGAAATTAAGTACATAGTGATATATTTAAGTTTTGGAAACGAAAGTTGTGTCGAAATGAAATGTTAAGACGTAACATGTAAAACGGTAGAAAAAATGTACGTGTTAATACAAATAGCAAATTCGTAATAACGTAGACCTAAAATCGTCCCCGGCATAGGTAACAATATTTATGTAACTCCACCTTATTTTTAAGTTTATCTTTTACAACTGTTTTCTAAATTTATTTAACAAATTTTCTTTATTCCATAGCTGCCAAAAAAGCTGTGCGAGCCTGAAGTAATCCCAAAAGCTGTCGAAGCTTATTTATCTGTGGCTTGCCTCGAGGATTACAATTACTCAAACCATACCAATGATTGTTTAGACATTATAATACATTCACTAAGTACAATTTCTTTCTAATAATAATTGTTATCATACATATAATTCAAGCTCGCGTACCGATTTTTGCGATCTCAAAATCATCCCAATTAAGTGGCCAAAAAAAGATTGTTGGAATTTGTACTTTTTCGTAAAAGTTATCTTTATAAAATTTGTAGCACAGTGGACGAGTTTCCGATTATTTGCAATAATAAAAGAGTGTCGTGCCAAGTGTTTCGTTAATTTACACGTAACGCTTCTATTTCCACTTTTTTTTTTAAACAGGGGACGATATTTGGCGACTGGATTTTGCTACTCGTCGAAAAAAGGCGATGTTAATTCCCAAAGGTTTGGAGAAGTTTCCAGTGAGTATTATATAGGTGAAAGACAACGTTTTCCTCGTTTCGAAAGGTCCTTCCTTGCATGCTCGCAGGATACAGAAAAGACGTGATTATTCTTCTTCTGCAAAGACCTTTATGATTCTATGTTTCGATTTCAGAACACGAGGTGTGATTTTGCAAAACGTCGTATAATATTGCTCGTTTTTTCGATCATTCCAGGTTGGTCGGATTATTCTCTGTTCCGGAAATTCCATAACTCGAAGCAGAAATCTACGGCTTACGGAATGATCCGTCGTCGTTTTGGTTACCCTAGTTATTTCGCGGAACAGACTAAGCTCGAACATTTTGTCGGTATTTGGGTCATTGTTGGGATTAGGCGGGCTTTCGTACTTATGTAGGTCTAAGTTTTATCTAGGTTTCTAAACTGATCCAATTTACTACTTTCCGTTAGATCGCACGAACCACGACCAATATTCGCAACCACGAACACTCCGTTCCGTTCGTAATAATTTTGTGAATAAGTCGCGATGAATTCGTCGGAATCCCAGCAAGATTTGCTCACCAACGAGGCCAGAACGCAATCGGTGGCATCTTTGCGACCACCGACCGAGTATACGCTTGGACAGGTGGAAAAACATTTTCTCCTCAGTGCGGAGCGAGGTGATTGTGCTACGGTCAAAAGGTAACAGGTGATCGTAAACTAATGTTGAAATTAGCCCTCTGAGAGCCAAAGCGAATCAAAAAAACGTGGCGAGCAAAGACGAGAGGCGTTATTCGTCGGGACAAAAATGGGATAGGTATATCTAAAATTTCAGAGCAAAAAACGGAACAACTGTAGTTCACAGCGAAAGGGATGTAGAAAATAACTGCGAGCAAACACGAATCAACTATCCAACCCGATTTCGCTCGCGGCGAAAAGTTACCTCGTTTTTGCTCGTAGCGGTTATTTGACTCGCGTTTGCTCCAGTGGAAACTTGAAACGTTTTTGTTCGGACCGGAAACTCGAGTCATAATTGCGTTTTGATCCTATATCGAATCGATAAATGCGGCACATTCACCCGAGTAAATGTGTGAGTCGGGGGTGCAAAAAATAATAACCGGGCGAAACTTTCAGGATTGGCAGGGAGTGTACATCCAGACGGCGACCTCTCACCGTCCTAAGAACAGCCGCCCATATTGGCAAACGTGTTTCGGTCTATATCTCGCGAACCGTCCACTTTACGACAAAATGTATTCAGATCTGTTTTGAACGTTATTAAATTTGTGATTTTTTTTGCAAATAACTTTTTTTCGTAACACTGATATTTTTCAAGTTATGGCAGTTACAACACTATTTTTCCGAATATCTCCGTAACCACTTAATGTTTTGCAAAAACACTTATTATTAAACTTATAGAACATTGAATTTCCTACATTTGCTGATGCAAACCTTTTTTCTTTCATCAATACTTCCAAAGATATACCGCGTTTATTGCGCGAAATCTTCACAATATGTACGCGATACAGGATACACGATTTTATACAGGATCAAAACACAATTATGATTCGCGAGCAAAAACGAGTTCACTTTTCGCTGCGGGCAAAAACGAGATGAATACTCGATTCAGTTATTTTCCATATAACTTTTGCTCTGAACTACAGTTGTTCCATTTTTGCGCTCAACTCTTTCTAACCCGCTGCTGCTCGCACTGTTTTTTGATTCACTTTTACTCTCAGAGCGTCAATTGCCACGAATTGTTCCTAATTTACGCATCTAATCAAGCTCATTCACGTTTTTATCCCTATACATTCTGAAGATTGTTGGAGGAGCATAAAGATCATCCCGAAATATTGAATATCAACTGCGTCGATCCGTTGAACCGATCTGCTCTTATAGCTGCCATCGAGAATGAAAATATCGAGCTTATACGGCTGCTCTTGGAGCTTGGAATCCAAGTGAAGGTTGGATGATTCTTTCGTTTCGTCGTGATTTTCAAGGTCATGGGAAGAATGCAAGTTTAGAAAACGCTGCTTGATTTTTTGCAGGACGCTCTTTTGCACGCGATCAAAGAAGAATACGTAGAGGCTGTAGAAATCTTATTGGAATGGGAGGAGAGAACGCACGTGTCTGGTCAGCCTTACGTAAGTCTCCTTGTCAATTCGGAAGTAATCTCCTTCGTTTTGCTGTTTATGTACCTAAACGTAAAAACGAAAACTGGCCGAAAAATTCCCAAATAATCTACTTCGCGTTCACAATCCCATTTTTTGTACTCTTAGTTCGAATACTCAGGTACATTTTGCGCGAGCCTTAAGGGGGTATTCTGGTTTAAAGGTATGAATTTCGAACGTTTTGTTAATAAAAAAAGAAAATCATTTTTACCATTCATTTTTTTACAAGATGTTATTGAAAATTTATTAGATTTTCAACAAACAATAGAATTAAAGGAGTTATAGACCCGTAAAGTGGTGGTCAAAAAAAGAAAGGTATTCTGATTGACACGATTGCAGCTCTTCTGGTTATCCGAAATAAAATTCCAGGAAAGACTGTTAATTAGTAAAAATGTTGTTATAGTCGTGAATTAAGACGCGACAAAAAGAGAATTCGTCGCAAAATGGCAACTGTCTGAGAAAAGGTATTTTTCACTTTTTTTCATAATTTTTAATGTAGTTTAAAATAGTTGTAACTCTGTGAATTATTGAAATTTTCAAATTTCCTCTGAAGGATACATTTTTGAAGGTCTAAGCTTCAAGAATATGCGAAAAAAATTGATTTTTTCGAAATTTCAGACTAGAATACCCCCTTAAGATCTGTTATCTTTTTCCGGCGGCTAAAACTGGAACAGAATTCAAATTCGTCGATTCAACGCGTGAAATTCGTATTTTAGCGAAAAATAAAAGAATACAAGTTTCATCGTTACGATTACAAGCAATATACTAAATTGTTCTATTTTTTCACAGAGTTGGGAAGCCGTCGACCGGTCATCGTCAAACTTTACGCCGGATATAACGCCGTTAATTTTGGCTGCGCACAAAAACAATTACGAGATATTAAAAATTCTTCTAGATCGTGGAGCCACTCTTCCGACCCCGCACGACGCCAGGTAAGGGGCGCCCATTAGTTATGTGAGGGGGTTGGGGGGGGGGAAGGGGGTGTTGGGCCGAATCTCACTCAATGTTACGTGAGGCAGCGTGGGGCTCTCAGCAAATACCACGCAATCTGTTTTCTCCAAGAAAAGGTGTAAATTTGGGAAAAAACTGTGTTCAATTAAGTAAAACACGTTTCGCCGCTCATACAGGGTGAATCCTTTAACTCTGTCAACACGTCACGGGTATGTTGGGGCTGCTCAGACAAGCATTTTCAGGTAACACACTTATGGTCGGAAACTCCTCCTAACGGCTGTGGAGGAGCATTTTTGTGTACCGAGCATTTTTGAGTCAAAGTCTAGCACAATTACTTGAGGATGTTCCTCTTGGACTTCCCCACGGAATGTGGTTACAACATGATGGGGCACCATGCCACTACAGTCTCATTGTGCGGGAGTATCTCGACGAGAAGTACCCAGGTAGATGGACTGGAAGAGGTGGGCCCATTGCATGGCCTGCTCGATCCCCGAATCTGAATCCCTTGGATTTTTATTTTTGGGGCAGAATGAAAGATCTGGTGTACCCCGAAAACGGTAGACCTGTAGCCACGGATATGGATTTGGTGGCAAGGATTATGGCTGCAAGTGATGTCGTTCGAGACGAGCTCGCTAGAATACCCGAGGAAATGACCAGACGTTCCACGGAGTGTCTTCTCCAAGGTGGCGGACACTTTGAACATCGACTGTGAAAGATCAGTTTGATAATGTGAAATTTCCGTACCACAAGAATTGTTTTTGTTAGTTTTTTCATTGTTATAAAAGTTCTTCGAAGTTTATCATTTTTTTGATATCACGTAACAAATTTGTAAATCGATCACGCCTGAATGAAACGTTGGGTCGCGGGTAATCACCTCTGATTCATTTCCCTACGAGCAATCCCTGGGTACCAGAAAAAAAAATCTTCAAAGCCCTCCACAGCCGTTAGGAGGAGTTCCCGACCATAAGTGTGTTACCTGAAAATGCTTATCTGAGCAGCCCCAACATACCCGTTACGTGTTGACAGAGTTAAAGGATTCACCCTGTATATGGCTAAATCCTACGCAACAATATTTATCGCACTTCCGCGAACCCCACAAAGTAGCTCGGTAGCCCCTGGATTGTTTCGCCACCACCGGCCAGTCAAACGAGCGACTCGACGAACGCTGTGGCAAGTCAGTCGTATAACGATCGAACTTGACAAAAAATGATTATTATTGTTGTCTTGAATTTGAAAATAAAAGCTCAACAAATTGCGCGACGTTGAAGGAGCAGATGATTTTATTGGAAATCACTTGGGCACGTTGGTCCCAGTCGTCACTCTGGAGACCACAGATGAGTCCAGTGGACGGACTTAGAATGAATATTCTTCTTGTAGTTCCTATTTAAGTATTTTATTCTTTGTTTTTCTAACTGTGATTGAGTACGGTCTTAGTAGTCTGAATTCTTACATCTTTCATTTCAGATGCGGCTGCGACGAATGCGTCGTGTCCAGCGAACAAGATTCCCTCCGACATTCCCAGGCAAGAATCAACGCGTACCGAGCACTAACATCATCTTCATTGATAGCCTTGTCATCCAGGGATCCTTTGCTGACTGCTTTCGAATTGTCATGGGAACTCAGACGGCTCAGTCGAATGGAACAAGAGTTTCGTGCCGATTATAACGTAATATCCTCGCATATTACAGCTGATAAATTTGTTCAAGCTATTTCGGTTATCCGAAGAATAAAAAGATGTTCTACTCCAGAAATTAATCCGAGACTGAGTAGCCTTCTTCCGAGAATTTTTCGGGGCACAAAAATGAACGACGTTACCGATTATATTTTTATTGAGCAGGAAATGCAGCACCTTTGCCAAACTTTCGCCACATCTTTGCTAGATCACGCCAGAACGTCTCACGAGCTCGAAGTGATGCTGAATTACAATCCGGACGGAGATAATTGGGAGCCTGGAGAACGCCAAACGTTGGATCGCCTGAAACTCGCCATCAAATACAAGCAGAAACAGGTAAGATTTACTTCTTTCATCAGTGGTCGTGAAGTACGCTCTTTACGGACTCCTTAGCGGCCGTAAAGTGAGATTTTAGGCACTGGTGCCCCTAAAATTGTTGTCATTCGATTTCATTTTTCGACCTCCTACCAGGCATTCTATCAGTATCATTATCATATTATTAGGTCATATCATCATTCATCAATACCACTATCTTCATCGTGATCATCGACACGTTATAAATGATAATTATCATTTCGTCAAATACCACATTAATGCCACCTAATTAGCCCTCGCACCTTACTTTCCCACTACTTTTACCAATTCTATTACGATGGACACATATTTGCTTCACCGGGGAGAGGAAACACGTGTACCCTCCGCATGTCTCAATCTGTCCTTGAACTCTACCGTGATCGGTCGTCATGTGTGCTGAATCTAATTTGAGAGCAACAATATATTATTTTTCCATACTTTGGTATACGTACACATAGTGTAGTAGAGCTATAACACGAGTTTTCGGGTATACTTCCGAATATCCCATACCTCCGAATAATCTAAAGTTTCGTATACACGTGTATTTCAACGCGCTGAGAACGAACGTGATAGGCAAAATACCCGTAAATTGCATTTTCAAGGTCAAATCTGTAAAAAAATGATTTTTTAAAATGTTTTTCACGTTTATTATGTAAAATATTGATTCTAGGGGAAAATAGTTGCAACAAAAGTTGTAGGCCATAAAAATATTGACATTTTTTGTTCAATATAATTTTTATGCAGAGCCAGTAGTTTGTGAGAAAAATGCGATAATGCTCCAAGATGTGTATATGTCGTCGACAATAAGAATTTCGGGCATTTGTCGAAAATGCACGTGTGGGTTGGGTTGGGTTGGGTTGAGTTTAATATCGAAACTAATGGAGTTTAGCAGAATATACCTATTTCGAAGCATTATCGCTTTTTTCTCACAAACGACTGCCTCTAAATGAAAATCGTATGAAACAAAAAATGTCAATATTTTTATGGCCTACAACTTTTGTTGAAACTATTTTTCGCTAGAATCGATATTTATCACAATAAACGTGAAAAGATTTTTTTCAAAATTCATTTTTCTTGCTAGATTTGACCTTGAAAATGAAATTTGCGGGTATTTTACCTATCATATTCGTTTTCAGCGCGTTGAAATACATCTGTATACGAAACTTCAGATTAATCGGAGGTATGGGATATTCGGAAGTTTATCCGAGTTTTCTTAAGTAGCGTTCGAACGAACGACATCCATCAAATGCTTACATATTCTTCCTCATACTTATACTCCTCCGAAGCTCACTAAGTTCAAGGTACGAACGATTATTGTTGTTATTCTAATAGTCTGCCGAATGTACTCGAAACGGGTGATCGAGTTTCGTCCATAAAAGTCTTTCAAAGCGTAATTTCTACGTGCTTCTGTATTCAGTCCTCATCCACGTCAAAGTGAATTACGTTTTCGTATTTCATCATTTGACACTCTTCTCCGGAAACTTTTGGTCGGAAGTGTATAAACAAGAATATATATTTTTGTTACATTCTTACCATTCATTTAATCTCACCTGATTATTTTTTGTACTTTGCATCACTTTATCAAGTATTTTACTGTAGTGGGGGGCTTCGCCGGTCCTCGGAAGCGCAATTCCTCCTCAGTCCGTAAAATCGTACTTTACGACCTTGGATCGAAAAATGCCATCATCGTCAATCTTCTTGACCAAATATTTTAACGACACGTTTGTGTCGTTTCGCGTTACAGTTTGTGGCTCATCCGAACGTTCAGCAATTACTTGCTGCCATATGGTACGATGGATTGCCAGGTTTTCGAAGGAAAAGCATGATTGGTCAGCTCATCGAGGTTGGAAAATTGGGTGCCATGTTTCCTATATACAGCTCCATATACATGCTCTCGCCAACGTCGAAAATGGGAATGTTTATGAAAAAACCATTCGTAAAATTCATCTGTCACTCGTCGTCTTATGCCTTCTTTCTCAGTCAGTATTCCCAGCATCGTTTTAGAATATTCGAATGTTTTCTACAACTACCATGCATTGTGTTGGTACTTGTTAATCTGTACAGTGCTACTTGGCATGGCATCTCAACGCGTGGAGTATTTGGTCATCGAATTATTCGGCAATGCTTGGATGCGGGAAATTCTCGCTGGCTGGAAACGGAGGGAGCGTGGTTGTATTCCTGGATTCGTCGAGTCGGGTGTCATCATATACATAATAAGTAAGTCACAACGCGTCAGACCCAAAGTTCGTGTTACAGAGCTGTAGAGACGCGTATCTCTCCCGGCTCCGATGCTACATGTTCGCAGGTTCGTGCATCGTTATTTTCAAAGCTGACTCGAGATAATGAAATATCTCAACGAACGTGTGTGAGTATAGTCCGATACACTGAAGGGAATTATGTAGCTACGTGGAACTAGGTAGTTTCACTCGACAGTACTCCCCAATGCTTCATCCCTGATTACACTAATAGAATAATGCAAATCGTCGCATCTCAGCCTTTTTTTACCCGATAATAAAGTCCTTCCATTTGACATCGAAATCTGTTTTTAGCCTACTTTTTAATCCGGTGAAAAAATATAAAAATAGGTTTTCGTTTTTTGAAAATTGCCTAATTAAATTTCATAAAATTTGTGATGGAAGGTATATTTTGCAGAAAAATACAGTGAAAAATGATTTTATAATTAGCGGGATTTTCGATGACTTAATTTTTTAGTTGCATTTTTTTAAATTTTCGCAAAACAACAAGCCATGCTGACTTTGATTTCTAATGACGAGTATTTGATGTAATAAAATAGGCTAACTTTGCAGTCCTTCTTTGACGAGAGCTAGAAAAGAGCATCAACTGTATTTGCATCCTCATAATCGAAGCAGAATTTCAATTTATAAAAACTATTTCTAATCGAATAGCGAATAAAATGTTCGATTTCGAAGCCAAAAGTAAAATATTTGCCGAAATTTGCGAGTGCGCATTTTTCGAGATTCACAGAAAATCTACAGTCTCACAAACGTCTGTCCACTTTAAGGTATCGTATTTTACGATAACACAGAAAAAAACTATTTACATTTGAGTGTCTACTTCTGAAGTTCAGATTCGATGGCAGCAGAATTGAATTTGACAAAAAATAAAGTTCATGCGTTTGTATTTTTTTTTTTAATTAAAAACAAAAACGAAATAAAGTTGCTCGAGGTCGTTTTGTAACTAACTTCCGTTTCCTCTTTTTTCCGTATTCGCAGGTCTTGTTTTTAGCGAGTTGAAATCTTTGTGGGCTGACGGTCTATTGGACTACATTTCTGACCTTTGGAACATAGTTGACTTTGTTCAAAATACATTTTACGTATCTTGGATAAGTTTGCGATTCACGGCTTGGTTCATCGTACAGGTAAACCAATAGACGACGGTAATGTTATTATTATGCGAAGCACCAATTATTTCAGTTTTGCAAATACACGAGACGCAATGGATTATTTGAATGTACAGAGCGAGTCATGGAGTGGCAATGATCCCTGGTATCCGCGCGATCAATGGGACGCGTTCGACCCAATGCTACTTTCCGAGGGCGCTTTTGCTGCAGGAATGATTTTCAGGTACGCCAACGCGTTAGGAATAAGAAAAACTGAACGTTTTTCCCTGGTATTTTCATCTTCAAAAATGAACGGTTCACGAAGATCTTGATATCTCGTTCTAGTTTTTTGAAGCTCGTCCACATATTCAGCGTGAATCCTCATCTCGGACCTCTTCAAATATCACTCGGAAGAATGATTATCGATATTATTAAATTCTTCTTCATCTACACTCTCGTCTTATTCGCGTTTGGATGTGGTAATTACTTTCTCATCCCACGAAATTCGTCATTATTATAATGGTCAGGGCCGAATCAACGGCGGGGCCTGGGGCCCCACGTTGTACGGGGCCGCAAAAGATGAAGCAAGACCGGGAAAAATTTTGTACGAACTAGATTTTAACATCATTGCAGTATCCGCAGCATGAAAATGTTGGAAAGAGTCGTTCCAGCAGTATCACTTCATTACAGAGTCATATATACTGTAAACGCCTATGGAATTCAAAGTGTTCATTACAGTATTACTGATAAGATTCGACATCTGATTTTAAGAATAATAGTGTTTTTATTTTTCCATCTTTTTTTTTTTAATTTTCGACCCAACTGAATTTTTTTTTGTAAATGTCCAAAAAGAAACTCCATGAAAATTTCAGCTTTAATATAAACATTATGTACTTTCCCAGAGAGTGGGAAGAATTCACATTCAAAATACACGTAAGCTTAGATTTTTTTTACAAATCACTATTACTCAGCGGCATTTCATGCTATCACATTGTACCCGAGTGCGCTTTACTCAAGATCCAATGCTCTACATAAGTGCTCATTGCGATGTGACTGTGATCTGCCCTTCTAAGATTATACGGATCACGAAATCTGATTTTTGTGACAAATTCTTATTTTTTCGACGTACCTTCACGAATGACTGAATGTGCAGAAAAAATGTGAATAACAAACTTGTAGGAAACTTAATTTACTACAAAAAAGGTCCAGTAAACTGAATCGCTAGGATTGATATTTCTCGAGGTATATAACGTTCACTGTTTCATAGCATTAATTTTTGTACGAAGAGCTTTACTGGATATTCTCAAAAATTTCACACTACGAAAAAGTCAACCCTCTATATTTCGAGACATATGAATCATTGCAATTCCGTTTACTGGGCCTTTTTTGTAGTAACTTAAATTTCTCATAAGAAATAACATCAAAAAAACAAAAATTGTATACAAAAATCAGAATTAGTGACCCGTACAATCTTACAAGTGCAGATGACAGCTAAGCCGCAATGGACATTTTTGCAGACCTTTTGATCTCGAGTACATCGCGCTTTAGTACAACATGATAGCATAAAATGGCGCTGAGTTATTTGAAGAAAAAAGATCAAAGTTCACGTGTATTTAAATAGGCAATATTTCCACGTTCTGGGAAACTACTTATGTTAATATTAACAGCTCAAATTTTCAGGGAGTTTCATTTTGGACATTTCCAGCGAAATTTTCAGTTGGGACCGAAAGTAAAAAGATAGTCGTGAAAATAAAAGCACCCTAATGTACAATCCGGCCCTGATAATTACAGTAAGGATTGATAATTATGAATTATTGTAATTATTATAGTATCGTTATAACGCTATTATCAATTATTATCGCTTATTATTTTAATTGCATTGTTGAATTTTTAACCTTGATCACGTTTCATCCAACAGGTATGAATCAGTTGATGTGGTATTACGCCGATGTAGAAAAACAGAAGTGTTATCACATGCCCAACGGCCTTCCGGATTTTGATAATCAAGAAAAGGCTTGTTCGATTTGGCGAAGATTTGCAAAGTGAGCGTCGAGACGATTGGCGATAGAAGAATGTTTACGATCGTGGAGAAAAATGTGTCGCAAGTTGTAACGAATGATACGTCTTTGTCTGCTTCCAGCTTGTTTGAAACCTCCCAGTCTCTATTTTGGGCCAGCTTTGGCATGGTAGACCTGATGTCGTTCGACTTGACTGGAATTAAAAGTTTCACACGTTTTTGGGCTTTGCTCATGTTCGGTTCGTATTCCGTGATCAATATCATCGTTCTGCTGAACATGCTGATTGCCATGATGTCAAACTCTTACCAAATCATATCGGTAAGATCGAACGAACAACCGATGACCGAATCACACATTTATTCGTTCTCCGGTTTCATTGGTAATAACACGAATTCAGGAAAGAGCCGACGTCGAGTGGAAATTCGCGCGCAGTCACCTGTGGATGAGTTACTTCGAAGAGGGTGACACGGTACCTCCACCTTTTAATATGATCCCGACTAGCAAAACCTTCAACAAAGTTTTGACCTGCGGCAAAGGGGCTCGTCCAACGAGATCAATCATAGTGAGTTTCACGTTTCATGTCTTTACGTAAGGGAGTGTCAAACAACGCGTGGCACATACTGCCATGTTCCGCGTTGGTATGGACACATTTGTCGAGCCAAAATTATTATTATCAACGGTAAGAAAAAGGTTCGATATTTCTACGTTCCTTCCTATTACAACTGTTTTTTTTTTGGAAACGAGATGTAAAGCCGAAAAATCCAACGTTACTCGTGATAAAAACGGAACGATGATCAGGCAAAAGATGACTTTTCTGCAACACGTTTTCTACGACAATTGTCAATACTCGTTTTGATTTGTAAATTTTATGTTTTCAAAACGTTAACCAATTAGCGGGGAATATATCCGGAATGCGAACAGGAGATAAGGTGTTGCTCATTCGCCGATCATAACGATGATGAAGCACAGTTTTAAGTGGGTACTTAAGGAAGTTCAGGCATTACGACGAAAACGACGGAGATGTGTTGAATCCAAGTGGATTCGATAAATTTTATCCAAAGAAAAATCTGCCAAAATTAGAAAATTTTTAGGAAGCTCGTTGCTAAACAAATACATACATATGTATATTTATAAATATATATATGAAAATGAATCCCTGTTTCCCTTGGTCACGGCATCACGCGTGAATGGCTGGATAATTTTCGCAAATTCTTTTTTTGTTGTGTTTGTTATTGTCAGGAGAAGGTTCTTGTGACAGAAAAAAATAAGAAAATGGCGGGGAATATTAGAAAATAAATAGTTAAAACAGGACATCTGTCGGGTCAGCTAGTTAAATAATAAAGTTGCACGTAGACTTATCGAAAATGACGAAACAATCAAGATATCTCAGTGAAAAATGGTAATAAAAATCTGAAACTTTAACCATAGGAAAAGTAAAACTACATTTATTATCCATGCCATTTTCAGTTTGATTAGGAAGCGTGTTCTTTTGTTTATTCAACCAGTTATACAAAGTTAGGGAACGTGGCATTAGTGGATTAACTTTTGAAACTTTCAGCTGGGAAAATATACCAGGCCAAAAAATAGAGCAAAGTTTGGGAATTTTTCTTCGAAGAAACTAACAACATATCGAAATTCGGTAAAAAGGTCTTCATTGTACAAATATTGAACACTGCTTAGAAATTTTATCATTGCTCTGCTAAACAAAATGGCCACTTCGCAGAATTTTCGTAGTGGCGTTTTTTTTTTCATAACTGCGTGGTAAAACTCATAGCTGCTGCAATTTTTAAGCTACAATAATGTCCACAAAAAACTATTACTATAATAACAGCTTCGACGGTACGTGGGATTGTTTTTGTTAAATTAATTTTTGCATAAAATGGCGCCTTGTTGAAAAAAATGTCGAAAACCCGCAAAAAAAATCTCGCAAAAAAAACTGTGCAATGTAAGAGAAAATCTTACGTACTAATCAAAGCTGTTACCATGCTTCATCAAATTTTTGTTGGTTCAGGATTTTATCTTCGAAATTGCAGCAGTTATAGGTTCGGCTGGAAAAAAAGGACTCCACAGAGAAAATGCTCGGAAGTCGCCATTTTGTTTAGTAGAGCTTTGATAGAATTTTTAAAAAGTGTTCAATACTTGTTTAATAAAGACCTTTTTATCGAGTTTCGACATGACGTTTAGTTTCTTTGAAAAATATTCGCAAAGTTTGCTCTACTGTTTGACCTATAGCGTGGTTTACCTACTTAAATAATGCGACTGGATTAGACGCCGTTGATGATCCTTAAAATAGGAGTTTTCTAGTCGAGAGTAGGAAATTGTTAGTTTTTCTTTGTGTTAAAGATAAAAATACTAATAAAAAAGCGTTCATTCATATGTTTATTATTCATTTTTTACCACCTTTTTATCGATATCTCGGCATCGTCAGACATATCGTTTGAGAAATTTATGTGTTTGGAAATATTCCAGCATTTTTGGATGGAAAAATCGACGAACTTGTTGATCGAATGTTATTTTTTTAGAAAAAGTCACGCGAAAAGGCTCTGACCAGACACGACACGGTAATGCGACTTCTCATACGACGCTACGTAACAGCGGAACAAAGAAAACGTGACGATTTTGGAATAACGGAGGACGATGTGATGGAAATTCGTCAGGATATCTCGACGCTTCGTTACGAGTTGATCGATATTCTTAGACAGAATGGTATGCGGACGCCATCGATCGATAAGCAGGATGCCTCAGGTAAGCATAAAACCACTACACATACATATTTTATCTGTATTTATTACAGCCACATCGACGACCCGAACGAATAATAACACCGATTTTCGACTATATAGAGTGACTCATTTTAAACGACTCAAATCAGCTAAATAACTCGTTTGGAGAGGTCTTAATCAAATGCAGCTTAAATTTCCGACCTCAAATTTGACTTTAATCTCAGCTTAAAGGGTAGTTTGAGGTCAAGTTCATTTTTTTTTTAATAAAATACCTAATTGGTGACGTCGGCTTGAGAAAGCGAGTAAAAATCTACCGTTCATTCGCGTGTAATATGATAGGGGATCTGGACCCAAAAAGTCCAGAAGAAAAGGTTAAGGACATCCATGACTTTGCACAGTTGTAGAGTTGTTCCAGAGGAAACTCTCGATTCAAAATAAAAGAGAAGGAACATCAAAAAATCGAAAAACCTTGAGATGACCTTGAAACAAACTAGATCCCTCTCATAATACACGTGACAGCGCGTAGACTTTTACTCGCTTTCATAAGCTGAAATCACATATAGAGCGTGCTATTCAAAAAATCAACTCGAGCTTAAACACCCTTGAATTTTGAGGACAGGGTCAAATTTGAGATCCGCATGTGAAACTCCATTCAAAATACTACATTTTTGGTGTTTACAATTTTTTTGGTGAGATGGATCTTCCGGTAATCGACTGACTTATGAGAGTTTCTACATTTTGATATATTGTTTAAAACGTCAAGTAGTTTATGTAACTACTGAACTGAGGGTCGATCATAACCCTCTTGTTAAATGAACTTTTTAACAAGAGGGTTATGATCGACTACTCGTTATCAAAATCATACTCAAATGTTTCTCATGTTGAACAAACGAAACTAGGGTACATGAAATCCTGGTGAAATATTCCAGGGACGTCGTTTGTTGGTTTATTTTTTAATAATTATGAACTATTACCGAGGTCAATGTTATTCATAACGCGTTTATAGTTCATATTCGTACCGGCGTCTAATATTCGTTACGCTATAAATAAAAAGGTGCGAGAGAATCGCAGGTAGCACTCAATGTTGACAATTTTGAATGGTAAGAATTCGGGATGTGTTGTTTTTTTAAAAAATAACGAGTGTCTCGACGGTAATGCATACAAATCGTGATGGTTGGTTTCCAGTTTCCGGCAAGAAAGGACGAGTGATGGAACGACGCCTTCAGAAAGATTTCCAGATTGGTATCGTCGAAGGCATCGTGAACGCTGTGATAACCAGTGAAAAAGAACCCAAAGATGTATTTAGCCAAATCGCTCGGGCTATCGGCAAACGTAGCAGCGGGACCGGCAAGAAAGATTGGAATGCCGTGGTCAGGCAGAACACCGTCGCTCACGATCCGATCGGCAGTACAAACGAAGCATTCATCAGACAATCTAGACGGAGCTTGCGACGTCATCTGTCGAACTTTCCGAATTCGGACCTTGCATCGATGGATCCTGATCGTTTAGTAGAGTACAATCCAAATCTGAGCGTCGTGTCTCCTACGACGCGAATCGCGTACGCCAAATTTATCATGAGCCGAGTGAAGCAGGCCGAGACTGCAGTTGTAGAGGAAGGTTTGTACATCATCTGTTTCCGAATCCTCTGGTCGAAATAGAGCACGTCGAATCAGTGATTTGAGGCAAAATTTCCAAATTTCGAGGTAAAATTTCCAAATTTCGTTATTACTGCACTGGTTGCAGAATTCAATGCTATTTCTCCTCGCAACTGAAAAGCAAAGAGAAAAAATAGTGCGAATATGGTAGACCGATTATGATTTAGTATAATATTTGGAATGCCTACATGATTCGTTGTACTATGACATGCTCCATGGAACATGTTCAACCGGTGAAAAAGTATTTTCACAAAATTGCACAGTCAGATTACGAATCCTGTGGTTTGGGTTCGAGTGAATTCATCAACGATGCTACCATTTTTGAAAAATGGTAAAATATAATTAATGTTTTACATTTCGTATTTCTTCTTTCTGAAAGTTTGAACAAAACATGCAAAAGTGAATCCATTCATTTAAAATTATTTAATAATATCAAATAAACAATTCACAAGACTAAAAATTCTTCAATAATGAATTCAGTATCATAATAATAAATATCGTTAGTTTAATTTTAATTTGTAATCATTCGATACAAAACATGTCTGAATGACAGTATTCCAAGCTTTTGGTTGGGACTACTTCACTTCAACCTCCTCAAAACTCCATGAATAATATTTTGTGGATTTAATAGTTATTGAGCTTACGTTACATCTTATTATTACAGATTTACAAAGATTTACTCGGTTATGTTTTTTTAATCAGGTTTTTAGGTCGGTTTATTTTGCTGTTTAACATGTAATTAATTGAATGTCTAATTATCGGGTTTTACCTTTTATTCATTCATTTTATACACGTCAGGTAAGAACAGCCGAACTGCGTCTCAACGATCGGGTAACAAATCCAACACCAACGAGCCGATTCAGCGACAATCAACTTTAGCCGGTTCACTCGCAGGTTCGTTGAAAGAATCAGTAAAAAGAAATATGCTCAAGAGCGTCAGTATCGATAAGCCTGCCGAGACGAGTTCCATACCGGAGCCAAAACTGGCGGCGGAGCACCGAACACCGACTCCCATACCGGAAGATCCATCCGAAGAAGAGGCATCCGCGGGAAAGAGTAAGCCGGACGAGACACCCCAAAAAGCGAAGGAAAGCTCTCCCCGGATCGAGGAGAAATCTGAGATGGAGAAAAAATCCGATACACCAGCTGCAACATCTTCAGGAACCGCGGAAGCTAAATTGGAGAACGTTGATGAAACAACGAATAAAAACCTGGCACCAGCTACCGATGCCAGTTCCTCCTCGAAGAAACTTCCGTCTCCTTCCAAGAAAACAGAACCTTCCCCATCGAAAGCTCCGGAACCAGAAGCTGCGGCACCTCCGACGACAAAGCTCCGCGGAAAATCGAAAGCAACCGGACAAATGGTCGGTGGTTGGATTTAAAAGGCTACCTGTTATCTGTTCGTCATTATTGATATAATTTTAATAATTCCCCGAATATTTAATATCTGCCATACTGCACCATGTATGACCTCCGAGAAGATGCCTACCTTGTACGAATAAAAAAAATGTGCAAGAAAACGTCTCCGCATATTTCTTTCTTCGTGATATTTCTGAAACAATTTTTCATTTCTGCATTTTTGCAAAAAATGTGACAGTATGCAATATTGATTACCAGGTCCCAGCTGCGATTACAGTATGCATGTCGAATTCATCTTCGCGTAGTCGAATTTCAATGCTGCAGTCGTGGACACGGGAAAAAAACGGCGTATCTTGTTTTGAACGGCGATAGCCGTTCTGGCTGGAATAATCCTCATCGGCTATTGAATCACTAATTCCGAATAATTCTAGTTAAACTGAAGTTTAAAGGAAAAAAGAAAAATATAAGGAAAATAAATAAACGAATAAACTGTATGACAATGGTACTCAACCCGTACTTTGCACACAAGGGGATATAGCCAAAGAAAGGAAGAAGAAGAACAAGGAGCTTCTTAGCACGCTCGCTGCGGCAGCATGGCAGTGGGCTATCTTTCGGTGGACTTTTGAGTTCCCTTCATCCATCCGAGGTCTGCTGGAGTCTTTCGGGGGTGGCTGGCCATGACGATGTGCGACAGCTTCGGCTTCACGGGAGCAAAAGAGGATGGGGCAAGAAGGGAGGGGGGGATCTATTATAAATAATTACTTATCAACCTACAGGCGTCGCACATTGGTACGAAACTGCCGAATACGCGCGCAGAATAGCAATAATGTCACGAAAATCAAACGATCTTTTATATTGATAAATCAATTATGAGGACTTTGAAGAGACAGAAAAGTGTATATATGTGCCGTTTTAACAAACCTCTTCGTACAGCAACGGTTAGAACATAGATCTTCGGTACTGAATTATTCGAAAAAAGTGACTATTCCAAAAAAGTAGTAGCCTTTTTATTTTTATCTGGTCAATTTACATATTTTCTAGTGGAAAAGTATTGCATTCCAAGATAGACATTTTTTCGCAATGAAATTTCGAACCTTGATTCGATCAGTCTATAACTTTCGAGATGTATCATGTCTTTTTGCAATTGGAAGAATCACTGATCTGTAATGTGATAAAAGAGGTTTTACCCGCTGATATCAACGAGCCTTGATTCGGCGAATTTTTGATACCTACAAGACGTAGCAACTTACCGCGTCCGGTCCACGCATTCGCCACCGCACTACGCGCGGCTCTGTCTGTAATCTATGCATTAGAAATATTTTTTGTAGACACGGTTCTTACAGGTTCGCATTCGGTATTTCGAGTCAAACGCGTGTTGCATTTTTCTGCAAGACGAACGCGTGGCGAACACACGTTAATCATCTGTGGATTAAATTCTGTAAAATACTCTGAATAAAATACGTTTGAACGAGTCGTTGATATTCTACCGTATGATTTTGAGTACACCATTTTGAATTTTGGAATTTTGATATCAAACTCGAAATCAGCGGCCCGAAAATACATGAAACCGAATGCTCACTCAATTTGGAAGAGTTTTTGGGATATCATCCTGACATTTGAGTTCGCCATTTTGAATTTTGAAATTTTGATATCAAATTCGAATTCAGCGACCGTATTCCGCGGTCCGAGCCGAGGAAAGAGAAGCTTGGAGCGCATTTTTCGTTACAATGTACACCGCATCTCATAAATAACAAACAAGTCAATTTGATAATTGGGTAGCTTTGTTTATTTGTTACTGCAGTATTGATACTTACGTAGATTAGTGAGTCGTTCAGGTATTTAAATATTAATGTATAGCAAAGTATTTTTCAGAAAGCCATTGGAACTCTTCACTGCCGACCTGAATCTACGTAAATATACACGTCGTAGAGAAACATTAGTTTTGTTACGAAATCGGACCACCGATTATTTTCATAGAGGTCTCTATAACAGAGCGGAAATTGGTAAACATTTTTACCACCATCATGCATTTACAGCTACTGCCGAGGATGCTGATTCTGGAACTTCATCACTTGCCTAGAATGTGAAAAAGCCTTAGTAATACAGAAAATTACGGATGCCCATTCGTAAATCTTATGCTTACTTGTATCGGCCAGGTTTGTTGTCTGTTCCTTTAAAGATGTGCCAGTTAACTATTATTCGGTACGCAGATGACTAAACACAGCTAAAATAATTTTATCCATCTTCGTATGCATCTGATAATAGTTTTATTCAATACACGTACGTCCAACGAGTATAGATACGAAAATGCTGGCATGAATATTGCGATTTTGAAGGGAGATTTTTCGTGTATCGTATCTTCGCTTATATAGAACACGCGTACAGTAGTATTTTTGATACAGAGTAACATCATGAACTTTATTGCAATGAAATTTTAACATCGAGTCATAGCATGTTTCCACTGCGATTGTCTTTACAAGACGTATCGTCTAAATACTCGTACAAATATTCAGCGGCAGCCTGATTTTACCATGAAATAAATTTAACTAAATTGGACACCATATTCTACTCGAAACACGTGTAGATGACTCGGCTGTTTATTCTTAGTAGTCTTAACTCTTAAAAATCAAATGCGCCTTCAACGATCTTCGTACGCATATATTTACAGAACTCCTGGACAACAAGGACCGGCTACTTCACATCCAGTTTCACTCGCGCAAGAATATGGTAGAAATTCAGACGCAGCGGATAGAATGCGAAATCGTTGTCAAAAATTTGTTGAAGTATACGTCCACGCGACTATTTTTGTTCGCAACGAAGATTGTGCGTACTCTCGTGTTCTTCGTAATCTGGCCTGTGGTACGATTTCGAAAGGATCGGATTATCAGTCCGCCACCCGATTGCGCTATTACCAAATTTATAAACATGCTTTTTCCCGTAAACTGGAGCCAATCTTCCGCTGGTATGGTAATGATATCTGGAAAAAACCGAAGGTATTTGACGATGTACTCCGTTTTCTCCCAATTTTACTCGGATACTCGTGTGATTGATCGGGTACATTTCAAGTACGAACACGCGCGACGATTCATTCGCATTATTCATGAAAAGCGAAAGCTCAGCAAATCTGTGACACAGATGTAATTTTCACGATTTGCTGTTTTCGCGATATCCTTGAGGGATGCTTCGTTGAAGTCAAACAGTTAGTTGGGTTTATTATTTATTTTTCCCACTATCGTCGCCGCTTCATACTTTCTTGGTGGCACTATTCAAGACAGTTTAGTGTGTCAAAGACAAAGCCGTGTTGCTAGAACGAGGTGCGGACACGGAGAGAGTTAATTAGCTCAAAATGCATATTTAAACCGCAGATTTGGCAAACTAACGGTCTAACTCCAAGAAGAATGTAGATAAAAGTTTGCGTGATCCACATAAGCTAAAACGCTCGGGCTGTAGTGCAGATTGTGGGCTAAAGTGGGGTCAAAGTGTGCGTAGTCACCGAACGGTTTTTTTTGCGTGAGTGTAAACGCAAGGCTTAGCAAAGATTTTGTTTCAAAGCCCAGCGATGAGCGTAGACCTTAGAGCAGTGCGACTTTGGCATCAGAGATACGAGTTTTATATTTTGAAGCTCCGCAAATAGTATGTACACATACTGGTGTCTTATGCATTTTCTGCCAATAAGTTCTCTCCGCGTATCGGTGAATGGATGTCACCGGGATTTACAGCCACCTGTGGACGTTAGTTGGGACAGCACGGGGTTGTTAGCGAGATTTCAGTTAGCCATTATGAAGTTTGAATTTGAATTGTGGTGGTTTTGATAAACTCCACGACTTGCCTCATCGTACGCGTGAAATTCTCGTACGTCATGATGTTCTGTCCGATTCTCCGTTTCCGTGCTCCCCAGAGCTTGGCTATTTCTTTGGGCTGAACAAAGCGAAATTTGCCCTCTTCATAATTTTCCCAGCATATAAATACGGGATTATATTTTGGACTGTGTAGCCATCGTATGATATACTTCCAGATGTCTTGCGATTGGGATACTTTAATTCCAACAATATTTAACGTCCGTTGAGATCGAAAATGATAAAGTTTTCGTACTTTCATACAATTTACCGGGAATACTTACTGCATTTGTGTTTGGAATCCGACCCGGATGATCTGCGACTACCCGAGTGTTGTCCCGATTTACCACTGACACGTGTTTCGGATTCTCCACGAAATAAAAGTAAAATAAATATAAGTTACCATAAGTATAAGGAGGTAAATGAATCTTGTAACATTTAGTATTAGCGAGAGAAAACCCTTTACAATTTTTGAAACATCGATTTTTTTCTATATACCGCAAAAGTATAAATTGTCAAGAGTCTACTGGAAAAAAGACAAATCGAAATATTCAATATTTTCAGAGTTATCGCGCATAGTCGAGTTTACCGAAACTGCATACTATGAACCAACAAGTCCGGTTCAATGATTTGATTTCTGACAATGCGATACAGAAAGCTCGTACAGGCCGAAAACAGCAGCAACTGGAAGATAACCAGTTTTTTGAGGAAGCCGAAAAGAATGTTTATTACACCCAGAAACAACATCTATTGTCGTCAAATGAACATTAATACTTGTATGCCAGCGTAATGGCCGACATTTCGCTCAGGTGTTTTTTTTTTATACGTAGTTCGTAGGAGTAAATAAATTCCAGTTTATTTAAGACCTCTTTTCTATTTGGTATTATTTATGCTGCTAATATGCATGTTCGGTGATCGCCCTAGAGTTCCTAACTTTCGCGTCAGCTTACAAAGATTCGAGCAGTGACATTACTATAATCACGTCAGGCATTCATGTCATTAGGATACAATTGACAGCAACCTTAGACAGGGAGTGTTGAGATTAACTATATTTTCGGTCACAAGGGCCCTGTAGAGATTCAGATCAAACACTAATGTAGGGTTGTCGGACTTGACATTTAGGCACGGTCCATTTATATGGGTCCGTTACGCGTTCTTACTCGCGGGAGCGCAGCGCAGAGAGTCGCCCCCCCACGGCAGAAGCGCGAGGCTTCCACGGCCCACGTTCCCGCGGGCTATCCCGCGTAAAGCCATTGATTTGGTCTATTTGATTTCGAATAAATAAATAAATATAATCAAAATAAATATACTTCAATAATTCAATGAAATACATAATTGGATGATAGAAAAAAATGTTTAGTTACGTTAAATAAAACGGGATTGAATAAAAGATTTTCGTTGATTTAACCAAATTTTTTTGCTGGGTGTACGTTTCAAAAACTGCTCGTGCGCTAGCTCGAAAATTTATTCATCGATGTGACCGAATTTCTGCGAGCCTTCTATCTATAACAATATCGAAAGGATGTACCTACAGTTTTGAAGATATCGTATAAATAAATTACTATTTTGGGGTAAAAAAAATCGAGATAATAGTCGAAAATTTGAATATTTCATCGAACAGCCTACTTCAATTTCACATCTTTATAATTTTATAAGCTTATTCTGCCCCTGCACCTGTCAGTGATCGGAAAATATTTTCGTTATCCGTTTCAGATCAATAGGAAAAATGTGGAGAGTGCATCACTTTTCGTTTTGTTTTGCAAAAAAAAAGAACATTAAATTTTCTACACTTGAAAAGTGTAAGAAAATAGTGTTTTCTTTTTAAAATGAAGCGGCCAAAAGGTTTTCTCCCCTTAATGACAAAGCCACGCGTAAGATCATGCTACCATAGCAAACAAGTATTAATACCTAATAATTACCAGAATTCTCACTACAGCTTCCGGGACTCGGGACTTCTTTTTGGTCGCATGGTGCGCAGAGCCTTTCTAAAGCTCTTACTAAATCAACAAGATCAATAATCATTTGCGGTTACACGCGATATCGTAACAATGGAAACAGGAGCGTAATACCTACATGGATCGCCGTTTCCCGGATCGTGTTTGTATAATAAGTCGTAGATTTTTTTCCCATTCTTCGCGTCGTAGCGAATAAAATCTGCTATCGACAAATCAGACGTGTTTCTTCTCAGTTTCCTGAAGGATCCTTGAATCTGTTGGTAATACGCGTCCAAACGATGCGACGCGTCGATCAACCAATTCCTCGCATCTGTTTTCGTCCACACCTCGACGGGTAATTTTTGCCAATCGTTGTTGTAATCGTAATTCTCATTACCCCGATCTGTAAAATGATTTTATTACCGATTTCGTAAAATACAGCTAACTAGTGTGAAACAGTTCCATTCGATACGTCGCAGCTTACCGCCCAACAATTCTCCGATGGCTGAACTCAACCGATCCATATTTAACGACGAATTTGTACTGCTGTTGTCGTGATACGTGGCCATTGGTTCCGAGTTCTGGTGAAAATATGAAGTTTTTTCTCTATTTTTTTTTATCAATGAGCAGGTTGGAAAATCAAATTACCTGTTCAAGGCCAACGCGGTTGAAGCTGTTTCTGTTGAAGGAGTCTCTTTGAAACGTCGAGAGTTCTCCACCTCCACTCAAATGATCATTGCGAAACGGCGAACTCGTAGTGAAAATCATACTTCTCTTCGAGGAATCGTCACGGGAATCGTAAGAGACCCAGTTTCGCCAATCCTCGAAGGACCTTTCTGCCTAATAAGATTATGAAATTGTATCGTTCTTTAAACACGCCCAAGTTGGGATGAAAAAAAAGAAAGAAACTTTTCGCCCAATTCCATCCGCGTGATGGTGTAGCGGTATTTAATCTCGGATGCACGGATTCACACACTAACCAGCCGATGTACATTTTCATTTACCTGTCTCAACATGACAATCGATAGAAGATCTGTGTACGCGATGTCTTGGCTATGCGACGCGAAATCCGAACTCCCAGCTTGTTTGCTTGGCTTGACGTATCTTCTCAGTGCCGTAGATTCGAAGTGTTTCAATGAAGATTGGACATCATACGTCATTGTTGAAATGGAGGGGAGGGACCAGTAACAGCGTCAAATCAATTCGTCTCGTGGATCACCGTACATTTCCAAATTTGAATCCGGCGACCATGCTGATTTTGCATTAAGATTAAGGAACGCTTTGAGACCAAGATTCAGCAGCTTAGTTTCAGCAAACGCGTTAAGCCAAATCATATCCTGTTTCGTTCTTGTTATTTAAAAAAAAAGATCCCTTCTGTAATTCAGCTGGTCACCAGGAAACTCTGAATCTTCAACGTGAAATGCCATCGCGAGTACTTCGCGTAACTTCTGGGTAAGCTTGCCCGTTTGGGAAAAACGACTCGAACAAGAGGGTAAAGGATGTCTTTATGAAATTATCTCTATTTGAAATTTCGTAAAAATGAGACGAGTCTAGTTCCATGAATTGTAACTGAAGCTGATTCGAGCTTGATCAAAATGATGTTGCATACTTGAGAGATCACGAGGGTTATCACGATAGAGTTATCGGATTGGTTCACTGTCTTGGCATTCCTGCCATCCTCCTATTGAGGAAAGTGACTGGTATATACTCGGAGATAACAGCAAACGCAAATCGCGTCAGTCGTATTGCGAAGACTTTAACGCCTCTCCGCGTATCAATCGTTTTTCGATTTGAGATAATTTGCTTGCCAGCGAAGCAAATACTTCTATCAATGCTGCGCGAGCCAAAGAAGAAGGAATTGTATATAATTATACATAAAAAATCGGTCCGATACGATTAAACCGAATTTGTTTATAATTTATTTATAATTATTTGTAACTATATAGTTATAAATCATTATTTATAAATTAATAATAACGATACTTGATCTTTTTTTCTCTACATAAAATTCTATATAAAATTGCAACAAAAATCGATATAATTGTGAAGAAATTAAATATAATTATATTGGGTCGTTTTTTTATACAAGCCTAATTATGTACAATCTTGCTTTCGGGAACCGAGTTTTCGGAATTTTCCACATGAACACCGTTATCATCGGTCATACGAACGTAAAGACGGCACGTTTCAATATACAAATGATTCTGTTCCAACGGCTCGTCTTGATAATTTTTTGCAATAGTTTTTGTAGCAAGTATTATGAAAATTTCCCGAGAAAAAAAGATTCTACATAATTATGCATAATCAGATGAAAAAGAATGGCCCGATATAATTTTGTACAATTTATTTATAATTTTATAGAATTCTATATAAAATTGCAACAAATTGTATGTAATTATACAGAACTAGTAGCTGACCGGCACACGCTGTTCTGCCATGGAAATTATTTCTAGTGAATATTTTGGTGTTGAATAAAAAATGACGAATGTATTGTAAGTGTGTAGGGATAGGATCTATGACAGAAAGAGGAATGGAGCGCTATAGACGATGACGGCTGATAAAAACAAAAAAAAAACAACCATTTCGTTCTGCGCGAAGTGCGAACGACGGTTAAATTATTTATATATTGTTCATAAAAAAATAATAAAATAACAATTAAAAAATGGAAGGGTGCGGGTAGGAGGGTGAAACTTTGTATGTATAGCTATGTTTCTCAGCCAAATCGAAGAGATATAAAAAAATGCGTGTACAAAAAATTTAACAAATTTTTCTGGATAGGGACACCCTGATCACATAGCGGCGTGAAATATACGTAAAAATTTTCATAAGAATCGGTCGAGCCGTGTGCGAAAGAGTGCGACCACAAACAACGTGACACGAGATTGTTATAAATTTATACAGATTTATAATTGTCACGAGTGATATATAAATTGTATATAGTTATATCAGGCCAATTTTTTATGGATAATTATATTTAATGATTTTTTCTCTGTCTGATTTTTATAACTGTCGAAATTCGGGTTTATCTTATTTGCGAAGAAAGCAACGACGTTCGACGTGAAAAATAATATTGTACCCATTCATGGGACTAATCCATTCGATCACTGTCGATATTGTTCCAAGTCAAACCGTCCTATTTAATTTTATACCAATAAAGCCCCGAGAAAAAAAGATTAGATGTGTATAATTATCTATATATAATTATACATATATAATAATAATAATAATAATAATTATATATAATTTATAAATAATTTACATATAATTATATAGAATTGTAAATAAAATTGCAAAAAAAATCTATCTAATTATAAAACGCTGTACATAATTCTATGTAATCTTTTTTTCTCGGGCTGTCAGAGATACTTTGCTACTAAGCTTGCGAGTCGTTATTTTTAATCGATTAAGTTCTTTTCAAGCTATCAGCAAACGTACATAAGTACATGCTTACATACGTACATATTTACATAGGTTCAGATATAAACTGTGCTCGGTTAATGTTAAAATTGTTTTATCGTTCGTGTTGCGCAACGATGTTTTCCTTGTCGGATTGCCTCGATACGCTCTCATGTGAGATAATCTTTGACTTTTTGTCGCTTGGCTATCAATATCAATGTACGTATTCTGCTCACTCTTCAATTCCAATGCTGGCTGTCCGCAAAAATTTCTGTGATTTTCTTATCGATACAAACACAAACATCAGCGAGTTTTGTACATTTATTCAATTCGTTGTAATCAAAGTTTACCGCGAGCAACGAAGAGAAATAATAAAAATTATCGGAAACACAACTATAACGGCAAATTTCAGCAGCGCTTTGCTCTCCCCGTCGAACTCGCACGTATTTATCCCGAATTTATCACGAAGACGTTCGCCAACGCGACACAATACACGGGAAACTCGTTTCGCGGTCCATTGCAAATTTAAATTAAGATTCTGCAGAGACTTCGCACGTAAAATTCACTATGATCGTAACAATGCACGCGGTTGAGCGACAATCCTTCGATGACGAAGCGAAAAGTCACGCGGACATGGGAATAATGATGATGCATCGTTTCGTAGAATACTTATCAAAACTAAAACTCGATTGTTCCTATCAGCTTTCCGCTGTGAAAAGAAGAAGTTGTTTTTCCTCTGAAAAATGTAGCTGAAATCTGTATTCTTAAAGGTCTCGGGCTCGTCGTACGATCTTACTGATGGCAAGGCGTATGATTTTCACTGCTTTTTCGCGATATCGCTTGTTTGGATGAATACATTATATAATGATAAGTCATTCTCAAGGTGATCTGAAATCAACGACGTCAATGTTATTTCTAGCAAACTCGACAAGCTCGTATTACGCCTTAAAAGATCAATCTTTTCGACCCAACATCAGTTGACCCGAACCCCTAAATCTCAACATTTTTCGCTTCTCGCGATAGCAATGGTACGCGACAGTGATAGCTGACGTTGCGGTAGTTTAATCCTTATCGGATTGGATAAAGCTCAACGAGAAGCTCTATTTTTCGAGTAACCTCTGCCAAAAGGACGGGAAACGCGTAATTAATTGACGAAAGTCGTATCTATGTATTTCGATTTGAAATAATTGCGATGATCGGCTTCTGATAGCACAGTCGAGCGCGAGACACGAATCATTTCATACGTACATCACAGGTAACATGCCAACATTGGGTTCGAGGTATCATGCTTTGAATACCCGAGAAAAAAAGATTATATATAATTATATCGAAAAAATTAGTCCCATATAATTATTTATAAAATTGCAACAAAAAAATCTACATAATTATATATAATTATATAAAAATTATATATACATATATTTATAGGTATAAGATTTTATATAATCTTCTTTTCTCGGGTAAGTTTCGTCTGGTGCTCGAGAAAAAAAGATTAGGTATATATAGGGAGTTCTACGCGGGGTCAATATTTTCGAAAATAATAAGATTGGACAGAAGTTCTAAAGTTGCCCCCCCCCCCCCCCGGCCCGCGGGGGGCCACCTGTGGGGGGCGAATTTGGTGGGACTTGGATGGAACTTTAAAAAATATTGAATAGATGTTTTTCTGTTTTTCGATTTCATGCGTATTTTTCGAAATAATCGACCGTCCCGGGACTTTTTTAACACCCTGTATAATTATTCTATATAGTTGTATTATTATATAGAATTTTTTGCGATTTATATACATAGAATTCTATATGATTATGTGTAATTATATCGGGCGAACTTATTGTATCTAATTATGTAGGATCTTTTCTTCTCGGGTGATATACTGTAGTATCCCAATCTCGTCAGTGATTAGTGAAACTAAGGGTTGCCGTAGATCCATTTCTTGAGAATACAACCTCGAGAAACAAGATTATACATAACCATGTAAAAAAATTGGCCTGATAATTGTATAGAATTTTATACAGTTCTGTATAACTATGTACAATCTGTTTGCAATTTCATCTAGAATTCTACATAATTATATATAAATTATATTCAAATTACATACAATTATTTTTGGTCAATTTTTCTTAAATATAATTATACATCCTTTTTTCTCGGGAATCCAACAACACAGGCTTGTGTCCGTTACTCGATTCAATCAATTTTGTAACGCGAGCGAACATTGCGTAGACGAAGTTTCTCGTTACAGTGCAACACAAGATGCGCGCACTGATTGGCTATGCGCACAGTAGTTTATTATGCACTGGAGGCCACAAGGACTATAAGAATAATACCATTCAATTTAAATAGTAGTTTTAAACTATGGTACGGTTTCTTTTGTCACGCAACTTCTTGGCATGTGTCTGTACCTTTGCAATTGTCAGCCATGGGAATAGCCACGATTTTTTAATATACTGTGAGACTCCTATTTCTCTAAGCATTAGCTCGTTTGTGAAAACAAACACCACCTATAATTTTTTGTTAAACAATCATTCAGCAACGATATTAGTCTATCTGATTTATCGGAGAAACCTGAAACAGGTATAAAGAACGAAAATTGGGTAACGCTTAACTAGCAGAAAATGTACGATAGCAAGAGATTTTCGTTTGGTAGACATTCATTCGATGCCATAAGCGAAGTTACATTTCTTGAAAGGTAATCCAGAGGGAATTTAGCCACTAGACTACTTGTTGAAGGTTGTAAGACGAAAATACGTTTGAAATGTTGATAGATTGCGGATTAGTCGCAAAGAGTGAATATTCATCCAGTCAAGTCATTTTTGACTTCTTTATAAAGAGCAGTAATGGATATAAAAGTAATACTGATGTGTTAATTTTGTACAAAAAAAATCTGCCTGATTATTAAAATTTGTTTTACATTCCTGTAGAATATAGACTAGTATGAAAAAATTTGAAAGCAATGTGTCTTTTCTTTTCTTTTTTTCAATAACATTTTATTTACATATGTTCGGTTCTTTTTACACGAAAAGAATTGCTCTTGTATAGGAAGCAAAGGAACGAGTTTGTTGTATTCTGTTTTAAACTTTCAATCGATAAAAACCCGTATCCCTCTACGATACACTTCGTTCTTATTGGATAGGTAAGTCGATTGTATTGTATGATACTATATTAACATCCGTATCAAAACGTAGCGTTTTTTAACCTTGTGACATTTCGTTTACGTAGTTTGAGTTGACGATGTGAAACTTGAGTTCACGTGCGTGAAATTTGATAACAAAGCAAAAGCAGAGGAGCGCCAATTTTCACGCAAAAATTCTGTGAATCTATGTTAAAGTAAGATAACATTAATATTGTATCATTTCATGATTTTTCGCCGAGCTGTAGTCTGTAGACGAAAAATAATCTTATGGCACCGGTATTCGATACAATTAGTTTGATAGTGAAACGCAATGAAAAAGTAAAATAAAAACAACTTCAACTTTCTATCCTCTTGAAAATGCTGTTCTCAAAATTACTGTTCGGACTACAATGCATTGAGAATTTCGAGAGCTAGTCAACTATGATCTTTGGATACAATGTCTGAGGTGTTATCGGATTTCATTATGAAAATATCTTGATATCTGAGATTCAGTGCCAATCAATGCAAATCGAGACACCATGCGTAAGCATTTTGGAAAATGCGCTGCCACGGGGATATCTCATGGGGCCAATTTTGCGGCACCCACGGCCATTGCCACATTTGTGTGCATCGTTCGGGATGTGGCATCATAGCCAAGTGCCGTCCATCCAATGAACAGACGCCAGCTACACCACCTGCGAACAAGATTACGATGACCAAATAATTTGACAATCTTTTTCTCGAGGTGTATTCGCAGAATGCAGAGTTATTTATTTACCAATACTGCCGTTCGGATTATGGGGGTACTTCTCCGTAGGCACACCCTGATCGTCGGTATATTTGATTGCCAAGCAATTCTTCCCCTTCAATTTCGATAATACTTCTTCATTTCGGAATGTGAATTTCCCTTCTCCATGCGCTACCCAAACTCCAAATATGCTACCTTCCATTCCTTTCAACATGATCGATGGTGAATTCTCAATTTTCACCGTACTCCAACGACACTCAAATCGTTCAGATGTGTTATGATCAAGAACAACACTCGGAACTTCCATTCCTGTCAATGATCACGTTTAAGATAAATTTACAGCCGTGCGAAAACTATGTTCACGCTACATAGTTAGTATAGCATTAATATTCACCATTGTCATTGCATCCTATCCATCCCAACAAGCTCATTAATTGACAACCGTTGCAAACGCCTAAACTGAACGTATCTTGACGTTCGACAAATTGTTGCAATTGCTTTTTCAATAACGGATGGAATAGAAAACTTGCTGCCCACCCCTTAGCCGATCCTAAAACGTCTGTAATCGAGATAGATTTGAAAGAGATCTGTCTAGTATCTTAAGCATCAGTCGTGCTCACCAGCGTAGCTGAATCCACCAGGGAAAATTACACCCCTGAATCGGTCTAACGTTACGTGAGTATTCAGCAGATCTTGCATGGTTACATCCCAAACTTGAAATCCTGCTTGTACTAAGGAAGCAGCCATCTCTCGGTCTCCGTTTGTGCCTTCCTCGCGTATCACAGCTACCTTGATTGGAGCTATATTAACAATGCATTGAAAGTGCGAGGTGAAAATTCGTTCTTCCTGTGTGGCATATACTACTTCTTAATCGACTGCGATATAACAGCCATATTTATATGCCTGTAACGCCATAACGTTTCACGTTGGGAAAGATAGTCGTCTCTGGTGGAAAACTAGGTCGACATTTTTATAATATACGACAGTGTACCGATAAAATTGATGAAAATTAGAGTCAAAAAATAACACGTGCCAATGTTGCAAATCTATTTTTTGCCCGCTAATTTACTTTTCGGCCCACAAACCTAATTTTCTGTCCGCAAATCGACTTTTCTGCCTGCAAATTAACTTTGTGCCTGCAAATTTACTTTTCGCCTGCAAAATCACTTTTCCATCTCTCTGATCAAAATTGATTAGTTTCTGCGGGCATTGCAGGAATGGAGCATGGTTATTTTATCGTAGTCGAGTAAAAAGAATATTGATAATTGGATTTTGAGAATGCTACTCAAGGTATCAAATTTGAAATGTTAATAAGATATGGCGAGAGGATTCTAAATATAATATTCAAAAACTATACAATTGAGAGATTTCATCTGGCTGTTTTGAATCTGGATCGAACCGTGCTGGGTCTCGAGAAAGTCTATACTTTTTCTAGAACCAGAGCACGTTTTGTTTGGTTGGTGTTACGTTTGAACATTTCCGTTCTCTGTATAGTAGTTAAACATATTTAGAAGATATGAAAATTTACTGTTACTTTTGACTTCCTTATCTCATTGAATCTTCGAATTCATTACAGAAAATTTTTACTTACATGTGATATGTTGTTCATTGATGATTGGTTTGATGGCCGGTTCAAATGTGAGTTTGTAGGGAGGTAAAGTCCTTTCTGAGAGGCCCTCGAACTCTTCCATAGCACAATTAACATTCGTTTGGCGTCGTTCAAGTCTGTAGCTTGTCTCTTCCCACATTTTCATTAACGGAAGAACCGTTGAATCGAGTAGCACATTTCCATTGACCGATACAGTTATCTAGAAAACAGAAAATTTTGTAGAACCAACAAATACATAAATTTATTGTACTGCTCACCTTAGAACCTAAACCAAATCCCTTAGTTTTTCCAATTACATAAGCCGGAACATTTTCAAATCTAAAAATCTTCATAACGTAGTCGATATTTTGAGCTTCAACCTCAAGTATCCATCCCACCTCTTCGGAAAATAAGATATCAATTGGTGAGCCTGACTTATGAGAAATATTTACTTCCATTCCACAAATGCCTGCGAAACTCATTTCCAGCAGACATGTTATCAATCCACCATCACTAACATCATGCCCAGCCACTAATTTTCCCTCTGAAAAGTAAAACAATCAAAATAGTAGAGAAACTGCAAGATCTTGTTAGATAAGACAAAGGGAGTCTTGCCATGCATAAATTTTTACCCACCTCCTATCAGAGTTTGCGTAGTGTCGAACCCCTTTTTAAAACTGACCAAATTTTCAAAATCTGGGCATTCAGTACCAATCTGTTTATAAACTTGGGCTAGTGCTGTTCCTCCTAATCGACTTTTTCCACCGGATAGGTCAACAAAGACCAGAACTCCTTCTACATCGACAGACGGAGCCTTAAAATCTGGTGTTATTACCTGGAAACCACATGCAATATCAATTTGTATTATCGATTGAAGACTATTAAGCAATTTCTTTCATTAATATAATTTGCCAAGACATCATTCGTCGCCACATTCATGGACAATGTTACGTTTACATTAATATAAGTGGGTTTTCTCATAGCATTATCGCAAACTAGATTTTTCATATAATTTTGACATTATAATTCCAGATCCCACAGTGTTAAATATTCGCATACCTGTCGTATATCTGGACATGGTGCGTATGAAGATACGACTAGTGTTCCAGGGGCCTTAACTATATCATTCTTGATTCTTGCAGCCATGCTGAGAGAATCTTTCCCACCATCGACAGCAATTCCTAATTTCTTCATAATAGAACACATTGCAGTACATGCTTCATATAATTCTGCACCTTCGCCTGGTAACTTAGCAGCCCACATCCAATTTCCGCTACATTTGACATCCTAAAAATGTTGTCCTCGTTTCAAATTTTACATTTACATTCAACTATAATTGACATAGCATCTAAATTAGTCAGCATTATTTTAGACGTACTAGGTTTCAAACAGGAGACTTTCAACAAATGTTTTTGCACAGAAATTTGAATTTTTGTAAAGTCAATTATTGCGAATAGTCAGATTTCATCGTATCACTCGCAGACATTTATTTATATACTTTACGCCGTTTGAATTTCTATATTGTTGTAACGATACACGATTCAGTATATCGATAGAACCTACCTTCAACTCTGATATTCGGGCAAATACGAGATTCGTTAAAGATTCAGCAACCGTCATTCTGGCCCCAGCAGCTGCATTGACCAAACCCTTTATCGGTTGTTCGCCAATAGCAGTCGCTGCACCAACCTGAAGTAGTCATACGATTACTCAAGTACTGGTAATTCTAGATGATCCAACATATTATTAAAATTTATAATTTTAATTACAGTTGAAAAATGTGAGAGTGCTGTAACTGCTACATCAGCCAACGGAGTATGAAGAGGACCGACGCATTGCTGTTGCGCTATCAGACCCGTAACGCAACGATCCACTTTATTGGTGAGATAACGTTTGCTGGCAACCGAAGGTAATCTCAACACTCTATCAAGTGCAGATTCAATACTCAAATTGGGTGGCAGTGTTATCGGCAGTAGTGGTCTAGCCTCTGTTTGTAGTTTAAATGTCTGTGAAAAATAGATTTTTGTTCGTAATACAGTTTTAATTTAATCGCCAATAGCATTGGATACTACTTTAATGTACGTGATCGTAGTTTGCAAATGGAGTTTCTAGTTTATTCTCGATATACCTTCCGAGGCATTTTTCCCAATACTAATTCGAGTTCTAAGTCGACCGGGTGTCTAATGCTGTTGTCGTTGCTGCCATCCAAGTACTTCAATACATTGCAATCAGATTCCTCTGAGAGTATTATTTTTCCAGTTCCTGTAACCGTACCAACAAAATTGATCGGACAACGCTCCCGTGCAGCAATTTTTTTAAGCAAATCAACGTCATCAGCTTTGCACAAAATCGCATCATTTTCTTGATATTCGGCACCCCACAATTCCAATGCGCTTATGCTGGGATCACCGAGTTCAAATTTTTGAGCAAATATTACTGCACCTGCCGGCTCCACCAACTCTTTGAGGACATTGCCTGCGTGAAAAAAAAATAGAAGAGATAGCATCAATTATCTATATTAAAATATTTTCAATTGATGTGAAATCAACTTTCTAACCATTTCCACCGGCTCCTTGATCATGAATACTCAATATTACATTATCTTTTCCCATTTCCCCGCAAGCTCGAACAAACCGATTCAATTTTTGTTCCATTTCAGCATCACCCCGTTGTACTGCTCCAAAGTCCAAGTCACAATTATTATCACCTTGAACCTGATAAAAAGATGTTCAGATGTAATACGTCGTTAAGAACTCGCATATATCATCGGCATAAGCAGATGTAAATGAAAATAGTATTGTTTTCGAAGATTTTCGTTAACAATTCGTAAGTTCCTATTGAAAATAAAATCTTTAATGAATGCAATAATAACAAAACAGAAAGGGCTGACTCGTCCATTGGTAAATGTGGAATTTCCTGTCCAGTACTATATGCTTGATCAGTTTTAATAGAGCTTGTTTGTTGAAAGTATTCAATAAGCAATACTGATTTCATTATAATCGTTGTAGTCTATAAAAATACCTCAACTGAGCTTGCAGAGCCACCACCCACGCCAATTCTATATACCGGTCCGCCGATCTTGACAACTTCCATACCTGGAGATCGCAAACAAGATATAATTATCATGCCAATTTGTGCTTCGATTATGAAAGACAAATAAATAATTCCAATCAATCAAACCTTTTGCAGGTTTCAGTTTTTCCGTCATATCGGCTTCCATTGAGCCCAAGCCACCACTGAACATAATCGGTTTAATCCATTCTCGTCGAGTTCCCGTAGGTTCAATCATTCCAAACGTACGTGCAAATCCTGAGATTACTGGCTCTCCAAATTTATTGCCGTAATCAGAGGCACCGTTACTAGCTTCGATTATGATGTCCAGTGGAAGAGCAAAATTTCCAGGATATTCTAGACCCTTTTCTTCCCATGGTAGCTCATATTCTATAAATTCATTATCCGTATTCAAATTTCATTCTGCTTACATCCAGTTTTAATTTGATTTCAAACTGACCTGGAATATAAAGATTGCCAACACTGTATCCTGCAGTACCAGCGATCGGGTAGCCACCTCGACCAACGCCTTGAACGTCTCTCAATCGTCCTCCTGTTCCTGTGGTAGCTCCGCTAAAATTTAATATTCTGTTCAGATACTTTCATCACGTTTCTTTTTCAGATAGAAGTATTGCTTCAAGATTATTTCAGATCTATTTCTATACAACTTTACTCGACCAAACTCAGATGCCATCAGAAAAATATTGTGGAATGTTTTTAAATCCCACATGAGTCGTAAAAGCAGGCATACTTAAAATATGTTCAAAGGAACATATTTAAACAGATTCAGTTGCATAATGTTTATCGAAGTATGTATATCTTTGTACTGAGTATCTCGATACAAGTGAGATGTGTTTACCTAAAAGGGGCAATCCCCGTAGGGAAATTGTGTGTCTCGGCTGTGAATATAATATGCTGGTCAACTTCTTTGACATGGAAAGCGCTTGGCTCGGAAGTCGTGTTCGGTCGTAGAGTATGTATACTGTAGCCTTTAATGGCACTACTATTATCGCTAAATTTTATAACGTTATTAGGATTCGACCATTTTTGCGTGTCAATTATCATATCGATGAGCGAATCTCTTTTCGTTTCACCGTCTACTACCATTTCGCCCTTGAAAAACCAATGCCGACTGTGCTCGCTATTTGATTGGGCTAAATCGAAACATTCCACGCTTGTTGGATTACACTTCAGCTTAGAGCCGAATAAATCTGTGTAAAAGTCCAAGTCCCAATTATCAAATGCCAGGCCTGAAATGAAAATTTAAAAGTATGAACATATCTGACTCATTTATTCCGCCATACGCGGATCAAAAATTGTAGTATTTTGTCAAATAATCAAGAATGACCTAATTCTGAGTTTACATCCTCCAGAGCTTTTCGACCATGCTTTAAGACATCCACCTCAAACCATTTCTTTGGTTTGATTCCGTGATCAAATGTCTCAATCGGTTTGAGATAACGGCACTCTGTCATTTTATCGTGTATCCTGTCGACCATCTAATTAAAAATAATTCATTAGTATTAACTATAAGTATAACTTGAACGAGAAATTGATAATTGTATTCCTATTATCAATCGTCGTTGCATAATGCATCACACTTTTCTCATCTAGAAAAATGTTTTGTAGATCAGCGAAGTTGTGAAACAATTAATGCAGTGTTTTCAATATCATATATTGATATAAAGAGTAGATGAGTATATAACACAACTTTTAAGTAAGATTTTAATATAACTCATCTCTACTGTTGGTACATAACAGACTGATAATACTTCTATGTTTATAATAATAGATTCCTCGTTTTGATTGACAATCCATTGAATTATAATATCGTTAATATCCTGTGCTAAAGCAGCACCTTCAAATTTCCATACCTGAAATTTTATTTCATCATTTATCTTGCCAGAGTACTTAACAAGATATCTCGTCGAAACTTCCAATCTTTTAACTTTGCTCAGTTGCACAGATTTGCAGATTGATACAGCATTACTCGAGAAAGGTGTAGAGAAATTGAGTCTGAAATTTAAATCATTCATTAATGGATCGTTATTTGCAAATCGCTAATAATAAACACAGCATACCGAGGTCCAATTTCTATGAGCAAAGTCTGAGGTTTTTCGAAGAGTACAGTGGTATTTGACAACGTGTTCTGTTCAAATGGAGAACCCAAGATCCACTTCAACTTTTGAATTTCTTCCTCCGTAAACGCATCACTGATCTCGATATTGTAACACGTTTCTGTTTCCAAGTTATCTATCGACTCAGATATTTGCCGCAAAGCAGATAATTTAGCATTGCGTTGGCTCAATGGAAGGCCAGGACTTTTGTAGAACCGAAGGATAGCCATGATGTTCCGATAAATTCTACGAACTAAGGGTGATAGTTTTTACACGTATTGCCAATTGACAGTGACGACTTTCCAAACAGGAGTTCACAGCGATCACTTGTTTGCTACTGACATCATAGCTCAGCAATTTCTTACAGACTCGTTTAGACTCGCTGGGGGTATATTGCGACGATGTAGAGGTCATTGTATGTCATCGCTGATAACACGTGATGACCTTTACGTCATAGTAGCGCAAATTCGAATACTACACAACAATGCCAAAAGTAACATATTTACAGTATCCAAGTGCATGGTTGAAGAATATCATAAATTTTATTCCATCACATGGAATATATAATTGGAATCTCAAAACGAAAGTGATCATTGTGATTATCGAGGGTTTAGCAAGATGGAAAAGCACAATCACTTCAAGAAAGTACGAGATGAAAATATGTTCAATGAAACTGATGATTATTAGCGAGTTGAATAACATGTTTGTGTACCGGGTTGATAAAAAAAAGTATTAAGTATGTGCGCACGTTGTGTATTGTGAGCAAACTAGTTGGGCAACGAAATAACAATATTCAACTTACAAATTTGATAATCACAACTGAATCAAACCATAAAATGCTTAATCTTATCAAATGAAAAATCGAACTATTGACGAACGATGCTCAAATTACATTTAGAATGCAGCGGGTAGATCTGTATCTGTTGCGTATCAACAAGTGGTATACATGATATATCGGCACGTTGCCGGCCACGTGATGAACCTAAGCTATGGAAGGTTATGAAAATCTAACGAATCTTGCGATATTAACTTAATAGTGGATCCAGCAACTGTCATTTTACCTTGTTGGATTTTGATTCGAAAATTGAAAGGTGATAAAATTGGACGTGACCAATAATATATTTAGACTGGTTGTGATAGCGACATTGTTTTCAGTAACATTGCGTGATTTTGTCTGTAACGAGATTCTCTTTTGTTTTTTTCAAGCCAAATCGTTGCAGTTTCACTAGGCGTGATTTGGTATTCATTTTTTCTTCGAAATATATTTTACTTGCTGAAATAAGAAAGTTCAAAAAAAAAAAAACGGAGATGAATACCTGATTTATACAGGGTCGATATAATTCAATCTAATAGATAATAAGGTTTAGCCATACTACATCAAATATACATATATTACTTTAAATTATAGGAAATAAATCGACACGCGCTATTCAGTTTCTGTTCAGGTGTTTTATAACAATCGCATGCTTCTTTAAGTAATAGTCGTACGATCAGTGATTGTTGTTTAACAGTCATTAATAAAATTTATTCAGTACATCTTCGAGTCTGAATTTTCAGGAGCTTTGGCAACCAAAACCATATTATCTGGCGTGATTCAAAGCTGCAACCAGCTGCAACCAGCTTCGACTCGCAAGTCTGACCACGGGTTAGGCAGTCACAACACAGACCCGACGTCGACGCGAAATCTCTTAAATCAACCCTGATAGCCAGGATCATACTCCCATACTCTTTGGCCAGGATAACAGTAATTTGTCGTAAATCTGCTACCGCAATCTGTAGTGAGATTGTAGTTGAAAAAAATTGGATGGTGCAAGTTTTGTCGTACATTTGCAGCTAAATTTGCGGAAACAACTAGAGAGTAGAATCTTGCCGCAAACTGCTAAAATCACGGATATTCCAAGTCTTGAACAGAAAGTATGACTATCACAGCCGAAGGTAGTCAGTAAATGGTAAGCGCCATTGAAGTATAGAAATATTACATTAAGTTATGGAAATTGGGCGTGTTTGGCTGAACTAAGTGCTCAGTATACTTAGTAGGTTACTCAGCATACTAAGCTAAAATTTCGGCCGGGACACTCTATTCACCACGGTCTGACATACAGTTCTCTCAACGCTGGTGATTGAGATGCCTCTCTTAGCGAAGCAGCATTTCGTTGTTCAACTTGAAGCCGGCAGGTTCGCTGCAATCGGGCTGCGAGTGTTGTGAGTACGAGAGTTCCGTCTACCTGTGTGCTGCTATGTGCCGTATGTCTATGGATGTAACAATCCCAGCTGAATTTAAACGCATTTCTTCGATTAACCTCAAATACGTCACGTGTACTATCAATAAATCGTTTCATTTGGATAAAGTTTTAACAATTTATACGAGTAATGTAATGTTTTAGCAATATGAATCAGTTCTAATACTTTTGTGATTTCTTGGAACAAAATAATATCATCATGCCGAGAGATCATGGTGCGTTATAAAGAAATTGTGTATTTCCTTAAATTCATGGATTGAGATCAACGTGTCAGAAAAAATGAATTTATGTTGTTTTTTTTAGGGAAACGATCAGATAAGAAATTATCATGGATGTACAGAAACAAGAAGAGAAATAGTCGTAATCAACGTTCAGAGAGTGATGCTGAAAACCATAGGGCAAATGTTCAGATTCAAAATAAGAAAGCCCGAATTGTGATTCGAAATCTTCCATTTAAGGTAAATAGTATTTGCATTTGCATTCTTTCACAAAGGATGTGCATGGTTTTTTATATATATGTTTCTATACTTGATAATTGTACCATTTTCAGAGTACATAATTTAGTCGCAGCAGTTTGTTTTTCTCACCATTTTCTGCAAACGAAAATCTAAATCAAAACTTCATATTCCTTTTGATTTCTATGTATTTCCATTATGGTAGATATGTGGCACAGTAAGTTAATAACTTCAATTCGATGTGTCGTTGTTGTATCACAAATGTTCGTGTCTAACTTAATTTGCATTTAATGCGACCATTCGTTCTCTTGGCAATATCCAATAAAATTAAGTTTAAAAAGATTACTAGGAGTCAACTCAAACTAATGTGACTAAATATGCTCATTGTATCTTTGAACTGTTGGACTTTTTCTTTTTTTCCGTGCGGTATACATCAACTGTGCAGTATAAAACCAATTACAACGAGCGTGTCTGTAAGTTGGGTCTTACAAGGAAACCTTGCGAACCCGAACTCACCGATTTCAATGATTTTGATATATGTTGTAGAACATCGAAAAATAAGAGACACGTATTTTTTTATACGTGCTCTTAAGCCCATTTAGGGGTGAAATCTACCCTCAAAGCTCACCCTCAAAAAGTCTTTTTTCGAAATATCTCTGCTTCTAATTGGTATTTCGCGACGGAACAAAATGGAAAATGCTCTTTGCGGCAAGGCGGAGCTACTAGACATTGTTATGCCCACGAGGGTTGCAACCCCTATTTTTTATACCGGAAAAACCACATTTTTCGAAGATATTTTCGTTGTACTGATTCTAATATTGACTTGAAAATTGAAAAATAAATATTCTGAGTTGTGAAATAAAGTAAATAAGTTTACGTGTTCGAGGATTTCGCGTTAACTACCCCCAAACACGGTTACTACCCCTTCAAACATTGGTCATCTGCAATAATGAAAAAAATGTTTTTCTCAAGAGAAATACGAATGAGATATGTTTTGAGAGACACGTATTTTGTTATACGTGCTCTTAAGCCCGTTTAGGGGGTGAAATCTACCCTCAAAGTTCACTCTTAAAGTCTTTTTTCGAAATATCTCTGCTTCTAATTGGTATTTCGCGACGGAACAAAATGGAAAATGCTCTTTGCGGCAAGGCGGAGCTACTAGACATTGTTATGCCCACGAGGGTTGCAACCCCTATTTTTTATACCGGAAAAACCACATTTTTCGAAGATATTTTCGTTGTACTGATTCTAATATTGACTTGAAAATTGAAAAATAAATATTCTGAGTTGTGAAATAAAGTAAATAAGTTTACGTGTTCGAGGATTTCGCGTTAACTACCCCCAAACACGGTTACTACCCCTTCAAACATTGGTCATCTGCAATAATGAAAAAAATGTTTTTCTCAAGAGAAATACGAATGAGATATGTTTTGAGAGACACGTATTTTGTTATACGTGCTCTTAAGCCCGTTTAGGGGGTGAAATCTACCCTCAAAGTTCACTCTTAAAGTCTTTTTTCGAAATATCTCTGCTTCTAATTGGTATTCCGCGACGGAACAAAATGAAAAATGCTCTTTGCGGCAAGGCGGAGCTACTAGACATTGTTATGCCCACGAGGGTTGCAACCCCTATTTTTTATACCAGAAAAACCACATTTTTCGAAGATATTTTCGTTGTACTGATTCGAATATTGACTTGAAAATTGAAAAGTAAATATTCTGAGTTGTGAAATGAAGTAAATAAGTTGACGTGTTCGAGGATTTCGCGTTAACCCTCCCCAAACACGGTTACTACCCCTTCAGACATTGGTCATCTGCAATAATGAAGAAAATGTTTTTCTCAAGAGAAATACGAATAAGATATGAATTGAGATATCGAATATCTTATATTTAAAGTCATTTATCACGAGGCAATAATTTCTTCATAAAATGAATCATCTTGGTCAAGATAAACTATGATTCGCGAGTGATTTTTTATTCCATCAATTCGTCTTTTCGTCCGATAATTTTTTACGATACTGCTTATCAGTTTCGATTATTCGTTTCGTTACTCATCGGTCGGGTATATATGTCGTAAAACTCCATGCTCGGGAATAAGTGTAGTCTTTTAGAAGCATTGAGTAGGTTTGTTCCTCCATCCGGACTCAACAATGAGAATCAATCCTTTGACTGTTATACATTTATTATCCGCGTTTTTTCAAAATATTCAAATACAAGATGGAACGGCCAATCATAGAGAAATGGAGTTAGCAGAATCGATTAAAGATATACTGTTAAGTGCCACAAATGATTTTAATGACGTAGATATGATTATCGAAGAGACATTACATTTTCAAGAACAGTACAAAGATCACGCAGCAAAAATAGTTGAAGATACAATACAGCATCATTTTCCTGATCCTGTTGAAGCACCAACAAATCATTGTACAGATGATGAAGAAGAAGTGAGTTTTGACTATAAACAGAGAGCACTGGATTATTGGAGAAGTGGGAAAAATAAAAACTTGAAAATCGAAACTGTACAAAGAAGATTCAGAAAAGTCAAATCTAAAACTCAACTACATCGTTGGGCTAACAAGATAAATAAGGGTGGTACCTACAGGGAAAAAATTGCACGAATTTGTCAACATGTATTAGATAATTTCAATGCTGCTCTTGAAGGTGGTTCAATTATTCATGATCGAGATTTACGGCGATGGGCTTTGCACGCTCAAAAAGAAATTGGCTCTGAAGATTTCAGATTCAAGGCTTCCGAAAGTTGGCTTTTGAAGTTTAAAAAAGCCCATCGAATAGTATCAAGAAAAATAAATAAATTTGTCACTAGAAAAACTTTGGACAGTGAGTCAGAACTCAAAAGTAAAGCAAATCAGTTTGTAACTGACATTAAAACAACTATACCTATAATTGGAGTTGAGAATTTATATAATTCAGATCAAAGTGGATTCCAATTGGAAATGCACTCTGGAAGAACGTTAGCTGTTGAAGGAGAGAAGCAAGTGCAATGTTTAGTACAGTCAGTTTCGTCGACAACTCACAGTTATACCATTCAACCACTTATATCAGCTACAGGAAAACTCCTATCACCTCTTTTTCTGGTGTTAAAGGAGCCAAGTGGTCGATTCGGCCCTATCGTACAAACAACATTATTCCGTGCAGATAATGTACATGCGGAGGCATCTACATCTGGAAAGTTAACTACAAGTAAGCACACTCACAATAATTATTATCACCAAACTATGATTAATTGAATGATTTTATAAGAATATCTTGTAATTTCAGACCTTTTTAAGATTTGGTTAGAACAAGTATTTTATCCGAATGTGGGTCATCACTCTGTATTGTTACTTGATTCATGGAGTGGACACTGCGATGCAGTAATACAGGAAACAATGCCGGAAAACAAAATAATAACTATAAAAAAAATACCAACCGGTACAACAGGAAAAATACAACCACTTGATGTGTTTGGGTTTCGCATATGGAAAAATTATGTTCGACGTATTTCTGATAATGTAATTTTAATGAATTACGATTTAAATCTGCATTTGAGGAATAACATTATCAAACTCCAATCTTTAGCCCACAATCAGCTATCTTCACCACGATATGAAAATCTTTTTAAATATTCCTGGTACAAAAGTGGTTATATTGATGAAAAACCACAGGAATTCGTTAATCCCGTAGATTTTAGTTTCGGGGATTCGTGCGACATACGATGCGGAATAAGCGGATGTGAGAATATTGCTATGATACGATGCGGCTGGTGTAAGAAATCATTATGTTTCAAACATTTCTATGAAGATTACCATTATTGTCATGAATTTATAGAATAATACACTTTCAATTAAGAATTTGAAAAATATTCATTCGCAATAGAATTAGTTCTAGTTTTTTGTATTGAAGTTTTCTGGGTCAGTACATGTGCAGCTGAACCTGATTTCCATAATTGTTGAAATAAAAAATCAAAAATGAGACCTGTGAGCACTTTACTTTGAAAAAACCAAATTGATTTCGAATATTTGAGTATTTTTATATGTACATAATATGAATACGATTTTCCGAAGTTGATAACTTCTGATTACCACGAACAGCATTCTGTACAATGATTCGTTGGTGCTTCAACAGAATCAGGAAAATGATGCTGTATTGTATCTTCAACTATTTTTGCTGCGTGATCTTTGTACTGTTCTTGAAAATGTAATGTCTCTTCGATAATCATATCTACGTCATTGAAATCATTTGTGGCACTTAACAGTATATCTTTAATCGATTCTGCTAACTCCATTTCTCTATGATTGGCCGTTCCCATCTTGTATTTGAATATTTTGAAAAAACGCGGATAATAAATGTATAACAGTCAAAGGATTGATTCTCATTGTTGAGTCCGGATGGAGGAACAAACCTACTCAATGCTTCTAAAAGACTACACTTATTCCCGAGCATGGAGTTTTACGACATATATACCCGACCGATGAGTAACGAAACGAATAATCGAAACTGATAAGCAGTATCGTAAAAAATTATCGGACGAAAAGACGAATTGATGGAATAAAAAATCACTCGCGAATCATAGTTTATCTTGACCAAGATGATTCATTTTATGAAGAAATTATTGCCTCGTGATAAATGACTTTAAATATAAGATATTCGATATCTCAATTCATATCTTATTCGTATTTCTCTTGAGAAAAACATTTTCTTCATTATTGCAGATGACCAATGTCTGAAGGGGTAGTAACCGTGTTTGGGGAGGGTTAACGCGAAATCCTCGAACACGTCAACTTATTTACTTCATTTCACAACTCAGAATATTTACTTTTCAATTTTCAAGTCAATATTCGAATCAGTACAACGAAAATATCTTCGAAAAATGTGGTTTTTCTGGTATAAAAAATAGGGGTTGCAACCCTCGTGGGCATAACAATGTCTAGTAGCTCCGCCTTGCCGCAAAGAGCATTTTTCATTTTGTTCCGTCGCGGAATACCAATTAGAAGCAGAGATATTTCGAAAAAAGACTTTAAGAGTGAACTTTGAGGGTAGATTTCACCCCCTAAACGGGCTTAAGAGCACGTATAACAAAATACGTGTCTCTCAAAACATATCTCATTCGTATTTCTCTTGAGAAAAACATTTTTTTCATTATTGCAGATGACCAATGTTTGAAGGGGTAGTAACCGTGTTTGGGGGTAGTTAACGCGAAATCCTCGAACACGTAAACTTATTTACTTTATTTCACAACTCAGAATATTTATTTTTCAATTTTCAAGTCAATATTAGAATCAGTACAACGAAAATATCTTCGAAAAATGTGGTTTTTCCGGTATAAAAAATAGGGGTTGCAACCCTCGTGGGCATAACAATGTCTAGTAGCTCCGCCTTGCCGCAAAGAGCATTTTCCATTTTGTTCCGTCGCGAAATACCAATTAGAAGCAGAGATATTTCGAAAAAAGACTTTAAGAGTGAACTTTGAGGGTAGATTTCACCCCCTAAACGGGCTTAAGAGCACGTATAACAAAATACGTGTCTCTCAAAACATATCTCATTCGTATTTCTCTTGAGAAAAACATTTTTTTCATTATTGCAGATGACCAATGTTTGAAGGGGTAGTAACCGTGTTTGGGGGTAGTTAACGCGAAATCCTCGAACACGTAAACTTATTTACTTTATTTCACAACTCAGAATATTTATTTTTCAATTTTCAAGTCAATATTAGAATCAGTACAACGAAAATATCTTCGAAAAATGTGGTTTTTCCGGTATAAAAAATAGGGGTTGCAACCCTCGTGGGCATAACAATGTCTAGTAGCTCCGCCTTGCCGCAAAGAGCATTTTCCATTTTGTTCCGTCGCGAAATACCAATTAGAAGCAGAGATATTTCGAAAAAAGACTTTTTGAGGGTGAGCTTTGAGGGTAGATTTCACCCCTAAATGGGCTTAAGAGCACGTATAAAAAAATACGTGTCTCTTATTTTTCGATGTTCTACAACATATATCAAAATCATTGAAATCGGTGAGTTCGGGTTCGCAAGGTTTCCTTGTTAGACAGAGCATAGCTTCATAATCTAGTCATACAATGTGGTATGTTACCAACAATTAAACTTGTGTAGTGGAATTTATAGCAAAATGTTAGCCAGCTGTTTTAGCTTAACGATTTTTGATTGGGTAAATTCACTTGTAAATTCAGGACAAGTCTTTGTTAATATTTTACCAGGGTTGCCTCTGCCAAGTAAGTTGCCTATCGTTGTTCTAGATTTTTAGATTACAAAAAACAATAAAATGAAGTAACGGTGCTGTTTACATGAAAATTAAAGATAAATTTTAGGAGCGAAGTGGGGATGTCTGTATATCTTTCAAACATATAATGTTATACTTTGTTCAAATTATTGAATTATAATTATCAGGTAACCGAGGATGAGCTCAAAAAACATTATGATACATTTGGTGAAATCGAAGAAGTAAACCTTTTACGTCATGCCAATGGTAAATTAGTTGGTTGCGGCTTTGTTCAATTCAAGAAAGTGGAACAGGCTTCCAGAGCTATTTTCAACACAAACAGAAAAGATTTTCTCGGTTAGTAGAGAAATCATTTCAGTTACGATTGGGACAGATGTCCAGGATTAAATTGATTTGAACATTTTCTATAATGTTTGTTTGATTCCAGGTCGGGTGGTCTCAGTCGATTGGGCGATTGCAAAGAATAAATTTTCCAAAGATGTCAGGGTTGCTGAAGATAGATCGAATGAAACCGACGTTGTTGGAGATGGAAATCCAGACGATGTACCGAACAATGCAGATGATAGCAATGCATCACGTACAGCGGAACGGAAAAAGCCAAAGAAACTTAAGAACAAAATTAAAAATGTTGAGAAAAGAGCTCGAATTATTGTCAGAAATTTATCGTTTGATGTAAGATTATCGAGCATTTTGAGTTTCATAGTTGCAGTTTTTAATCCACTGGATTGCGTTTAGAACGTTGCTTATGATATTTTTCTAGATAACAGAAGAGCTGTTGAGGGAACATTTTGAAAAATTTGGTCCTATAAAAGAAGTGAAAATTCTAACTAGGCCTGATGGAAAACTCGTTGGATGTGCATTCATTCAGTTCACTGTCGTACAAAATGCTACAAAAGCAATGCATCACACAAATCTCAAGCCTCTCTTAGGTCGAAAAATCGTCGTTGATTGGGCTATTCCAAAAGATAAGTACGGGTTAGTTAATGAAAAGAAAGCAGGCGATGAACAGACGATTGAACCTAAAGAAGAGAATGAAGAATCAAAAGTTGAAGTAACAGATGATGTCAATGAGTCGGACGACCGCTTGACCGAACAAAATGACTCTGCAATAAAAACAGAAGATGACGAATCGATAAAAGAGTGAGTTAGGATGATAATGAATTAATACGAAACAGAAGAACTATCCCAAATGTAGTACATGAATCCACGTTCTTTGGCAATAGCTTACATTTTGTTTGGCAAAAATCACACAGGGAAAGTGACGAGGAAGTAAAATTGGATTTGAATGAAACGGATGGTTCTGACGTCGAGGAGGAAGAATTCAAAGTTTCCAAATGTGACATAAAAGATGAAAATATCGAAGATAGTGAATCCCCTCGCCCCAAAAGAGTTTCAAATGACGTCAGCGAAGGTAAAACTGTATTTATAAAAAACGTTCCATTCTCAGTAACTAACGAGGAGCTGAAACAGTGTATGGAACAGTATGGACCAGTTTGCTATGCACTCGTATGCAAGGATCATCTTACCGATCATTCGAAGGGAACAGCCTTTGTCAAATTTCAGGTACATCTCTTAGCTATAAACGCTTAAGCATTTACCTCACATATAAATCTTACTCCCGTTTTTAATCATTTTTCATGCTTGTAGTCCGTAGAAGATGCTGAGAAGTGCTTAAGCGCAGGTACTGAATTGCGGCTTTGCAACCAAGTACTAGATCCGCACAAAGCTCTCGATAGGAATGAGATTCAAAATAAATCGGAATCCAAGAAATTGAAGGAAACTGATTCCAGAAATTTATACCTAGTCAAAGAAGGAGGTACAGGAAGTGATTCATTATACACATATGTTTTACAACCAATGTATTTTCATGTGCAAACAACAGTTGGTACAATACCGATTGAAATCACACTTGCCTAGAAAATATTTTCGCCTCATTCTCTTTCTATACTAGTGACGGTTGAAAAAAAACGATTTTTTCTTTTTGTTTCAGTTATTTTAGCTGCTTCTCCAGCAGCGATAGGTGTCTCATCTAGTGACATGGCACGTCGTCTACAACTAGAACAATGGAAGTCGCAAATGTTGCGAAATTTAAACATGTTTGTATCAAGAGTTCGACTTGTCGTTCACAACCTTCCCACTTCACTAGATGACAAAAAACTAAGAGAGATTTTCCAAAATCATTCTGGTCCTAAGGCGTCAATCAGAGAGGTGACGTATTTATATTCCAATAAAATTTAAAACTGCAGCGTTATTGTTGCATAATTGCAATTTATTCAGGCTCGAGTTATGCGTGATTTGAGAAACATCGACGCTAATGGAATTGGACAATCTAAGGAATATGGCTTCGTTGCTTTCTCCAGCCACGAAGATGCATTGAAGGCTCTGAGAGCAATAAATAACAATCCCAATATTTTCGGCCCAAGTAAAGTAAGAATTTCTCATCATTCCAAGTTCGATTATAATTGGTTGCAAACTTCTGTTTACCACCAATTGTTTATTTGTTCCAGAGACCCATCGTCGCCTTCTCGATTGAGAACAGAATAATGGTAAAAGCAATACAACGAAGAGTAGAAAAGAGTCGGGAACGTAATCCTTTATGGACAACAAAGCACACAAAGGATGGGAAATATGATCATGTCAAACCGAAGAGGGATATCAATGATAGCAAAATACAGCCTAACAACCGACCGCAGGGTAGAAAAAGAAAAAATACCGTTGAAGAATCAACAGTAAATGCTAAGAAAAATCGGGCCGAGATGCCAGTAGAGCAGAATAAAGTGGAAGCTGCAACCAGAAATATTGACGAATCAACTTTTGCTGGAATTATGAGTAAGCCAGGACAAACCAAATTGCGATCGAAATTTGCTCTGAAAAAACAGGCTGCCTTACATCACGAAAAACGCAGAACAGAATTGAAATCGAGAAATTTGAAGAAACGGAATCAAATGAAGAGGCTTAATGAAAAAGTTTCGCGGAACGAAGTAAAAGTAAGTTCAACTATTCTCTTCAGTCGTAAGTATTAATATGATGCTAAAACATCTTTCGTCAACAGGTGAAGCAGGGTCGCAGCAAACCGAACCAAGATGATGTTAACTTCAGCAAACTTGTAAATAATTATAAAACTAAATTAATGGCAGTACCTAACGCAAAATCAAAGTGGTACGAAACGCAATAATCTACTTGTTCTCACGTGGACAAAAAATTGTTCATAAATAACTCACTTTTGTGTACATTACGTGTAATAAATTATCCCCAACAAAATTTAAATCTCAATCGTTATGCTGATCGCTATAACAATCACATTATCGTTAGGTCCTCTCGACCAGTAATCAGGTTTCAGTACGCTGCGATTATTTGGTCAGGGAAATAGAAATTTTTTATCGGATAGTGAAATCATACTCTTTATGAAACTCAGTAATAGTGTCTCAGACTGCTCAATATATTGGTGATTCCATTGAAACGTAATCTAAAATAATAAAATCCAAAAAAATATAACATTCGAAAGAATATGGTTATTAGTATATTCCTGTAAAATCGTAAATTGAATTAAACCATTTTGCAATGTTACATAAGTTAAGAAATTGTAAGTAAAAATGTATGATTTTTCTACCATCAACGATTAAGTTACCAATAAGAATAATTTTTCAAACGAATAATTTTCTAGAATGATAATTGACGGAGATGTCTTGAAAGCATCGCATTTTGAAAGAAATGGTAAAAAAAATTTCCAATACATGTTTTATTTCTGGATTTAAATTTTTTTCCTGATGTTCTGCGGTCTACTGGCAGTATGTACCGGTGGTAGATAGAGAGGTGTGGGTGAGGGTTGCGCAACCCCCGAGACTGTAGAGAATAGAACGCGAGAGATACTCCAAGACAGCATCATCAGCGATATTCACAACCGCTCCCTGGAGCTCCTCCACCCCGTACGGATTGGGAGCCCAATAACCTACATTCAGTCCGCTCTAATATCATCTCGAAAATGATCCCTCTACGGGCTTTGATTTATACATGTATATCATGCATATATATATATATATATATATATATATATATATATATATGCATGATATATATATATATATATATATATATATATATATATATATATATATATATATATATATATATATATATATTTGGCAATTTTTTTCCGACTTCCTCACATTATTCAGGTGTTAACTAAGAGATTTTTCGAGTATGAAAGATACCTGAATTAAGTTAATAGGGGTTCTCGTAATTATTCGTTTTTGCTTCGAAAGTTTAAAATCTAATTAAACGGTTCAAAAAATGCCTTGAAAACAAATGAAAAATACAGTTTTCCATCGGATTTTTTTTTTTAATTTTTCGAAAAAGACGATGATTTTCTTTTCACTCGTCACTTTTAGTGTGAAATTTAAAAAATCAAATTTAAAATGTCGATTTCATCGTGTTCTTCGTCGTTTTTTGGAAATTGGATTTTTGTTCTGAAATCAATTTCAATTTAAACCATAACTGCGACTTCGGGGTAGAGGAGCGGAAAAAATACAATTTCCAAAAAACAATGGACCACACTGTCCACCTTTTAAAAAATGTGAATTTCAGTGAAATTCATAAAAAATGTGAATATGAATTCATTCGTATTCATATTCCTATACGCCAATTTCTGATTGATACTATAAACAAACAAAAATCAATGGATGTTTGTGAAAAATAATGTATTTGCAGGGAAAATTTATTTTATTATTAAACAAGATCAAAAAGTACGAAAACTGTAAAAAGACACAAGAAAAAGTTAAATACAAAACTTAAAGGCTTTCGATGGGGAAAAAATACCGTACATTTTTTTATATTTAAATGAAAAATTATCGTTTTTCTGCTGTTCGTCTTTGAATTAGTCTTTAATCTCGCCATCAAAGCCAAAACATTCGTTCGCCGTCTAGAATCCGAAGTTCCTAACGAAATTTCGGAAATGGCAAGATCCGGAAGTCACCACATATCATCATGATCTTTTCCTCACGAAACACTTCAAGTTTCGTATCGAACTTTTTCTTGTATGTTTTTTAGTTTTCGAAATATTCGTCTGGGTCGATTAAAATGGATCACCCTGTATCCACGACTGAGAGTTAATCGATTACACAGGATTGGGCCACTCAAAACCTTTATTATTTTATATCTCATATTCCAGCATCGCGTCAGATTTGCGACTATCCGGGATCCAACGTCTCCCACCGTCGTCATGATCCATCCGTAGCAGTCGTATCGGGTCTCCGGAGGGTGCGTGGCTGGAAGTTACGATCGAGCGGTAGTAAGCTTCGGCTTGCGGCACGACCATGTGCTTTTCCGTGTAGTAGAACTTTATACCACAGTCCGGTGCGAAAATCTTCGTTGAGAGCCGCTACACCGGGAATTACATGTTGTTATCGGTACAACGCTGGCAACTTCTTGCGAATCAGTGACAATACCAGGTGAACATTGTATTATAACACTTGTCTCGCGTGCGCGTAATAATCTTTCTCAAATTCTCGTCATTCCTTACAACACTACGACTCAAATCTACGTGTAAAATGTATTTTCCAAATTTTGTAAACAAAAAATTCCAACCATTGTATATAACAACCGTACTCTAGGGGTGGTCCATTTTAATCGTCCCAGACAAATGTCTCGAAAACTAAAAAAGATGCAAGAAAAAGTTGAATACAAAACTTGAAGGGTTTCGAAGGGGAAAGATGATGATGGAACGCGTTGACTGCCGCATTTTGCGAATCCCGAGATTTCGTTGAGAACTTCGGATCTTGGATAGCGAACGAATGTTTTGGCTGTGAGCAAGTAATGGCGAGATCACAGACTAATTCAAAGACAAACGGCAAAAAAAAAACAAGGTTTTTTTTCAATTTTTTAAAAAAATGTTTCGGGTAATTTTGACGTCGATGCATAATTGCAGGCACAGTTTTTTATAGCAGCACTTTGTTCGGTGAAACTTGAATAGCGATCACTGTGTTACCCTTGTATGTCATCAATCTATGTTGCTTGCCCTGAGTTTTGAGTTTGGAACGGGAATTCAGAATCACCTTGTGTATAAGCTCAAAGTACGTGTGGCCAAAAAGTTCGAGTGCAATCCCGAAAGATAAAGATTTCATATGATTATATATTATTACAAATAATTATAACGGTATACATATAAAATTATAATTACATGTAAATAATCTGTAAATTATATATAATTATATCCGGACAATTTCTTATATATACAATTATAATCTTTCCTGTCGGGATTACATGCACTACGATAAAAATAGTAGCTTTGGTGTCTGCCGCATTGTTGGCTGCAAATAAATGATCTAGTACTATCATCATCGTTCCCGTCTTCCGAGAATACAGGTATGCGTAGATAGGTATTCATCGGCAGTCAACTGCAATGTATTGTGTCGAGATCTGAGTTGCCGATAAACGGTTGCTGCACTAGCTGCTCTTGCTTTTTATGCTTCGCTTCTCATGGATTGGTAAAGCGGATATACCCTCAACAGCATATTCCACCGCACATTTTTCCGTCGAAACCTTGAGCTGGGTTCGCATATACGTGATAAATGATCCAAACTGATGCAGTAAATTGAAATTAGAATATTTATCTCAATATCTTCATTATATAGTATCGTTTTCGTATATATTTATTAAGATTCTTTCTCATTCGTGAGCGCGCGCGCGTGTGTGCGCGCATATATGTTATGATACGTGGTGTTGTTATGTCGATTTTTGCTTCTTCTTTTCTTCTCTCTTTTTCAGCTGTTATCATCTTCTTCCTTGTTCTTCTTTCTCTCTTTTCCTTTCCGTCTCCTCATTCGTTCACATTTCTTTGGGTCGTGCTGCAGTCTTTTCCTCTTTCTGACATAATCTGTAGTTTTTCTTATAAGTTGATTATAGTAGTCCAGAGTCCATTTCTTTTCTAGTACATATGCTCTTTACATTTTTTACTCTCCATCTTCCATCTTTTTGCGGTTGCCACTTTCCTCCTTTTGTCTTTCCTGGTTCCAGTACTTAAGTATATTTGCTGCTTTACTTTTATGCATTCCCCAAGTTGGTCACTTCCTTTCCGATTTTCTCTTCATATTTTCCTCCCCTCTTTCTTGTTTTATTTGCCAATTTCTCTACAACTGTTTCCAATCTTAGTAGGTGGCTTGAAGTCGTTTGATCAAGTTTGAGGATCCATTTTGTGTATTCATCCTGTATTCCTTCTGTACTCCTTCAATATCTTTGTGCTCTGCCCATCCCCATATCTCTCCTTCATACATGAGTAGGTACACTTTCAACAAGTACTTCGAGCTGAAACATTCTCATCTTCCAGCCTTCCCGTAAGTTTCTTTTCATCACTGCGTGCTTAAAATCTGATGTTACGCCCAAATTTTCGGGCATAAGGTTGCATGCTACGCTCATGATGCGAAAATAACTGTTCCGTTATGTTCCATACTTTTTCTAAGATTGCTGTTGCCTTTCGGTTTTTCAAGATTCTTATTTGCTCATTGTTTCCATTGTTTTTCTATATCAAGTAGCCTTAAATAATTGTATACTTTCACTTTCTCAATCTCGTTTCCTCCCCATCTAATTGTTATCTTTTCAGTTCTTCCAGCACCCTTTCTGCATCTGTTTATCTTCGATTTATCCATGTTCATCTCCAGATTTCTTTCTGCCATGTACCCGCCCAATTTTCTCGTCATTTCTCTCGCCCCTTCTTCATCGTTCGCCATCAATGCTACATCGTCCGCATAGGATACTGCCCATAGTTTTTTCCTTCCTGTAACCACTCCTCCTTTTTGAATTCTCTTCATTGTACTTTCTAGATCCGCAAAGGCTAGGTTGAAGAAAGCCGTGCTCAGGGGGCAGTCTCGTCTCACCCCGTTAATCGTGCTAATTTTTTCAGAGACTACTTCATTAATTCTCACTTTGAATGCTGTTTCTCCATATATTTCTTCAATTTTTGCCTCAACTTCGTGGTTATTCTTTTTTCTTCCATTACACGCTACATTTTCTTCCTTTTTATCACAAACCACAGAAAACTTTTACGTCAAACCACAGAAAAATCGTTCATTTTAGGCACGATCGTTGAAAACGGAGTGCCTTATATATTGCCTTATATACAAAAAACCTCGAATCGAATAAAAAATCTGAAGTCATACAGGGAACACGTTTTGTCACCTGAGTAGTCATTTTCGAGCATTTTCACCCCTCCATTTCTTGTAAGCACGGTTTCAGCCAAACCGCTGAACCGATTTCGATGAAACTTGCAGGGGATCTTTCTCTTAGCCTGAAGATATGCACATTTCATTGTCGACCCCATCAGACTTCCGGCTTGGAAACCGCGTTAGCTATCTTCGTCAATTTTCGAGTTACAACGTCGAGCTTTGGAATACAGTTTTATGATCGCGAATGAGAATTTTCAGAATTTTCGAGGATTTTTACGGAACCCGCGTCTGGGTGCAGAATCGTCCAAGTTTCTAGAAACGGGTGATTTTGATATAAATGTTTTGGATGTCTCGAATTCTCGGACACATCAATTGATAAAACGCTTCAACGAGTGGGAATTATTCTAAACACTGGAAAGAGCCTATCAATATAACCCCATCATATTTTTCTTCTATAAAACCAAATAAAACAACAAAAAATAAAAAAATAGGTGATCGTGCTTCAAGCAAAAATGCGCCGAGCTTGTTGGCTAAGACCGGCTAGTTCCGTCTTTATTTCCTTTTCAATGGCCGTCTTTACTCACATAAATTATATATAATTATATCGGGCCAATTTTTTGTGCATAAATATATATAAACTATTTTCTCTGGAGTCTTCATTCGCATCAAATGGTTGCTACAATAATTATCGCTCGGATAGCTTGTTTGAGAAATAATTCCACCCTACCAGATACTGGCAACAGGACTATTCGAAAATCGAAGAAAGTAGCGAGAAATACTCAACAGGTCAGGAAATATTGATACGTTCAGCAAACTTCGAATAAAAGTGAGCAGAAAAATGTGTTGAATCGTGGATTTTTACGTTTATATAATTTATTCTAAAGACATCGTTCGGACACGATTAAATTGGCATAGCTAACAAATGACGGGACAAGGAAAAGAATGAGGAAAATTTTACGAGAAGCTTGAAAATAGGCGATCATTGGGATGATTTTCTCATCGCGTGTTCGCCATTTCGCAATCGTCTGGGTCATCCTCGTTTATTTCGTTCTCCCGATTGCGCAAATCGCCCGGAATTCCGACTTCCTCGCAAGGCTCTACGTTCATTCCCTGATCATCCATGTTTTCGACGTTGTCCATCTGATCGTGAGAGTTAAAGCGCGAAGAGCCGTGATCCTGCGACTCGTTTCGATTTCTTGATTTTTTCCTCGTGTCTCCACTTCGTCGGTGGGTCGCACATTCCGTTTTATTACCTGTAACGTGATCATATCATGACAAATCTCCGGCTGAGAATCTATTCGCCGTATTTTTACCCCCATTATTTATTATTTAAACATTTATGGAATAAATTTATCTAACAATAAATAAAACACAACAAAACAAATCTTTGATTTCCATGGATAATCAAATTTTTTCCGATTATTTTGAATGCATCATAAGTGAAAGAAATGTCGTAACTTGTTAACAATATCAGTTACAAATAATTGTTCAATTTGTGTAATTTTTTTTTGTTCTACATCGTTTTCTATACCCATTGCGTTTAAAAATGCTTGAATGTAGCTACATTATTTTTATTTCAGTTGTTTATCACCTAAATAAAAAATGATTGGAAAATATAATTTTTCTGTAAAGATTTGAAAGGGATTTCTCGAGATCTGAGGTCAAGGATTTTATTTTTATACCTACAGTATATATTTCTCCCCAAGCATTTTCTTTGAATACTTATACTAGGAATGAATGTTTCGATAAATTCGTATTTCATAAATTTTTTACTACTAATAACTTAGGAAAAATAAACATTTTCTAATTTTTCGCGAGCTTCTATGCATTGTTCTTACTAACAAGGAAACCTTGCGAACCCGAACTCACCGATTTCAATGATTTTGATATATGTTGTAGAACATCGAAAAATAAGAGACACGTATTTTTTTATACGTGCTCTTAAGCCCATTTAGGGGTGAAATCTACCCTCAAAGCTCACCCTCAAAAAGTCTTTTTTCGAAATATCTCTGCTTCTAATTGGTATTTCGCGACGGAACAAAATGGAAAATGCTCTTTGCGGCAAGGCGGAGCTACTAGACATTGTTATGCCCACGAGGGTTGCAACCCCTATTTTTTATACCGGAAAAACCACATTTTTCGAAGATATTTTCGTTGTACTGATTCTAATATTGACTTGAAAATTGAAAAATAAATATTCTGAGTTGTGAAATAAAGTAAATAAGTTTACGTGTTCGAGGATTTCGCGTTAACTACCCCCAAACACGGTTACTACCCCTTCAAACATTGGTCATCTGCAATAATGAAAAAAATGTTTTTCTCAAGAGAAATACGAATGAGATATGTTTTGAGAGACACGTATTTTGTTATACGTGCTCTTAAGCCCGTTTAGGGGGTGAAATCTACCCTCAAAGTTCACTCTTAAAGTCTTTTTTCGAAATATCTCTGCTTCTAATTGGTATTCCGCGACGGAACAAAATGAAAAATGCTCTTTGCGGCAAGGCGGAGCTACTAGACATTGTTATGCCCACGAGGGTTGCAACCCCTATTTTTTATACCGGAAAAACCACATTTTTCGAAGATATTTTCGTTGTACTGATTCGAATATTGACTTGAAAATTGAAAAGTAAATATTCTGAGTTGTGAAATAAAGTAAATAAGTTTACGTGTTCGAGGATTTCGCGTTAACTACCCCCAAACACGGTTACTACCCCTTCAAACATTGGTCATCTGCAATAATGAAAAAAATGTTTTTCTCAAGAGAAATACGAATGAGATATGTTTTGAGAGACACGTATTTTGTTATACGTGCTCTTAAGCCCGTTTAGGGGGTGAAATCTACCCTCAAAGTTCACTCTTAAAGTCTTTTTTCGAAATATCTCTGCTTCTAATTGGTATTCCGCGACGGAACAAAATGAAAAATGCTCTTTGCGGCAAGGCGGAGCTACTAGACATTGTTATGCCCACGAGGGTTGCAACCCCTATTTTTTATACCAGAAAAACCACATTTTTCGAAGATATTTTCGTTGTACTGATTCGAATATTGACTTGAAAATTGAAAAGTAAATATTCTGAGTTGTGAAATGAAGTAAATAAGTTGACGTGTTCGAGGATTTCGCGTTAACCCTCCCCAAACACGGTTACTACCCCTTCAGACATTGGTCATCTGCAATAATGAAGAAAATGTTTTTCTCAAGAGAAATACGAATAAGATATGAATTGAGATATCGAATATCTTATATTTAAAGTCATTTATCACGAGGCAATAATTTCTTCATAAAATGAATCATCTTGGTCAAGATAAACTATGATTCGCGAGTGATTTTTTATTCCATCAATTCGTCTTTTCGTCCGATAATTTTTTACGATACTGCTTATCAGTTTCGATTATTCGTTTCGTTACTCATCGGTCGGGTATATATGTCGTAAAACTCCATGCTCGGGAATAAGTGTAGTCTTTTAGAAGCATTGAGTAGGTTTGTTCCTCCATCCGGACTCAACAATGAGAATCAATCCTTTGACTGTTATACATTTATTATCCGCGTTTTTTCAAAATATTCAAATACAAGATGGAACGGCCAATCATAGAGAAATGGAGTTAGCAGAATCGATTAAAGATATACTGTTAAGTGCCACAAATGATTTCAATGACGTAGATATGATTATCGAAGAGACATTACATTTTCAAGAACAGTACAAAGATCACGCAGCAAAAATAGTTGAAGATACAATACAGCATCATTTTCCTGATCCTGTTGAAGCACCAACAAATCATTGTACAGATGATGAAGAAGAAGTGAGTTTTGACTATAAACAGAGAGCACTGGATTATTGGAGAAGTGGGAAAAATAAAAACTTGAAAATCGAAACTGTACAAAGAAGATTCAGAAAAGTCAAATCTAAAACTCAACTACATCGTTGGGCTAACAAGATAAATAAGGGTGGTACCTACAGGGAAAAAATTGCACGAATTTGTCAACATGTATTAGATAATTTCAATGCTGCTCTTGAAGGTGGTTCAATTATTCATGATCGAGATTTACGGCGATGGGCTTTGCACGCTCAAAAAGAAATTGGCTCTGAAGATTTCAGATTCAAGGCTTCTGAAAGTTGGCTTTTGAAGTTTAAAAAAGCCCATCGAATAGTATCAAGAAAAATAAATAAATTTGTCACTAGAAAAACTTTGGACAGTGAGTCAGAACTCAAAAGTAAAGCAAATCAGTTTGTAACTGACATTAAAACAACTATACCTATAATTGGAGTTGAGAATTTATATAATTCAGATCAAAGTGGATTCCAATTGGAAATGCACTCTGGAAGAACGTTAGCTGTTGAAGGAGAGAAGCAAGTGCAATGTTTAGTACAGTCAGTTTCGTCGACAACTCACAGTTATACCATTCAACCACTTATATCAGCTACAGGAAAACTCCTATCACCTCTTTTTCTGGTGTTAAAGGAGCCAAGTGGTCGATTCGGCCCTATCGTACAAACAACATTATTCCGTGCAGATAATGTACATGCGGAGGCATCTACATCTGGAAAGTTAACTACAAGTAAGCACACTCACAATAATTATTATCACCAAACTATGATTAATTGAATGATTTTATAAGAATATCTTGTAATTTCAGACCTTTTTAAGATTTGGTTAGAACAAGTATTTTATCCGAATGTGGGTCATCACTCTGTATTGTTACTTGATTCATGGAGTGGACACTGCGATGCAGTAATACAGGAAACAATGCCGGAAAACAAAATAATAACTATAAAAAAAATACCAACCGGTACAACAGGAAAAATACAACCACTTGATGTGTTTGGGTTTCGCATATGGAAAAATTATGTTCGACGTATTTCTGATAATGTAATTTTAATGAATTACGATTTAAATCTGCATTTGAGGAATAACATTATCAAACTCCAATCTTTAGCCCACAATCAGCTATCTTCACCACGATATGAAAATCTTTTTAAATATTCCTGGTACAAAAGTGGTTATATTGATGAAAAACCACAGGAATTCGTTAATCCCGTAGATTTTAGTTTCGGGGATTCGTGCGACATACGATGCGGAATAAGCGGATGTGAGAATATTGCTATGATACGATGCGGCTGGTGTAAGAAATCATTATGTTTCAAACATTTCTATGAAGATTACCATTATTGTCATGAATTTATAGAATAATACACTTTCGATTAAGAATTTGAAAAATATTCATTCGCAATAGAATTAGTTCTAGTTTTTTGTATTGAAGTTTTCTGGGTCAGTACATGTGCAGCTGAACCTGATTTCCATAATTGTTGAAATAAAAAATCAAAAATGAGACCTGTGAGCACTTTACTTTGAAAAAACCAAATTGATTTCGAATATTTGAGTATTTTTATATGTACATAATATGAATACGATTTTCCGAAGTTGATAACTTCTGATTACCACGAACAGCATTCTGTACAATGATTCGTTGGTGCTTCAACAGAATCAGGAAAATGATGCTGTATTGTATCTTCAACTATTTTTGCTGCGTGATCTTTGTACTGTTCTTGAAAATGTAATGTCTCTTCGATAATCATATCTACGTCATTGAAATCATTTGTGGCACTTAACAGTATATCTTTAATCGATTCTGCTAACTCCATTTCTCTATGATTGGCCGTTCCATCTTGTATTTGAATATTTTGAAAAAACGCGGATAATAAATGTATAACAGTCAAAGGATTGATTCTCATTGTTGAGTCCGGATGGAGGAACAAACCTACTCAATGCTTCTAAAAGACTACACTTATTCCCGAGCATGGAGTTTTACGACATATATACCCGACCGATGAGTAACGAAACGAATAATCGAAACTGATAAGCAGTATCGTAAAAAATTATCGGACGAAAAGACGAATTGATGGAATAAAAAATCACTCGCGAATCATAGTTTATCTTGACCAAGATGATTCATTTTATGAAGAAATTATTGCCTCGTGATAAATGACTTTAAATATAAGATATTCGATATCTCAATTCATATCTTATTCGTATTTCTCTTGAGAAAAACATTTTCTTCATTATTGCAGATGACCAATGTCTGAAGGGGTAGTAACCGTGTTTGGGGAGGGTTAACGCGAAATCCTCGAACACGTCAACTTATTTACTTCATTTCACAACTCAGAATATTTACTTTTCAATTTTCAAGTCAATATTCGAATCAGTACAACGAAAATATCTTCGAAAAATGTGGTTTTTCTGGTATAAAAAATAGGGGTTGCAACCCTCGTGGGCATAACAATGTCTAGTAGCTCCGCCTTGCCGCAAAGAGCATTTTTCATTTTGTTCCGTCGCGGAATACCAATTAGAAGCAGAGATATTTCGAAAAAAGACTTTAAGAGTGAACTTTGAGGGTAGATTTCACCCCCTAAACGGGCTTAAGAGCACGTATAACAAAATACGTGTCTCTCAAAACATATCTCATTCGTATTTCTCTTGAGAAAAACATTTTTTTCATTATTGCAGATGACCAATGTTTGAAGGGGTAGTAACCGTGTTTGGGGGTAGTTAACGCGAAATCCTCGAACACGTAAACTTATTTACTTTATTTCACAACTCAGAATATTTACTTTTCAATTTTCAAGTCAATATTCGAATCAGTACAACGAAAATATCTTCGAAAAATGTGGTTTTTCCGGTATAAAAAATAGGGGTTGCAACCCTCGTGGGCATAACAATGTCTAGTAGCTCCGCCTTGCCGCAAAGAGCATTTTCCATTTTGTTCCGTCGCGAAATACCAATTAGAAGCAGAGATATTTCGAAAAAAGACTTTTTGAGGGTGAGCTTTGAGGGTAGATTTCACCCCTAAATGGGCTTAAGAGCACGTATAAAAAAATACGTGTCTCTTATTTTTCGATGTTCTACAACATATATCAAAATCATTGAAATCGGTGAGTTCGGGTTCGCAAGGTTTCCTTGTAAGTGACCACCCACCGAGTCGCAATATGCAACTTGGATGAGCGAGCAGAAATAAATGGGTTCACTTTTAGGTCATTGTAATTATAAGACATTACCCAGGACACTTATCATTATCATACTTAAAATAGCGCTGAATGATTGGTTCCAAACCCTCACGATGCAAAAAATAACATGTAACCATCTTTAACCAAATTGCAACGACCCTTCTGAGCATAAATATATCATTGGGTATTTGGACAATAACGTTTATTTCTAGAAGTAATTTTTTGCTCGGGTTTAAGTGGTTTAAGGATTTTTTCCCTAACGGGTATTATTTACAGGAAAATTATAACGGAGTTGGATTTTATGGGGAATTATTGTTAGGAATTTATTGCAACTAGATACCCTTTTAGAAACACAATCTCGAAACGAATCGTCAATTCCCCGAAAATAAAAAATTATATATAATTCATATATTATGTATGCATAATTTATATAGAATTCTATATAATTATGTACAAATTATTTACGTAATTATATCGGGCCAATTTTTTTTTATACCGGGTGTCCCATGTTAAAGTGGCACCGGATTTATCTCGAAGAGCAGTATCTCCGATTGAAAATTAACTGGAGTAAAACTTTTACGATTCAAAGGGGGACGTTCGAACGAAAAATTATTTTTAGTCGAAAATTCAAAATGGCGGCGTTACTATGGCAGACAGGTTAAATGGGAACATATCTTTTTTCTTCTACCAAAAAATTCTCATTTACTCATGGGATGCTAAGACGTTTTTTCCTCGTGGTACCTCCTAGATAGTGCTGAAATAATCAAAAATTGCGTTGTAACTCACAAATTACGGACTCAATCCGAAGAACGTCCGTACAAAAGTTGTTAGTTTTCATGTGATACATTTTTTGGCAGAGGAAAAAAGTTGTGTTCCTATTTAAGAAAAACATGTCTGCCATCGTAACGCCGCCATTTTGAATTTTAGACTAAAAACAATTTTTGTCCTAACAACCCCCGTTGAAACGTGAAAGTCTTACTCGACTTAATTTTCGATCGGAGCAGTAGTCTTCGAGATAAGTTAGGTGGTAATTTAAAGTGAGACACCCGGTATAATTACACATAATTTTTTTTTTCTCGGGTGTACAGATATTTTACAGCTAATTTACCGTTTTACAATTAATCAACGGTGATTCGAGCTGATTTATCTATCAGCTTTCAAATCACCGACATACTCACGTAACGAGGATCGCCTAAAATTTGCTGGCTTTTTCATTTCCGCGTTTCCCTCTCTCGCAACCGATGCGTTATCGTCGTCACCACGCCGTTGACGTCTGCGTTCCTGACGCTCATTTTTGGCCTGATGCGGATCCGATGTCCTGGCGCGTCTACCATGCCTCGATCCCTGTTTTCTTCGGCGTTTGCTTCCATGTCGTTTCTGTTTTTTACAGTGGACGCAGCTGCGTTCGTAACAGGATACAGTATGGAACAAGAATACGATAATACATGCAATTTTTGGAATTGGATCGTCTATTCAAAATTTCGTCGATTGCAATCACCGCAACATACCGATTAAAAATCAATTGCTACGTAGTTTGTTATTTCTCGGCTAATCGCTCCGACTCGCAATTTTTGTTCATACCCATTCCCACTCAATTACCTATGATTTCGACGGTCCTAGCGAATAATAGCACCAAAATACTCGACACGAAAAGTACAACATTTTTCCCTCGAATAAAAACACCAAACTCAATTCTATCACGAATACTAACAACAAACAATTGTATATTTCGTTTTACCCAATAAATACTTGAGGATTTGAGGACAATTTTCAATTCGAGTATAACTCACAAGCTACAAGTCAATCGACCCACGATGGTATAATAAACGTTGAGAAAGAGTATGGACCATAAGTTTCGAAAATATTTATCAAGCACGGATAATACTCTTCAGAATGTCCGCCACATAAAACTTATTTTTTTACGTTTATTCACCCATCTCAATACATTCGAGGAGATTCTTAGGGTTCATCAGAGTTCATGAAACTATAACCGTGGTAGAAAATAACGGGAGAAGGCTGCGAGTTGATACAACTGCTACATACACAATTATTCGACGTTTTTCGTCAGTGACGTATACGAATAATGAAATCTGTATTCATACGTCATCAAGTTGTTAATTTTTAAACGTATAACGAGCGGCTGAAGTTCTCAAAACGTTGTCTAACCGTCCCACGCTGCCGTATATTACCCACCAGCTATAAAACGTACTTCCTCAACGTCTATAATTTCTACTTATACCTTAATTAAACCACCTTAACGCATTTTCTGATCAAAGAGTCTTAGCAATTATGACGTAGACATTATATTTTCTAAGGTAATCGCAATTGTACCCAAAAATTGTCATTTTTTGGACGTATTTAATGATTGTATTGGTAAAAAATGTGTTGGTAAATAATATCTGTCAGGAAATATAATTTTCAGCGAAAAATGTTCTCATCATATTTCTTAATGAAAAGGATAGAAAAAGAATTTTTTACTGGTCAAATAAGTGAAAATTGTCAACCAAAAAACGACAATTTTCGTGTCAAGTTGCGATTATCTTCGGAACTACAATATTTAGAGGGATAATTGACGAGGAATTTATTGGTAGATGATCAAGGAAGAGAATGGTTCCGTGACTTACTTGTTAGTCATAGTTTTGGAAAAAAAAGGTTCATCTTTATGAAAATGGAGTTCTCACCGTTTTCTGCGTCCAGCATCATGTACACCCGACCGCGTCTGCTGGCCGGGAACCAATGGTGCGTCAGCTAACGAAACTGGTGAGGATCCTTTAGCGTCGTCAGGTGCGTTCTTCTCCTTGCTACTCTTCTGATTAACGGTGATCGACCGTTCGCCATCGCCACCGGTCTTGGGGGTAGTTTTCGCTTTTCCACGGCCACGTCCCTTGTTTCCGACGGATTTCAGCGACAGTAACATTCTGTATCGGCCGCCTCGCAATTGCAACAAACCCGCAGCCACGGCGTTCTTCAGCGCTCGATGCACCTGCGATTGATGTATCGCACCGTTCGAGGAGATTATTTTATAGAAGTAGCCCGAATATACGTTAATTCGTGATCGGTGGAATTTTGATACATACATCGACATTGGTTTTGGAACAATATTACCCATCGCCTCAGAATCTTATACTCACCTGCATGGTCAAATTGCGCGCTGATTTGGTCGGTCCATCACTTTTCAGCAGTTCGAGGACCTGCTTAGCGGAAGAGCCCCGTCCATCACCGAGGTGCTTTATCACCTCCAGAATACGCGCCATCAAACGTGGATTAGATCCTCGCACCATATTTCTTATAATATTTGTAATTCCTAGCGCAGTTTAAATAAATAGCCGCGATTGGACGGACTAGACTCTAGTTGAGCGAGCTATCGCGGATTCATCTATCAACGGGACGACGGTAAAAACGTATCGCGGATCGAAGTGGTATCGGACAAAAATTTGATCGAACGACGTTGCGTGACAGCAAAGAGAAACGATGAAAAGTGAACGGTATTGTTTACGAAACGATATTCGGTTTTTTGTCAGTCGAGGCCATCTCGACGGTAAAATCGGTTCCGAAATTAAAAAACTAAGCATGTTTGTCGCTGTTTTACGAATTTCTATTTTTTTGTTGATAAAACGAGTCCAGCGAATACTTTCCATGTACCGGAGATGACATTCAACACCGTTTATGTGATCTTGCAAATTTTTTATTTTATTATATAATATTATATATATTATTATATAATGTTACATGCGCTAATAATATTATGTAATAATATTATAGGTAATTGTAATGATAAACGTGTGATGAGAAATTACTGATGTATGAATTTTCTCGGAACAAAAATTCAACAGCGAGTTCGAGGGATAAGTGTCCTGGAGAACAAACATGCTGCCACCTCGATGAAGATGACTCAATTTGTCGCGTGAACGTCGCGGGATGAAGAAATTACTGTTACTTGTGATTACATATCTGTCGACTATATTTCGAGAGGACCGATTTTTGTGAGTATTATTAGTTACATAGCATATCATGAAATCGTTTCGAAACGTAATATGGTAAAACCCTTAAGGAGGTTGCCTAGTTGTGTTTTTTTTTTTAATAAGGAGGCTATTATCGACACAAAGGCTCATAGTTGGAAACGTCGCATACTGTATGCCCAATCGTAAACGACACATACGAGTTTCCGCGTCTGTCAGTCGGTGCATGTCTCATCCGCAAAAATAAAAAAATTAACAGTAAATATAGCTTCCATTGAGAAAGTTATTAGGGGAGGGGAGGGCAAAATGGACCAAGACAGAAAAACGGTCCATATAGAAAATTTCTTTTGGTCAGTTTTGACCCCAGCCACTTCAAAGGGCGTGAGAGATGCCCCTAACACTGGAAATGACTCTAGGAAAATTGGAAGTGTATTTCAAATCTTCCTTCAAAGGTGCGTGCGGAACCAAATCGAAATTTGCATTTCGAATATTTTTTTTAAATTAGAGAAAAAAAGCGTCAACATGGGTACTTTTAAAGGAGTTGTCTTTTTTGTAAATAAATATTGAGTCAAATGAATGAAACATTTTTTCAAAACATATTTTAAAAATGTATCTATCGAAATAGACGTGTATCACTCGTTGATCAACCTCTTAGAAGTTTATTGGGGAAAAATAACTCCTTAGTGCAATTCTACGTCATCAAAGGTACATCCCAGCAAAATTTCACGTCTTTGGGTCGAATGGTTCGGATTGGGCTAATCAGAATGTCAGCTAGTCTAGATTTCTGCGGTAATTTCTTCACACGGAGTGTAGTTTTTTATGAGAGGATGAATGAATGTAATTTATATTTTCATTTATGTAGGGTGTTTGGGCAACGAATACTTATCACAGCCATACCTAGGCAAAGGAGTGAAAAGTCGCAGAAAATGTACCAAAAAAAAATGTTTACAGAAATGTATAAGTCTTACTTGCAGTAGCAGACAGAAACAATTTTCTTACCCTACACTTTTCTCCTAATTTTGTCAAAGTTAAAGTCGTTTAGCCTGTTTTCTTGGAACTAAAATATTCTTGGAAATAAATGCTATCAATGTAAATTTCATTTTCCGAGATCTGCCGTCTAATTCCGGAGTTAGAGTCGATTTTGTGATTTTGTTCGCAAGACTACGCGTTAAACTAAGAATTTTGCGGTAGCGATTTTCTCGAAAATTAATTCGTCAACTATGGTATTTCGTGGATTTCATTCTTACGTCCAAATCTTTGCAGATCCTCAGCAGCGGGCGTTGTAGTATCGACCGGACGACGCAAACAGAGCAATGAGCACGGTAACGTTTCTAAATTATTGGATGATTTGCTGCGTGGTTATGATAATAGCGTACGTCCAGACTTCGGCGGACTCCCGACGATCGTGGAGGTGGATATAATGGTTCGAAGTATGGGCCCAATTTCTGAAGTAGATATGGTGAGTGGTCGTTGAACAGTGGTCGTTAAGGGATTACATGCACCCGCGACAACAAAAAGTAGCTTCATGTTTCAGATTTTTTTCCTCCGTTAAACTGAATTTTAATGAATAACCGTGATATACATTTTAAAGTATGCTATTTTATCTACATTGTGTGAAAAGTTGGTTAAAAAATTTCAAACAGTAAAAGAGTTACAGTCGCTTTTCTGAGACGTGTTTTGTTGACAGCATTTACGGTACCAGAAATGCACATTTTTTTAACGAAAGAAAAATTTGTTTATTAAAGTAGATAGGTTCTTAAAACGAAACGGAATTTCAAATTAAATTTTTGAGGGTCGTGACAGCCAATGGATTAAAACAGGTGGTTATTCGTCTCACAATTGTGCAGTACTCACGATGAAAAAAAAACTATGCCACATATCGAAAAAAACGACACGATAGGTACTGAATTATTGTGGTAAGCATAACTGTGCAAAATTATATCCAGATCGGTTCAGTAGTTGCAGAGATATTTGTGGTCCCAATTTTAAAAACACCGATTCGAGAAAAACGAATTTAAGGGACTACCCCTATGTAAAGCACATTTTTGTAAAGAATTTTTATACATTTTTTTCAGTAAGAACATGCGATAAAATATTTTTAATATTTTTGTACGGTATTATTGACATCTTATACCATATAAATAATTAGTCATTGATTTATGTACTTAAAGTGATGCCTTAAAAAAAAACAAGGGTGGCGGGGTACGTCTAGAGGCTGTTGCAATGATTTGGAACAAACAATTCAAAATTATTATTGTTAAGTAGGCTTGTCGATATTACCTGCACTAGGATATTTTATTTTTATGCATAATTAACAAAATCAGGAATTTTAAATTATTTTATGTTGTAAAATCCTATTTTAAAAATTGACTTAAAAACATTTTTTTGTGTGTGATATAGGATAGGATGTCAATAATAACGTATAAAAAGATTATATAGATTGTTTTTCATTTTCTCATTGAAAGACATTCATAAAAATTTGTTACCTCAACGTGCTTTAGATAGGGTTAGTAGCTTAAAGTTTGGAGTACACTCTACCCAACCGTTAGTCGTTGCTCACTCGATGTAGCTTCGCCAATGCTCTCAATTTCCTTATGAAATTTTCAGGGTAAATACCCAAAGGATAGTACTTTTGAATAAGCAACTTTTTGAAGAATCCCTTTTTTTACCTCTCCAGGTGTATGTAACCCCTTAATTAATGGAATGCACAGGTGAGAAGGGAAGCACGCTGCATCATGTGTTTGCGCATCGTTGGAAAAGAAATGATGTTTTCTTTATCGTAGACGTACTCGATGGACTGCTATTTTCGACAGTCATGGGTGGACAGTAGATTGGCATTCAACGGAAGCAAGGACACGTTGGCGCTGAGTATAACGATGTTAGGGAAAATCTGGAAACCGGACACGTATTTCTACAATGGCAAACAGAGCTATCTCCACACTATTACGAGCCCGAACAAATTCGTACGACTTCATCAGGACGGCAGGGTTCTTTACAGTTCAAGGTAAGCTACGCGTCTCATCTACGGTTGGTCCTTCTCATCTAATCAGTAACGGCGTTCAGGTACGACGCGAATGAGTGACTGCCCAGGGCACCCCCTTATTTCTATCCTTCATTCAAGTTGTATATTCTGACTGAGTTGGTAGTCAATCCGTTTATCGAAACATTCATTGGCAATTTAATTATTAAAAAACTGCTTCGCTAGAAATCTATACTGCGGGTATAGGAATAAAATCCTAGAGTACAGATCTCGATTTTTTCTTCACTCAAAGTATTCCAAATAATCAGAAAAAATTTAAGTAATCGTTCGACTTAAAGATTTGTTATGATTTTGTTTTCCTGTGTTTTATTTATTGTTAAATGAAATTATTCCATCAATTAATGATATTAATTTGGATAGTGGGTAGCGATCGCCCCGGGGCGCTGGTAGTGCTAACACCGGCAGTGTATCTAACGATCTATCCACCCTGCGTTAATCGCCCGGAATTCCGGTTTCAGGTTAACAATCAAAGCGGGTTGTCCGATGAATCTCGAGGACTTCCCCATGGACACTCAGAGATGCCCGTTAAAATTTGGCAGCTGTAAGTGTGGCGTAGTAGGTACGAATAGCTGAAAGACAGTTGCGTATCAACGCTAGAGGTCCATTTCAGTGTAGTTTACCAAACTATGGTCGGGACGCTGTTAATTCTAGGGTTCCACAATCCCAATCGCAACGCAAGGTCTCCTCTCCTCTTCGTGCCCTGCATGCGTGAATGCCCGATGGCGCGGGCACGTTGTTCACACTAGCATTGAAACTTGAATAACTCGACGGATATTGCGAGTACGTTGTGTGGTTTACAGTTGGATACGCCAGCGATGATGTGATCTACAAGTGGAATAATGCTCGGCAAGTGGCTATCGCAGAGGACATGAAGTTGTCGCAGTTCGATTTAGTAGGAAATCCAACGGCTAACCAATCCACGGAACCATCGTTGTCCGTAAGCCGTAAGTGTACAAGAATATAATACCTACTAAAAACATTTTCATGTTAACGTTGCCAAGACGAGATCAGACCGCACTGTTAAAAAGTTATCAGATCTCATGTACAGCCAAGTTTCTAACTCTACTCATATACATATTCAATTTATTAGTGTTCATTACTTTTCTGTTATAGCTATTGTATACAATAGTTCTTGTAGTAATGAAACGGTGAAGCCACATATTTTTACTAAGGTATAGAGTTTGTGAAGTTAGGACGTGTGGAGTTAGAAGCTTGGATCTACTTGAGATCTGCTAACTTTTTTAGGCATCAATAAAATCTGAAGTATAAGAGCTATGCAATTGAAACTTTACATGCTTAATGAAACCACTATTTACATCATATCCCGAGAATTTCGTTTATCTGATATCATCCAACCCCAATTTATGATTTTTCCAAAAAACGACGAGGCGTTTCGAGGAAAGTTAGTAGTGCCCCTGCGCTTCGCTTGGCTCGTATTGGCGGAGGCACTACCGTGCCCCCAGATAGAGAATATCATACACATTCAAGGGATTACGTGGGTTTCAAAGCCAAAAAAAGCATGTTTTCTAAATATTTTTACATTATATATATAAATTATTTCATTCAAAATGTTAAGTATAACCAAGCGTAACATTTTAACGGTATTTTGAAAAAATTTCATCCAGAAATAGTGGATATTCAGACCTGGTTTTCGGAGATCCCTAAAAAAAGTATCCCCGTGCAAATATTTATATTAATTTATAATATATTTTTAGAGATAAACGGGTTTTTCAATGTTTTTTAAGAAAATTTGTTTGAACAAACCCACTTTAAGGAGACAATAATTTTGTACCGTGATTTTCAAACTCCATTAGAGCGCTTGACCTTGAAAACTTTAACAACAAAAAATCGCCTGTGGTGATACATAAACTAAGGAGTATTGCGAATAACGGAGGGAATTTCAAAATATCTCTCTCCGAGAGTTCCAATCCAATCGACTTCAAAATTTAGAATACTCCAGAAATTATTGTACAATTAGATAAAGAAAATTAAAAAAAAAAAAACGTTTTTGACATGTCCAATTTCGTGTAACCCTTTAGTCATATCATACTTTATCGTTACTCGTGTCGTCATGTTATCACTCACTGTCTCATTGTCAGTCATATCGAGTCATCGATGGATTTTTCCCAGAATCAGAATGCCAAACATTATGTCTACCACGTTGCATGACTCGATGATCACAGTACATTCTCTAATGATCGCAGAGGTCGCAATCCAACGGATGGTAATTACGAACAGAGCGGGTGGAGAACGGAAGCGGGAAATAGTTTGGCACTAGATCTATTTCCTGTTCACAGTCGTGAGCGTTGTGCGGGTGATTGGCGAGCGAGATGCATGTATCGCAAGCCGAATCAACGCGTTATACCTTTATATGTACGGTTACTGCTGGTTCTTCGTTCTAAATCGATATCATTCATACGTTGCTCGATTCCTCTGGTGATGGCCACGTGCGTGAGTATGCACCGAGGTGTAGAGAATTAAATTTCCACATATCGTACTACTAACAATAAGAGCTGGCCCCAGAGATGGGCGTATTCATATTCATAAATATGAATACGAACGAAATTCATAAGTCAGAAATTGTGAATATGAATATGAATACAAATATAAATATGAAAATGAATGTCACTTTAAAAAATGTGAACTTTGGTGAAATTCACACAAACACGTGAATATGAATTTATTTGTGTTCATATTCTCATTTTTTAACGTAAAATTCATTAAAAAAATGTGTATTCTATTGAAATTCATAAAAAAATGTGAGCATGAATTTATTCGTATTCTCTGACTGGCCCTGTCCGAGTTGATCTCCATTGTTTGTGTCTTTCCTTTATCAAGAAAACTGAATTCCTCGTCACACTACCCACACAATAATATTTTAACAGCGATCACAAAGAATTATAACCATATATTTTTTACATTGACTTGTATTGATTATTAATAATATGGCTCCACATGTAGCTCTACGTTAGAACAAATTTGCGGTACTGTTTCAGGAGACTATTCGATGCTGTTAGTATCGTTTCATCTTCGAAGGCACATGGGAAATTTTTTGATCCAAGTATATGGACCATGCGTCCTTCTGGTTGTCCTGTCATGGGTTTCCTTTTGGCTGAATCGAGAAGCAACAGCTGACAGAGTTTCCTTAGGCAAGTTCAATATATGTATTGATTTTCAAACATAACTAGACGAGTACTCCAAGTTATAGTTGCCATTTCCAGCGATTTCCTTCAGAATACTTTGAAAATAGTATATTTTAGGGAAACAAAGCTATTTCCAGACTCTGTATAGCGAAGCTGGAACGTTTACCAACTATAGTCAACTTGCTGAGAAATATGTGTTTGTTTTATTTGTAGGTATAACGACTGTTTTGACCATGACATTTTTGGGTCTGGAGGCAAGGACCGATCTACCGAAAGTGCCGTATCCAACGGCTCTGGATTTTTTCGTTTTTCTTTCGTTTGCGTTTATTTTTGCGACGATCATTCAGTTTGCTGTAGTTCATTACTTTACCAAGTACGGTTCCGGGGAGTGTTATTTTAGCGCGGACTCGTACGACGACGCGGACTTGGATGTGAACTGTAGTGGCGAGGTTATCGTCCACAATGAGACCGAGGATCGTCAACGTGGGGAGACGAGCCGTAGCGGTGAACGCCAACCGGTTCGTATTTTACCCACGAAAAAAAGATTATAAATCATAATATTTTATTTTTAATTTATTCTCTTTAGAACGGGATAAATCCAACTAATACAGAAAATATATGCTTCGTGAAGTAATTAAATGCAGTAGTGAGGGTGCAATTTCTTAATTTTAGAAATGTCGCTGTCAGTTAAATAAACTAGGTAACGTGTGATTTAGATAATTTCAGAATTAATAACATTACACTTCTCGAATTAAAATTTCCGAAAAGATTTGTGAAGAGAAACGGTCTTCGTAGAGAAAAATCAGATTCTTTGAGGTAGCGTATCGAGCGTGGGTGTTGTGATGTATTCGTGTTCTTATATCTCATAAGTATTAATAACGTGAATTTGCAGGAATGGCGATCCCAACCTTCGAATCAGCAAATTCGCGACAGCAATAGTATAAATGTAAGAAGACACGAAGGCGAGGAAGAGATAATAGAGGTAATTCAGTTGTCAGCGATCACCGTAACCGCTGCGCGATATCCGTGCGCCGGTACTCGCCGGGCATCCCCGAAAGGCGACCAATGGCAACGACGTACACCGGAATACGCGCACCGTGATTCGTCGTCAACGCCACGGTCGGCCTCGAAGCGGGTAACCACGATGTCTACTGCGTGGAATCGTGCAGGACGCGCGCCACGATATAATTCCGTATCGAAAATAGATCGCGCTAGTCGGGTCGTATTTCCTTTTTTATTCTTGACAATCAACGTCTTCTACTGGTCAGCATATCTCTTCAGAAGCGAGAGAATTACCTACAACAACAGCGCGCGCTCGGGATCTGCATGAGTGCGTTTGAGACTACCCGACGAATAGCATCGTATTTATCTTAGTTTATTGTAACTGCATTCAAGTATTTTATTGCAACCGTTTCATCTGTCAAATGTAACAGTACATTGTTCAAATCCATCTTGGCTCAATATTTCACCATGTATAGGATGCCCTCGTAGACTAATAAATCTGTTGACGTGCCTGAGTCTCTTTGTCTTTAACATAATATTGTTTGACATATAGATATTCACAGATGAATAAACCGAGAATAGAGGATCATACATAATTATATAGAATTATATATATAAAACTGCCCAAAAAAATGTATCTAATTATACAGATCTGTATATTACCCCTCATAATTAAATATAAATTATACATGATTATATCGGGCCAATTTTTTGTGTATAATTATATGTAATCTTTTTTTTTCGGGCGGGTTTTCCTGATCGGACCTGTCACGTCACGTATGTGAAAGCAATTAATTAGATTGCCTGATGCTACATCATCTCAAATAATCATGGTCATACTGTATACCTGCGAAAAAAAGATTATTTATAATTACATTTAGAAAACTGGCTCGATATAGTTGTACAGAACTGTACATGATTCTACATAATTCTATATAAATTATATATAAATGATGTATAAATTATATATAATAATATATAAAGCGCTGATGTTTTCATTAATTCGCTGTTGTACGCATCTACGTAAGTATTAGATTTTCAGGCGTAAATTTATATTCTTCGCGATCATTTTTGCATGTTCCAGAATTTGTACAATCATATTTTCGAATTTTAAAATGGCAGCCAACAATATGGAGTGCTCAGTCCTTGCGATAGTTCGCAGGCGGAACGCTTGACCTAACTCCAATTATGCGCTCAAGTTAAAGCATATATTATCACTTGTTATCGCTATTGTCGTGCACAGTGTTAATTAAGAATGGACGATACTCGGCGATTAATCGAAGATCGAAATCGTCCCGTCAAAAATAGTGGATTTATTGGGTATAACCCACACATTACCACTACCGACTCGTTAGATAAATTTTCGCGACGTACTTCAACGAGGACGAAGCAATATTACATTCAACATAATTCATGTCGACATAATTCTGAAAAACCAAAAGAGTAAATTTTGCCCTGAAGTCAAGGTGACTGCCATGTTTCAAGAACTTTCGACATTCGAATGTTCAATGCATAGAGTAAAGGGGTGCACGTGGAATGGGCCAGTGCGATTCAGAAATGGACACGAAATCGGTGCTTCAAGCTGTAGCGCTGCGGTCGAATAGATTACAAAAGATGTTTAGCAGGAGGTTATGATGAAAATGGGAAACTTGCCGAGGGGAACGAGTGCTCGGTTTTTAGTACAAGCCAAGAGCGTGTCTTCGCGGATGGTACGAGCAAAAACCGAGGAAAAGCCGGACATAACCACACACTCGTTCCGCTCGGGTTGCAGTGCTATTGGTGGATTTTCCAGATTATTGCGAGGCCTGTGGCAGAACACAGAACTATTGGAAGATCAGATTTTCAGTATGCTGGTACTACTACGTATTTTCCTTTCATGTAGCCTTGGGCATAGTTGGCTCAATTAAAGTGGGTCAAGGGCAGCCAAGGGTGGTCAAGGGCGTCAAGAGAAAGTGTGGCTCGTGGTGTAGCCAATCATGGCCGATGTATTCGCCATATTGTCCCAAAACGGCGACGAGTGAACGCGCGTATTTTAAATTGAAATACTGAATATCATTCACTTTATTAGAAGATTACTTAGTGAATCGACTGATTAATTTATTAGAACTTTTTTCGGGGCCAGTTGAACATCGGAATAAAAGTGAAAAAGCAAAAATACCCCATACTTCGTGAGAAAAGATTCAATTTTTATTGAAATATAATACAAATATAGTGTTGCTTTTGTGACTAAATACGTGTCACATTTTTATTCTCATGTTTTTGAAGAGATTTGCTTTATCAAAGTAATCTTCTTCCAACTTTCGTATTAATTTCCGATCAGATTCTTAATCAACATTTAACGGTTCAATAAAATCGTTACAATTAACAATGTTAGAAAGTAAAGAGTATTCTATCTACGCAATATTCCTGCCAGCATTATAACTAACGCGTGCGACACAAGCTCATTCGTATCCTGTCCCGGAAAAGTGACATTACCAATGTACGATCCACTTCCATTGTAATAATATTTGACCTCGCATAATACTGATTTCGTCAAGTACAATTAAACAATCGGTATCTATATCTTTGTCGAACTGAGACAGTTTGATTTTTAGAAATTGGAATATTTCATTAGGTTCTCTGCTTTTAAAAGTCCAATTTTGTAATTTTCTTCTCAGCGTTCTCAAAGATAGTAAAAATTTTTAATGCAAGAGTTCTTTATATTCGGAAATAACACAAGCAAATTTATCTACCACCAGCGAATCTATCTAAAACCTTACATTGTTCTGAATTAAATAGTTTAGATATACTACTTCCTGTCGTTTCAAGTATACGTACTTGATATTTTAATCTTTTTATATCTCTTTGAAAAGCTAGTTGTTTCCTTTTATACGTTTTTTTCATCCTGATTCTCAATCTCTCGCTCTTCGCATACATTTTTTGCAGTTTTTCAAACTTCTCTAATAGTACATCTTTGGTACGTTCAACAATCTTTGTGTAATCCTTTCGTAGATTAAGCAAAGACTGTTCCTCGACAGCAAGTTCTTTCAGTTCCTCATCATCTTCATGAGCTTCAAGTACATTTGTATTGATTGATTCAATTTTACCTTTAAACGAAACAGCTGGAATTTCTTCTTCCTCGCTAAGCTGACTAGATTCACAATTTTCTGAACATTTTTGGATACTTTCCTCATTATTGTTGAAACTTTTACAGGTCGGTATAATTACATCACAATCTTGATTGCCGATTGAAGAATTGATAACACCTTAAAATTAGAATTATTATTTTTCGATCAGTTGAGAAGAAGTAAGAAATATCATTATTGATGAGACAAATTATAAGAATTATGTATTGAAAATGTGATAATGGTCGTCGTGAGTGAAAAAGCAAGAGTAATTTTAATACTTTTTCATCAAATGATAAATACAAATTTTGACAAATAAAAAACAATATTTTTCTACGTATGCGTATTACTGAAATGAAACATTTCAAAGTTGTAATCATACAAGTATGATTTATACAGGATTAGTACGAAAATGAACTTTTATAACAAACGTAAAAGTACCTGTGGAAACTCGAGTAGCAAATTTAGGCCGTACAATCACACTTGTAATTTTCTTTGGTATAGAATCATTATTTCGCCCTTCTCTGGCTTGAGACTCTACATCTGGAACTGATGAAGTATCGACACTCTCGCAAACTAAAAGTATTTTGAGTTAGCAATTGTATGTATTATAATCAATGTACTTAAAATATTAGCTTATAATACATTACCAAAATGGATCGATACGTTCACTTGATGAACAGAATCTCCAAATATAGTTGGTATAGCATTAGACCTAAGCTTCTTTTTACCATCAGCACGTACTTTCTCCCACATTTCAGGAGAAAAGTGGAACTTTAAAAAGAAAAAAGAACATTCATAGATCTTTTGAAGTAATAATTAATACAATATATATAATATAATATTCAAATAATAATAATAACATTGTTGTTTTGGCTGAGTAAGATAGACGTATAACATTTTTAGTTGGAGAAAATATTTCATACCTCACACAAATGAGACGTTGATGATGGTAACCAACTTCCCATATTACCTAAGATTTGACAATTTTTCACCCACTGATTTCTTCTATCACAATCTTTCGGAAACTTATTCATTCTGACCAGTTTGTTGGATGTATTTTTACATCCTACTGCTGCACATTTAGTCATCTAAACGGAACATAAATTAAAATAAAAATGATGAGCATCGTATTTTATCGCGAATTTGAAATAAGTTAATGGTAATGTGATTTCGTTTGTAGAAATACTTGCGTTTGAGGTCAATCTATATATCTTTTGAATACAAAACTATACACCATTTACTGTGAACTGTTTAGTAAAAAATGTATACACAAGAGAAAGCATTTTTTTCAAATGTTGTATAAAGATAAAACGTCAACTTTGTGCAATCTCGAACCATGTTTAGGAAAAAGCGTATATATAAGTATACTATACTGTGCTGTCAAAACGTAAACAGCCGTGCATCCCACAATCGCATAGCGGTATGTCGGTGAGACGCAGAGCATTCGGATCGCTTCGGAATGTTTCGGAAGACCGAAGGATCCCCAAACATCGTTCGGCAGTGTTCAAGGTTATCAATCGCGTAGCCCCATTGGGTGGCTTGATACCATGAACGCTGCCTAACGATGCTTCGGGTTTGTTTGGTCTGCCGAAGTGAGCCGAATGCTCGGCGCCACACCGACATGCCGCTGTTCGATTGCTGCGGGGCACGGTCGGCCCACGTTCTGGCAGCACAGATGCTATAGACGGAGACGACGCCATATTGTCCCAAAATGACGCAACCAATCAGCGGGAAGCACGGCATCGGACACACTTTCCCTTGACCCAAAGCCGTGACCCAATCTAATTCAGCTAACGCTGTTTAGCGTATCGAAAACTGGGGCTATACTACTTGTTCCAACGTCCATGACTCGAATTTGCACTCTTCATAATACACCGTGAGTTCAATACATCCATTGAAATTCATTTCGACCGAAATCGATAGGAAAGTATCGATTATCGAACATTCGACCAATCGTGTATTGTCTGTACCATGAATACCTTATGCCTTAAAGTTCAGCAGCAACATGGCTGCACGCTTCGTTGTTATATCAACTGTCTGGTCTTTGTCGTGCCCTATCTCAACGGAAATTACTAATCACAGCAGTAATATTGTTAATTTATTCCAATAATAACTACCAAACTCATAGAAATATAGACAGATTTCCGAGAGAGTTGATTACAGGTTACTTTGCGTCGCGTTGTAACCTAGTGAAATTTAAGTGAGTGCAATAATTAATATTGTTTGTAATCGTGATAATACCGAAGTTTCAAATCGTCTTCTTCGTCTGACTGTATAATAAATGCAATGGAGCAGCAACAAGTGATCGAACCATGCATCGCAGACACATTACCAGACCCAACAACACTGATAAAGGCTGAACCAGTCGATCATATTGCTACCAAACAGGATGCTCAGCCTGCTGTTCTTCAACCCTCCTCGAACGAGGAAGATGCAGAGCCACGTATTGAGTGTACCACAGAAAGTCCTGAAAATGAATTTCGTACATTGTTGACAAAATGTATATTTTGTTCGAAAACATTTACTCCCTCGGATAATTCGAAACTATTGGAATGTCTGCACGCAGCATGCACAGTTTGTATCCGAAGCAAGCTCAATGAAAACATGTCAATGGACGGTGATATTGTGGGTAAGTGCAATTTTTTATAACAATTGTCAGCTTATGAACGTCGTCTGATATGTTGCTTGTCACTTTTTCATCGTGCTTTTATTTCATCTGATTTAAGGTTGTAATTTTAATTTTGTTGTATATGTCAAATCATAATTTGGAGGTAAACATCAATTTCAAAGAGAATATCCATACATTTGAAGTTTTGTTTGTTTAGTAGAAATTGTATGACAGCTCGATTAGTGCTGCCCAAAATACTCCAAAAATAAGATGATTGGCAACTTGTGTTTTCCTACAAATATATCTTGGTGACTTGTATTTGTTTCTGATATAATCACTGTGTTGATGTTTTGATCCATAGAAAACATCTCACAAACAAGCTGCAAAGGTATATATGTTTTAGAAATTTTTGTGTCCCAAAACAACTGAATACTGTCAAATGAGACTATAGTAAACCAGCGGTGCTGTTGAAATAGTATTTCACAATTTTTATTTGTTTTAAAAATTACAGATTAGAAAAAAAAACTACATATATTTTATTCTGGGGGGTAACAATATTATGTTGTGTAGTCCGTCCATGAACTTGTATACCGAACAAATTCCATGTTGGAATAATGTTCATTCGCGAACCATTACACCTTCATGGTCAATTAGTAAGAATCTATATCCTAAAAATTTTGCATGATGTTACGAAAAAACGTACGTATCTATACTTTGATCAATTTTTCCCTCTTCTAAGCGATTGTTTTGAAGTTTACTTCAAGCTGAAACCCATGATATGTAGAACATTTGAGCTGTACATTTTTGTAAATGGGATTTAAAATTGGAATTACAAAGATATACAAACATTTGTGAATTGGTAAACAGGGAAAGTGAAGTTCTATAATTTGTGAAAATCTTAATAATAACGTCAAAACATTTCTCAGCATGAATTTATCAATATATACAGCAATATATATTAATGTTAACTAAATGTAAAGTTATTCCATAGCAAAATAACATGGCGTATCGTGCAGTTTTCCTAGCTCTCATAAGCCAACAATAATAAAATATAGAGTGTAATGAATTGACAATAATAAGATAGATAGTTTTGCTAGTCGACAATGATAATACATTGAATATTACTGGTGAAGAATAATAAGCTATAAATTGTTCCAACTTAACGTCATCAAGCAATATCAATAATGTGTTACATATTAGAACGTGAAAAAAAACGATACGGTTTACTTGAAATGTTATGTCGTTGTTTCTGATTATTGGATGGTAATCTTGGGTGAAACTTTAAGTAGCTTTATGGGTTAGACAACATTGATTAGTTGAAAATGGAAAACAAAGGTATTTTTTATTTTTATTTTCTACACAATGTATGTATTATATTTTCATTTTTTTCCTCATTGATATCAAGTATCAGAACCCTTTACAATGGATATTATAGTAGGGGAATGTCATCAGGGTCAGACCCTTTTTTGACCCTTGACCATAACTATTCTACAATGCCGAATTTAGATTATTGTTGTGAATGCTGGTGTAAGTATGCGCAAGAGGAAACCTTTACCGTGAATTAGAAATTGAAAAATTAAAAAAAAAATTTTTTGTCAAGGATGGACACCTCTGAAAATCGGCAAAAAATATGAAAACATGACCCAGAAAAATTGAATGAACTGTATTTTAGGTCCCATGTTGTTTCTCTATTGCATTAAACAGAATTTTACAATAGAATCTCGCATCAAAAAATAATTAGTCAGATTTGCAATTTTTACGCACAATATAACTTTTTGTCATTTTAATGCACTTTAAGCAAACGTCCTTCTTGCATTCAATACGGAGTTGTTGTGGTTCAAGTATTGTGGCATCGCTTGCCAAAAAATAATACAAAAGTCGTCGCGTTCGTCTTCATCAGAAGTGGGCTTTTTTACTTTTTTTTTGCTTCAATGGCGCTTGCACATCTTTCAAGCTTATGTTCCCCCTTCAAGTTGTTTTCCCATACCGAGAAACCCTGAAAAAAGGAATGAAGTCTGTGGTTCGACCGTAACCACATAAATGGTCCAACCCTAACCACAAGTGTTAGTACTCTATCGCGCAACGCCACAACCACCTCCACACATAAACCAGAGTTCATTTTGGCATTTAGTTACAAGATAATCCTATAACATATACACATGCTTACCATGCGGAAGATATCCCAGTGTATCACTTCTTACATGTACGTTAGATGTAAGTTACATGTAAGTTGAAATTTGCTACTCAGCAATATAACATGCTATGTATCTGGTATATACCAGTGATATTGCAAGGTAATACGTTATATACCAGTTATGTAAGCAGCATATAACAAATGGTACATAACATGTTCCTTTCACGTTATATACGAGCTATGTATCACAAAAATAACATCGTGATATTCCTGTAACTTCCATGTTATATTGCCGCAATAAAACGTGTTCCTTGGGAAGTTATTATTTTAAGTTGCGTCACCTCTTTTTTGGGTGCTACAAAATTTATTGCCCCAGTTTCGCTTCAACAAAACGTCCAAAATAAGCAATAACATTAAAATTTTGCTGTATCTAAGAGCTCGCATACAGCTGACGCTATTATTATTGTATAAAATATCGTAACGTTTTGATCGTTGATAAACGTGCACAACACAAATTTCGATGTTTATTGCTTTGGTAGGGTATCGCGTTACTTGGGATTGTTTATGCATTGGAAAGGAGATATCGTGTCGCACCAAGGAATGAGATTCAGCTTGGGTCTGAGAGATGAGAAGGCACAAACCGACGTTTGACATCTGTATAAAGGATTTTCAAATCCAGTTTTCTGTTTGGCATGAAAATGTAATTCGGTATTCTTCTGATTTTACAATGTATCAACCCGGGTCTAGTCCCAAAGCCTGGGAAAATAATATGTACCCAAAATATTTGAAAAAGCATCTTGATTATAATACTGCGTGTTAGTTTCGACCTCTAGGTTTATCAGCAACCAATCTCCTGCGCATTCCAATTTACATCTAACTATATGTATTAGTTATAACAATTCCACAGGAGAATTATATTTATACGTTTGTTTGAATGTTTCAGTTGAAAGTAATGTCATTACTTGTCAAATTTGCAACGTGGCCGGCCGAGTGGATAATTTAATAGAAAACCGTTTCTACTTAAAATTGATGGATGATGAAAATTGTTGCGTTCTCGACGATGTATCGGAAGGCAAAGAGAACGCGGACGAGAAAAAATGCACGAGTTGTCATGACAATGCGACCGCTACGAGTTGGTGCGTCGAATGTGAAGAATTCATCTGTCAAAACTGTGTTTTGGTAATCGTCCGCACGTCTTTGGCTTTGTAGTAGCTCCCACTGTTACCCCGTTTGCCCTTATATCACAAGAAATTTTCTCGGTGTTTTTTAAAGGCTCACCAACGGCTGAAGATAACTAAGGATCACACTATTAAACCCAAAGACGAAATTGCCAATGAAGAAGAGTGCACAAAAAAAGTAAATAAAAAAATACCAGGGTATTTATTTTGCACGGTTCATACGCACGAACAGCTGTCGCTGTTTTGTCAGACCTGCGACAGACTTACATGTCGGGATTGTCAGCTCAGCGATCATAGAGACCACAAATACAAATTTATTCATGAAATTGCCACCGAAACCCGTTCTTCTGTAGCCACTTTACTCAAAGAAGTCAGGTAAGCAAGACACATGGAGATTCTGTATGCGATAAAACATGTTTGTTTCTTATCAATGATCTGAAATGCTTATTTCTTTTATAGTTACAAAAGAGTTTTGCTCAAGAGCGCAATGAAGGTCATCGAAGATCGTCAAACTCTTATATTGGAAAAAAAGAAAAGTTTAGTCCAAGATATTACACAAATGGTTGTTCAGTAAGTATGTCTTGAAATGCTTTTACGTCAGACTAGATACGATATAGCGTTATCTCAACTCTTGTTACTTGCCTTGCAGATTGACGAATGCTATTAACACAAGAGGTAAGCAATTGGTAATGCGATTGAATGAGGTGTGTGATCAGAAACAAAATACTCTAAACGAGAAGAAGGTTGCACTGGATCAACTTTCAAAACTCACAGATCATTGTATCCAGTTCGTTAATCATGCATTGGACAAAGGATCTGATGTAACATTACTGTATAGTAAAAAGTAAGTGGTTGAAAACAGGTGGACAAAAGATTCGTCGAAATATTGAGTATAAAACTTATTCATCATTTTTCAGGTCCATCATAAATCACCTGCAAAGAATAAAAAGCCGGCGAGCAGATATTCCAAATCCCGAAATTCCAGTAAGAATTCATTTATCCTTGGATAAAGTTCAAGATTTAACGAAAGGTACATTTTTTATCTGCGAGACTGATAGTTATGTCCGGTAATCCAGTTTATATCCTCGTCACTGATGATATAATTAAAATCTGTCCGATGGTTATAGCTCGAGTAACGTTATGTCTTTTGGATTTCAGTTATTTCGTCCATCGGAGCAATCGTTGTTGACGGCAGATTGTATCCCTCGAATTCTCCTGTTGCCGTACCAGTTCCGGGACCAAATCAGTTCAACGAACCAGCACCGGATCCAAAAGCACAATTCCCAAACAATTCGATTCATTCCGAAGCACCAATCCATCGACCCCACCCACCCTCACCAACACAAAATACCAACATGATTCCCAATACTTATCACCATCTTTCTCATTCTCATCCGCAACCCCAAGCACCGAACTTCATTCAACAACATTTTCCCCAGCACAATCTTCCTCCACGCTCGTCGTCGCAAGCACAATTGCCTCTTCGACAACCTTACAACATAAATCCCAATGTTCGATTGCAACAGCCTATGATGTTAACGCAAAGACCACCAGGAAGTTGTCATCAGCAGGTCACGTCGTCTACTCATCCGCATCAACAGTTACACTTGGAACAACTTGGACAGAATCCGAGTCTTCGTGGACTTCTCGCCCATAATCCACCACCTTACCGACCATCGGGAAATCACGTGAATTATCGTTTTCCCCCGAGTTATCGCTACCCTGCGAATGGTCCCCAGCGTCCGATGCCACCACATACGATATTTCAGCAGACGAACCCAGTGCCGACCGCTGGTGTTCGTATGCAGCAATGCAGTTCAAATTCACCCTCATCTCCCCATCTAAACTACCCGCTTCATCAACAGCAGCCTACAGCCCGATGGCATATACCACAGAACCTGAATCCACGGCTCCCATTTTACCCTACACGCCCATCTGCAATACCCATCTCCGCTCCGATAAATGATACGTACAAAATAACATTGAAAAATCAAACGGTTCCCAATCAAAAATATAACTTCAATCCAACTGTCACCACCGACGCTGCACCGCAATTGCAAAACTCGTCCGCTGGGCAAGCTGTGAGCTCGTCAGTTCCAAAAACTCCAAGTCCAGTGCCTGCTAACGGAAAGGCAGATGAAACTGAGAAGAGTTTGGACAAATTCTGCCAAGAGTCTGTCAATGACTTGATGTTAACGATTGCTAAATTGGATAGCAATGGAATCGTCGTCATTCCTGAGGCTCAACGGGGACAATTGGATACCACGCAGGTTGATAGTTCCACAGACGAAGGGATTCACTCGCTTCTTGAAAACTCTTCTGGTAATATACAAAATTTACTAGGAAATTTATCTAAGAAGCTTACAACTCACGAGTGATCCTATTTTTTAATATAATATTCATGCCATGGAACGTACGATTAGCCCGACTGTTATCGATGATTTATTAATTTGTAGATAACTCAAAAAATACCATTGCATCTATGACAAAAGATGATCCAAATGAGGATTGGTGTGCGGTTTGCATGGATGGAGGCGACGCAGTGTTATGCTGCGATAAATGTCCCAAAGTTTTTCATCTTTATTGTCATATTCCGAGTTTGAAGACCTTTCCGGAGTAAGTACCTCATTTCACTGAAGAACGTAATCTGACACCTGTTTTTCCCAACTTTTGACGTATGAAAAACCAACCCGTAACAAATAGTATTTTAAAATCAATTAACAAAGGTGAGTAACTGTTGAATACATGAATTTATCTGAAATAGGCAGTACAAGCGCACTTTATCTGCTCGCGGAGTGGCTGTGAAGTGTTACTTTATTGTATTAGGCACTTAAAGTAAGATTTTGAAGCGGAGAGGGAAAGAATGAGTCATCGACATTAGGATGTTTTTGAAGATAAGGTTTAGTCAAAAAAAGATGATACAAATTGATTGATTGTTCAAGTATAAACATTACGTTCAAAAGTTAAAAATCAACAATTTCTTCTTCCATAACACCTTCATTTCTCTTTTCAAAAACCAAAATCTTTCTTTCAATCTGAATCACTTTCTACACACTATCAAATTCCCGTTTCAAATTAATTTTGAATAATTTTTCAAACATTTCTACAATAATTCGTCGTTAAATTGAAAAATGTTGAATTGAGAATTAAAATAAAATAGATATGAACTTTTTAAAAAATAATATGAATTGTTTCAGATTTAAAAATGAAATGATATTTTTGTCGAAGGATAATTTTAATTCTTTTAATCAATCAGTCAGCTTCGCCCCCAGAACCTGTCCCCCTATTCCTAACACTCTTCCGTCATACAATAACATTATAGTTGCTCGTAGTTAATAAACCATTACCTCACACGTATGCTTACACAGTACGTAAAGCCATTTGATCTCCACTCCTTGGGCAGATAAATCCACGTTTCCTCTGCCTATTCCAGATGAAGTAACGTATGTATTACAGCAGTGAAGTTTTTTATACTCGGATGCAGTCTTACCGTTCTCGCCTTCGGCTTGTTAGGACTTTGTTTTTTCAACTAATTTTTCCTATGTAGCTTTATTACATGAAAAAGTCATAACATGATCAGCATCAAAATATAATATCCACCAATATTCGTCGCTCATAAGTCGTAAAAATTATATAAATTGTACAAACACCATTTGAATCAGTGCTTCGTTTATATTTATAGCGAGAGTGAAACTTGGCAATGTATGTTGTGTACTAATGTGCTGGATTGCACCGATGACGTTCTCGGAGAAAAAAGACCGAATGAAATGAGCCCACGCGATTTGAGAATAGCTCAGCGTATCGTCTTGGAACTCTATTGTCAATACGAACATAGTCTGCCTTTCAGAGAAGTTGTTTCGCCCGAGGTAATTTTGAGAAATTATTTCTTTGATTCCGAACAAAAAAGCAAAGCTGACTCTTGTGAATATTGGCCCTTGATCGATAAAATGGGTGTGTATATATATATATACATATAGACATATGTTGAGAATGATCCGATCGTTACAGATTGTGGAATATCACCAGACCATTAAGAAACCAATCGCTCTGGATGTTATTCGAAATAATTTGAAGCCTGACAATCCAGATCGTTACACAAATCTGCGTCAAGTAATGTCGGATATCAGACTGATGTTCAAGAACGCATTCACATATAACCCGGTAAGATAGCAGGATAATGAGAACAGAAATAATTTCGTACGTATTATCAGTGATTATAGCTTATTCGTGAAAATTTTCATCAGGTGGAATCACAAGTTTATCAAGAAGCGCGGAATTTAGAAGAATTTTTTGAAAAACTCCTACTGAAATGGGCACCGACATATGCGTACGATGATCCTTTCCTCACTGCCGAAGGTGAAGAAGACGACGAGATATTTCCGCCAAACAGAAAATACCGTCGTATAATTAATGATTGAATATATCTCTACTATTAAATCAAATTAAAATTAATATATCGTAGGGGACGGATCTGTTTTGTGTTCAGCATGGTCGAACGCACAAATTATAAGTTGCTAATCATTATATAGATTCCAAGTACATTTACACGTACCAATGAAACATCGACCAATGGTATGTGAGCCGAATTCACGTATTCTGTAGATTGCATTGATGTTCCCTCTGTACATCAGTGACAATGACAGATACATTTGAATAGTATACCAAATTTTCCAGCATAGTAACATTGACATTAATCGTTCAGACCTGTGAGAATCGTTTTTTATACTTGTTAACGTAATGGTAATACGATGCGATACTCGTGAAAACGGTGAATCGATGTTTACCTCGACAATTCTTATCAAACATTTATTACAAATAATGTTCTGTTTTCTTGAGTACCAAATTTGATATTCACAGTACAATCAATCCAGGTGTGTTTGTTCCAATGACATATCCTGTAATATTTGTATCGATACATGCGATATTTTTAATTTCATCTGGAAACTATTTTAGAATAATACCCGAGATGCACGCGTTGCTAATTAATTTCATGACGATAATTTTAGGAGATTTCTCTTTGTTCCACAAACATATTTAGAAGCGGTATAAAAATATTTTTATTAAAAATGTTCTTCAAATATCTTTTCACATTCTTGGGATAGAGTCTGCATACGTGTCCAGGATACACATGCGAAATGGGATATTAACCGAGCACTTTGCTATAATTTTGAAAGTAAATTTGTTGGCAAATGCTTTCTATCCTTTTCCTGAGCGCCAACAATTTTTAAGGGATTTCGTAACCATTGGTAACACTAAACGGGTCTTGCGTCGTGCCAACATAGAAAACGAAAAGGTAAGTCGAACAAGACTCCTGGACATCAAATCGTGTAACCCAGTAATGCAGTTTGGTACGAAACTTCGTTTGGGAAGAATTCGAGCGACATATCCATCGTGTATAAAATATTTATACATACTTCCGCAAAATTTTATTAATAATTCAATTATCGACGATCGAAGCGTTGAAATATCTACCGAATATATCAACTATTTTCGAAATCAGGTAATATCTAAAATCATTGAAAGTGAATACTTGCTTGACAATATTTGTCAATATTATGTAATAATTTTTACGATATTTAATTATTAATATTTGGGAAATATTAAAATATTGTAAATAATTCCAAATATTGCAGAATTTATTTCACAAAGTTGCGCTTTTATAATGAACGATAAAAGTCTATAGCAGCCTGCACTGTTTTCAATTCAATCAATTTACGTCCCATTTCACCTGGCTATATGGTTGAACTGAAACTGAATATGATCGAGAGATCGCATTCGAGATGACTATAAATTCTTGACAACCAGCCCCGGTAAACTATGTCAGGGTAAATTCTTACTATGGGTGAGTACATGCCAGAGTGTATTTACTCCTGGAAGGGAAAAGAACGTTGGAGTATATCAAGTATATTAGTATATGAAAGGCGTTACATGTTCAAAATTAGTGATTTTTCAATGTGATTTTCTTGGTTGCCTTTTCTATAACATTATGCAAATACGAGAATGTGTCAGTAGGCCACAAGCCGTTGCAATCACAATTGCTATAACAGAATAATTGAAAATCCGTCGAAAAATGATACAACTATGAAAATGACCAACATAATAAATAAAGGCATTATAATTAGTCTCCTAAAATTTCTGTATTGCGTATACGACCATCTTCATACCAGTTCAGAGCATCGAGAAGGGAAAACCACCTACTGCAGAACGTACAGAAAGAAAAGGAGAATCCTAGGTCGTGGACTCCTTTCACATTTTTGTCTGAATACGTAGCTGTACATACGGAGTGTTAGAAAAGTCTGGAAACGATCAAATATCTCGAAAACGAAATGTTTCTGAGACAAATGTTTTGAACCAATGTTGTAGGGTTTTCAAAGTTCTATTGAATGATCATAATCGTTTGACCTTTAGTAGAGGCGTCGAGGCGAGGACGAAAACAACATGATTTTTTTTAATGGGACACCCTATTTATTATGGTACGGTATTAAAGATTACAGCGAGACGTTTTCAAAACACTACTAGAAAAGCTATTTTTGTTGAGAATTGACCGAGTTATGAGCTATAGATCTGACGGTGCCGCGGCATGCCGCCAGCTTTGGTGCCGCGGCATGCCTCCAGCTTTGGTGCCGCGGCATGCCTCCAGCTTTGGTGCCGACCATGCACCTCCGCGCGGTGGATCTTGGATAATACTCATGCTGGCGGCACCGTAAGTTCTAAAGCTCATAACTCGGGCAATACTCAACTAAAATAGCTTTTTCAGTAGTGTTTTGGAAACGTCTCGCTGCCATCTTTAATACTGTGCCATAAAAAATGGGGTGTTCCATTTAAAAAAATCACGTTGGTTTCGACCTCGCCTCGACGCCTCTACTCAAGATCAAACGGATATGATCATTTGATAGAACTTTTGAAATCCTACAACATTGGTTTCAAACATTTTTCTTAGAAACCTTTCGTTTTCGAGATATTCGATCGATTCCAGACTTCTCTAACACCTTGTAGATATCGAACGTTTGACTATGTCTGGCAGCAGTATGCAGGATGCGCATGGAACCTCAAGTGCACGACGTCAAGGTCCAATTCTGTGTTTGTGAACGGACGTTGGCGATGACTACGATGCGCGTTAAATTGAAATTTGAACGTGAAACGCAGGCAGATGTGTTACATGAAGTTTTAAGAAACTAATTCCGGTCATTGACACTTAATTTCATATTGGCATCAAGAATTGCAAATTTATTTTTATTATGTTTTCATTGTGAATAAGCAAATTCTTTCAATTTATTTCTTGTTGTTTCACTATCGCGCAATATCTGCCTATAATGACTAGCAAGAAATGCATGCGATTTGATGCAACTCGGTTAACCATTTCATTTTGTCATTTTATTACTCGTAGGTTTTAGAATGATGCTGCGTTACATATTATTTTTGACAAAATCAAACCATCTATCTACTTACTCAAGAAAATCAGAACCGACTTGGCATAAAATTATATTCATGTTTATAAATATATATTTATATTTATATTCATAAATATATTTATATGTTTTAAAAAAAATATAATTTTAAGTGTAAATCTCTTATTTGTCACTCGTAGCGATTTTCATGTACATGCATTAATATGCTCAGAATACATTTTCAAAATTTCGTTTCTATTCGTAGATTGATCCTGTACTATCGATGTTATTATCGAAGCACAAAGCTCATAGTACTATGAGCTTTATACATCGAAGTTCACATCCAGTTTGTAAACATTTCTTTCTATTTATCTACCATGTCATTTTCTCCAAAGCAAATTCCCATTATGCCAACCAGCATATAATGTGTATGCTAATTATTGTCACAGAGATAAAATGTCTAGTTTGCTTCTACGTATACGTTTTAAAGATGTGAGCAGAAACTCACGTATAATAAGTTCTCTCTCCAAATTCTCTCCTATTTTGTGTCGTGCCGAAATCAGCATGTGTCAATATTATATCATATAAATACTTGAAATTATACCTCAGCAAGTAACATTACACATTATTTCTCCAAGGATTTATTTTTTTAGAAATAAATTTTACTTCAAATTTGTATGTAATTAGCGAATATCCGATTATCCCAAAGAAACTTGGCAATATACGCATTTACCTATGAGGGTAAATCTTCATAAAAAAGTATATTCTTTTTTCTGCTCTTACCATCTCAAATGTTTCTATGTAATGTAAGAAACATCCTCACCAAAGATGGGTGCTGTAGGTCAACTCTGAGAAGCTTTTATAATTTTAGTTTCCCATTTAATTATCATGGAATTTTTTTTTAATTAAAATTCCAAAACTCGACAATACGTATGATTACCATAATTAGAAGACCAGTCCTTGTCAGAAAATCAGTAACTTTTCAGATGGTTTTAACTGGTCTTCTAATCACGATAATCTTACGTTACTCTAAAGTTTTGGAAAGCTCAAAGAGTCAGCTTTAAGACCATATGATGGCTATTTATGAAAAATTGAGTTGCTTACAAGTACTTGCAATTTTAATGAAAAAAAAAATGTCCAGGTTAATTGAATGGGAAACTAAAATTATAAAAATGACCTCTTAGAGTTGATCTATAGTGCCCATCGTTCGTCATGATTATTTTTACATTCAGTAGAAACACTTGTGAGGTTGAGAGCAAAAAAAAATTAAATTTTCTTTGAAGCACCCTAATATATTAGGCGATACTTTTTCAATATTCATTTGTCGGCGGTATTTTTTCTGTCCTACCTGAAAGTCTGACAATCTATGAAAAAAAATGTTAAGTAAATTAGAGGCTTCACTCTGCCAAAAGTTCGATTTCTTCTCGGATTTCCCATATAAATAACGCGGGGAAAATGTTTTTTCGGTTTTAACTAGATTTTACAATATTCGACAAATTTTTTGGAAAAAATGAGTATGCAGCTTGTATTGTAGGGCATTAAATTTGCGACAAAAAAGTTGCTCTGAGCGTTTGCTCCGAGGAACTTTTTTGTAGCAGATTAGATGCCCTACAAAACATGTATACTTATTTTTCCACAAACGCCAAGTGATCTCCCTGGTTTTTCAATTCAGAGTAAAGTTCTCCGTGTAGCCTTGATTGCATCCACTAATCCTGTCCAAGGCTACTAACGTTGCTCGTGAGGGGCGTAACGGGTTTTTTCCTTTTATTTCGTAAATTTAATGTCACTCCTGAAAATATAGCCGGAAGGTAATTGCGTAATATATCATTCGCTGCGAAGTGATGGTATAATTAACTTCGTAGATTCACGTCGTTAACGTATGTTATTAATGACACGAATGGATTCCAGAACTAAAAACATGCGGAGGGTCATTTATTTCATCAGTTACAATTTTTTTTCTTCTCATGGTGATGACAAAAAGTATGAATGAAAACTTTTTGTACGTGCGACAGCAAGTAGCACTGGTTTTTAGACATACGAAGAGCATGAAAGTAAATGTTTTTTAATTCTACCTTGAAAAATCTCTCGTGTATCAATCACGTTACGCGCGATCAGGCTGTCGCAAACGGAATAGTCAAACTAATTGCCGACAATTTTCGTAACGGAAGATTTTATATTTTACGCTTATTTGGAAAAAAATTTCACGATTTGAAATCTATAATTGACATAGGAAAATGGCGTGAAGGCTGTACCTTGGACGAGTATATCGACAGCTTTAACGAATAGCGGCACCACCCGAGAAACAAATTACATATAATTATATATATATATATATATATATATATATATATATATATATATATATATATACATATATATATATATATGATTAACGCGGTTAATTCGCTTTTTTAAGAATTCGACATGTTAATTTTTTAATTTTACGAAATTTTAAAAAATCGAAACAAATAGTAAAAATAGTAAAAAAATCAAAATATGCACTCTTTTTGAAAAATGAGATTCAACGTTAAAAACTAAAAAATCACATATTAAAATATGTTTAAAACGATTTTCGTATATTTTTTTTTTTTTTGAAAAAGACTTGAAAAATAACATCGAAAAAACTGAAAATTTGAGGTCTTTTGAACGGGCAATCAAAAAAATCTAAAAATTTGCCTGGAAGGTTTTTTTGAAGGGTACAAGAAAATATGAAAAAAATGAGGTGGTCAAAATTAATATTTTTTCAAAATGTCCAATTTGTCGTAGAATGCCCCATTTATATAATTATTATATATACTTATATACGAAATTGGCGCAATATAGTTATGAAGAACTGTATATACTTCTATGTAATTATATCGGGTAAGTTCTTTATACACAATTATACATACTTTTTTTCACTCCGACAGGCCAAGGTTGTCACGAACCGTAAAAGAGAATGACACGAATAAAAGCACCATACACATTTTTTTATTAATTAACAATTTCTGTGCTCATATTTTAATAACTTAAAAAGAAAAAATTATTGTGCTGAATACTGATTAATATATTAGTCCATTCAAGGCATATGCAATTCGTGTTATGTGTAAAAAAAACTCGATAAATCAATTATTTACAGTACTATATTTTTCTTTACTTTGTAATGAAAAAATTGAAATTAAAGGTTGGAATAAATTATTTCTTTGTAATATTTGCTATTGAAAAATCTTTAATTTAATAATAATTCGCGCCAATAATTATTTGGTAAAACAAAATATACAATTTTTTGGCGTCACTATTCGTGATAGAATTGAGTTTGGTACGTTTATTCGAGGAAAAATTCCTTTTATTGTTTTTATTCGAGGGAAAAATGTTTTGTTGCTTTTATTCCTGAGCAGCACATTTTCGTTTATATTTGTTGCGTCGGTTTTTCATTCTTATTATTCGTCAGAGCCGTCGAATTGAACCTAATAAATAGATACCGCAATTTATTACACGCAGGTCTGACATGGGAGCGAGGCGGGCATTCGAAACTCTTAACAGGTCATCAAATCGCCGGACACTTTTTAATAATAAATAAATTATGACGAAAGTAGCAAATCCAGAGAGGGAGAGAGTGAAAGCACGAGAGAAAAGTATGGGCGCTAGAAATACGCACAGTCTCTCCGGTTCGCGGTATTGGCTGTCGCTTGTGTTACTTTGTTATTCAGTCCGGAGAGACGTCGTCGCGGTCTAACGGTAAAATCACTCGCGAACGATCAACGCACAGTAGAGCTGTAATAAATTGCCAGTGGTATTTTATTAAATCACGTAAAATATGTTCCTCGATTATTGCGTAATGTAATATGTGAGTCCGGCTGAAGATCCGAGTAATTGGTGCCAGAGCAGAAGTTGATAACGAAACGATACGCGGTGAGCATTCGATTACGCATTAAAATTCGCACCTACTCGTCGACGTGTGACGCAAAACAGCAAGACGTGCGAAATTTTTTGAGCGAGCATTTCTGTGAAGCAAGCGTAGAATCATGTCGATTCTTGTATTCGCTTATTGGGAAAGTAACTATAAATGTGAATCCATAAAGACTTAAATTATACCAAGTATGGAGCCACCGTTTTTCAAAAGATCTATACTTGGTGCCCGAGAACAATAGATCATGCGTAAAATAATTGTCTGGTGTAATTATACAGAATTTGTTGAATTTATATAGAATTCTATATAATTAGAAATAAATTATTTATAACTATATCGGGACAATTTCTTGTTATATAATCACATGTAATCGTTTTTCCACCAGTAGGTTAAAAAATATCTTCGGCAACCAAATTTGCCAGAATTGGAAGATGCGTGAAAGTCGCTCGAGTGCCACCTAAAGCCCGGGTCACACTAGGCTGCTACCAGCCGCTGGTCACCAGCAAGCAGCAGCTGACAAACAGGTCATACTAGGCTGCTGCTACTCGTCAGTATAATCATTTTTTTGCCAGGCAGCCTTAATGCATCCATTGTAACGATCACGTGGCAGATACGGTAGCTAGATGCTGGCTGCTGATTGCTGCTGACAGTAGCAACAGTACTCCGACTGCGCTGCTGGCTGGTGCCAACGGGATCAAGTAGTTGCCGCTGCCTGCTACCAAAAGCTGAACCTGCCCAGCGATGGTAAACGTAGCAGTACAGGAAAATTTGTATTTCATGTTTGTTACAGCATAAAATTGGTTGCACTAGCTAGTTCGTTGGAGTGGTTATGACTTATGTCAGTTTATTGGTTTTGGAGTGCGACCAACTTCACTGGTGTAACAATCATGAAATATAGGTTTTCCTGTACTGCTACGTTTATCTTCTGGCTATGCCAAGCTGATCGACAGCTAGCAATATCGAATACTGAATTCGCGACTGGAAAGCAGCGGAGTGTGGCCCATGCTTATGAAAACAGGTTTATTCGCTTGAAACTAACGACCGTAACCCACTTTTTTTTAACAACAGCTCCTTGGTCAGGTCATATTATTCGCATGTATGGGAAGCATATACGAGGTGTTACATCTCAATCTTTCCAGGCGGTTATCGCGGAATCATCGCCAGTTGGAGTCGAAAAATTCAACCAAACGTTGTAAGATCTAAAGGGGGAAACAATATTCTGCAGTTTTGGTTGACCGTGTTGGATGGTTTCAGGATCAATTTTGTTTTTTTGAATCGAAACCCATATTTTTTATGACGGAATTAAATTCCTCACACGAAAACGAGTGAGTTTTGTCTGAACCATTTTCATCTGAAACGAAAATGTTCCGCATCACACAGCTAATTTCTAGATTCGTTGTTGATCCACGTGGCGAAGTCAGTGTTGATTATTCTGGGAATAATCATGGCAATTACGAACAATCGAATGCACAATAACAATACGAGATTATTCACACTAATCGCTTTTTTTCGTGCGTATTTTAGTAGTGGTTCCGACATAATCATCTGCAAAGATTAAGATAGAACACCCTACATTTTTCGTTTTAGATGAAAATGACAAAACTTTCTTGTCTTCTTGCGAGGAATCTAATTCCGCCGTAAAAAATATAAGTTTCCATATCAAAAAATAAAGTTGACCTCGATTTGACCTTGGAACCATCGGTCAAGGTCAACCCAAACTGCGGAATATGGTTTCCCCCTCCAGATCCTACAACTTTTGTGTAGACTTTCCCTCTACCTGGCAATGGTTCCGCGATAATCGCCTAGAAATATTAAGATGGAACACTCTGCATGCACATTTACTCCTTCGATACTTCGAAAAATGTGAAATATATTTTACCCAATTTCATCTCGCTATGGTGAAAAATTAAAAATCCGTCATCGCAGTAAAAATCATACCAAAAATATTCAAACAAGCGGAAATTTTTCGAAAGTACCTGTATTCTCATCAGAGAATTCTCGTAGCTTAAATAATTATAGTAAGCAGTGCTTTATTTTTCTCGATTTTTGATCGTTCATTTTTAATGTCATGCGAAAATTTATTATGTAAAGCGTGTCGTACGACTTACAGTGAAAAACATGTCGCGTGAATAGACTCTTTTACGGAACCTCACTTAAAGGGTCTAGAATAATAATCGTTTTAGACTTGAGTTGATTACGTTCTGTTAAAAAGAAGTGCGTACAATTTTACATACGTACACGGATGCCAGAAGAAAGCATGCCGAAGAAAAAAGTAGTAAATATAATTATACAAAAACATAGCTCGATAGAGTTACACATAATCTAGTTATATTTTACATATAGATGCACAGCATTCGATATAAAATGGTAAAAAATTATAAATAACTACAGAGTATATAACTATATCGAACTGCATATAATTCTATATAATTATGATATTATTATTATGCATAATTATATCGGACCAGTCTTTCATTTATAATTAATACTTAATAATCATCATCTAATTATTAATTATACATAATTTTTTTTTTGGGTAGTTTTATTTTATGAGGTTTTCTGGTAAAACTAGTTCGCTGTTTCCAGTATTATTATCAATTTTTTTTTCGTTTACAGACATTTAAATTACATATCTCTGAATAGTCTTCGCGATGAAGCAGCTCGTCAAATGCGAACGGACGATACTTCGGACTTTGTGCACTGCCGTGACGAGTGCACCCAAAACCGCGACACGAATACAGGCTGATGCTACTGGGGACGCCCAGCCCTATAGCGCAGTACCAGGCCCGACGCCTCTCCCGATCCTTGGAAACACGTGGAGATTGCTGCCTGTGATTGGCCAGTACAAAATCTCGGATGTAGCTAAGATATCCGAATTATTTTATCGAGATTACGGAAAAATCGTCAGGCTAAGTGGTCTGATAGGAAGACCCGATCTTCTGTTCGTATATGATGCCGACGAGATCGAAAAAGTTTATCGACAGGAAGGACCAACACCGTTTAGACCTTCGATGCCGTGTCTGGTGCACTACAAAGGAACTGTTCGTAAAGACTTTTTCGGTGATTTACCCGGTGTTGTCGGAGTGTAAGTGCATTCGATCTTCCGATAACTAGTTGATTTCACCTGGAGTAGGCATTAATAAAAATTGCCAATAATTCCTTGCGATAATCTAGACGCGACGCGAAAGAAATGAATAAATAAAGAAACAAATTTATAAAATAATTCATATAAATTATTTATTAACAAATAAAGGATATAGATCATTTATTAATTATTGTAATATCGTATTGCAGACATGGCGAACCTTGGAGGGAATTTCGGACAAGAGTACAGAAACCAGTTCTGCAACCATTGACGGTCAAAAAATACATCAAACCGATCGAAGTGGTGACCGATGATTTCATCAAGAGGTACGAAGGTGACAATTTTATTATTGCCTTCTGCAATCAAATCTTGCCTCGCGTGTTTCCGAGCAATTATGAATGTTTGATAAGACTCACTTCGATTTATTTGGAAGAAACTCAGACACTTCTGTACGCTCTGCCGAGAAAAATGGTTATATATAAATATATGAAAATAAATTATTCGGATATAATTATATAGAACATGTATATAATTATATGGAATTTTATATAAAATTTAAAAAATATGTGTGTATGTATATATAAATTATACATACGTTATGTCTAAATTATATCGAGCCAATTTTTTATACATAATCATATATAATGTCTTTTTCACCGGTTATGCAAGTTATGTAGTTACATTACGATTGATTTAGTGGTAAATCCAACCTGTCTTATAATACGAAGTTTTGTGTACTTCAAATCAAATTCACGGCAATATAACAGAAATGTCTATCTTTTTATCAGTAGAGACTGATATTTGTTTAAATTATTCTAGGATGCAGGAAATCAAGAGAGACGACGGAGAACTACCAGCAGACTTTGACAACGAAATACACAAGTGGGCGTTAGAGTGTGAGTTTTTTCAATGTAAAATGTGCTACAGAAGTTTGTCGTTGTTCGACAGTCGATGATGAATCAAGTTTTACGCGTGTCCAGGCATCGGGCGTGTTGCTCTCGACGTGAGATTGGGATGTCTTGGATCTAATTTAACTCCGGATTCGGAACCGCAAAAAATTATTGACGCGGCCAAATATGCTCTGAGAAATGTGGCGGTCCTCGAATTAAAAATGCCCTTCTGGAGGTACATTCCAACGCCGCTTTGGACCCGTTACGTTCGTAACATGGACTATTTTATCGAGTAAGATACGGAGCACAAAATTTGTTGGATCTGTTGAACCGTACGTCGACGATGACGATGGATATGTTGTTCCAGAATCTGTATGAAATACATTGATGAAGCCATGAAATCGCTTAAAACTAAGAAATCCGTCAGCGAATCTGATCTGTCGTTAGTGGAGAGAATCCTTGCCAAAGAAACGGACCCAAAGATGGCCTACATCCTTGCATTGGATTTAATCCTAGTTGGCATCGACACGGTACTCACGCATAACGATAATGATATTTGTGCGATTACTGAACGAATTTTAAACATAATATATACATATATGGGTATCTTATTTTAAAAAACACAGCCAAATATCTCGAGAAGCATTGGTCGTAAAAAAAAATGTTTCGACTAAAAGTTGTTAGGTTCCAAGGGGGACAGATTCTGGTAATATTGGCTTTTTTGTAAGTGGAGACGTTAAGGTGATACGAAGGTCAACTTCGGTTTTTCAAATGGAATCATGTATTTATTATTCATTTAATCGGTCGAGCGTTACATTTCACGTCAAGAAACACTGATACGCAGATGTGCTTAAATGAAGTTAGGAAGCTATGGCATCATTTTCAAAAATCGTTCGAGCCTTCGTGTTTCAGCGCGTCTGTCTGTCGCTTGATGTTCAAGCATTGATCAGATGCTCGAACACATTACCTTCCTGATTGATGCACAGTTGCAGCCTATTTGTAAAACTCTCAATCTTTCGGAGAAGGGATACTCGGGATATCTCGGGATACTCTTACAGGCGTTTCCTACGAGGTTTTTTCATATCTGCTGCAGTGGCTGTATTTTTTATGATTCCCCAAAGAAAGAAGTCTGGAGAGGTCAGATCCGGAGATCTTGCCCGCCACTGGACGGGTCCACGACGACCTATCCAGTGCTGTTGAAATGTAGTCTTCAGGTCAGGATGCACGTTCACACCCCAATGGACTGGCGCACCATCGTGCTGATACCACATAAATATTTAGCTATATTTTTTTAAACGGGACATCCTGCATGTACATATATCTAATACATGTACATATATCTATCTGTCTGATACTATTATAATATAGTAGGGGAGATACTACTACTATAGTATAGTAGGGGAGACCGGGGCACGATGGACCCTGTTCAGGAGATTTTTTTAATAACTTTGCACTTTCCTTTCTTATAAAAATGAAAAAATTGAAAACTATAAGCACAGTGAAGTTTATTGTAGCTTTCAAGTTAAATATAAAAAAAACTACGTATATTTTTTCAAACATTGGAAATATTCTATTTTATCTTTTTCACGAAATACTTGGTTTTTTTTTCTTCAAAGATCGCTTATAAACTCTGAATTATAAATGGAGAAAAAAAAATTAATTAGCAAATTCTTGAGGGGAACGTGACTGTGTATAATAAATACGACAATAAATAATAGAATTACCGATTTTTTCGGTTGACCGTGAAATGTGTGCTGGGTTTTGTAGATTTCAATGGCTGTATGCTCAATTCTATATCAACTCGCTACAAGACCCGCGGAGCAGGAGAAAATTCACAAGGAATTGGTAAGGATTCTACCAGATCCTTCAGTACCCATAACTACTCAGCACTTGGACCAGGCTGTTTACATGAAAGCGTTCATCCGTGAAGTGTTTCGGTACGTAATTGTGTAAAAACGGTGGGTTCGAAGTTCAATAATAATGATTATCGCATTATTCAGACGCGACGAACAAAGGTTCTTTGGTTATAAGATCCATTCGTTCAGGCTGAATTGCAAGTTTCAATTTTGAGAATATAAATGCTGAGAAAAACGAGACATTATACTTGCCAGAAACTGATTACATATCGATAATTTCACGCCGCATCGACTAATTTCGACTTGGCTACATTTTTTTATCCTGTAGTACCAATTTTTTTTATCCTGTAGTACTCATTTTTTATCCCGTAGTACGCATTTTTTTTATTCCGTAGTTATTTCTAAATGAGCTTTACGGAAAAAAGACAACGAAAATATTAAATTAGTTCCATTAAATTATTTAGATATTTTGAAGACATCCGCAATTTTTCAAAGTCCGCCATTTTAATTTTTTGGAGTGTTTTTATCGAAAAAAAACTTTATTTATTCGACAGTTAATGCCACCACCAAAGCCAGAGTATGCCAACTTTGTTTCGTTTGTTTTTTTGTCAGATTTAATACTACAAATTAAAGGCATTTTGTAGTGCGTATTTTCACTAATGCTGAAGCTACCCGGTTAAAAGTATGTATTTCAATTTATTTCATCAAAATGTTCTTCCAATGCAATGCACTTGTTGTTTTACTATTCGCGATGATTTACAGATTGTCTAAACGCGAGACCAGAAAATAAAATGATTGTTCAAAATCCCGTATATTTTATGTGTATTTAACTCGCAGGGTTTATTCTACGGTGATTGGAAATGGTCGGACACTTCAACATGATACAGTGATATGTGGCTACCACATACCAAAAGGAGTGAGTCGAAAATTTATAATACTTTTAAAATAAAGGTTGCAGATTAACGTTTTCGAGCGCATATTTTGCGCCTCGGTTTTACATTCAGACCTGTGCTGTATTATATGTTGAAATAAATATTTATAGATCTTGAGTAGGGTGTTTCCAAAAAACAAACCATTTTTTTCTGATGGTGTACACAAATTTTGGTTATAATTAGAGCTCTTAATATTGATACTAAGGTCTGCTGCAAAGCATATTTCTATTTTCCATTTAATTAGAAAATTTAAAAAATATTTTCATGTATCATTCAAATGAAAAATAGAAAAATGGATTGCGGCAGACGTTAATATCAATATTAAGAGCTCTAATTATGACCACAATTTTTTTTTAGGTATACTATCAATTTTTGGACACCATCAGAAAACCAAATAGTTGGTTTTTAGGAAACACCCTAATATTTATCATTACATGAATATATAATTAAGTATAAATTATATATAAATCTTTTTTTCACGGGCGTCTACAATTTTCCCCAAAAAGGTACCGATCTTTGTTCTTAGTTCAAAAAATTGTAACGTGATTTGAAATTAACAGCAACGCACCGCTGCATTTAACTGCAGCAACAAATATAGAAAACGATAAACTGTTATCATTGCAATTGATGATTGTCATTCAACATTCTCATGTTTTACAGATTCAAGTCGTGTTTCCTACTCTCGTCACTGGAAATATGGAGGAATATGTTAGTGATGCGAAATCCTTCAAGCCGGAAAGATGGATGAAGGAATCTTCGGAAGAGAAGTTGCATCCCTTTGCATCGTTGCCCTACGGTTACGGAGCACGCATGTGCCTTGGTCGTAGATTTGCGGATTTAGAGATGCAAGTTTTATTGACAAAGGTATCGTACGAATTCTGGTTGATTTTTCTGCATTTCCAAAACCGGTCGATGATTCGATCACCGTGAAAGTCTTGATCCTAATACAATAAGATGTGAATGTAACGAATATGTATTTGTTGTCATGTCGTAGCTCATTCGATCATATAAACTGGAATACCATCACGAACCGCTCAAATATAAGGTCACGTTCATGTATGCTCCTGACGGCGAACTGAAATTCACGTTGTTGAAGAGATAATAAAATGATCGAGCTGAACAGCGTCGCGTGGAAAGTCGATCTACCTGAAACAAGTCTGTATTTCGATTAAAACAGTAAAATACAGTGAAACATCTGGCATATATTAATTATAATGAAGAATGATCATTGTACGCGATATCAATTTATTTATAATAAATACACCATTCATTTTATGTTTTTCAGCTTATCATTGTCTATGTGCGTTTTTAGTCTCCGATTCGTTGATTATCTTTGGTTTTACATATTGTGCAATGAGTGCATAGAGCGATGAATAGTGGAAAACCTGTCGGTGATATTCTTTAACATTAGGTCATCATTTAAGGTAAAGATGACACAAAATAAACCATTTCTTTGGGTGAATATAAGTTGTTTGATGAAATTGGATTCAAACCAAGTGTTTTATATTACACGCTGGTATTTCTCCTCCTATATCAAGTCCTCGTTAAAAGGATAAATCAATGCAACACTTGCAAACAAACAAAATTATATATTTTTATGCTTTGTACATTAACACTTATAGTTATTTCCCATTTCGTTTGGAAATAATTCTAAACAGTTTTCAGGAAATCTAAATCAACAAGCAGAAAGTTTTCATTACGAATATTTGCATCATTGAAGGGTTTGAACCCAGGTTTGTCTATGTTGAATTGCACGCCAAGTAGAGAGCAAGCTCTGATATGAGCTGGATCGCCATCGAATGTAATACTAAGTACTCAAATATTACCTTTATGCAGACTGATCAATAACTATTTAATCAAAGTCGATTTGTCATCTCCGTTTAAATTATCATTTAAATAATGGACCAATGGAGCCTTAAAAGAACCATTCAAAGAAACAAGCTTAAATACTACAGTTTTCTTAGATGCTACATTAATACTGTCTTTTTCTGAGAGCTGGCCACCAAGACCCACTAGGTCCGTCTATTCATGTTTAAACGGAAACCAATCCATTTTTTCATGGATATTCCTTTCATGAAATGTTAAAGTAAAATAAAATTTGTGATTCGATGCTGCATGCTTTGAAACGATATCGCCTGTATAATTGATCATGTCATCAAAAAATGCCTGGCTTATAGTCTGTAGAACTACGCCATTCTCTAATTGCTGATGGACTGGGTAATTCGTCATTCGACATTTTTCTTAGGACTAAGTAAACTTTGGGAGAGTGAAAATGAATCTTATTTGGTAAAATTCTCAAGGATTCTGGATATTTTTCGTTCAGCTTTGCTCTGTTTTTTATTCGGATAACTAAGTGCTGTAAGTAGACTGGTAATCCCTAGCAGAAAAGAAAGAAGATTCCAGTTACATTGATTCATTGTAGAAATTAGTTCAAAAATATCCAAGTAAATTATCTGATAAACTTCTGTGTACTGCTTACTTTTTATCTGACCGACATTTACTTAAAAATATATAGATAAATGTAATTGAATGCAGCCCAGAGCTAGTTCGATTTACGCTATGTATAATAGTTGCTGAAAGTAATAGATCACAGAATGATGAAAATAAGAATCTGATTAATTCAAATAATTGCAACTACATTTCAATCGAGGTGTTACTATTAACGCCAAAATTATTCTTATTGAACTTCCAAATAAGACTCTAAGCTTTTGTTTCAGGAAAATAATTAACTTTTTGTTGTATATAGCTATTATGAAAATAGTCCCTCAGAGCTTGTCATTCCAGAAAAAGTAGTAATACAGTTAAAACATTTTTCAATTACAATACTATCACTCCTGATCAAAAGAGGCAATATACGTATATGTGTATATCATAATAAACTTATGTATCGGAAATTCTGTTTATTACCTCAAGATATGAGGCAAAATTGATATTGGTATTTGCTTCAAGATCCTTTATTATACGCTGCATCTCTGCTTTTGTTTTCTGTGCTCTGGTTTTCCTCATATGCGCAGCATGTTTCAACTTCTTTTGGGCACCCATATATTCTTGAAAGTGTTTCCATATTTCGGGAGAAGAAAAGGAATGTTCATTCAAGCAAAGGATCCCACTCTCAGTGGGTAAGCGATAATATTTTTGGGATGTTGTAGGTTTCCTGCAATGAAGACTATCGAATAAACACCACTCTCACTAATTCACTCTGTATTATGCATAACATACTTTTGGACTCCAACAGATGAATGACCGTGGCAGCTCTGTTTCTCCATAGAAGTGTCAATGTCCCTTATTGCTGAAGCAGGTACAGACGAATCGTCATCATCGGCTTGTGCGACACGTGATCCATTTTCTTTATGGGATGGAGAACTGCATTGAGTGATTAATTAGCTTCTATTCAATCAGGTCGAATGGTATGCAGAAAATTTTAGGGTGAAGTTCTGTTTACCGAAAACGCCTGAGCAGGCTCAAGCTTCGAGCAAAGCTTCTTTTTAACTAGAAAATGAAAACCCTACACGGATTTTTGATGCGGAGGTCAAGAGGTTCAGTTTCTGGCTGAAACATTTCTCTGCAAAATGAATATTTTCCAAAGAAAATCAAACGCTTGTTCCCTATTTTGGATAGAAATAGATATTTTTCGATTTACCAGCGCAAATTCTACATTTACGCTAATAAAGTATATAACTTTTCTTATAGAGCTTTTTATGAGCTCCATTTTTTATCTAAAACATTTTCCACAAAAATCAATGCTTTCTAAGTTAGTGAAAAGAATAGGAAAAGTTTTGCAGGAGAGTGGGAGTGAACAGGACTTTGTCGCCAAAAATCCTTATAAGCTTCTCATTTTCTAGTTGAAAAGAAGCTTTGCTCAAAACTTGAGCCCGCTCAGGCGTTTCCGCTAAACGTAACTTTATCCAAATGTTAGAAATACATACCTGAGTAAGCTCTGATCGTTATCAATAGTGGGGTAGCTGGCAATCTAATAATTCACCAACTCTGGAATAGTATCGGCATTCAAACGTATTTGCCTATTGGATCGAAAAGATTTCGAAAAAGAATTGGGATGGAAATGATCACAACAAATTCTATCTTCCTTCCTGATTGCATTTAGTTCAAGAGATTCCAACCATTTTTCTCTCAGCTCTTTCTTTCTGCTAGGAAACCTATAACATGTCATTGGATGAGGTTATGTCAATACTCTCCCTGGAAAAAAATGCTCTTTCCAACAGGGCTTACTTTACCTATGAAAGCTTCGGATTTCTCCAGTATCGCTATTCTTCTTGCAAACAACACAGCACGGCATTGTTTATATAGTCGAATATTTATCACTTTTTTAAATTACAGCAAGAGAAATGCGCGCACGAGTATACCTACTTCACAGTGTAACATAAAAGTCAACAAACAACAAACACCTTACACAGTTCCGTGTACACATCCATACACACTGTCGCATGTGTGCTGCCGCAGCGTGAACCCAACGTTCTAGAATTCGAGTCACAGAGGTAGACGAATTTGCGAACCCGGAATCCCGGCCGGCTGTGATTATTTCAACGCACTTGCCGTGAAATGCGCCAGATGGCAAATGAGTCGTGGGAATTTCAAATCGAGATGATATAAGATGTCTATTTTAGGGATCCTGAGGCTTAGTTTGGGTCCAGTTTTATTATTTACTGGAAAAATAACAATGTCAAGTCAAGTCTGAGCTGATAAGATATTCTTAATGATATTAGCAGACGAGGTATGAAACATTTTACATAGAAAAGCGAACACGTGTGATACTTGAACAAGGTTAGTGACGCTTACTCCGGTATCTTCTTCTTCTTCTTCTCTTTTGGGAGTTTATTCATTGTTTGTCGAGCTTATTATTATCTAGCCCGATCTTAGATCATCGATTGTACAGTTGCTTGTTCCAAGATGTTGTCTTGGTCAGGTCTTTCACAAGTATGTTGAAAGCGAGAGTCGCAGGTTAAAATCCGTCAACGAGATCCGTGATGTCTCAAATTGGGATTGCCTACAGCAATTGATTGCGTTGGGACGATTAAGTTTATACTGACTCTGAAACTTAAGGTATATGTGTAGAAATCTTGCAGCAAAGTCTTAGTAAAATTGTTATTGACATTCGTAGTCTTTTGTTACACGATCTGAGATAATTTATTTGATGGTAATCTTAATTTCCGATGAGAATCGCCTAATTATAACAATATCGAATACTAGCGTAGTACGAGAAGACTCCGATGAGATTTCCAATCAAACCAAATTTTTATTTATCATTATTAAAAATGTTGCTTGTATTTCTTTGCATTCACGGCAACGATTAAACGTTCATTTTCAGTCTTGGTTCCTTTGCCGAGACTACCGATGGCAATTCACGCTATCGCATCCATATAAGTATTGAAATTACTTTTATAAGATTTATTCGCTACACAGTCCATGGATACTATGTTCAATTTTCAAATGTTTTCAGCAGATCCGAAAGCTGAGCTCTTTCTATTGAAATGCGGAACTTCGCACCAGCCAAGCTTTTGGAAGTAGATGCCAGACCCGTTTTTCACCCGCTCATGGATAGAATTTCCGGCGACGCCAATTTCCATCCATGTATTGTCCAATGTTCAAATTGGATCACGCCACTCATCGCCGATAGATTAATATTATAAAATTAAGCCTACCGCGCAATCCAAGTAACCCAGCCCAGATTCGCCGTACAAAACCATGAAGTATATACCTTCCACCAACGATGTTCGCCTGCGAGCGTGACGCATCCATGCGCACCATCTGTCGGCAATTGATTCAAGCAATATCTCACCCTCAGATATTCGACGGATAAAAAGCAGGATTCGCATGGGTACACGGACAGAACAGATTGTGATGTGGTAACCAAAGTGCTTTGGTTATACTGCACTTAGTTATAGTACCGAAAAATAATTTTTGTCTCGGATCTAAAGGAATGGTTTCTTTTTCATTTACGATTAGTTGCTCTTTCCGAAGCTAATAGTACCGAACATTTGGTTGTGACATCGAAACTTTGGTTGCCGTACCACAAAGTTCAAATGACGTCGTATCCATTGATTTTAGTTGTATCTTCTAAAATTAATGTGACTATTGAAATCATGCGCACGGGATAATTATCGAAGAATATTGTTTAATTTCATTCAGTATTCTATTCTTTAATGCAAATTACTATCTCTGATATTCTTGATACTGTTTTAAGGATCTTTAGTTGCCATGGCTGAAAATGTAACATTGAGATTAGATCCATATATGCATGGTTAGATGCACATCTGTAAACATATACAATGTTTTTCATTTCGAACAAAGTTATAAACAACCGTTTATGTTGTATTGGCCAGTTTTTATGTATTAATGCAATGTTATAGAGTAACAAAAGATAATGCTTCTTGATTACTTCACAACCAAAGTATACCGAAAGTGGTTTGGAAGCGACAACTATGCGAATAGCTGCAACACCAAAACAAGCTGTACAAGCTAGCTTTGGTTGCCGAAACCAAATATTTAATCATAGTCTTTGGTCGTGACGCCCAAAGCTATGGTTCTCAAATCGTAACTGTTCTCTCCGTGTAGGATGAAATAATTCACACAAGAAGATGAGTGGATTAAAGAAACAAACGTATCATGCAACCATGAAGGCTTGACAGAACAAATGATATCGGGAGTAACTACAAAATTACGTAAAACCAACGAAAATACTCCCAGTAAAGACCGATAGTTTACACGGATAAAACACAGGGAAGTGCAAAAAAGATCGATCTTTCAACGTCAAGAGTGCTGTAGTCGTTCAGAATAGAAGTGCTGCGCGATTTAAACTAATCGATGCTTAATAACGATAAAAAAGATCATCTATTTTGCGTTATTAAATTTGTAATTCAATTTCTCGAAAATCCATTCGTTCGAATAGTTCATCTATAAAATGTATGACTTTCTGGTCGCCACACTTTATGAAATGAGTAAACGATTCCTCGTTTTTGAAAAAATTTTAGCTACTTTTTCAAGGATATACACTAGTCGAAAAAATTGTAGGCTTTGTTTTAAAAAAAAAATGTATTTCCCAATGATTTTCAGTACATTAAACAGTGATACAACAGACTTACTCGTGACATAAATGAACAACTGAGTTCTGCAATGATCAACGAAATTCCAAAACATGATTGTAGACGTCTTAAACGTGAGTTTTCCGTATATCTTTGTTTTTCAGCATCGGGCGAAATTATCAAACCTGTTCGATTTATAAAATAACCGAAGAATAGATTCGTACCAGTCTATATCCTCAAATGACCAAACTAATAACTAGCTAGAGTCATCGCACAATATTCCTGCGCGCTATCACTTCATTGATAAATATTATTATTATCTTCTTGTTCGCTCGTATCCTTGTTGCTGGTATTTTCACACCCTTCCGACAATTCTGTGCCCAATTTTTTTATTTTTTTCAATTTATTCGCTCAAAAGATCGATTATCAGATCGATTATTATCTGAAATGATTAGGTTTGTTAGACTATGTAATTATGCTAGATTTTTTCGTAAATATTCCATTTTGACGGACAGTTACATGTCAAAAACGCTTAAAATGAGTAATATTATGTCTCAATATTTGCTAGAAAAACATTACATCTCACAATTCGACCGACACATGTTACGAGTCGTCGCAGCGTAAGACGAATAACATTTAGTAAAAAAACATTACAACTCACAATATTTATTGGAAAACGTTGCATCCAAAAATCCCACCGGACAACGGTTACATTTCGAGATCTAACGTTTTTAGTCAAGGAGGTTGAGGTCGAACAGTCTCAGCCAATCGCATCTAGCGCGATGAATTGTTATTCGTCTCAGACACTGCGATGACTACTATCACGTCATTCGACATGAAATTCAATTGACAATTATTTTCAGTATACCTTTGAATTTTGGCCTTTTATGTACATGGATGGATTAGTTACATTATGCTGCGTATTACAAATCAACTACGCGCATTTTTGACGTTTCGACGTAAATTAACTATCCAATGGCGGATCCAGGACTCGTTGTCTGTTACTTTTTTTTTACTACATACGAAATTCGTATTCTCCAGGTCAAGAAAAAGCAACGAGAGGCACCGAAGTCTTCTTTAATACTCAAATGACTACTTTAAAAAAAAAAAAAAATTCCCGGCCCCGTAAGAATTTTTGGCCAGCAATGCCTTATTTTTGCGAAATGGATTTCCCCGTAGATATTTTTCTGGACCCGCTATTGGACTATCTAATTTTGAATTATCATATTCCGCACCTGAAGCCAGGCATCTCGCTAGTTGTCCCAAATACATAAACGGATCCCTACAGAAACACCTTACGCCTGACTACGTACAACTGCACACGCGAAACATGTCCATTGGATACGTGATCCAGATGCGTGAAGGAGGGTAATTTCAACGATGATCCGAGATTTTCGATTATTCGAGCTCTCATTCTTCCGGCGTTATTATTGCAGATATTGAATGATAGAAGTATGGCTGGATGGCTGATCATTGTTATACGAGGTCGAAATGCCTTTCATCCGACCAATTCTCAAGTTGAAGTGTGATAACAATAAGGTAAGAATAATACTGACGCATTTCGTTTGTTCATAGATGAAACATCATGAAAATAGATCGGTTTACTTAAACAAAGCAAAATTTGAGTATTTTTGGTCTTTCAACAGATGGCAAAACGTCGCTTTTATTGACCTTCCAAGTCTCGTGAAGAAACATTTTACACTTATGTACCTGGCATGAAAATGATCAGCTGGATCCACTTTATCACTTCCCAATTGGTAGGACTAGTGACACTTCACATTTTATACTCGTGATCTCGAGTCTAATGAATTGAGTTGCGTTGATTATTTTGATAATGGGGATGAACAGCCCAGAGAATTGTCTCTGCGCGCAGTAACTAAAGCGCATTAAAAGATATTTGAATTTAGCTATGAGTTTTTCAATCGTGTTGGAACAATCACTTCTTGGTGGGTGCATCGATGAACGACATCGCACTGCAAGTGGAATATGATTTTTTTTAAACAAAAATTGCCATCATTGCCATCCTTAGAGTACGTTTTTATTGCTACTTGCCGTAGCACGGCGTTCATTGCATGTTCCCGAAAAAAGATAATTTCACGTATACCAATCACTAAAATTTCAAATGTCAGAGTGCACAGCTGAAATTTAGTACTGTCTAACTGTTTAAATTTCAACCTCAATATTGGCAAAATCAAAAAAGTCTTAATGTTGATAAAAAATGGCCAAAACAGTTTTTCTGTTATTAACGTGATTCGAAATATAAAAATATCGGGCAGGCTTCGAGTCTTATCTCTTCAGTTCTACACAGACCAAAATACAGAGTTTATTAACTTTATTGATAAATACCCTAAAATCGCGAAAAGGGTTGTAAAATGTTGTTACGAAAAAATAATACATTAATACTCGAAATTTAATATTTTAATGGACATTTTTTTTATTAAAAAAATTAATTTATTGGTTAATGAGAATTTATTTCGTTAAAAAAAACTAAATTCAATGGTCAACGAAATTTCTTCCATTAAAAAAATGAATTTTCTCGTGTAGCGTTTCACAATTTTTATCCCAGAGTCTCGAGGCGACTTGAAAAAAGTTAGCCAATCTGGATTCCACATTCGTGATACCATTTCTTAGAGTGGAAGAATCAAAATTTGCATTTTTGATCATTTAGCAGCAGACTACCCGAACGATTTGACCAAAGTTTGATGAGAAAAAAAGTTTTATATCTGCTGACATGCTTGATTCTGGCGTACAAAATAGCAAACATTTCGAAACGCCCTTTCTGCAGGGTTTAACGGAAATAAACGGGACAATGTTTCTAATCGTGAGACATTTATTTTTTATTCTCTCGATTCGTCGATTTCGCCTAATGGATTTCACTGTGGTAGAATGAGATTTCGGATAATTCGTTACCACCATCAGAATGCCTGCTTTCCGTATAGTTAAAAGTGAGAGTTGCAGGTTAAAATCAGTCAACGAGATCCGAGATGTCTCAAATTGGTACTGCCTACAGCATCATTTGTGGTACGATGAGGGGAATTCGAAAGGTCTCAATTAAATGCGTTGGGACGATTAAAAGTTAATACTGACTCTGAAACTTAAGGTATATGTGTAGAAATCTTGCAGCAAAGTCTTAGTAAAATTGTTATTGACGTTCTTAGTCTTTTGTTACACAATCTGAGATTATTTATTTTATGCTAATCTTAATTTCCGATGAAAATCGCCTAGTTATAACAATATCGAATACTAGCGTAGTACGAGAAGACTCCGATGAGATTTCCAAACAAACCAAATTTTTATCTATCAATATTAAAAATGTCGTTTGCATTTCTTTGCATTCGCGACAACGGTTAAACGTTCGTTCGCAGTGTTGGTTCCGTTACCGAGACTACCGATAGTAGTTTGAGGGGTTACACCATTCTGCGATTTGAAAAGAAAAAAAACAATTTTCGGTTTTATTTTTTCCCCGTAGTGTGAACCTTGAGGAAAATCTTGAGCCCAACACGAAGTCTGTACCTACAATATTGACGAAGATATGATTTTTTGTATACCACACTGTGCAACGCTCCGCGCTACTTACGTCGCTACAAGTATTTACAATGATGGCTACAGCAGTATTTTGTTAATATCACACGTATTAAACGTAACCATAGGACCTGGTTGTTATGCCACGTGCAATGCCAAAGACGAGTAGCGTATATCGCTTGCTGAAAAACGCGCGAAAGAAACGTCAAAAGAGGCCAGAACAGCGCGGAGAAGGTCAAGATTATCTCTAGAAGACCAGCAACTAGCCGAGGAACAACCCCAATATGGATCAGGAATCGCCGATTAACCGTAAAACGAGGTAAGCTATAAATATTCATCGTTTTCTATTGCTGAAACCGCGTCAAATCCTTAAACACGTTTTTCTTTAAACTACATTTTTCGAGTTTGCGGGAATGATAACTCAACAACGGTTATTCCGATCGACTTGAAATTTATACCACACATTTGCAACACTATTATCTAAAGGGTCGCGTCGGATTTTCTCGATATTGTTCACCGTTTTTTTTTTAATAATGTTTTTAGGTCGGAATTTTTCGCGAAAAAGGAAAAAAAAATCCGCGTGCTGCCAAAAATCCATTTTGGATTTTTTCAGAAAAATCCTACGTAGTTCCATACAGTTGACCATACTAAAGAACATATTTTCATCGCATATGTTTCAGATGAACCGCGAGGCGGTTATGATTCCCGCAGAGCAGCGGTGCAAAAAAATATTAATGCGCGCGGAGGCGTATATCTCCGACGATTATAGATATTCTGACATTAAAAAAATACGTCTGGAAAGCTGAAATGTTGTATTAAAAGTGTGTAAAAACAGAAATAAAAAATATGCATTATTTTAGCTCCGAAAAAATCAGGACAATTGAGTCTTATTCCAGCCTCTCAGGGTGGTGTAACCCCTCAACGCCATCGTATCCCTATAAGTCCTAAAATTGTATCTATAAGTTTCCTACACTACATTGTCATCGGGTATCCAATTTTCAAATACTATCAGTATTCCCGACAGCAAGGCTCTGTATAAAAAAATGCAGAACTCCTCGCTGACCCAGCTTCAATCGTAGGCAAAGAAATACATCCTTCGCCCATTCTTAGTTGCATGAAATCACAAATCTTCGTTCACTGTCCTCCAATTTGGAATTTCTGCGATATCGGAAAAATATTGGATCTATTCGATGCCGCTACGTTAAAAAATGTCTCGAAAAATTACGACGTCACCACAGAAGCCTGATATATAAATATGGGCAAGTATCCTTTTACAAATCCATCGGGTTCCTTATTTATAAAAAAATTGTTCGGTAAAGAGCTCGCTGACGTCACGCTACGACCAACAACGTTTATTTGTGTATTAAAAAAAAAACAGAAAAAAACAATCATCCCTATCGACGCGAAACCAACTTGAATTGGTTTGAATCATTTATCGAATTCGCATAAAATGTCTATCTACAAGTAAATCTATAAAGTCAAGCTTGAAGTCTTGAACGTCCATCTCTTAGCGTATAATCGTATAATTGCATTTAATGTTTGATGCACTGTCGCTGGTTGTCAAGCGGTATGTTGCGATATCATGTGCTGACGTGTGACGTTACGATGATGCTTGTAGTGCAAACCTCACACGTCAGCACGTGTGCATAGTCACGAGTTACATAAATTACTATTTTAATATGTACCACACACACGAACAGACACACACGACGCGCGAGTAGATTGCACACGTAAAACTATCATACCAGTAAGAACAGAATTGGACACCACGTTTCAAATATGAGGCATTCTTCCTCGATCCAGCCACCCATTTTTTTTCGATGCTTCTGAAAAAATTCTGTACATTTCTACGCATTGGATCGCCTCTCTGTAATTTTTGGGGGGGATTTTTGAAGCTTCGACGCCGGGTTTACACGTCTCCTAACACTTTTCATTTCGACAATTTTTTTCTTGAAAAAGTTTCAAATTAAATTATGTGACAAATGGAAGTTTTTCAGATGAAAAATCAGAATGGGACAAGAGCAAGCTTCAGAGAAAACAAATCGTAACGGATTTTTTTTCAACCTGCTATCGATATCACATTTTCGTGTAGATCCTCGACACTCTTTGATTTCATAAACAACAGTATTGGGAAAACAATCTCACACATTAACACTTAAAACGGTGACTCAATAAAAATAGTTGTTGGTTTTATAATCTTGTAGTGATTAAACAATTTTTTTTTAAATTGTTTCAAAGTCAGAAAGAGTCCAGGATTTATAAAAAAATGTTGACGATGATGAAAAGTTAAAAAACAACTCTAACGTTTAACTGAAAAATTTCTATTTGCCGCATAATTAAACCTCAAATTTTTTCGAGAAAAAAAAGTGTCGAAATTCGTGAACGTGGCAATTGTAACCTTTTTTGTCATTTAAACCCATAAAATTAGATTTTTATTCGAATTACATTTTTTTGTTTAAAGTTGCGCAACAACCTTATAACTTTTATACAAAAAAATGTATTCTCCGACGCAAATTTATCGCAATACATCGAATTTCAGAAAATTTCTTAGCAAACATGTAATTTTGGCGTCGAAGCTCCGAAAAAAAATCAAAGCGAGGCCACCTAACACATAGAACAGTACACATTTTTTTCAGAATTTTCAGACATCGGAACAAATAGGTGGCTGGATTAAGGACAAATGCCTCATATACGAACATTGTAAGCAGATCTATATTTTCAATGCATAAAAATGCGTCAATTATCAACAGGTTATCTGCAAAATTATACGTACTTAGTTCGGCGCAAATAAAATAACATATCGCCGGTTCGATGCATCGTACGTCGTAGAAGTAGAACATACATATATATATCCGCTTTTTCGAAATTCATTTAGTAAATAAAAATTGTGCGCACAGGATGAAATTTTCACGTTAACATTTTAGGCTCGCCAATTGCAGTCAAAAATTGAAACGCACGAAATAATTGTTTTCTTTACGTCGTTTGTCAGGAAATTTGATCCTCTACAAAAGAGGAAATTGTAGTTTCACAGATAATCGCAATTTCATACGAAAACTGTGATTTTTAGGACAATTTTCATTTATTTTATGACTGAAAGAATTTTTTTGTTAGCAAAATTTGACAAGGATTTTTTAGTGGAGAATTAAATTTCTTGACAGCAGTTATTATTCAGCAATTTTTTTAGCCATAAAATAAGTGAATATTACTACAAAAAATGACAATTTTTGTACGAAATTGGGATTACAATTTTACGGCAAAATTCATGTGGACCTTTTTTGTAGAGGATCAAGTTTCTCAAAAAACAATGCAAAGAAAATCATTGTTTTGTAACTCTCAATTTTTTATTGCAGTTGGCGAACCTAAGATATTGACTGAAAAATTTCACTGTGTGTACACAATTTTTATTCTCCTCACGATTAATGTTTTTGCCCTTACCAACTCAATTTTTAAAAAATCGGATATTCGACTCACTCTAATGAATATTTCATCAAATTTCGTGAGCTTTCGTATATGTTTTTCTCATGCTACGGTCAAAATCGTGATTCGATAAATTTGTTATTCCTTATAGCGCAGTACGATAACACGAAACGGGGAAATGTATTGTTGCTCTATGTTAACAAAAAATGTGAGCGTTCTACGATGAGAAATAAAATAGGTAGCAGCAGTCCATGATTTTATTGCTAAAAGTTTCATGATTTCTCTGTCGCTTGCCGCATGGCAACCATCAAAATTGCGATACGATAGCTTAACGTCGACAACTGGTATCCGTATTGTACGCCGATACGCGGAAAGACGGTCCGCGTGACGTTTTATTGCAGACACATTGCCAACAATTGGGACTAGTCATGGGATTGCAGTTTGAGCAGGCTGACGCCCTGCTTGCTCGATACAAGTGTATCTTCAAACAAGAGCTGATCGAATGAATCGTCGTTCTGTCGCCTATTATACAGAAACGATGAATAATATGCTAAATTTAGGTAAACATGCTTCTTCCCGTTGTTGTACGGTTAGTTCGTTAACGCTCCCTCGTCGTCCTGTTGTTCACTCATCTCAGCAGCTGAGGGTATAGTGGCTAAGAGTCTAACGGCCAATCTTCCAGGTGAGCCTGGAGGTTCAGGTTCCTGAACGGCTAGCTGCCGCGTCAGCCGAGGCTTAGGCCTCGCCGGCCTCGTTGCCGGACGAGAGGCCACGTCCAGAGAAGCACTGGAACGAGACATGCGCCACGTACTAGTACTGGCTGTCGTTGCTGAGCCCGAAGAGTCGTTTCGCGACGAACTCAGGTTGGAATCCTGAGACGGCTTCCTTGTGATGAGCCACGACGAGGTTCGCCTTTTCGGATCCAGCAGCCGTAGCGGTATTCCGCAATGGTGAGTCTGTCGCCAGGAATCCGAGCGCGACGACGAGAAATTCTCACTGGACGAGACCGACGAGGCGCGTTTGTGTTGTTTCTGTTGTATTTCAGCTATTTGATAGGCGTATTGATCGTTACGCGTGTGTCGTTGGCGTTGATCACGCGTGCAGAGGAAAAACCATTTGGAACCCCACCAGCTACTTCTGCACTGATCAGCCTCGAGAAGCCTGGCGTTGCAGGCGCAAGGTGTTTGATTCTCTCTGGAAGATCGGTCAACGAGGCTGTTGGTATTCGCAGGTGTTTGTCGATTGCTAAAGTTTGAACTGTGACGGCATCGACCTATACCTCTGGTAACTCTAGACTCTTCGATGGCTTTACAAATTAGCACGCAATCTTTCTTGAACTGTTTCGTCAGAATTGCATACAAAAATGGATTGCAGCAGGAATTTAGAGGTAGCACGAATACAGCGAATACTTTAGCTTGTTCCAACGAAACCAATTGTAGGCCGAAGGTCGCCGTCAGTGAGAAGAAAGCTATCGGCGACCAGCAAAGAAAATCTGTAAATACCAGTAGAGCCATGCGTTTCGCGATTCTAGAATCGTTGGAATTCCATGCCTGAGAACCGCGTATGGCGCAGTACATTTTCAAGTAGCATCCCATTAGAATCAGGAACGCGACGCCGTTTATCAACATTAAAAATACAACGTAGGTGAGCGAAACCGTTCCTGTGGTCTCGAAGGGAAGACAAATGGCAAATTTTCTATAGTCGGATATACCGAGCAGAGGCAAAGTTGCCATCGAAATCGCGAAACCCCAACCAATGGCCATTATGTAACCGGCGTGTTTCAGCGAAAGACGTTTGTTCAGATGCATCGCGTGGGTTATCGCGTAATTTCTTTCCAACGTGATTACGGCTAGCGTGTAAACGCTCAATTCCGAACTCAAAACTCCGAGAAATCCGGCGAGTTGACAGCCAGTTGAGCTCTGCCACGGAATTGCATACATCCTGAACTCTCCGAGCGTTGAGGCGTCGACCACAGCTAACAATCCTGAAACACGGCGATTCGAGATACGAATAAGATTATAAGAACAGTGACAGGATTAGTCGGGCGATGGCAAATTGGGCCAGAATCCTCGAGATCGGATGTAAATTGGGCGCGGGGGCAAAGTCTACCAATCCCATTCTCTTCCCTATAATATGAATTGGGTGCCCTCTTCATAGTTCACTGAACTCGATACCATGGATTATCGGACTTTACTCGATCGACCAATTTACACCTGCCCGATTAGGCTACCCTAGAGGCTCCAAAAAAGGCTATTTGTACGATTTTGTTTGCTTTGCTATGAGAGATATTATTAATACAATATAAATGTGGTTGACCTCAGTGAATACACTTTTTTAAAAAAAATTAATTCTTATACTTAGTATTTATTTACAAAAAGGCGACTCCTCAGAAAGTACACAGGTCACCTACGTTGTCGATTTCTCTGCAACAAATCATCCGAAGCATATTAATTGAATATTGTTGCACAGGGTATCCCATTCTATATGACGGCATTAAATATATCCGAAAGTAAGGACTTTCATGAAAGACTTTTCGGACAAAAGTTGTAAAGTTTCAAGAGGGACATCCAATGGCGACCTTGACTTTGATCTATGATATATTTACATCCGCTATCTAAAATGGGACACCCTGTATAAAGTATAATTGTGGATTCGGCCCTAACTAACATCATATAAAAATCTGAGTTTTCACTATATTTTTCATTGCAAAAATCAGACAACAAAACTATTTTTCGAAAAAAAATCATATTTGAAGAGTATATTTAACGAGCCCAAAAACTTTTGCATATATAAATAATATCTATCATAACAACACCGCCAAAAATTCGTAAAAATAGCCTTTTTTCGAGCGACTACAGTGCAAATTAATCCCTCAATGTCCGACGACCCTTTATACGGTTGCAAGACGCGTTGTGCTTACCTAAATAAATGCCCATGAAAAAATCCGCGGCGGCTAAATTGCAGACCAAAAACCTTGGCACATCCATCTTACTTCTGGAAAATATGAGAACGAAGACGACCGTTCCATTTCCGAGCATTGCGAGGAGAAAAACGATCCAAACTCCACAACGCAGAGTCCACCAGTCAAATAAATCTTGACACGGCAGAAAAGGACCTGCGAATGATAATTCGATGTCGATATTTGACCAGAGCTTAATTAAATGATAGGGATAGTTGTGTGCGAGGAGAGAGACTACTATCTCTATAACGTGTAGAATGAACAAACCAGGCGAGGGTAAGCATTGAATGGGAGCAGACTTGGAACGCGCCGGTACGTTGATGCGTCCTTCTTGATCCTCAAAATAATCCTCCACGTAAGATGGCAGGTTACCAGGATAAGTAAAATCTGAACCAAAGTTTTCCCAAAGGTCATTTATTTCTGTTCCGAATTTGTTGCTCAAGTTATCTAAAAAATGGTATCACTTTAGTGCTGCAAACTTCTTCAACGAACTCAACATATAACACGATCATGAGAGTACGAGGAAGTTTCGCGTGATCTGAAAACCACGAGGATATCTAAAACACATTCGATACATAGACGTTCAACGGATCATCAAATATTACTTTTGCAGCATTAAGTGTGACTAGACGAAAGAATATTGCGACGAGAGGAGAGAGATGAAGAATCTATGTTCAACAAAATCGACCGTTGCGAGGGAAATCGATGAAATCGACGATGATACGGCAAGATAACAGGTCCTGTCTCTAGGAAAATACTTACGCAATTGAGGCCATATATCTCCGAAGCTGGAGTTCCAGAGGCTCATGTCGAATTCATTGTCGGTCGGGAACAGGACTGATTCTTGGACCGGTATCTTCGTTACTGGCTCTTCCAGATCCAGACCAAGAAAGGAACAGCAATGATAGGCGTACGACAATACCATAGTTTGCACCCGTGGGAACATTTCCGGGTCTGGGAATTCTTTGAGGGCCGGATTGTTGTAAGTCTTGAGATGCAAGAGTCCGGAGAGACCGGCGGTTGGTAGCTTCGGAAAGACGTTGTCACCAAGATTCCTGAAAAACAAGCAGTCGGGCGATATATTGATTCGTCGGCGTTGAGTAAAGGTGGCCACTTCGTCGTAATACGAACGGTCAACTCACAAATCTTCGAGCTGTTTCACCTCCGTGAACGTATCGTCGTGGATGAATTCGATGGAATTTTTTTCCAAATCTCTGCAAGAAGATTTTTTAACCAGAGATTATTATCTCGAGTGGGTCCAGACGCTCGACTCAACTCAACATGATTGCTGACGATGAGACTCGAGATTTAACAACGGAGCATCAACTCACAGCACTTGGAGCCGCGACAGCCCGACGAACGCGTCTGGAGGTAACGTACGAAGATTATTTTTTGACAAAAGCAGGTCGTGCAACGCGCTGAGATTTCTGAACGGTTGTCCCGATACCGAAGAAATCATGTTATTAGTCAAGTCCCTGAAAATCAATATCAGCATAGCGGAAAGTTTTGTATTTCGAGTTCCCATTCGATTATTTTCAAATTCAACAACTACCCTGGCATGCGAGAGCGGGGACAAAAATCCAAAGTACTCACAGAACTCGAAGATCGCTGCATCTCGTCAAGTTTGGAATGCGAGTCAGATAATTCGATTTCATATCCCTGAAACAGAGCAAACTTGTCAGAAGTCACCACCATTTTTCCAGATGTACTAAAGTTCAAATGCTGGATCCCCTCAATTTCATGTCGGAGTAAAAAATAAACAATTCTCCTCAATAAGTCAGAGTCGACTCGTGTGAAACACATCAACGGAACACTCCACGCCAAATCGGGCAGTTAGACAGTTTTTTTATTTTCTATCTCTTCAATTTTTTTGACACTTTTTTGTATCCTTCGAAAAAACCTTCCAGATAATTTTTTTGATCACCGCTTCAATAAATATCAAATATCTGTTCCTTCTTCCTTCCTGCAAAAATCTGGATCCTTTTTATAAAATCTTCGGTTTTTTAAGCAATTTAAAAAAAAGTATCATTTTGTCTCAATTTTTTTTCAGTATTTTGATTTTTTTGAAATTTTTTCATTGCAAACTACTATTTATTCGACAATTTCTCAGCCTAGTCTGATCGTGGGTGCTTTATAGGTACTTTTTGTCGATATTTGATAATTTGAAAATTTTGTTTTACTATTAATCATTGTGCATACCAATTTTTGCCACTATGTATTCTCTTTTTAGTTATTTTAAATAACGTTCAAACTTTCTCATTATTGACCGGCGTTTTTTTTTGTTATGAAAAGTATATAAAAAAACGAACATGCTGGACAAACAGGTTTAATTTGGTCCATCATTCAAAAAGTTATGTGCAAAAAACCGAAATTTGAGATCTTTGGAACGGGTGATGAAAAAAATTTCAAAATCTACCGGCAAGATTTTTTTGAAGGGTACAACATTTTTTTAAAAAGGTGAACAAATGAAAAATAAATTTTTTCAAAACTGCCCGATTTGTAGTGGAATGCCCCTTATATATTTGAACACCGATCAACGCAGAAATACTAAGAAATGATTTTTTTTTCAAATACGTTTTACACAAGGTTCTAAAATTGGGGTGTCGATTTTTGCGAGGGTTTTGAATCCTGATGGTTAATTTTTTTCCAATCCTGAGATCCTCTTAAGATCACTATTTTACGTTTGAAGTAGAGTTTTTAATACTTGCAGGCTTTTTAGTCGCGGACAGGTTTGACAAAGTCCAGCTGGAACTTCCTTCAGTCGAGCTCGATCCAATCTCAGCACTTCTAGGCCGTCCGTTCCGTTGAGATTTGGGAATTCTTTCAAATCCCTGACGTCTGATAGAATTCTAAAAAAAAAGTGCGAAAATCATTGAAGGCAACGATTTGGAGCGGCGCGAAGTAGCGGCTGGCGCGTATTTACAGTTTTCGAAGTCGCCCGAGGCCTTGAAAGCTGTTGTGATGAATTTCTTTGATAGGATTTCCCCGCAGATCGATGGAAATTAAATATTGGATGTTCTGCAGTAAACCACCTTCGATTCTTTGTATCCGGTTGTTCGTGATTGATCTATAACATCGAATTAATCGTGAAACGTGCTGCAACAAGCGAAGCAACCAGTATTTTCGATAAGATGTATACTGAGCTCACAGGTCTTCGAGATTCTCCAGTTGAACAATACTCGTGGGTATTTCCTTTAATAGATTGTCATCAAGTTCCCTGTGACGAGAAGAAATTTTTAAAAACGACATTTCATGGTTTTTTCACATGCCAAGTCAATTTTGCTAGTGCGCGTTAAGACGTTACATTGGAAATTTGAAAAAATCAATTTTTCAATTTCTTAGCTAATAATGAGATATGTCTGGATTATTCTCCCAAATTTTTGAATTAACGGGATTAAGGCCCTAGGAGCAAGAGCCTTTGGGAATTCACCGGTTATTCAGCCGTTGTAGGATGTGGCCACGTTGATTGGCTATTATCCTGAACCAATTTTGGATGCATTTGCGAAAAGCTCATATTGTAAATTACGCGAGACTTGGAAGAAACGACTACAGTTGGCAGAATTCGAAGGCTGGCAAGAGGAGTATTCAGAAAAAACGGAATGCAGTGCCAATCACCAAATATTAGCTGGTAACATGGAAGTAATGTCGCATTTTTCTCAAAACACTATTTTAAAGTCGGTGGACACGATTTCTCACAAACCAATACACTGATCTAATTGAAATTTGGCACGTTTGTTCAAAATAGCATTTGTAGCAATTGAACGAAGGATTATTTTCTTTTTTTTATTACAACTCATTTTTCAAGGTCATACGCTGCCTAATCTGTCCGAAAAAATGTACTATTTTGCATACACCTCTGCCAAAAACTCAAATTTCAATTTTTTTGGGAATCCCTTGTTCGAGCACTAGCTATACTTATGTACTGACAGAAAATATTTGGTTTTTTTATTTCGGATGAAATTATCAGGAATTATCTGGTCCACCGTGAGGACAACTTTTTTTAGGGGTCTCAAAATCCTGGTTCGACCGGCTGGATTTCAAAAATTTCGGCATGATAATTTCCTTAAATACCGTTTAAATATTACCCCCTACTTTTGGAATGAAATAATTTATGTATAATGTGCAAAAAAATAGAGAAAACATGCTTCTTTGGCTGCGAAGCCAGTGTAACCCCTCGAATGTGAAAATCGACTTACAGGACTCTCAGCTTGGTCAAATTCATGAATGCTTCGGCGTCGATCGATGCTAAACGGTTCCGGCGGATAGACCTGGAGAGAAAAATATCTGCTGTCATTTCACGTTTATTCCGGAAATATTTCATTAATTTAGAAATGCTCACAAGGTTTCGAGGCCGGTGAATTGGTAGAAGGCAAACGCTGGGAGGTGCGTGATATTGTTGTTCGTGAAATATCTGTGAACACAAAATTTACATTATTACAGCAGCGTCGGCGTGAATTCATCTTTGCCAATGTATTACGTCGTCCGAGCAATATCCATCTTCGAGTTATTCTCACAGTATAAACAGACATAAAACTAATTGAAATTTTGCGACTGAAGAGGTTTTCACACTCCGAAGCACTTCTCCACCATGTTATTCTACATGCTCAAAGATATACGGCACGAACGGTAAGATTGTCAAACACGCTTTGCAAACTTTTGAATAAAATATGATTGAGATGATGAATGAGAAAATAAAATGTGGGTTTGGGATCAAAATTGAACAAAAAACAAAACAATTCTCAAACCTCCTACTTTGATGAAATACCAACGAAATGATTCGCTTGTTAACTTAAAAATTATACTACTTGTTGAGATATTTCAATTTTTTAGTAGGATTTTTATTGCCTGATCACCTTTGTGGCGTACAGTATTTTCGGAGGCCTCGCATGTTGCTGCTATCTGCCATTCGAGAAATCTTTTCCATATATTATTTATCAACTTGTTTCTGACGTTTGTTATTATTACTCAATACGAGTATTCGACAGAGGGATTTGACGTCCGGACATTAATCGAATGTGGGTTATTGGAAATTTGCTTACGCAATACTTGCGCTCATCGCAATGTTCTCCCATAAATCCAATCCTTTACCGTGCTATTGCGATGATGATTATCGCCGAATGATGCGAACTCATCGACTACTTTGTCCCAAATTTCTTTGGCTACCAAAAACGTGATATGTACACGCATCGTAGTATTACGTGTCCTTCTTTTCAACGCTCGCCACTCTCCGATGTAAGAACTAGTTTAAATACAAAACACATTCACGAGACGTAAGAGTACGGCCACGTTCTATCAACTTTCATCAGTTTCGATGTCGTCATTCCAAAGTTGTGCTTCGAAATTCGGATAATTAAACAAGGTGTCTAGTCTTTGTACCACAACCATATAGTTTCATACCTCTTTACCTGATTCCTAACACTACTCTCATACGGAGTGTCCCATTTTCTCCGCAGAAACCTCTCATATCAAGGATTGACCGTTATAAAACTTCGAGGATGCAGAGGGAGTCAAATAATGGTGACCTTGAATTCGACCTTGACGATGATTATCAAGGTTATTTCAACGTCACAGCGATTCTTTTAAGAGGGAACCCCTATTTCGTTGCAGGTTCGTATTTTCGCGTGAAAACAAGTACCTAACTTTCATCTCAAACGATTTTGGATTTGACGCACCCTGAACCGTGGCCCGCGCCATCAAGACAATAAAACTACCTTGCAGATGAATTGCACCTTCGTCGTACGAGAAGTATTTGAGGAGAATGCTGAATCAACAATAATTTTGGAATTCTGTTACTAGTCATTTTGTTGTGGTTACTAGTGTTTTTTCAGGGTGCGTCATATAAAAAATTGTTTGGGACATAAGTAACTTGTTTTCACGCGAAAAATGCGAACCTGCAAAAAATAGGGGTGTCCATTACAAAAAAAAACACTAAGACGTTGAAATAACCTTGATAATCATCGTCAAGGTCAAGTTCAAGGTCACCATTATTTGACTTCCTCTGCATCCTCCAAGTTTTATAGAAGTCAACCCTTGATATGAGAGGTTTCTGCGGAGTTATCGGCGTGGTTCGGTTGAAATGGGACACCTTGTATAGCTTCGGTACGAAGAATTGACATCTGAATGTATTTTTTTATCGAAAGGATAAAATTCATTTCGTACGATTTGCCATTTATCATGTTTTCTCATCGATCGCATGTTCGCTCTAAGCCAGAAGGTTATACAAAATACCATCCTCATCTATCGCATCTCGTCGCTTCGGAGATAAGTCTACTTTAGGCGCTGCAAAAAACGGCTATTTTTACGATTTTTCTTCGACGTTGCGATGATTGATATTAACCCAATAGGGCCCTGGCAAAAACTGGGCTAGATAGCATCGCACTAATTGTACTCTTCACAAGCAAATGGAAAAAATATCCGTGTCTTTTCGTTTGTAATTTGCAATTGTTGATAAAAAAATATTTAAACAAATGATGATAAAAGTTGTCATTTCAAAAACTGATTGCACTCCTCGATTTTACGAAAAATATTACGACGCAAACCTGTACAACATTTTTTGTCAAAGTTCAATTTGGTACTGCAAAACGGTTACAAACAAATGAATCTCTGCAATATCGAAGTTATTGAGGATTAAATTTTCGTTATAGATTTTTCCGTAGCTTCGATTGGTGCAATCATTTTTTCAAACTAACAACCTTTATTATAATGTGTTTAAATGATTTTTTATAAACAATTTCAAATGACAAAAGTAACAACTTGGTATTTTTTCCCATTTGACTTTAATGCATCAATATTCTCGTTATTGACGAGAATTTCACTTTTTACTATATTTTCTATTGCAAAAATCACTGAATAAAATCACCTGTTATTTTTTTCGTGTGAAGTCCGCCATTTTGTTGATTATGCATAAAAATTAATAATTGTTGTTCGGAACGAAGCCACGGTTCTACATATTTTATTTAATAATATTTGATTTTTATGTTTCGAATGACACGTTGCAGAAAAATCGACAACGTAAGTCATCTTCGTTATCTTTGAAGAGCTACCTTTTTTGTAAATAAATATTGAGTCAAATGAATTTTAAAAAAATGGTAGTACTTTTTTTTCAAGAGTATATTTATTGAGCCCAACAATTTTTATGATAATATCTATGTTAGCAACGTCAAGAAAAATTCGTAAAAATTGTTTTTTTTTCGAACGTCTGAAATAGACTAGTACCTTCATATGTCGCTTGTAACGTTTGGGACTCACCTAGAAATCTACGTTCGATCCTCGGGAAGATTTCATACTTTTTTGTCCAAATTATTCAAAAATAAATATCGTTGTACATGTTGGGCATATCTTACGCGTACGCGTGTGGTATATTCTGAAAGATAGATCGTTCTTGGGTCGAGAGCCAACTGTCGCACGTGCGTCTCGAGGATGACGATAGGAACCGGACGGCGCGACGACGAGCATTCGAAGCACTGGGTTTGTTTCATGATAGTCGCATAGGTTCTGCTATCTATGCAATGGTAAACCATTTACCGGCATACCAACATTAATAATCTGGCTGTCGTAAGAACGGGCATAGACTGTTGGTCTGTCGGTGGAAGAGTTGAGAAAAAACCACTCAACGGTAGCTGTAAAAGCTTCATCGGAGCGACTGCTTTCCCAGCTTGTATTCAGGGAAATTCTTTTTCTTACGATATCACTGACATGTATACATAATATAAACGTACGCGTGTACGTTTGGAAGTTGTATGACGCGCCGATTTCCCCAGAGACAAATGATATGAACCGTGTGATTTATTTCTCACGAAAAAGCTCTGGTTGAAATCGGGTAGGAGAGATTTTCGATGAAAGGTTAAAAATAGGAAAGTAGACGATAGAAATACACGCTGATTTGATGGCTAAAACCTAAATCCACTACAGCAGTAAGCAAAGGAATGTTGGAGATGAAAAGAGCAGAGTCCACGAAGAATCGCGATTTCGAACTTCAAAAATAATGTACTACTGCATTGGATAATACGTTTCAGTTCGTAAGTTCACTTTAGTACCAGTTCTGCGCAGGGTTATAACGTTTTTGATGAACAAATAATCCATTAAATCAAAAATGTAATTTTACAATGGACGTTTCCCATTAAAAAAATTAATTCAACGGTTAATGGTCATTTTTCCCTTCAAAAAAATAAATTCAATGGTTAATGGCAATTTCTCCCATTGAAAAACTAAATTCAATGGTTCGTGGAAATGCTACTGCATCTTGGTTCTACTTATACCTTCTAAAACCTCCGGTAAGAATTACTTGTGTAACTAAATTCCAAATTTTTTAATTTAATTAATTAGAACCAAGGTTTCAATTTTTACTCAATCTTTAGAACTTGCTGCTCGGTTCACGAAAGCAAAGTTGTAAAAAATTCAACTTTTTGCGCGATAAATCATAAATCATAGTCCGAATAAGGTGTACTAAAAATTATCTCACGATTACAATTGTTGTGGATTGTATTCATTTAATTTTGCACGAACAATGGTATGTAGGTAGAGCGAAGTACTATTTCCTTTCGGTTGCTTATTTAACCGTATTGTAAATCCTCTCGCGTCTTACAATTTGGGATGCTCGCTTAACAAGAGTTGCTTAGCTTCTTACCATTTTCCGTAAGCAGGTCACAAACCACGTTTAAAGGAGATTCGTGTTCTTAAATAATAATGTGATTCTTCGTTAAAAATGACCCGTTAGAGTTCACGGAAACCACGTTTGCACGTAATCTTCGATTACCAGCGTTAAAGAGCGCGGATTTCGCTCGTAAGAGTTCGGTCGACCTTGAAACGACATTGCTTTCAATGTCAAAGCCTAAAGCCAAAAACGAGTAAAGTCAAGTGACCTTGAAGTGTCCTTAAAGTTTGATCAAAGCATGTTTTTCGATTAAAAATGTGTCTAGTTCGAATTACTATACAATAACATTATGCACAGGCGTGGATAAACCAGATTGATAAATTCGACGAGCCACAGTCGGCGAGGATCAACGGAGCAACCTAAGCATCCGGCTAATCCAAGTCTTTGAAAATATCCCTGCTTAAAACTTTGAGCTCATTCATCTCGAAACTACTTTTTTCTACGTGCCGTTGCGGAAAAGAAACTATTCAGCCGAATCACCCGAAAGTTTTATTTGTTATTCGGAACACTAGAATCAAAATTTTATTTCCACGACTTCGTATTTTTTACATTGAAAAACTTATAAAAAAGTCTGTTTTTAGAAATTAAATATCAACAGCACGCCAGTCTGCCAATTTACTATTTTTGTATGTATTCTAGTTCTGAACATAGCTGCACGCATACTGGTTGATAATTTTCTTGATTTTTATTTTTCAGTCGAGTAGAACTATCAAAATCTACCACGTCCCCCGGGTCTAATTTTTTGCGGTGGTCGTAATTAGCGCAAAACTATTTTGTCAATTTAAAAAAAATGTCTTTTTATGCTATAATATAGCTGAAAAGTTTGAATATCGTTGTTCTTTATTTTAGCCTTGAAAATAAAAATCCTAAAAATTTGGAGTATTTTTGGGCGCATCAAAGAATTGCTAAACGCTACCGGAGCAGCGTTGTGGCGCCGCAGCGATTTGTGAATTTTGGCCACCGACCTTGCGAAATTCGTGCCGAAACTAGTTCCTGCCTCGAAGGTGGGGTTTTGGCTCCAACGGAAATTGCTCTGATAAGTTATCGGGGAGCGAGGTAACGCGTCCAAGACTAACAATAAGTTATTAGCGAATATTCAACGATAGGGAATCGCGAAAGCGGCTTAAAACTCTGCTAGCGCACGTCAGAAAATTATTTGATGAAATTGCCAAAAAAAAAACTCGTAGCAAACGTCGTATTTTGAATTTCTGTGTGCGGAACACCGGATCTGTAATTCCGAGGCACGTGATAAATTGATCGGTGCGTTGAAAATTCACATCCGCGATCACATTCGCGCACATTTGTTTCGATAGATAGCTAACTACCGCGATATTCATTGGAAGTTTTCATCAGATATTTTTAACACGGTAGCGAAGCGCACAGGACCATTAGTATTCGACGGTAGACGCCTCTTTTGGGTTCAGCTTAATTTCTCCGAGCTGTTCAAGCAGAGATAATCAATGCCGAACGATCTATTCGGATTACATGACATGGAAATAGTATAGCATTTCAGAATCATACATCACGCGGTTTATCGCCGAACAACCATACGCGCGACGGTACCAACAACCACGTCGATTTTAACATTTGATAACGCATATATATAACACAACGTGTTTCGAGGTCACGAATAGTTGACAACAAACATTCGAGTATACGTAAATTGGTATTTCTATCAATCGACACAAATGTATCAGAGACGCGTGATACGGAAAAGTTGAGCGCGTGGTTCGGAATCTAATTTGACTTATCGTATCTACATTCTTCGGTCGATGCGTTTGAATATTCATTCGAATTGAATAATACATCGGGGCAACTTTGAAGACTGCTTTCTCGAAGGAAAGAAGGAAAAGACGTTCATATCAGAGGAAACGTTTCTAGGGTATCAACCAATCTAGTTTATACCGCGGTAAGTTTCATGCCCCTTATCAATCTAGAAAAGTCGTATGAAGAAATAGATTTCCAAGTCTGACATCTATTCCAATTCAGTAGAAATATTTCAACTCATTCGCTATGAGAATATCTTTTACGAAGTTCTAACAGCGACCTAATATTCAAAAATGAACTTTAACTGATTTTTTCTGATTTTACCTACGCTGCTGTTAAATTTCCTCGACAGAATTTGAAAATATAGGATAGTGACGAGTGAAAACATTTTTCTCAGCACTTCTAGGTTCATTGAAAAGAAAGTTAACTGGCGGAGGATAAAACGTCTTATTTATTAAACAAAATGCTGAAACAGAAAATGGATTTAAATACTCTATTGTATTAACTTTTGTCGTGGCAAATTTATTTTGAGTCATGTTTAATATCATCCGGACCATCAGGAACGAGATGAATCATTGTTTCATGCTCCAGATGGGCTAGATCCCAACAATAATAATAATAGTAATAGTAATAAAAACAACAACAAGAGCAATAGTAATTATAATAATAATATGTACAATATAATGGCTACGAATGCAATTTCTGCTGACTAGACTTGTCAATTCTGTACATATAGACATATTTTTCCCCAAGGATGATTATTTTTTAGTTCTTGAAACAAACGAAGGTTACTACCTTCCTTTTCGCAAAATCTAAAAGAGAAAATATTAAATTTTGGTCATTTCATCGTGCGGTTTCAATTACACAGGTGCACAAAATTAAAAAAGTGATCCCTGCTGGGCGTCCAACTACTATTTTCCGGAGTATTTTTTCCCGCTGAATAAGAGTCTGAAGTGAAAATTGGGGGTCAAACTGCTTACAACCGAGAAAAGCCAAAAAAAAAACAACATAAAAATCACGATCCAGTAATTTTTCCTGCACGACGATAACATTCTTATAATTTTTGTCGTTTCCTGGCCTTTGTCTCCTCAAATGACAAGTACAATCGATTTCTAATCCGCTTTTTTCCTCTTTGTCCAAAATTCCCCTCGTAGCATCCAGCAGTAATCCGCAAACATATTCGCATGTGCAGTTGCGTGCACTTTGACCCCAAATTTTGACACCAGATTCGTGTTCGGCGGGCAAAAATACTCGGGAAAATAGTATTCGGACACCCAGCACGGACCACTTCTTTAATTGTGTGGACCTGTGTTGTGCATTCGCGGCCACGGAAAAGATAAAAGAACTGTTTTCAACGACGCGTGTAAGGTAGCTTTGATAGAACTATCCCAGCTGTCTCTTTTATGTGGACGAGCTTTCGAAGAGCGGTTCGATTGATACGTGGTTTAAATTTTCAAAGATTTCTAGGAAATTTATTTCCAGAGATGACTAGCTACAGGGTGTCCCGAATCCGAAATCGAATGCTCGATCCGTCGACCGCAACGCCTACCGTACCATATCGAAATATATCTGTACATCCCTGCCTGCATTTGGATCTATATGCATTTCTTATAATATACAATTTCTCATATCAATGCTATCAATACTAAAATATAGCATTGATCGACATTTCTCCTCGCTCGAAATTAGGCATATTTCCGGTGGTAACAATCAACAACTAGGATACCAAATAATCATAGTCTTCCGTACGAAACGTTTAAGGAACTTATATTCGGAGGTCGAAAGCGGTTTAACCATTTTTGCATCTGTTAGAAATTATCGTTACCAGTTGCTTTTGTTTCGTTGGCGAACGAATAAGCACAGTTTAATTACACAGGCTAACGAAAAAATGTGCGTCAGAACTTTTTGAACCAATACGGCTAAATCTTACATAATTTAGAATGCTGAAACCGTACCTGGTATCAGTTTTTCGTTACCACCCACAATTCTCTCACAATATAACACCGATTACATATTTCGAAATAACGAAAATTTAACGTATAACAATTAAAAAATTCTACTCTTATTTTATTAGGCTACCATTTTTCCTTGGGATAACATTATTATAATATATTATACATTTATATATTGTTGTTGTTATTATTATTGTTAGCATAGCATTAAAATGCGTTGACCAACCTAGTATCATTTGAATAATGAAAAATAATTTTTTCCCATAAAAATAATGAAATCATTTTTTTTTTCGTATCAAAATGTGAAAAATTGGCTTTTTTATTATTATTTTCAGACTCAACACGGTAAAAAAAATAGGAACGAGATAGAATTATTGAAATAGTTTCCTCATCGTTCGTGCTTCGTAATTGAATTGCTTGGGTATAAAATTATTTCGCTTATACGAACGTCATCGATCGACGTTTTTCGTGCGAATAATAATTTGGGGTGTAATAGGATCTGCTGATAAATTTTGATTCGTTTGGCGGTAGCCCGTTTATAGAACGAGCAACGTGGACGAAAACAAACCGATTCGTCGCGGACGCGTTTTTTTTAATGAAAATCTATCCGATCGTTACCGCAGGCGTGTTTGAAAGAAAGATAATTCAAGCCGACACTTCCGACGGGGAATCGGGCGTGCACCCGCTTGAAATAGAAAGAGTTCCCGAATCGTACCCCAGGGGAGCTTGCGGCGCTGATAGTTCAGCGCGGGTGCTGTCAACACTTCTGTGATCTGCGCGGCGAGTCTCAGGATTCGATCTGGCGCCAAGAAAGTTGATTGTCGATGTTTTACAAAAATAGACCAACGATTCTTGATCCGTTTAATGTGGATGTTTATCGAACTTTAAAGGTTCGTTCTGATTTATAGTGTTCAAAAAGTCGAACAAAGCATAAGAGACTGGAGTGGAAGCAAATGAAATTTTCGAAGACACAGAAAGCACTTTGGATGCTGCAGGCATCGCTTAACGAGTTGAAATACAACTTATATTATATATAAGCACATTAATTATTACTTGTTATATATAAGCGCATATTCTTCGCCTTCTTCGCATGGACTTCGCCGGTTCTATAACCGTGGTGAAATTTGTATTTTGACTATTTTTTTTTCGTGCCAAAAGAGTGAGAAAAATCGTTTTTTATTTAATCTTCGCCATTTTATTGTTTATCGCCGAATAATAATATCCATAGAACGAGCGAGAGCTACAGTCATGTTGAATCTAAATATTGTTGATCTTTTCGTTTTAGATGGGCCGTTATCGAGATATTAATCCCGCCGGCGACATATCTAATTTTCGAGGAGCTACGTTTGCCTGTTATTTTTGTGCATAAAAAGTGTTTCAAATAAATTTGAAATAATTGTTTATGTATTTCGAGAGTGTATTTAGTAGGCTTAACAGATTTTGTATCGATATCTGTAATAATAGATTCTTTAAAAAAATTACAATGATGACCTTTTTTTGAGCATCTAAACCAGATCGATCCCTTAAACAGAAGTTACACGAGCAGGGTTGTGCTCCCAGGGAAAGAGCACAATTGCCATCGTTATTGTTAGACAAATAACGCGTCTCGGGTATTAACTCTGCGTGGACACGCCGTGTCATTCATAACGGCGTCCGACCTTACTAACAGCGTACGTCTCATCGCGTAGACGCGCTCTGCCATTCACAAACCAGACCTTACCCTTGTTCTCACACCGCGACTTATGTTGGTAAAATAAACTGATAAAATAAAACGTACCGTCGCAGGATATATTTGTTTTTTTTTGGAAACAATTTTACGCGAATAAAAAAAGTTGGATTCAAAAAGGTAATTTAATATACAATAGATTGATCGTTTCTTTCTGCTATTTTCCACTACACGTTTTTAAGCATATATTTCTAAAAGAGGAATGTTGAAATTTCGATCATTAACGAAATTATACGATTTTTTGAACGTGTATCTGAAAGATTTGTCTTTCAGTTAGATTTAAGCGGATGTATGGAAGAAAAAAATTCCGTCGGTGCACGTTTTTTGAAAAGCTTTAAATATTCAAATATTTCCGATGTCTAGAGAAATTGTTTTTTGGGGAACAAATGACGAAAGTATTGTTTGCAACGATCTTTACAACTCGCTCGGTATTCATTTTTCTCAATAAAGTAAATATTCGTCATGCGTCGAGATATCAACGAGACAGTGGTGAAAAATGAGTATATCAAATTTTCCTAGCTGTTTTACATTAATTCCCAAGAAAGCCTCGAGTTTCCGGTTTTAAACTAAAATATCCCCTTGATAAAACTTCAGAGTTGAAATATGAGAGCATATATCATCAGTTTTGGAACACAGTCAAGCTCCGAAGATTTGTGGCGATGAGTCCCATGGTAATAAATTCAAATGAAATTTCTCGTTCAATGAACGATTGGTCTTTCGGGACGAGGGAATTTTTCATGAAAATTTCGAAAAGCTTGTAAATAGTGCTCCACCGCATTCTCAGGGTTTTGCACGAGATTGACACGCGGATATGAAAGTCGTGCTATATGTATCTTCGCGAATATATTAAGGTTCAAATTGTCGTCAGGCTTCGTATATAATTATTTTGATATTCATTACGTTGTAATATGGTACATCGTTTTATTACGATTAGGATTAGTTGTTGGCGTTACGCTGATGTTATTTCATAAACGTGTGAGAAAATGCTGCCCAACATCGATTCATCCTAATATCAATTTCAAATTACGAGTCGTGTATCCCGATCTACTAAAACTGCCGTCAGAATTTGTTCAAAATTACACCGATGAATCGTTTCTTAATCATCTTTAAAAAATGTTGAAATTCGGACACGACGGACGTGCTTTTTTATGGGACACGCATCGAATTTTGATTCGTTGAATTAGGATAATAGTGTCCGAAATATCAAGTATACACGCGGAATAACCGAAGCTCGGAGTAACAGAGAGTCACGTAATTCACGAAATTCTGAAAGTGGTATTTCACGCATGCACGAGCTCGTATTTCAGTCGTGAGCTTACACGTTACACGTGCTTGCGATGAATCGTGCGCTATTTTGTACTAAGCCCGAATGATTTACGGTCTATTTCTACGATGAAATTATTACGAGTATCGCACGTGGATCGTGTAGTATATTTCTGCGTAAGAATTGCATCAATTAATCGTGGAATATACTACCAATAAATTCGTGAAAGCTTCTCGGAGCTTCCGGCAAGACAATGTTCACGCAACTTCTGTATTAATTTTCAATGAAATCCTATTCAAGTCAGTTTTTCTCCAAATATCGTCGCGCGCTGTATTATTATAGAATAATATGTATACGATACGGCTACTACATCAACGCTCTGTGATTAGTGGTAGTAGGCCCCGCACGTGAGTGGAAAGAGAAAAGGATAGTTCCTGTGTGAGTAGTGTTTCGGACACATCGGTAATTCAACTGTCGAAAGTTTACGATCGTTTCATAAAAACTACCAGCAGAATATATCGAGCTCAGGTATCAACGTATCTCTTTGCAACTAGGTAAGGACGGGAAAAAGGAAAATAACATCGTAAGAGTTGAATTTTAAATATTTTACTATCTCTCGTGTACCTACATAAGAAATTCCTTCTCGTGCCTATGCATATGTTTTTCCCAGCAGAAGTGATTTTGCCAACAACTTATTTTATTCGCGATAAATGTTTGACTCTGAGTTTGGAAAATTGGTAATTGGAAATAACAATAAAATGTTTCTCTCGTCATACTACTAAGCGTTAGAACGTGATATATATGGGGCATTCCACGACGACTCGACCAGTGTGAAACCCCGACTATCTCAAGATCATTTCATTTTTTTTTCAAATGGATCAAATCGTAAGCGCACTATCGAATTAGTGAATCCGAACATTTATAAGTAAATTGACCATTATTTGACGCTTATGATTTAATTCTGTGTTAATTTTCGGTTTAAAAATGTGAAAATTCCGAATTAAGCGGTAAGAGAATAGAAAAAAAAATTTGGTGTACGTTTTCCCTAACGGAGGGTGTTTCGAGTCATTTATGGATTTTTGAGAATTTTTTCAGATTTTTAAAAATGGGCATTCGCAATCGACTTCAAATATTTATAAAAAATGAATGACTGTTTAAAAAAATTTGAAAAAAATTCAGGTTGAATTTTTTAACGAGTAGAATGTTAGAAAAAAATATGGAATGATTTCGAGTTGGTCGGGCTTCAACACTGGTCGAGTTGGAATGCCCCATATATATATATATGTATATATACATTCATGCGTGATAAAGAACGAATTTTAAGGGAATTTTGACGAATAATATTTCATGTTTGTGATTGAAGGTATGTACAAAACGTTCACGATGTCGCGACCGTCCAGTCGATAACCATACGATGAGGTAATTATATTCGAAGATTGTCAAGTAACGGCGATAACAGTTTGCTGTTAAGAATAAGAACTGTTACGATGCATGTTTGTTCGAAATACATTAGGTAAAAAGCAGAAATGACTACATTTTAAAGTAGGTTGAAAAAAAAAAGAACGAAGAATATAAATTCGTAAGCGGCGCTCCGTAGTGATACACGTCGCGACAGTTCGACATAGACATCGTCGCGAAGCGGACAACTTTACCCTACTTTCTCTAAGTTTCATAATATATTTTATATTTTCGGCAATAGTTTTATTGGTAATGTTTAGCTACCTTCCATTCAAGTCACCTGACTATTGGGAGTACAACGTATCTACTCAAGGCTAAACGAGGAAAGAATAATATGTATTATTATTCTTTCGTTAAATTAATTTCAAGTTGTTCCCATTTGTCTCGAGATCACGTCGTTATTTCTCGATGCTGCCGCGTCGGTGACGCGCATCGCACCGATTACGACGATCGATAATTCTCAAATGCATCTCTATTCGGACAGTATCGATAGTCGTCGATAGACCTTCGATATTCGATCAGATGTCGAGAGGTGATGGTGGGAGTTACGCGAGTGGAAAAGGCGCGAGGGAAAACACGACGTCGAGGCGTCGCGCGACTACAAGGGAAATAATTTTCTTTATCGTACTAACGTTTCCCCAGTAACGCCCCTCGAGTTAGCTCTACGACGAACCATCGGATAGGAATTTTTCACGGTAACTAGCTTCACAGACACGTCTGGAAAGATGAAAGTGGTCCTTTTTATTCGCAGAAATATGAAGTATGCGCGGGCGCGCGCGCGCCCGGTCTCTTCTCGTCGTTGCCGCTGCGTGTGCGTGAGAGCGGAGTGTGCGCGCGCGCATATGATTCTGCGAACGAGCTGGACATATTTGCGTATATTTATATTTCCTCGCGTGTAGATCGTAATAGTATGAAAATAAAACGTATGTAAGATATGGGATTGTGGCGAACTTACAGTTTGGTGATATTGTTAAGGGAAGATATCGCGGTGGATCCGAACGAGTTCGAAATCGTGTTGAAACCTGTCCCCCGACAGACGAATTCTCTTCCATCAGCAGTCACGTTGCACACGTCCAACGATGCTGGTCGACTCGTTGGTACGGTAGTACATCCGCTGCCACCGATACGTATTGAAAATAAAATGAAAAAAGTGACAGCTGCAGCCCAATGCCGTTGGCTCATACTGCCGGGGACCGGCCTTGTTCCACAGCCAACAACCTTCCAATGATTATCGCACTCGCGCCACTAACCCGCCAGGTTTCGACCACGCACTACCAAGCCCTCTGATTTTGCCGGACGCATCTACGGCTCTCGACACACTACGGAGACTTCGGTAAAACCGTCACCGTTATCCTCCCCAACCATCCTATATGCAATGCTATACGAACAGCAGCACAGCAAGGTATCCTCAATCGTTTTCAATGTTTTTTTTATTCGAAGAGATAGATTAGGTATTAATTTTGCTTTCGTTTCGATTCTCCTTTCTTTTCCCTCTTCTCTTTATATATATATATACATACATATATATATGTGTGTATGAATATTTCAGGACGACTTTTATATATCCAGTGTTTCCTCGGTGACGACGATAAAGAATTCAACGACGACGACGACGACGACGACGACGACGACGGCGACGACGACGACGTCGAGTGACGACTCGACGACGCACCACCACCACCACCACCACCACCGCGCGACTGTTACGCTACGACGACTACTACCACTACTACTAACACCACCCACTATCTAGTCTGAATCTGAATCGCCACCGCCACCACCACCGCCGCCGCTGCCGCTGCCGCTGCTGCTGCTGCTGCTGCTGCTGCCGCTGCCGCCACCACCACCGCTACTACCACCACCATCACACCACCACACTACACCACCGTCTGTCGTCGCACCACCGTCAAAACAGCACTCTGCTCGGAACACCGCGGCTCTAGTGAGTAAGTACGAGCCTTTTATATCTGTTCTCGGGCGTACGATTCCACGATAAAAGCAACGAAAACGACCGAACAAGAGACGTAAGCGAGAAAATTCGCCATTCCAGTTCTTCGCTCTTTAAAGCCCGAAGCCTAAGGGGCATGACAGGCCACAGGAAAGCCGGGGACACTACAGTTAGTCGCGTCTATCGTCGAACTGTCAGTTCGGTCATTCGTTCAACTTCGCGGTTTCGCTCTCTCCAAAGGCCGCCGGCGGTGCTTACAGCCGTGGCGTTTGCCGCGTGACGTCATCGATCGCCCCTCACCCTATACTACTATACACTCGCGCACGCGAGAGAATATGCGAACGAATACGGGACCTCGACATGTTTCGACGCAACGACCGACACTGCCGTTCATTTACCTCGCCCGCGGTGATCGCGTTCAATCACGTCGAGCGGTGTTGGATACCTACTCCGAGTGACATGATTAAACCATCCGATCGCGGTGGTGGCATCATTTTTTTTCAAACGAAACGGCATCGCACTGCCGGTGATTATCTTCGCTAGTACTATCAATGGGCATTTCTATCGTTTTTATTTTATCATTATCTTTTTCGCCCTCTTACAGTATATTTATCGGTGAAACGAGTGTAACGCTGTGTTTCGTTTATATACTACGAACGATTCGTGTGTTAAAGTTTGTTTCCCAATCATACCCGAGAGCGTTGAGAGACATGGCGACTGTTGGTACTGAAATGCTCCGAGCACCTTATCCAGACCTCGTAGATATACAACGTAAAGACATGTGGGCTTCGTAGGTTGCGAATGGTTTGGCGCTGAGTCGCGTGCGCTGATTTCATTCCCTTCCCCCCACTCGTCGCTGCTCGGCTATAGATGCAGCGACCGTCCATTTCGAACGTTTTCGAAAACATGAATCACGTCTTCGCGAGACAGCCCATCGAATGCTTATACTTTCAGTTCATCAACGTGGGTATAACGGGGATGGTGTCTCGACGAAGCGGGAAATTTAGCTATTTATTATCGTAAAAAATTCATCGTATTTCTAGTAAATTTACACGAGTCTGACTGCTAATGGTAAGTATCGCATTCTTGTGTAGGCATATATTTTATTTTATGCGCAAAAGAAGATTCGGTACGTTGATTTTAAAATCAAGCAATATTGAAATATTTAGCAAATACTCACCACTGCACTGCATTCTTTTTCTGCATCGTCCCCGATACAGGGGTAGGTATATTAATTTTTCTCTGAGATTAAAATCACAAATGCATGGATGTTTTCCGACCAGAATTGGTTCGATTGGATGTAATGAGGAATATTTCAAATGTCAATAAGTAAATAATTAATAATTAATTCATAATTATGAATGCATCAAAAATACAATGAGAACTGATTGTAAGTGAAATGACTTCACTGCACGCGTAGTACCCCAAGTCATTTTCAAATTACTTCAGAAAAACGACACTCACATGCGAAATTCGTACGCAAGAAGAGAAGAATTTCACATCAGGGTGAAGAAAAACTCAAGCTAAGAGAGTTTGTCTTCGTTCTTCAACTTGCTTCTATTATTTTCAAGTCACGCAGCATCATGCTACATTTTTTGGATACAAAGTTTTTGGAGAGATCGTTCTAATTAGGGTTTTGTACAGCTAAGTCTTCGCGAAGTTATTCAGGTCATCTAAATACCCGTTTATACGGGAAGGGGAGACAAAACGGGATACCGGAGGAAATACTAAGGTTTTGTGAACTTGAATATGCTGAATCTTCCTTTTTTTAAATTATAATCAACGTAAATAGGATAAATTATCTATTGCCAGTGAAAAAAAACTAATTCATTTTTGCGGGCAAAATAGTTACCCCCAAAAAAGTAAACTTTTGTTAGTAAAATGAAATTTTTGAAACTCTTGATAATGTAAAATGATGTTAGATGTCCTTTTTTACCATTTATGAAGTTTGTCGAAAAAAAATGTTTACAAAATTTTTGGGGTACCCTATTTTTCCAGCCGACCCCATTTTACTCTCCCTTCCCTTAAGTACGCGGGTGGTGTACTCGCCACGATTCAAATATTATATTTACCGACAGCTATCTGGAAACAAACTCGACTGTTCACTTTTCGCACATCAGCGGCGACTCCGCGGTTCGCCATGTTATTGTGCCCCCTGAAAAATCGTGACGACGAATTGTTGGAGTTCGTATCCGATCTGAATTACGTATATTCAACTTAAAATTACCGGATTTCAACAATTTTCCCTTGCCTCGGGTAGCCGCTACCTAACTAATAAGTTGATTCTGTCCCGGATGTACTATAAGAACTGCATGCACGTCCGGTAGAGAGAATCAATTTTGCTGGGTGCGGAATGCATTCGTACACGCGACCTGTGCTACGCTGACTCGCGACGGTTGTTGCGTTTGTCGCCCCGGACGATATCCTCGCTGTATTCTCCCTGGATTTATGGGAATAAATTCGAAGCGATGTCTTAGATATGAATACATCTGCGGCATCTGGCTCTTAATACACTATGCCGAAATCTGACCATCGGTGAAAAATATTCCACAAAGTTCTGGACATCCTGCAAGATCGCGTCACGGATGTTTAACGAATACGAGTTACGAAAAGTTAGTTTTAAAAAACTTGTCTTAAGAAATCCGTTAAGAGAGATGGGACAATCTGTATAATTTCGAATGTATTGTACTGGGATAATTCACGGTATTGATATTTTTTTATCCGAACTCATGATATTCCATGCAGATTATGATCCTGACTACTTCCGCCAAATCTGGAGATTACGTCTGCCGGTTTGACCTGGATTTAACTAATTTGAATGAAATAAAATTACCATGTTCTCGACCCACTACCACGTGGTACTGATTCATTGTTTTGTGACATCCTTTTCCTCGAATTCATCGTACCGCCATGATCCATCGTGCTTTGGAACGCATTCACTTTCAGCGATATGAACTCGTTCGAATGTGCCGCTTGAAATACTACCTCGAATGCTTGATTATATAACATGACCAAGTGCCACTGGAACGACATTCGTTGTCAGACAATTGTAATATTGGAAAATCTTGGGAGCAAAAAAGAAACAAGTTTTTTTTGACGCTGATATAATTTTGCAAATTTATATTTTGTACAACAAAATAAATAGCAACAAACGAAATTTTAGAGAGTAAAGATAGTTTTACTTTTTTGAAAAATATTATTTAAATTATATTACTTCTAAAGGGCAGATCTAACAAAGCCATCTAACGACTTACAAACAATTTGATTTGAATATTAAAAAGTACGTTCAATAATTTGGGGAGAAAATTTCAAAAGCAGAGTCAAATGCTTCGATAAAGCCTGGATATTTTCGTCTGGGATCAGTTTATTAAAAAAGTTTCTTCCAAATTACAATACACGCAGTTATTGTTATTTCTGCTCTTCAATGGCTCGACTTGTTAGTCCGATAAAGCGGGGAATTATTCTAGCCGACATCCAAGTGGTGTTTGAATACAATTATCATTACGAAGAGGTCCCAACATCAACTACCACGACGGGTAATAGAAAATGTGGATGGCAAATATATGTGATGCATCGTTATTTTGACGTTATTCATCGACGAGTTAATGACTGATGGTACAGTAACAAATGTTAGAATAATTTTTTCTGATTCGAAAAAATTCTAAATATTGCCATTAGATGTTAAGCAAAGATCGAAATCCAGGCATACAGCATGTTGCGAACAATTTTGTTCATTATTTCTTCTCGCTAAACGAAGTATGCTGCTAGCTGCGCCATCCGATCTTTAGGTGGTCTTGGCTTGCCTCGACCACGACTTCGGTTGTGTCCACGCGAACGTCCTGTCACTGGCCTAGAGGCAACAGCTCTATGTTTTTCTACTAATGATACGAAAGCTGGCGTACAGAAGACGCACCCTGTTAATTCTGTAACTTCGTTTGGGAGCTTGCTTCGTTCCTATGGACATTAAAACAGAAAGAATTGTTGAATTCTAAGCATCAGTCGATTGTTGATAACTCTTCGAGGCACTTGTTCTCTTGAAATAACAGTGCTATGAAGCACCAATGAAAAGTGTTTTCCAAACTAAACATGTTACGATACATACCTGCTTGTATTCTACAGTAACGATTTGCGCTCCACAGTCACAAACATCGGATTCCACCGCGACTCTTTGAGCATCTTCGAATAAGTGAATTATTACATCGCACCGATTGCAGCCCAGTTTCCACTTGGGAGCTGCTGATGGGTCGAGAACCAAGATACCACCTTCGCATTCCAAACAACTCGATATACCATTGTTGTTTAATCCGTGAGAGCATGTCGGATGTGTACAAGAATTGCAACCGCTCAGTCCTCTCTTCATATCCCTATACGAATAATGAGCAATAAAATATGTGATCACGATTGCGATTGTATTTATCATGTTGTGTGCAGTCGAAATACCTGAACGGTGGATTATTGTAGCAGTATGGACAAAACGTGAAACTCTTTCCTCGAGATCCGGTTGACCATGACAATAATTCGAAGTCATCCAAAGGACACTTCAATTCTTTATAGATTCTAATATTGCCATTTTGTGGGAGATTGTACGTTTCATTGCATTGGGAGCAATGCATCCGTGACGGCTTTGTTTGTATGTATTTCATATAACGACGACACTTTCCACACCTGTAGACGAGACAAATATTTACCGAATTATTATTTTTATTGTTACGGTTTCTCGAACAAGTTTCTCGAACATGGTTATCCTACCTAGAGTGGGATTTTCCCGAGGCGGACAGAGGAGAGAAAGAGACCTCGAATAACTGATCCATTCCATCAATACTCTGTACAAAGTAATGAAATTTTTGTTTGAAAATTTCTACGGTATGTTGCAAGACGGCATAAAAATCTGCACGGCCTTGGGCAATCAGATTAAGCTGTTCTTCCACGGCAGATCTCATGGTAGGCAATACCAATTCCGGATCTATCTGAAAACAGTCGCGGTTATCGGTTTGAAACAAATGTGCTGTGGTTCAACTTGTTTTTGTGGTACTTACTTTTTGATAACCATGTACCAACACGATCCCAAGCGCTGTTGGAACCAATTTCCTGCCCGAAGTAACTGTAACGTAATTCCTAATGCAAATATTATTTATGTGAACGGGTATAGAAGCGTCTGTCCCAATCCCATGTTTTTCCATCAGCGTAATTAATTCTGCCTCGGTCAAGTAATCCGGAGGCTGAGTGTAGCATTCTTGCAATTTGACCTGCCAAAAGCATAGTATTTACATCATTTTGTGTAACTTCTTTTATCAATGGGAATCAGTGATGCTAACCTCGGTAATACTAGTATTTTCTCCAGTTTTAAATGTCGGCAAAGTTTCGTTGGTGCCGAACGCTTGCCAAGTAAGAACAGTTGTGTAGCCGGGATCCAACAACGTCTTGCCTACCGCCGTAAAAGTTTCACACCCAATTTCGAATTTTACTGTTGTACTCAAGTATTTGCAATCAGATGCGAGCTAAAAGAATTGGAATTGTATTCGTACGTTCACGTAAACTGAATATACAGGTAAGTTGCCAATACAGTATTTCTCTTATATTGTTTCCTTCGTAAATCTTTTGTCCATCGCACACACAAAGGATTCATTCGGTGTGATAATTATTTCGGGACAACAGATTTGAGGTTGAAAAATATTCGTCAGTACGTCATGTTACCCGGAATGAAATTAAGGTTTCTTACCGATGCGATAAAATGCCTCGTAATGTAATCATATAATCGCCAGGCATCACCATCCAACTCAGTTCTCGAACAGCTTTTCATAGGTGTAATAGGAGGATGGTCTCCGGCATCATGACCCTTTCCTGGGCGCTTAATGCCTGCTGCTAAGATTTGACGCACTTCATCCCCCCATTCGGAATTATTCTGCTGTTGTTTCAACGTGGCTCTGTACATAATCGAATAACGCAAACATATATATGATTTGAAAAATATCATGATAATTTTTCCAATCTCCATTTTCATGTTAACGTTCAAGCAGTATTAATAGTCAACGACACTTACTAACTCACAAGATTCAACAATGAAAACTTACAGCAAGTCATAATTTTCGGGGTACGATGTTGTTTCTGTTCGCGGATAACTAATGTATCCCTGAGTATAAAGACGCTCCGCTATCTGCATCGCATGATGTGGTCCCATTCCCAAGCCAGAACTGGCCACACGCATCAATTCCACTGTATTCAGCGCAATGGGTCTTGATTTCGTTTTTTCGGCGCTGACAACATTGACTACCCTACGAATATTTGGGTATATTATTTTGCCTTTGGATCCCATGCATTTTTCAAATATATGTGATGAGAAATAATAATTACTTTGCGTGATTGAATTCTTTAACCTGTGCCAAAAAAATATTCGCTATTTCCTTGTCAAAACATCGCACCCGACTCCAGTTTAACATAACATCTTGCCCATCCGCAGACTTAATCGTAACCTATGAAACAGAGTTGGATATCAAATAAATGATTATTTCAACATTACTTATGATATTATGCTTGATAAACCCTTTCTAGTATTGAAAACTTGAGGGTCGAATTCTAATTATTACGCAGGCTCAGATTATTTCACAAACTACATGCCTTGTATCTAAGATCTTGCCTGGGCCATTAAACGCAAAGTTCAAACATATATACTCATCTAGATTTTTGCTTCAAAAATCAAAGCGCTTGTAATGCAAGTACTCAATAGTTCTTTAATACACCTAATGAAAACTGACTGCATCTCAAATATTTTCTCTACACATCAACTGGCTCTTGTGGCAAAATGCAATGACAAATATGCAATACAAATAATTAAAAATGAATGCCTGAAAAAAATAATGATCAGCTATAGTGTATAATCTATAAATTTGGGGACAATACCTGTATTGTCCAATATGCATCTGGTTTAAATATCTGAATTTCATCGTGTCTTTGAACACAGAACCCTAGAGTTGGCGTTTGACATGGACCATATGATATGAGAGAGGCATCCAGGTCTCCATATTTTCCCTGTAGAATGATAATAACAGTTTTATACTCATTCAGATTTGATCGGAACGTGAAATCAGTGTGAAATCAACGTGAGATTTCTGAATACATAGTTTTATAGCCATATTTTAGTCATTGGTATACCAATTCCCAAGAATTTGTAGAAAAAGGCAAACGTCGCATAAAAAGTTCTTGATTAGATTCCAGGAATACAATCAATTCAAATGAATTGCTAGTCATATCTAGTATTCTGGTTCTAGCACATAAGATCTGGGTTTATTAATTTTACAGGCGCATTTTAAATACTTCTAATTATCAGGAATCTTGTAATGGTACCGGAATACGGGCTTCAAATAAGAATTTTTAAATGAATAATATAATACCAACATACTTATTTTTATATAATTAAATTTTTAACTGAAATTCCGAGCTACCTGGAAAAACTTTGTTTGGAAACGTGTGAAGGCACAGCCGATTCGCAAGTCGAGTTCTTGACGAGCATCGACGCTACGGGCCTCGTTTTCATTTGGTTTTCCAAGATTAGCCAATGCTGCTTTGATGTCTTTTTCTGTAATTGCGGAGAAATGGGCCCGCCATATATTCTGTGAAATAAAAAAGATGCAGATGGATTCGATTCGAAGTACTCGGGTATAGTATTAACTTAAAGGATAAATCCTACATTTGGGTCTAGCTGCCGATGCATTCCCTGTTGAACGGCGCTTATGACTTCGAAGCATATATTTTCTCCTTCTTTATCGCAATCTAACCAAAGAATTAAGTAGTCGCAATTAGCTCCTTCTTTGGCAAGGAAGTATAACATTTTCAACTTCGGAGTTGCTTCTTTCTTTTCTGTCGGACAGGAGAATAATTCTGCCTGAAATGTAGAATACACTGAAAATTGAATTCGTTCATCGAAGGTTCAATCTCATATTGTTATGCAAAAAAATTCTCACAGGATCGACTTTATCCCAGTTATTGTACTTTCCATTGAAGTCTAAACTCATGACGTGTCCGCAAACCGACGTCATCTTAAAGTTCACGTTTTCAGATTTGAACTGACCTGGCCACTCATGCACTGAGCACGAGCCATTCAGTCCTGCGACAGAATAAAAAATTCAAATGCATCAGACAAATTGATTAACGAGCAATAAATACTATCATCAGCCTGAACGATAATAGCAATTACAATCTCTTAAAAATACCCTTTCAAATACAGATACCCAGAGTGAAGATTTCTCTGACTTATGGTGAATCTACTTAAAAGAAGTTTGTGAGTATTAAAATTTAACGAAACATATTTATACTTATACATTTCAGACTGTGATAAGAAAATTGATCGATATTAATTCGCCTTATTATACTGTAGAGCCTATAATATGAAGGTAGTTGTCGCGCGACAATATTGTCAAAAACTTTTGGATTACATGCGCGGTGAAGTCACGGAGAGAATGGGTATGCTGGTAGCAAGGAAAGTTCAACTCAGTGTTTCAATATATCAGCCTGTATATTTTCTTATTATCTGTTGAGCTTGGCGTTGTATATCTCATCAATTCAAACAATCACAAAAAAACATCATTTTCCAGTTAGTTTTTGGATAGTTTCTGACTGCTAGTTTTTTTATTAGAATTAATAAAGTAGTACAAACAGATGCTCTCCATTATTCTCCGTGTTAATGATCCGAAATTTAATTACGTTAATCTCGAGTTGGAGATGGTCAATCAACTTCAAATGGCTGGTATATTTTAATATGCTAAATAAGTATATAAAAATTTAGATTTTTCTGACACTATAATCCTGGCACAACTACCTCAATCGAGCATTATACCGGCAAATTATATCATTGAACAAATGACAAGCGTTTGCAACAATCACTGCATTTTCATTTGCGAACACATTATAGTTCTGTATTTTTTTATATTGTTTAAACATTTACATATATTTACTTAGATAGATTGGTTTTACACGTCTTTATGACATTTTGTTTGGAAAATGGTCAATATTTTTTCAAGTTTTGTCAGTTTTCAACGAGGTATAAAATTGTGGATAGTTCAGATTTTATTTGGATAAGTACAAGCATGGGGCTAAAAGTGGGTACGGTATGATATAAAAAAAAAGACTGTCGCGTCATATATATTGTCATATCATGACTCGTTACAGTTGTTCCATAAAATATGCGTACTGTCTGACGGCGTTTTTACGGGCATGTTGTTACAGTTTGACATTTATTACGCGAATCCTAACCTACCTTTTCTAGATGAACACCGCCCATTACTCAATATATTAGCAAGTGATGCAGCTAAGGATGGTTTTTCAGCTACCATTAAAGCAGTCTTCATTTTGCAGAGAGTTACTGACAATTATGACCCTTTTTGAATCACACAGAACTTATTTTCTCCCTCGTTTTCTTTCTATGCGCGAGAAATATTCCCGTCAACCGGGACGACCGGCACTCACACGACAGTGTTGGCAACCTGCAAGATAGCACCGGTAGCACGAATCGTACCAGGGATATAAAATTATATATAAGTCTATGATTATCGTACCCAAGGAAAATTTATCGTACTTTTCGAAATATTAAAAAAAAACAACATATTTCTGAGAAAAAAAATTCACTTCGTATTAACGTGAACACATGTTACAGCCAATACTAAATTTTATTAAATTTCATTACTTAGTATTCATGGCACGTAGTATATACATGGCGCGAAAATGCGCATAGTTGAAAGAAGCGGCTAGAGCTATTTTATATTTATTTCATATGAAACTAAATGTGGCCAGATATGCATCTTTTAACATCCCTACAAAAATATAATTCTGACAAAATATTTTTTAAATTTTCGCGTAATAACTTTGTATGTTATATCGCATTCGTTTCCCTGGAGTAGTGAATTTACGCATTCACCTAAGTAGGATTTTCTTTTGAACTGATAACTTGAACTTTGGTATTAATGATTATTAAAATGTACCGACTAACTGTCGTATCTTTCATTGAAGTAAATTTGCGAAAAGTTGAATGATGAAGAGGTTTCAAAAATTGTTACGAATAATAATATCATCAATTTCACTCAACTTTTCTGTTCTGTACAAATCACAAATTGTGTTGCGAGCCTCTTCAGCGTGACATTTCTTCAGGCTACATCTCGATTTTCGGAATTATCGTAGGTATCGTACAATATTCGAATATAATCGTAAATTTACTTATGATATCGTACATCGCGTGATAGTACCAGATAGTACGAAGAAGGCTAGAGACAGGAGATATAACTCCTGTGGTGGGGTGGTCCCATATACGGCCACAGCTTGGTGGCTTTGCTAGGACGTGTACTTTCGTCACAACTTTGGTAGCACGCTTGCGCATTTCCACTTTCTGCCGTGTCCGTCATCGGCAGAAATTACAATTAGTAATGTAATGATCTCATGATACCATTTGCTGCTCAATTTGTCAAGCAACACGTGATTCTATTGTTAATGTAAAAATTCGATTTTCGAGTGTCAACAAAAAATCGTACAAGAGTATTAACAGCTTTTGCAGCAACTGGTCTTGCTAAAAAAAAAATATCGACCTTTTTCGAGTCCAATTTACCTTGCTAGTCTCCTTTTCCAGCAACAATTGTTTTCGAAGCTCAACATTTACAACTTTAGGTGGCTTGCCACCACGCATTTCTTAAGTGGCGGAAATTTTAAAATAGTACCATACGACTAAATTTGCGGTCGAAAAAAGGAGCAGCAAGTGGTACCATGAAGCCGCACATTAATTGTACATCAGAGTGACTCAAGTATGCTTTATAAGATTTGATGTAAGTAGAGATCCGTCCGGACACAGCCTACTGGATAGTATGCCAATAATAATAACAATACGTGTAATATAGATATTCGAACTCCTTGCTGTGAGCATCTGTTTTCTTTCAAACTAGTTTATAACGAGTTAAGAGAGATGTTTGACATATCGACATGCGATATAAAAAAAAACTTGTAGTATTCTGTTGTTTTACTTCATACTAATCTTATTAGTTTAAATATGTTCGGTTCAAATAATATTGCCTTCTAATGTATTGTACTAAATATTTTGCGTAGCTAGTTTTTTGAGCACAAAAACTTTAGTTCTTCCTAATTCTCGAAACTGCAACTAATTTTTGACTATTTCAAGTTAGCGCTAATAATATGATACAAATGTCATCAACTTTTTGTTTTATTTACTTTTTAGCGTAACCACATGTTCGTGCGAATTTCTCATGAAATTGTAATCTTGCATGTGGATATTTTTCAAGTTACAGGGATTGTTTGAAGGTCGAAAAAAAGTAATGCTCGTATTTTAGTACATTGTAATCGTTTATTCAACGATTTAACATTTATCGCTTAATCTTCTTCTTCTTCAGGGGCGCCTCCGCTTGTTCCCTTGCGCAGGTTCTTCCTCTTTACACGACCAGGACGGCCACCACCGAACGGCGATTTCAGAGAGAAATCAATGTGCTTCTGAGAGTCTAAACGCACGATGAAAGATGGAATGTTGACCACCTGTTTGCGTACACTACAATTATACAAAGACCAATGTTAATTTTAACACGCCAAAAGTTACTCTTGAAGCAATAAAAAATTAAATCTAAATCTTCGCACAAAGTTCACAAGTATCACAGGTGTCTAGCGGAATATGTTAACGAAATTATCTATTTGTAATAAACTCGTGGAATTTGAAAAAAAATTATAATTTTGTAAATAAAAGTCAATTTCTTTAAACGTTAATCTTGAAACTCGATAAAACTACTGAATCCCATGAAACAAAATAATTGTTTGAAAATTGCTGCTTGACACCTTGTATAACATTGTGTTGTCCTAACGTGTCCATCACTTATTTCGTTGTATAAAAATCAATGTTGTACCCCGCACAGCAAATGAAAATTGTCACGTTTTCCACCCGCTGTAAGACAGACGTTGAATTTTTAATATTCAAGTGGTCTGTTTGAAATAAAATTACAAGCGAAATTCCAGATGAATCAGGTATTAACGGGATGACAATCATTTTGGTATCTAGAGGAACATACCAATCTCAAATTAGATCGTTCGAATCAGCAGCTGTAAATGCAAGGGGGGTTATTCAAAGTCAGGTATATCACAACTCACCGAATGTGTCTTTGGCGAATTAAAACTCTAGCATGGTGGATAGATTTGGCTAAACCCAACTTGAATACTTGAGTTTGAAGACGTCTTTCCAAGAAATCTTCAATTTTCAAACCAAGTACGTAATCGAGCTTCATGCGGCCTTCATCCAAGACACCGATCCTGACCAAACGACGTAACAAGGCGTTTCCTGAAGTAATCAATAGGGGTTTAATTTGTCTCCATCATTTTTGGTTTGCGACTAACCCAGTCAAATTCATACATAATTTCCTCATGCTGTACAATAACTATAGAAGTTCTCTGTAATATCGTTATCTCCACAGAGCACCAGACGCGTTGAACCATCGTAACTATAGAAATATATACCTTCGAATAGACGTTTCGGGTCCTTCTCTTCAAGTGTAAGTAGCTCACGAGCAGCTTTACGAATCTTTGCCAAAGTGTACTTGACACGCCACACTTCCCTCTTGTTACGAAGACCGTACTCTCCAATAATTTTCAACTCTTGATCAAGACGAGCCTTCTCGTAAGGACGTCGTGGAGTTACATAAGTCTTGGAGAAGACGGACGGTATTCGTCCGTTGACCATTGTCGATGCGTTTTACCTGTTGAGGAAATTTTCAACGATTAGAAATTGTGTGCGGAGGCACTCTTAGGAAAATGATTGGCATGCTTTGTTCTTTGGCACAGTTTGAGATGATCTTTGAATGAGAAATTGCTGGTTTGTTATCATATACATTTTTGTATTCTGAACCATAGTGCGACTTGTGATTTGTCTTAGCGGTATGAGCGGGAGGTTAGCAACCACGCGAATATCAGGTGAACTTATTTTCATATTAATGAAAAACTTGGGCACCAAATTCATGATAGGATTAGTAGCATTACGACGTCGCGGTCACGTAATCCAGAACAGAACGGTTATACCTATAAATCGGGTGATAATTTATCAATTGTTCTGAGCGCACGTGGCAACGCAGAGAGTACATCGACTCACGCACATTGAATCACTCAACTTGTAGTTGAACTAGCTATAGTATACATTTACAATTTTGTATGATATCTATCGACCCATAATTCATTCTGAATCCCATATCAGGATCAAATAATCGAAAATTAGTAAACTTACGGCACAGCGTACCACGGAATTGACCGAACAAGGCTGCAACCGTTGATGAAATGGCCGAGCCAATGGCGGTGTAACCGGAACTGAGGCGTGGAACTATGGAGGGTAGAGAACACGGTAGAGAAGTTCTCGATGTAGCGGTTCGCGTTTCAACCACGAGAGGCGCTCGCGCTGTTCGTTCTTCAAACATGGCCGCCTTTTCTGACATTATTCTGGAGGGAATTATTATTTAATTCGAAGCGCTTATGAGGCATTTACGACTACTGAGAACAAGAAGAATTGTGAAAGGTGAAATAAATAAATTATCATTGTACAGAGTCGATATTTAATGAGCCCTTATGAACAATGCCTGGTGCGTGCATTGTACCTAATTGCCGTAGTGGCACTTATTCGGATCTGAAGAAAAGTCGAGATTCAAACCAAAGGCCGAAGTCATTATTCTACGTACCTAAGGTAAGTCGAATCTGAGTGATGATTTTCTGTTATTGAAATATCAATCAGGAGAGACGATCCGATTTGTGTTTTTATTATGCAAAATAGTGTCCGATTTTGCTGCGGAAATGGCAAGAATGTTTAGGTGTGAAAGATAAAACTCTTACACCTAAGAACAGAGTCTGCGAAGGTCATTTTAACGACAAAGATGTTATAAAAAATGACGAAACGCGTCTGGCAGACGGAACAATTTATAGAATACCAAGGCAAGTGTGTAAATTGCGCGACGGGGCAATTCCAATCGCAATTCCCAAAACCGACCATACGTATGTCAAGATCAACGTCACTGATAGCCATACCACACTGGAACAAGATATAACTACGAGAGATATTCAGGTTGAAATACGCATCAATTTTATGACTTTTTCATGATGTTCTAATAATTGTCTATAGTTTACATATTTTTTTATTCCGTGATAGATCGATAACGACGGTACTATAGGTAGCATGGGAATGATGTCACAAGAGGTCATTACATCGAGTCATAGTGGACAAGGGTCGGGACAAGTAGAATTGGTGGTAAATTACCTCAAAAATGAAAATGCTTTGTGAGATGTTAATTATTATATTCTGATATGCTCATTTTCGTTAATTTCGTCTTTAATTACAGGTGGATGGAACAGAAAAGAGTGCTTTCTTAGCTGTTGAACAATTGTTATTGTACAGCTATACTTTTGTTCGATTGAAAGAGGACTTGTTTAGTCATAAATTGATTATGCCTCATGGATGGGCCTATATCTTCGAAGACGCTTTTGTGAAGTTCACCCAAGTTCATCCGAGAAAATATGTGATTCGTATATTTTGCATAATCAACAGGAATATGAGGGTACAGGTACATACAAATTTATCGGTCGAATTATTGAACGTAAAATTGCATTATGTAATTATTGTATGTATAGAAATGTGTAAGATTTTCTTCAGATTGCTACATTGCATAGTCGACCTTTGGATGTCAACGAGCAGTTTTCCACAAGTACAGACGTAGTCAATTACCTCAATAAGTTGGCGGTGACGAAGTGCTGTGATGGGACAGGAATCGAGAGTAGGTAAGTATTGTGCATGTAAAAAAAAGAAACAGTATGTCTATGCCTCTTTGATACTTCTCACATGTAACCTGTTGCGGGCTATTGCGTTTCCTTCATAAGTATGCACCAATATGTAAAACTTATGATTTGCCAACTTTCATTACAGCTATTCTGAAAACTGTCATGGATTCATTCTGAGTGAAGAAGATCTCTATAAAAGATCCAGGGGTTATCAACGATGCATGCCATGTCGGAGATTTAGGGAGATACAACTAACAAAAAAGCAGAATTTGGAAAACGTTGAAACACGAATTTATGCCAGAAAACGCAAAATAAAAGCACTATACTCTAACAACGCCTATCTGAAGAAAAAGGTATCAGTTTTTACTTAAAAATATTATTGAGCAATCGGAACTCAAATCACAATCAGTTTTCGATTTTATTTTCGAAAATGATGTGTGTATTGTTCCATGAAAACTGTGATAGCTGCACGCAGCTATAATTTGAAGGGTCATGGATTTAAATATTGCGATGACATCGCACACGCCGATCGCTGCTTTGCCTTCAACTCCAGAAATTAAAAGGTATACAGATTAAAGATTGAAAATTACTGTACAAGGAATGTTCCCATGATTTCAAATGCCCTTGTAAACTCACATGATAGTTTTTAGGTCCACCAATGTTGCTGAATATTTCTTTTTCCACTAATTACACACTGAAAATATTGTATACTCTCTACTGTTCTTCAGTCACTTTGATATCCGACCGAAAATGCTTTTTATTAAGACAAAAATTTGTTCGTGTATCATAAATATGTTCGAATAGATCATAATAATTATTCACATCTCCATACTTGGCATTTTATCGATGTTTCATTGTTCTTTATTCTCACAGGCGATAGCAGAGTTCTTGACTTACTTGCAAACGTGGAAAAGTGAAGCAAAGTTGAAGGGATATCTTTTCATACCACCAAATACATGAACGGGCTTAAAAGTTACCCTCAGAGCGACGCTTGAGATAACAGAGTACTTGGTCCACAAATTCTCTTACAGCTATTTATTGACAGCCAGACTCGCACAGAATGCTCTAGAGGTTCATGCCACTCTAATTTATGTCGTAATCATGAGCCCAGTTGTTCACAAAATTATTAATTTGCTCTCGTTTCCATTTTCCAGAGGTTTTTTGGCACGATGATTAAAACAGTTTTAAGAACAGAGGTTCTTTGTATCGAAACAGTTGTGGGTCAAATGACCAAAATATATTCTTTGGTGAAACCGCTCAGGAATTCTAATATTTAGGGAAAAGAGATTCGCGATACCATTCTCGCTATTAAATGCAATGTTCAAGATAATCAGCGGAAAAGAAACTGGCAAGACAATTTGGGTGCCGTATTTGATGCAGAAAGCATCATGCTTGGAATCGGATCACGATTACAATCTGTCAGGTTCAATTGATTATGCGCGAGCTATTATGCCGGCTTCATAGCAAGAAGAGCCAGTTAATTTACTATATACCAACAATATTTAGCTACGCTTTCTTTTGATACACCCAGAGATAGGGATGAAGTTATAACTGAGCTCACAAGCGGGTATATCTTTTATATCTCAGTGATGTTTTATTCGAGCTTTCTAAATTTATAGAAAAAACGTCCTTTCAATAAGTGGAAATCTATTCACTTCACTGCGATTCGCTTTTTCGAGTTCTTAAGGTTTCAGATTCTCAGCATGTACCGCTAGTGGGAGTCGACGTTCATCGAGAAATCATGACAAAACGAATTATCGAATATTATTTGGTGTCACGTTCAGTTTTTTACTGAAATTCATCATGCGAAGCGACTAAAAACAAGAAAACATAGAAAGTTATCAAAGTTATAACTATTTTAACATCAAGGAGTAAATCGGTAAATTATCTAATCTTTTTTTATATATTTTGCAAAGTATGATTCCGTTTCTAGAATATATAATATATATCTGTGCCCCGGAGGTAAAGGACACCATGTCCATTTTTAGCTGGTTCTACAAATGACGAAGAAACAAATTTTTAAAGTTCAAAAATATAGAAAATCTGTGCCCCGGAGGTAAAGGACACCATGTCCATTTTTAGCTGGTTCTACAAATGACGAAGAAACAAATTTTTAAAGTTCAAAAATATAGAAAATCGGCTCTCCTGAACAATTATAAAAATGTGACATGGTGTCCTTTACCTCCGGGGTACAGATATAATTACAATATTTAAGATAGATCTAATCGAATATAAATATCGATGGACTAATTGCAAGGTATGCGCCATTTTTGAGGAATTTCAAGTTTTTACTCTCATACTGGCGTCAGCGGCTACATCGAGGAACAAAAGGTCATAAAAATTGATTTTGATTTTGTTATTTTAAAAAACGTAATTTTATACGTACTTTGTTCATACGTTCTTATGGCTGCAAAACTCCATCGAGAATAAAAAATCAGTCAATTTTTACTCGCATAAGAGCGTATAAAAAAAAGTGCATCAAATCATTTTTTTTCTGATAAATAATATAAACAAAATCAACATTTTTGGCATCTTTTTATCCCTCAACGTGATCACCTATGCGCGTATGGCAGTATCCGACTTTTCGGCGTTTACGCTCCTTTAGCATTAGTCCATTGCTATTATATTTTTGTAAAATAGACATGGTTTACTATTTATTAAAGGTTTTCATTGATGTGAGATAAATAGTGATTTATTCATTTTATTTGCTTTCTTATTTTTAAATACCATTTGAGAATCTGTTTCAGCAATTTTTCACAGAGCAGCAGCTGCTGCTTCTGACTGATGACAAGATTCTAAGTTCTCCTCTTGATACTCCGAGAAAGCAAATCTACAACAATAGGTTGCGTGTTTTTAGATACATTTTTCGTAATAATGGGAAAACATTTTATTTTGCTATTAGAATTCTATATTAATAGTCACTTCTGCGTCGATCTAGGATTTAAATATCGCGCAGCCCGATGTAAAACGGACTGTACGAATTGTATTGGCCAATTGGATTGCAAAGGACTGTGGAGCCAGCGTTCGCGGCGCTACCTAGCGACGAATTCCGTAACTGCTGTACCCTCGTGAACAGTGAGTAACGGAACACTGGAACGACTGAACTATGGCTCTAATCTCATTCGTAATATCCTAGATGTCACTAGTAGAAATTTGAGCGCTAGTTTGTATGAACTTCGGAGTAGGGATGGACGATGTTTGTAAAAAACATTCGAAAAAACATTTTTTAATATCGATCTCACTATGATTTGGAGAAACATGGAAAAATCAACTGTCAATATTGATGGTGGAATCGCGGAAAATTTCAAAAATCCTGGTGTTCTAATTATAAAAAAGAAACTGAGCGCGAAAATTTTGAATCATTAATTACCTATGCTGATAAAATAGGAAAAATATGGATTGTAGAGTAAACGAAATTGCGTAAAATTAATTTAATAAAATAATTTTTCTAATAACGGATGACTTACCAGATATTATAAATTTATCATTAGACTGCTTAACGCGAGTTGACTTTTTATGAATATTATTACAATGAAATGTAAAAAAACAACTTTAAAATTCAATATTATAATGAAAACTGGTAAATAGTAGGAATATTATTAATTTAATTTGCTTCCTACTCACGATGTCAATGGTTGAGTAGCTTACATCGAACTTCGATTAGCAATATTAATTACTGATTGTCTGACTTTCAAAAAAGTCTTACAGTACCAAAAATGTTTCATTAAAAATGTTTCATTAAAAAATGAATTTTTTAGCGGGTCAGAAATACGTCTGCCATACATCGTTAAGGTGGCTCGATGGTGGAAAGTCGTTGACAAGTTTTTACGAGATTAATAATTTTTTTCGCCACCGTATCGACGCAGAAACTGACATGAGTAGCGACCGGGCTGAAGATGCGACAGATGAAAGTTTTTATTCCGGTAATGGGAATCTGATGTGAAGGTTTTTCATCTTTTTCGAAGCTGAATATGAAATTTCGCCTCGATCTCATGGACTTTTGATACTCCATTTTCGCTGATACAAGAATTTATTAACTTCGGGGCATCGATGTATCCCAGCGGGCTCCGAATATGCTGATTTTATTATAGATTTGGCACCTTATCCCTTCAGGTGGCTTGGCTACTTCTGACGCGAAAATCTAACGAAGGATTCAAGTTTTTGTTTCCTAACACGGATGTTCTAAAATCTAGAACCTTTCTGATTACAAACATTTTCGAATTTTATTCGCATAAGACGAACAATCGTGTTTCAAATTAGGGAAACACTATTCGATAAGTTACGATAACCTACCTGCAATGAACACTTTGAAATCTAAAAATATTGCATGTAATTAACTACAGCTTCATGAAAAGTTTGATCTAAACGAGAAAAAACAATTACATATAATTATGCACAAAAATTGGCTCCATATAATTGTGTACAATTTATTTATAATTCTATACCCTTCCATATAATATTTTTCTCCATGCTTCGGTGTATGAATATGCGTTGGAAATATGAAGGATAAAAATGCCTTAGTTTTTATGAAAACGATGTCCATAATACCTGTTTCACGTCTTCTCGGTAAGAATACTCCTCAAATAGCAATAAAATGATACCGGGAACTTCATAAAATAAGATTTTATAGAATTGTATACTAGGGTGTTCAAAAAAAAACATTGTTGTTCAAGTCTCGTTATTTCAAAAGTTTCATTGATCAAAAGACATTGGATGTCTAGGTTGATAGGTAAGATTGTGTACAGCGAAGTGACATCAAAGGAGGTGAGTAGATGACTCCCACAGTTTTATTACCCAACTGGGTTGAAAAACTGTAGGGCAACAAAACTAGGCTAACAAAACATCTCAAACGCCATTGTAGAGCAGTTCCGGTATGTTTAGACCTTTTCTCTACTTTTCGATCAATTTTCATAACTTCAGTATAAACTTAAGCAATTGTAACATTACATTCTATACCTACATGTATCTATAGATACAAACACCAACCTTCGATATCAAGATGCCCCAGCCTTACTTCTCCACGTGCGATGGTGACACGACATTTTTGTAGTTTTGAATTAATCAATTAAATAATAATATGGCAACGGGCGCTGAATTTACTAATAGTAAGACAATTGATATGTCATTCATAAAAACATACGTCATCATCGTTCCGCAGACTTGATAATGGTCGCCCATTCCGCGACGGAAACGTCGTTCTCAAATAAAACTTTTTAAAGTTTAAACTGAACATTACTGTTACACTTGCCAATTCTCAATTAGAAAATTTCAATCGAAAAATCGTGTCGCCAATAATTCTGTACGACTCAAAGGTGTGGGAATCTCTTATTTGGTATCGTAATATAAAAAATGCATTTACTGATTATTTTATTTGGCTCACAAAGAGATTCGACATTAAAATTGTAAAAATCTTAAATATTTAAATGAAGCTTTCCGTTAAAATGTAAAGAAATCATATAACATCGTATAAAAATGGGACATAGGTCCAGGTGAGAATATCGAGTATGATTGATGTTTCGCGAACGGATAATAAATTGATCGACGAACGATGAAGAACTGATCATTGTTTGATCCATTATTGAATACGTTATCCAACGCCGATGATGAATCGATCAGCTGATCAATAGGTCATCAAGAATTGATTGATCGGTGATCTCGGCAATGCTTTATTCGTCACCGAATTGGAATAAGTATTCGTTGAATATTCTTCAAATTATTAACGTTCCTTCGTTCTGTTGACGTATTTGTAACCAGAAGCGTGAAATCTATAACGATGCTTTGCTCCGACGATGCGTCGTCGCATCGTCATCGAACATTGTTATTACCTGCACGATTATTCTAAGTGTCGCATTCGGTATTGTTTATTGTCGTATAATTCACCATCGCGACACAGTGTTCGAGCCCACGCGGGATATTCGAGAGTCGTCAGACAACGGTAGTCCAATGCTTGGCGTGGAGGAGCTTGCGGCAGGTGAGGAGGTGGTAGTAACCCGCGATGCATCGATCAGGCGAGCAGCATTACAAGTGCTTTGATTGGATTTAGTCGATTAAAGTGTCAGCCAGTTGCGCTGACTTCGATTACCACAACAGTAATCTATTGCATTAACGTATGATCGTCAGTTTTTACAACGAGTTTCCCTCGTGAAAAGCTTTCTAAAAACGCGCGTTTGAGTTTCGATGCAGATTTTTGTCAAGTCTTATTGCTAAAAATGTTAATGATAATAAATATGGTAATAAAATTACCGGAGCGTTGAAGCCCCGTGTCGTATAAATTGGTACACCCATCTCTCGAACTGAAGATGCTTAGGAATCGATGGTTTGAAATAATAGACAAAAAATTGTAAGCCTGCGCGTTAAAAGGAATTAACTATTCGTTATTGCAAAAGCGATTGTAATCAACTTTCATTTCAATCGTGATTTCGTTTTGCATGGAGACTTGATAGTACGCATTCAGCCGAACGTCAGCATGAATAATTCATGCTTATAAGAATAATTATTATTCCTACTTATTGTTAGCCACGCACCAGCCCAAGATCAATTCTGAAACCTCTGAAAGAATCTTGCTGCAAATAAAAAAGAGACTATCGCGTTGGTGGTGTTGAAATACAAGTGTAATTCCGTACTACTCGGTAGTTTTTGCTGAAGCACAATGCACGAGCGCGAGTGACGGGAGCATGAACTGGTATCTATCTATCTATTGACCGT